>JANRMT010062807.1:58533595-58601559 GCA_026402145.1 Polypterus bichir lapradei | reverse complement strand
ATAGATAGATAGATAGATAGATAGATAGATAGATAGATAGATAGATACTTTATTAATCCCAAGGGGAAATTCACATACTCCAGCAGGAGCATACTGATAAAAAACAATATTAAATTAAAGAGTGATAAAAATGCAGGTAAAACAGACAATAACTTTGTATAATGTTAAAGTGTACCAAAGATGTTTGGCTTGCCTTTCTACGTTTCAAAGGTTGTGGAGCTCATATTTATCACTGCATTGTTTATGTTGTTCCCCTGTGTTCTCTGGATTGCTTAAATATTTGCTTTTTAACAGTTTTCTTTCAACAGCAAGGACCGAAGTTGGGCAATTTATTCAGATTTAAATCTGACGTGGCCTGGTGCTTCTTTGTCTCTTTCGAATAATTATTTTATTTATGTTGTTCCTTTGTTTCTGAAAGTCTAAATATATTTCATCCTGTAGCTAGTGCTGTTTTGATTTTGTTTTGGAGTTTAAAGCAGCCCTCTGTCTGGGCAAGTTGATGGCAAGCATCTTGTGTGCTGATTCTGCTGAGGATTTGTTCTAGTTGAAGTGCATCTTGAAGGCAAAAAGGTAGCTGCCTTCTTCAATTGTTCTGTGAACTGTTGTTCTTGTTTCTGATTCTCATTGAGAATTATGTGGTCAGTTATTTGCTTTGATTTCCTATCTGAAACATCTATATATTTGCAAAGATTTTAAATGATTTCTACCTAGTCTTTTGGCTTCTCCATTTTTTCTGGCCATCAGTTATTTTTTCAAGTTCATTAAAATGATGAGAGTGCTTTAGGCCTTGTCCATCATTGTTTGGTGCTGCTAAATTGTGTCCTATCAGATTCCTCTTCTACTTTACTGGTGGAAGCATAGGCATTTAAAGACTGAGGACTTACTGATCTTAGACATGAGTTTTGTTGCCTTAACAAAACATTTATTGATGACACTTCCGTTTAGTTATACTATTAAGGGTGGATGTTTTTCAATATGTGATAACTTGAAAGTTTATAATTTGTGCTATTGGTTAAGAGCACAGTTCCTTTGACATAGTTACCATAACAGAAGAAACTGGCAGCAAGATGAGCAGACATGGATTTTGAAAATAGTAAAGATAAAGCAAAAAAGCTGGAATAGTAATCATTCATTAGTCTAAGAATGTAACATAAAAGAGCAACTTCAGCTCGCATGATGGTTACACTGGTGCTTAACAGAATGAACTACAGCAGGCTTTTAAGAAAAAAGTCAAGTACTGCAACAAGGCTTTGAAAGTTGGCTGAATAAAAACCTATCTAAGGTGGTTGATTGTGCTACTACATAATTATAAAGTATCCTCTCAAAAGCAATGTTATAAATCTACAGTGTGTAACAACATTTTCTAATAATATAAAAGTCATTAACTGAGTACTATTCTTTTTTTATGCAAGTGATAGGAATTTCTTTTCACTTAATGGATCTGTGTAACAGAGGGGCTGAAAGCAGCTGGGGCTGATGTGAGTTTGACACCAGGTGGTGCTGTTTAAATGAATTCCAGGGCATGATACTGATTTATACTGATAAGCTGGTCTCTTACACATAATTAAATTCCATTGCAAATATGTTGCAATAAAGCAGAATGGATGAATAAACAGATAGACAGAAATAAGTTATGTCAGTAAATGATTGTTTGAAGGTGTCTTGATTTGCATAAGGGAAAAGTAGCTACATCAGAATGTTAGGGCTAACCGTATAAAAGAGCAGAATATTTCTTATAGTTTAAATCAGTGTTACCAGGATGCTTCAGAACAGGTTTAGAAAGAAATGAAAGTTTGTACAAAGGATAACAAGTTGGATAACTTTCACATGTTTGGCTTATACAATTTTGTACTCTGGTAAAATTAAAGTTAAACAAAGCATTTTACTTTTTAAACGCCAGCTTTTCAGTTGACTCCAGGCCACCTGCGTTTTAGCCAACAGGGAACTGATTTAAAGTCAAGATGACATAGTACAAATAATCTCTTCCAGGAGCCTGAGGGCAGTTTCTAATCCCTGGCAGGCTAAAGGAATTGACCATCTTAAACCTCGTAATTGAGTGAGCAAGTGGTTGTCGCATTTTGATAGCAAAATCCGTGAGAGGCTACAGATTTTTATTTTTTACTGCCAGATGTGTTAAAGCTTTTGAAAATGTATTCTGTATCTTTAATCCAACTATTGACATTCTTGAGTCAGAGAGCCCATGGTAAGAACTCTGCCGCATCTTATCTTAGCACAGATGACTTTAGAAAAGGCTACGTTTGTTTCAAGTTTTATGGCCATCATGGAATTGTTATAACCAAGGGCAAATGACATTGAGTTGATTAATTTGTTTTTTTGTTATCAAAGTCAGACTGACTCTGATATAACTATCTAAGAAACTGCTTTGTAATCATAATCAAATTAACTAACAATACACCCCAGTGCCACTAAAATGTGAACAAACATTCCCCCATTAATCAAAATGTTAAGGTAGTATGTTAGCTCAAAACAAGTGATGTTTTATTATTCTTCACTAACTTATATCAGCTGTAGTCTCTGTGTCGGGAGATTGAGCAAGGCTTATAAAAATAGAAGACTCAGACTGCATTAGTGTCTTCTACTAGGGATTGAATTCAACTTTTAAAATTCCTATTTCCAATTTGAGCCTCTTGACATGTGAAAACACGTTCTGTTGGGAGATACTCGGCACTGGAAATTTTTCCTTTGAGATGAGTATTTGCGATGTCTTTTCAATATGATCGGTTCCAGTTGCACTCATGCGTTTATCTCTCTTTAATAAGATCCTTTGAGGGTCAATTTTCTTGCTAAAAAGCTAGCAAAATGCCTTTAATATGGCACACATGTATTGTTTGAACATCAGTGTGTGGCTGAAAGTAACTATATGCATGAAATCAATGAAGCCTTCTGTACTCATTGTAATCATTTATCTTCATATTACATATGCAAATTAACTTTACTGAATTGATATATTTCTGTGGTTAAGTCTTAGAATGATGGTAGTATATTTTGCAGTTTACCAGACTTCAAGTAAAACTTACTAGGGTAAAGTTTTAATGCATGTCTACTCATACCTGCCAATAATATTTTGAACCTGTGATAATTATAACACTTATACTTCATGATAAATGGCAAACCCACCTTAATAAAGGCATTATCAACTGTCATGCCGAGCTTGTTTTGGGAGACGTTAGAAACTGCACAGTAATGGAAAGAGGAATTGCGCAGTTTGAACCTGTTTGAAAGTCAATGAGAGACATGTGTGTATGTACTCACTCTTATTGATTAAAGTGGCATTGGAAAATTGCCTATTTTATCATATTCAGTGGGACATTTACCATCTTATCATTCCAAGATTGTGTCACCTCAGTTTAAGACAGCTGGATTGGCAAAGTTTATGAAAGAGCCCAATTCTTAATGTGTTCCCTAATCCTTGTTAAGGTTACCGTAGTTTTATGAAAACGGTTAGGAAAATGTAATGTGTATGGTTTGCAGTAACGAAAATAGAGAGATTAAAAATATTAATATTTTATAAAAGATTCAGTACTTGGCCTGTGTCTCATGGTTATATAGAAGAGCTTATATTGTATCAGTTGCACCACATAGTTAAAATTCTTTTGTTTTTGCAAAAACAGTTTAAAAAAAGATGACAAAGCACATTATGGAGAAGCAAATACTGTAGGACCTTCTGTCTTTCTGTTAACATCTACTGCAGAATTGCTATATTTTACCCATCACTCTGTCTTTCTCATACATTAACCCCTTTCACATTGACAGAATATTACAGTAAATTACCAAACATTTTGTGGGTTAAATGTCATGAATTCTGGAAAACCTGACCTAGAAACTTCTCAATATACGGTGAACAAAATCAGAAAATGTCAGCAATGTTGTGTCAACTAGCTGCTGATTATGATGAAAGAAAATCAATCATAAGAGATTTGTGATACGAAGAAAAAAGTATACAAGTAGATTGAAAATTATGCATAAATTGGTTTGCTAAATGTACCAGTTTAAAAAGATCAGGACAGATTCTGAAGTAATCCACCAGAACCCAGTCACCAGAAGACATGTCTGAGTGCTGTTCTTTGTAAAAATGTTGTTTTCCAGAAGTAAAGAAAGTGGAGCTCTAATGCAGCAGTGAACTGCTGTTGAAATGGGAGTTTTGCAACACTGTTCTAGTAGAAAATTACTTTCATGGGGATTTGAAAATGGTAAAAAAGCAGTTTTATGCATATTTGGATACCTGGTATTTTGCAGTTTTATGCATTTTTGGATATCTTGTATTTTGAAATGTTCTCCTGCTTTTCAGTTTTCCATCCATAGCATTAGAATTATTTCAGATATGCTTGCATTATCAACAATGATGTTAGTACTTGGCTTTGCACACTTTCCTGGATCTTTGATACCTTGTGTGAATTTTATTGACCCTATGCTGTCCTCACATGTGTGAATAAGCAAATCTCATTGAATTACTTGGATATTTTATTTGGAAATTTCTTGGGTTCTATGTGTGAAAAGTGCTTCTATCTATATTAGCCTGTCTCTTCGGGCTTTGACAAAATATCAGATTGGCAATGAACGAGTGGTTTCATGTAGGAAAGATGTATTTTGTGTATCAATTTAAAGAAGGGGTATTACTTTCTGTTATCTACTGATAGATCAAACATATATGCAAGATTACAGGATTGAGACTCTGCCCCTTCTTATGTTATTCTAAGGTGTGCTGGTCAGTTATATTCATAATACCTGATTAATAGTTCAGAGTTGCTGCCATCACTATACTGTACAATATGCACATAACATATTGGCATCATCAGGGCATCATACAGTTCACTTTGCCTTCACTTGTTTAGGCCTAATTTATTTATAACATTTAATGTTATATTTTAACACATAGATAAAGCCACCAGTGATATCACAGAGAAAACAGGGTAGTGTTTGTGCATTTTTGGTTTTACTCTGTTATTTAGTTTATTGAATTTTTCTTTGGAAGATAATGAATATTCTTAAAAGTAGCACACCATATGTTTTACTGCCTAATGATGTCGGAAAAGCACTATATACTGGATGTTTATGATTTACAAGTAATACTGTAGAAAATACAAAATGAATGTGCATCTTATACTTGCACTGAAGTAATTTTTCCTCTTTGCTTTGTTTCAGCTCTTCTTATAGTAGAAACAGAATCTTTTGGAAGTCGCATTCGTATTAAAGGAAAGGAAACTGGTTACTACATCTGCATGAACAAGCGAGGAAAAATTATTGGGAAGGTAATTATTGTATTTCTGTCTATACTCCTTTTTTTGGCATAGAAATATTTAACTGATGTTATGCTCAAAATTGCTCAAATGTCTATGCACACACCCCCACTCCTTGTTATCTTTGTAGGCTTTCAGCACATGCTCATTAATCACTGGAGCTGTTTAACATTTTCATCCATAGTGGGTTGTTTGCTGGATTTTTCTTTCCAGAGCACCTTTCACAAAGAATATTTTACATGGTTTATTATACACTGAAATAGATGTTTATATCAAAGTTAATTTTTAAAAGCATTTTTAACATGAATTACAACCGAGTGTAACTATTAATAGTCTGCCTGTTATGAAACATATTAAAAGCCATAATATAAAATCATCAAAAATGACAGCAACATGTTTCAGGAGTCTTATTATTATAAATTAAATGTGTTATTGTTTATAACATGGTTAATTTAAAAAATATATACTGCTAATGACCCATATATTGCCTTTAATTTAACCAGGTCATGTCAGTAGCAAATATTGAACGAATGAGGTATTATGTCATGGGACTTAAATTATTGAGTAAATATCGATCAATGAGCATTGTACAAAAAAAAAAAAAAAAGAAAAACACTTATTAGTATTAGGGTGGCACAGTGGTCTCACAGTAAGGAGACTTGGGTTTGTGTCCTGAGTTCTCCCTGAGTGAAATTTGCATGTTCTCTCCATGTCTGAGTGGGTTTCCTCCCCTCTCCAAAGATATGCAGGTTAGGTGAATAGGCAATGTTAAATTATCCCTAGTGTGTGTGGATGTGTGCACTAACCCTGTGATGGACTAGTGTCATGTCCAGGGTTTGTTCCTGCCTTGTGCCCTGTGGTAGCTGGTATAGGTTCTAGCCTAATACTCTCCCCCTGACCCAGGTCTAGATTAAGAGGATTAGAAAATGACATATCTTTTCAGTTTTTTTTTTTTTTTTTTGTATATACAGAATGAGGTTCATTAAAACAACTGTGACAAGAACAGGCCACTCACCCAAACAAGCTTGTCCATCCTATTTACCTAGATTGTCCAAAGTAACATTAAATTGAGATTTGAAGGTCCTTAAAGTTGTTCTTTCCACCATACTACAAGAAAATGTATCCCATGTGTTGATGGTTCTTTGCTTGAAAACTTTTTAAATGTGTGTGAAATCTGCCCTTAACAACTCTCCAAATGTGTCCCTGTGTTTAATGAAGAATCCCTTTAAAGTAATAACTGGGATCCACCTTACTAATTCCTTTCATACTTTTAAACACTTCAATCATGTCTCCTGTTAATCCCAATTTGTTTACACTGAAAAGATTTAAATCCTTCAGTCTCTCCTCATAGCTCATACCTCTTAGTCCAGGAATCAGCCAAGTTGCTCTTCCTTGGACTTTCTGTGGTGCTGATTTGTCTTTTTTGTAATATAGAGACCAAAACTGAACGCAGTACTCCAGTTCAGCCTCACTAGTGTGTTTTATAGCTTAAGCATAACCTCTCTTGACTTCTACTCTAATATCATGATATATAATCTAACAACCTATTAGCTTTCTTAATTGCTTCAGTAAATTGTCTACATGTACTTAGAGATGAGTCCATTATGACTCCTACGGCTTTAACTTAAAATATACTCTCAAGTTTCAGACCTCCTATTGTGCATTCGAATCTTAACATTTTTATTTCTTATGTGTAATATCTTACATGTACTTACATTAAATTTCATCTGACACAAATCTGCCCAAACCTGTATGCTATCCAAGTCCCTCTGTAACATTTTATCTGAATTTACATTATCTGCCCTTTGACCTTTTTATATCATCTGCGTCCTTAACCAGCCTACTGATTATATTCTTGTCCAGATCGCTTTTGTATATTAAAAAGAGCAGATCCCCAGCACTGACTCCTGAGGGACATCACTTTTAACATCACCTAATTTTGAAGACGTTTCCCACACTATTACCCCTATTGTTTCCTGTGCTTAAGCCAGTTTTTTATCTACTGAAAGACCATGCCCTGAATTCTTACTTCTTTTAGTTTAATCACTAATTTTTCATGTGGTACCTCATCAAAAGCCTTCTAAAATTCATGATAAATAATATACACAGCTCTCTGATCAAATGTTTTTGTTGCTTCCTCATAGAATTCCAGTATCTTAGTGAAATATTTCCTTATGTGAACGCCTGCTGAGTATTTGCTAATACTGTGTTTCCAAACATGTGCTGCTTAATGTTTTCCTTAATAATTGGTTCTTGCATTTTAACTGTGATGCACATTAAGCTTACTGGTTTATATTTACTTGGATCAATTTCACCCTGTTTAATCTAAGCAGCACTTCTCCCTGTACAATTTCTAAGTCACTAAGTAACCCCATTAGTAGTCCTCCTTAGTTCTGTATGAACCTTTGAATCATAAGAAAAAAAAAGAGATTACATCAGACAAAGTCCAAATTTCTATTTTATTTAATTTTAAAAAAAGGAAAATGTATGAACAAGAAGAAAAGATAGAGAGAATTGCTATTAGGAATTACCTGACACTGTTTTTGAATGTAATAATAATCATTGATTAGAAAAGTCTGAAATAGGCATGTGTATTACATTATAATAGCAAATGCCATCATTGCATTTACAAGAAAATGAGTCAGTCTGTGACCCTATGAATTCTACTTGGTGTATGCCAAGTGTAACGTTTGTGGTGACTAATCTTGGCTCAACTAACAAGAGCTAAAAAAACAAATATATATGTTTTTATATACTCTACAAGAATTACATATACCACCAGCGAATTTTGATTTTAATAAAATTGTTGCATTTTTGAAGAGTGTCACAAGGGACTTGTAAAGTTTAAAAGTGCTATAAAGCAAGAAGTAGCTTAGACAGTAAGGTAAACAGGCACAGTATGTGCAGATAATGTTATGTGACCAGATAGCTTACCATCTTTTGCTTTTCATTTCCTTATTTTTTCATTTGCTCGTATTCCCCTTTTTAAGTTCTGCCACCAAACTAACAAAATAAGTTACATTTTATACTATGTGGCTAAATATATTGATTCCCTGTTTCATTAATTTTGCAGTTCAGAGTGAATGTAAATTGATTTATTTTTAAAGATTTTTGTATCACCTGTTTAGTTAGATGGTAAGTAAGTTAGAAATGATGCTTTAAGACTATGAACAAAACAGTATGTGTTGCACATAGTTCAGTGCTTACGCATTTTCATTTAGATAGAAAAGACCTTATTTCAAAGCCTTATGAATGCTCAAGGTTTTTGTTTTAAATAAAAGTTACATTTTGCGGGAGAAATATCTCTGATGTTTACAGCCGGGAAAACATTCTTCTTACATTACGGTTATCATTTTACTTAAAACAAAAGCAAAGTAGTTAAATAACAGGTTAGCAATTTGAGCAGAGGACAGATGCACTTGCTATAATAGATCACTATACACTACAAAAGTAATCTAATCATTCTAATTTACCTGCTGAAGTTTGCATATTACTAAATTCATCTTTTGCCGATATTAAATTTTAAACATTTAAGGCAGAACATATGGGAAGAATGTCCAAACACTAAGCCAGTGCTCTAAATATGTGAGGCAGCAATGCTACCTAATGCATAACCATGCCATCCTCAAATGGAAGTAATTCTATAAAGCTACTTTCCTTTATTGTACATATACAGAGTGTGCATTATGAGGTGCAATAGTTTAAGATATGATGCATAGAAGAAATAGTGCAACTTTGTGCAGAGTATGTTTTAGTGATCTCTGTTTCCTACAGTCTTCTATCACCATGACTTAAATTAAGCCAGTATGAATTTTATTTTAGTTAGACTTTAATATATTCATGAGTTTCAGAATGATTTGCCCTCAGATAGATTTTCAGTCTATCAATGTTTATTTTTACTGAAAGAAATAGGTTTACATAGCACCAGTAATTAAGCTCTTGTATCACTGAACTGGAGAAGTAGGCAAAAGGATGTAGAAAAGCAGAGTACTGATCAATGACCATTTTACAGAAAAACACACTTTTCAATATGACAATAAATAATTACATTCTAAGAAAAATAGAGATTACATCAGAAAAAGAATGATGGAGTTCACAGCACTTATTCCTAGATGTTGGTTTTGTTCAAAAACAAACTAAACTTTTTATGTGGAGTTTACATGTTTAAAAATGTTTCCTTTGGTTCTGTTTACACATTACAAAAGTCTATTCCTTGAGCTGCCAATTGATTAACTCTATTGGGGCTTCTGTGAGTAGCTGCCATGGACAAACTGGCTATTGCCATGCATCTGTCGCTGTTGGTTGCTCAAAGCTCCTGAATTACAAAAGGCAGATTTGACAATGAAAGGATGCAAATACTTCAATAATGCATTTATGCATTGACATTCACTAAGCATTTGGTGACACATACTGTACTTCAAATTTATATATTTTATAACATTAAATAACACCTCACACCTTCTAAATTCAATATAGGATCATGATATATTTGAATTGATCTGGATTTGAATTTTCTGTTTCTTTTAAATCATCAATCTGTGTATTTATTAATGTATTTATTTTGTTCTTGCAGATAAATGGGAGAAGCCAAGAGTGTGTTTTTGTCGAAGAGGTTTTAGAGAACAACTACACAGCACTGGTCTCAGCCAAATATAAAGGATGGTATCTGGGATTCACACGAAAAGGACGACCTAAAAAGGGGTCAAAAACCCAGCAGAACCAGCAGGAAGTCCATTTTATGAAAAGACATCCAAAGGGCAAAGTAGACCCACTTCAGGAATTTCGCTTTACCACAGTAACCAAACGGACACGTAGAGCACGACGCTTGAAAGTCAGCTCCAACTAAAACACAAAAGGAAACTTGGGTTTCGGATTTTAAAGAACACTCCAAATTGTCACTATAAATATCATTAAGGACCATAAAAGATGTTTTATTTTTATACTTAAGAAAGGGGGAATCACTCCAGATTGCTGGATTTCTGTGGGGATTTTCTTTTTTTTATCTAATTTATGTTGAATGGAACAAAATGTGTCGTTACCTTTTAACTACTTTTACAATTATGGCGAAGGACAGATCCTTTTGAGATCCTTCAAGAAAACTACAAGCTCACAATCTTAATGGGAATTTTATCAGTCAATGGAAAAAAACGCAATAATGGAAAGACAAGTCTCTTTCTATCAACTGTGTTGGATATCACAGAGTCTTTACACAATAGATGCGGTCGTCTATAATTTTGACATTAGCTAATTCCCTAGCTATAAGTGCAATACTTTATCCAGGGCCTGTTTACAGAAGAGGTTACCTTGGAAACTTCTTTTGGGTCTCTAAGCTCAGTTTTATATGGTGCCATGTTCATTATTGATAGATTTTGTATGGGAATCCTTTGAGGCTTTGTATCAATGATGAACTGAATCCATTTACCTCTCACAAATCCTTTGACACCTTTCTTCTAATGCTATAATAGATGATAGTTAAAATGACAACTGTGTTGCTGAAAAGAACCAAATAGGCAGGTATTCTACGACGTATGCTACTCACTTTGTGCCCGGAAAAATAACTGTTTCTATTTAGTGCACGATATCTGTGATAAAAAATTTTGTTTCCTCATGATGGGCATTTAGGACAACTTTGTTCTGCAATATGCCACCTTGTTAATTGTTCTTTTTTTTTTTTTAAATATAGGCAATTATTTGGTACTTTGAATGCATATTTTGTTAAAATTATTGAATTATACCGTTGCATTGACAGGTTCTGAATACTAGCTGCCTGAATTGTGAAATTAAAATGGTTACTTTAATACTGCAAAACAACAGGCAAACCAGCATGCAAATTTAACAGGAAAATTAAACAACAGCACCAAATAGGCAAACTTTGCCTGCCATCAATACATAAAAAATGAGCCCTGGAAATTAAAAATACACATTTTCAAAATAACAGAATTTGTTATTTCTAACCAAAGTAATAATAAAACTACAACAAAACAAATATATCTGGCCAAAAACTTATATTACTAAACCTAAGCCTATATACCCCTACAATCTGGGCCACAGACTGGACATTCATTAGACTTTGATCAGTTCTTCAGGAGTAGCAAGGTGATAGTCAGAACTTAAATTTGCAAACTCATTCAAACCACTAAAATTAAGAACGGCAGTAGGAGACTTAAAAAAGGAGTAATAGTGTGAATGTATGTGTAGCCAAATGATCCTGAGCCTTTTGCCTTGTGATTAAGTAAAGAACAGAAAATTACAGAGGACAAAAGCACAGCAAGCCACTATTAGCATGCCTGATATTGTATCAGAAGCACAACCTCCGTCTAGCATACCAAGAGCTGCTTTGCTTTGAATATGTTATTTTAGATCCGAGATGTTACATCATTGATTGAGCACCAATCTTTACAACCATTACTAAACAATTTAATCATTTTCATCCAATTAGGTATTTACCTAAAGAATTTGAAGATGAAGTATCAGTAGAGCTCTTAGATCAATTGTTTTGGAAAATGTTAACTCTGCACAAAAGCATACCTTCAGACAGATGTTAAAAACCACAGAGAAAGCTGCTAGTGGGTAATTGAGCTTTGAGAGCCCAAAGAAGGCTGGTTTTTCAGAGCGGCTAATGATAACACATTTCTGTCCTGATATTGGTGGTATTTTGAACTCACCTGCTGAGGGACTCTGTTCATTGTGTATGAAATGCTACTAACAACGTGACACATTTATGACTTTATGTGTATGCAAAAAATAATTTTATGACTATTATAAAATATTTATTACCTTTCTTTGTAAATACAACATGATGAATTTATTTGACCTCTTTTAATAAAATGAGGATTATATTTAAAAAAAAGGTTTTGTTTCTTTTCTGTTTTATAAATAATCTGTTGAAATAGGTTCACAGAAATAAATACTGAATTTACTTTCATAACTGTAAAATTATTTTGCAGAGTCATAATCTAATCTGATTATATAAAACAACACATGTCTGTCTTTCTAAGAGTGTCAATGTGTTTGTCTGTGTATCAAAGCTTGCACACCAGGAAACGCTAAGGTGAAGAAGAGCATCGTGTGACTCCAAGTACCTGGAGATGACTTAATAAACCCTCCCACAACCCTACCCTTAACTATAATGTTAGTATGCAGAGCTCTGGATTGGCACCCACCGAAGTCAACTCCACCTATGTGGAGCTCCAGGGTGGTGGCTCTGAGCTGCGGATATATATACTTGTTCATTTTACATTGCTGGGAAAATGCACAGACTATACTTAGAGCTAGGACAAGACTGAATAAAAATGAGTGTGAGCTACGCTGTAGGGAAGATGGCTTAGTACACGAGAGAGCCAGAGGTAGGGAAAATGAAGAAAAGCATGACCTATGCCATAGGAGAAATGCACAATGAGGGGTTACAGCAGGAGCAAGAGAGAATGAAAAGGTGCATCAGTCATGCCGCAGGGAAGATGCCGTGGTACACAAGAGGACTTTCAAGACGTAATACATTGATGGCATTTTAAGCTACAAGACAAGTGCGTGTAGTGAGGTGGAATAAGTTGTGGGTCTTTGAATAGCAAATCTTTATATTGTGGTGGAAGGCATGTCAACAAGCGTATACTGTATACAAGATGTTTTTTGTGAAGATAAAGTTGCATTACATCCAGTGCACATATCAGAAATGATTAATTTTTATTAAAAATATATATATATAAAAATATTTGAGGATGAACAGTACCATAGATATGTTCAAAGCACAAATGGCAGAAGGAGTCATGAAAGTCTCAAACCATAAAAAGCTTTTGAGTGTGAAAGGTATATGGAATGCATGAATTCTTATTAAATATGTGGTTGATAGGGGTTTTTAGTTGGGCAATAAAACTTATTCCATGATAAATAAAGAGGAAAAATACTATAATTAAAGGTTGCAGGTTGCTTTATATAAAGCAGAGCGAAGAGCAGTGACTGGCTTTTAATACAGAGACAGGAAACAAGAAAAATCAAAAAGAGAGTGCAAAAGAGTTGACAATAATGGAGTTCCACATTTTAAATACTAACTTCAGATGAAAATAAAACAAGAAAGAAAAGAGGGAACGGACAAGTTGGCCCTTAGCCTCTGGAATGTTCTTGAACTCTGAGCCATGAAAAATATCTTCAAGCATGACAATGCTTTGATGAGCCCAGGTCAACCTGGAGAATGATAATGGAAACCTGAACAAAAACCGAGATCCCAGAAACATAAGAAACAAGAGGACCAAAGTTGGGGAGGTGTGACATCAGGTTTAAGAAGGCAGATAGAAGACCAAATCACTTGAAGTTAGGATGGTGGATTAGTGAGAGGTGTCAGTTCACCTGCAGTTTGGACAGGCTGTTTATACCCAATAGTAAAATTATTACATGAGGTGCTTTATCCAATTTAGGGTTTATGAAGCCACTTAAAGGATAAGAGATACAATTTCATTTAGAAGCCACCTGCCTTTTGCAAAAAGCCAAGTTGTGTATTGAAACTTTAATAATATTATGGAGCCAAACATAATTCACCCATTTAACTTAAAGGACATTTTTTTTTAAATACCAGTGAGAGAATAATTTAATAACTGAATCCTAATTTAGTGGTACATGATGGGAGTTTTTAAATACTGCACTTTTTAGAGAACATTTTACTTTAATATGCCAGGTAACCTGCATTTTATTTAGATGTTGTGATGCTTTGTTTGGTTTAACTTGCATCGATAATCCCAAATAAGTTTTGAGATTTTCCAGGCAAGTGAGACAGCAGTTTTGAGCAGCTATACTCACTAATCATGGTGTCGGAGAGTGGGCAACATGTTTCATGTTAATTATCACGTTCAAGTACATGTGACAGTAATGATACACTAAACTTCATAAAGGAAATACAATTGTGAGAGGACAAATTTGTGATCAGAAAGGGAAGCAGAAGCAAACAAATCATTCATAACTGAGATATATACATATATATATATATATACTATATATATATATAGTGAAGAAAGAATTTGGAGTGTTAGCCCTGTGTAGTGTAAGGTCCAAAGCAGCCTTTCCTGATTGATACATTTAAAAAAGAATCGAACAGAGGACATTTCAGTAGGTGAGTGGATTTTTATAGTGAAGCTGGCAGGAAATTAGATACAAAGGGAATGCTGGGAAAAGGGTCGGGTGGAAATAACGTGGACGTTGAAGCCGAAGGTGCAGTAATCAGGTGGGGTCACAAGTAATGGCTTTGTTATTGTGTGCATGGAATCGTCTGCCAGTCTTCAAAATGGTGCATTTATTCTTCTGTATGTATATGTACTGTATATGTATGTTTGTATAGTGAAGGACAGAAGGCATGAGCTGGTGTCTGTGCCATGATGGTTCCTAATGTTCATGAATGCAAATAAAAACAGTTATTCACAATTAAAACAATTTTGTATGAGTTTAATTTTGCAAACCTGTGAAAAAAAATTAGGAGTAAAAGTACTGTTTAAGATTTAAAAAACAATGGTAATAAATATATAATTATCAAAATTGAAAATAAATGTTAAAATTTAACAAATTTCACAATTTATTCATGTACAGTATACAATATTGTCCTGAATCAATTTAACATGAACATATTTCATTAGTCTATCACTTTTAAACATAAATGTAAAGAAAACAACAACACATATTCATTGTCTTACATGTAAGTTCTCTAGTTTTTTCGTTTGGTTGCTCATAATATGCCCACTTTTTCTGGTGCTTCCTTTTGACTCATCCAGCAGTAGTCCACCACCATACTGAAATCTCTACGTCCCTGGTACCTAATTTCAATGTCCTTGACATCCAAATGGATTTTTTTTACTCTACTCTTCACCACTTCAAGATTTTCAGAGAAAAATTCCAAATGTGAATCCAAAAACCAACCGTTGAGACTCACGTTGCAACCCAATTCCTTAAAACTTAAATATTAATTTTTTCCACAATTTCTTTATAATTTGGGTCTTTATTGTTACCTAAATACTTAGAATTTACTTTTTTAAATGATACCTAAGCCTGTAATTGCAGGGAATTCTTCACACCATCAAATTCTGCATCAAAAAGCAATTTTCTAAAGTCAGATCTGGCAAAAATGCTTTCTTTCAACTTAGACTCAGACAAACCCATACATTTTTGGTCAAATACATAACACATGCTCCATTTTTTGATACAGCATTTGCAAACTGTTTCATTAAATCAAGCTTAATACGAAGCAGGGGTAGCAGTGAATCCACCAAGCTATGTCAGATGATGTTCTTGATATCAAGCAGTAGCTTTCTTCTAGCTGGCCATATCTTCTGAACCCAAAGCAAATTCTTGGCTCTGCTGTCTGACTTGCGGAGAAATCTTGGGGATTTTTTATGCCCTGATTGCTGACCCAGTAAGAATTTCCAGGACACCACATATGAACCAACAGTGTTTATTGTATTTCATTTTCTCAAGAACATTTTCATTGTTCGCCCAGTTATTTTCAAATGTACAAATACTAATGCATATGTATTACTACTATAAAGATGTATTCCTTTAAAGGCTTCTTTCTGATGAGTCTATAAATAGTCTCCATTCTTCTGCATTGTAATCTCTGCCAAGTTTCTTCACTAGGTCACTTAGGTCAGTGCAGTAAACCAAGAACCCACCTTAAAATATGCTGCAAACACTTTTTCTCTATTTCAGTACCAACTGAAAGATGTGTCTGAATGTAATGTGTTTTAATCAGGAACCCAAGAGCTCTGCAACATCTTTGGGAAGAGGCTTTCTTAGTAGATATCCCCTAGATCACTTACTCATTAAGTTCATCATGACTGAATGGCTGTAGCTCATTGCTTGAATATTTTGGGACAAATTCTTCATTGTCATTTGAAGTATTTTACTCTTCTGAATGAGATTCTACAGAATAAAGACTGTCAAAAGGAGTATGGATTGCTACATCAGGTTCATGTGGTAGAAATTTTATGGCTGATGGAAGATTAGGATAAACAATTTCAAGTATGATTTTTCTTTTCTGCCTTTTGAACCAGAGGAAAAGGGCTTTTAAAGGCGGTGATCAGCATGAGCTCAAGCTCATGCAGAAGGAACTCCGAGTCCAGCTCAGGGCGGCGAAGGAGCAGTACAGGAGAAAGCTGGAACAGAAGTTGCAGAATAACAGCATGAAGGAAGTGTGGGATGGGATGAAGATCATCATTGGCTGCAGCTCGAAGTGGGGTGCCACCATCGAGAGAGACGTGGAGAGAGCAAACCAAATGAACAACTTCTTTAACAGGTTTGACCACCCTAACCCACTCTCACCTTGGAGTACTGCACACTCCACCCATCCTTCTGCTGATACCAGCATAGGAGAGACATCCCCACACACAATTACAGCAGCCTAAGTGAGCAGAGAGCTGAGGAGACTTCGTGCCAGCAAAGCAGCGGGTCCAGATGAAGTATCGCCACAACTGCTGAAGGCCTGTGCGGTGGAGCTGGGGAGTCCTCTACAGCGAATCTTCAACCTGTGCCTGGAACAGGGGAGAGTCCTGAGGCTTTGGAAAACATCTTGCACCACCCCAGTCTCAAAGGTATCATGTCCTAGTGAGCTGAATGACTTCCAGGTTGTAGCCCTGACGTCACACGTGATGAAGACCATGGAGCAGCTGCTGCTTCACCACCTGAGGCCACAGGTCTGCTACGCCCTTGACCCTCTGCAGTTCACATACCAAGAGAAGGTGGGAGTGGAGGATGCCATCATCTATATGCTACACTGATCCCTCTCCCACTTGGACAGAGGCAGTGGTGTTGTAAGAATTATGTTTCTGGACTTCTCTAGCGCCTGCTCTGTTGGGGTACGATAGCAAAAAAACTGGCAGGTTTTCTCTTCAGTGACATATGGACCGTAGGTTCAGGTGCTTGATTTTGACAGCAATACTAGCAGTAAGAGGTAAATGCCCATGTCACAGTACTTCTTTGCACCTTTTAACTCAGTAATGGTTCCTGTCAAAGCAAATACTTCTGATAAGTGTGTAGACTTTTGTTGTCAGGATATTAGACCTTCAGCCATGGTTGCAGGAAAAGGGTGTCTAGCACAAGAACTTATAAACTTGGGAGCTAGAAATGGTCAAGTTCAGGTAAGTGTGCTACTGGATCCTACTACCATCTCATGCAAATGTAAGGAGATTGCAACGACAAAAAGAAGAATGCTGACAGAGAAATACCAAAGAAAATGTGTGATATTCATTTCAGATTGACCACTGATATGTGGAATGACGATTACCATAAGTTCAGTTACCTGACAATTACCTGTCACCATGTCACACAAGAATACAAGCTTAAAAGAAGTAATGACAGGTGACAACATACAGAGAGTTTCATCGACAGCTCGTGCATGAGCTCAGATTTGATGGTTTGTTATGAACAAAGTCATCTGGGTAACTAATCAAAGACCAAATATCATTACTACACTCGCACCATATCATCTCCTGGATCCTGCCAGTATCATACTGTATATACAATGACATTCTAAAGCATGCGCTAGATGTTAATGAGCTTTAAGATATTGTCTCAGAAACTGCAGAAATATTGCATGCAGTGAAGGCCTTAGTGACATATGTGAAGCAAACGGGTCTAGTAAACCAGCTGAAAAAACAGTTAGGCAGATCTCAGACACCATGTTTAGTACAATTTTTTTCACTTTGCAGTCAATCGAGGATTTGTACATTGAGCTTCAACAAAAGTTTAAAGGGCATGGGGAAATTGATAACATAGCCCTGGATGTTCTAGACTTCCTTTTGGAATTTCTTCACCCATTTTGGCAGGCTCTAGAACTGCAACTGGAGGGTGATTCCTACCCTATGCTTAATCAGGTCGTATTATGGCAAACCTGTGGG
Source organism: Polypterus bichir lapradei (assembly GCA_026402145.1). Classification (NCBI taxonomy): domain Eukaryota; kingdom Metazoa; phylum Chordata; class Cladistia; order Polypteriformes; family Polypteridae; genus Polypterus; species Polypterus bichir. The sequence goes on along the minus strand of JANRMT010062807.1, from coordinate 58,583,435 downwards.
TACAAACATCCCATATCAAACTATAATCTACGAAAAACATCTATAATGGATAAACAAAAAGGTAAAGATAGAGAAACTGCGTAAACCTGCAATATTTTTATGGGCTAAATTATTCCAATTATGCATGTTTCTCAATACTGAGAAGGAAGATATTCACCAAAAGGCCAGGTGTCTGATAGCCTCCTTCACACTAGATGATAAACTACTTAGTGAAATTCTTTCACCAGGATAGATTTACCTGATTTACATAAAATAATTTCTCAACTGAGACCATCCACCTGTGTCCTTGATCCAATACCAACATGTTTTTTTAAAGAAGTATCTGGCATGGTAATTGATAGTATTCTTGACATAGTAAACTCGTTAAAGTAGTAAATGACTTGTGGGTAAATGCAGACAGAGGCTGATTATCTGTTCTCATCCTCTTAGATCTGAGTGCTGCATTTGATACCATTGATCACAATATGGGTGGGCCTCTCTGGCAGTGTCTTAAATTAGTTCGAGTCCTACAACTGTATTTATCAATAGCGCCTGATGACCCCAACTCTCTTGATTCACTGATACAATGTCTTACTTGTGTTCCTGAATGGATGAGTAGTAATTTTCTCAAACTAAATAAGAAGAAAACAGAAATTTTAGTGATTGGCAAAAATGAATATAATGAGGGTATTAGAAATAAACCTGATCTATTAGGATTAAAAGTCAAGACGTGGGTAAAGAATTTAGGGGTAACTATTGACCTGAATTTTGAATCACATATTAATCAGATTACTAGGACTGCATTTTTTCACTTAAGAAAAAGTTAGACCTCTTATAACATTGCAAAATACTGAGAAATTAGTTCACACTTTTGTTTTCAGTTGACTAGATTACTGTAATGCACTCCTCTCAGGCCTACCCAAAGAAGACATCAATCGATTGCAACTAGTGCAGAATGCAGCTGCTAGAATCTTAACTAGGAAAAGAAAATCCGAGCACATCTCTCCAGTTTTTATGTCACTACATTGGTTACCTGCATCATTTAGAATTGACTTTAAAATACTGCTTATGGTTTACAAAGCCTTAAATAATCTTGCTCCATCCTATACTTCAGAATGTCTTTCACCTTACACTCCAAATCGTAACCTTAGATCTTCAAATGAATGTATGCTTATAATTCCAAGAGCTAAACTTAAAAGAAGTGGTGAGGCAGCCTTCTACTGTTATGCACCTAAAATCTGGAATAGCTTACCAATAGAAATTTGCCAGGTTAATACGGTGGAGCACTTTAAAAAACTAACAACACATTGTTTTACATTGGCTTTCTCATAGCTTCATTTTAGTTTAGTCCTGATACACTGTATATGCATGTAATTATCATTATCATTCATGATGGTTAAGAAATCTGTACTAACCCCTACTTTCTCTGCTGTTCTTTTTCTGGTTTTCTGTGGTGGCTATCTGTGCCACATCCACCTAATCAAAGCACCGTGATGTCCCTACATTGATGGATTAAAGGCCTTAAATCCACATGACCATCATCATCAAACCCTGAATGTGAACCCTGAATACAATGAGGACTGATTGAGGTCATTTATTTTAGGTAGAATGCCTAGTTTTTGGAGTTTTTTCATTTTTTCTGTCCTCCCTGGCCATTGGACCTTACTTTTATGCTATGTTAATTAGTATTGCCTAATTTTATTTTTTATATATTTTGTCTTTTTTCTCTTTCTTCATCTTGTAAAGCACTTTGAGCTACATCATTTGTATGAAAATGTGCTATATAAATAAATGTTGTTGTTTTTAGTGAGTCTGTAGCCAAGAGAAGAGTAACTGCAGCAGCGCAGTTTAAAGAATGGGTGAACATACCTATAAGTGAAAGCGATGAAGAAGTTCAGGACAACACAAAGCATAACCACACCATGGAAGATGAGAAGGGTGTGTTCGGTTGTTAGAAATGTCAGGAGATCTTTCCCTCTGCTTGCTAGACTTGCCTGCAGCGTGTCAAGCATCCTTATAAGTAGCAGCAGCAGCATCGGAATTTTAGCGATACAGGCTGAGCGATAGACCAGAAGAGAACAGTGTAAAAAAACATAAATGGTAGATGCAATTCTGTCCCTGCACAACTCTTATTAAATTAATTCCTTCATCATGACTATAAATAGTTCAGAGGTTGACCAAACAGTTTCACTCTTTTGGAAGACCAACAAAAGTTCCCATTTCACTACAAGCAATAACTGGTAAGACAAATCACTTAAAAGTATCCTTACGCAATACTGTACATTGCAAAGCTGATGAAGCTCTTATTTTAAATATTCTTTTAAATATTTTAAAGTAATATGTGCATGTTCATTTTAGACTTTCTGCATTTTGTGGTGCCAACCACCTCGGGTTGGTTTTGGGCTTCAGACTTGCTACCTCCAGCCAGGCAGGGTTGGTTTGGGTCACAGTGTCTTGGGTTTGAGCTTTAATTTCAGACTTGTGCAGACTTCTAGGCCTAGCAGTCTGATAAGGCAGGCATGGTTCTCCCTGAGGTCTATTAAGAATGATGGGTATGGTTCGAGCAAGCTCTCATGACAGCTAGTCAAGTAGCGACTCAGTCATACCTGTCAGCGACTCACACTGGCAAAATCAAACAGGTTTGCTTTTGTCTTGAGTTACAGGGGTGGGCTTGTGTATGCAAGAACTGACAACCAATGGAAGTACAAGGCATATAATGGGACCTTTGGGGAAAAAGGAAGACTAGCAGTTTGAGCTGAAGAAAAGCTCTGTCTATGCAGTCTCTCATGTTTCTTGTACTACGTTAAAATGGAAAAAAGGAAAAAGAAAGGGCTGAGATAGCGCTGAATTCACCAACCTAGAAAACTAAAGATACTGGTCATGTGAACTGGCTTTCAGAATGGTGTGAGCTCACGGTACTTTAGAAAGTTGAAACTTTGCTGAAAGGTCATGAGATAGCCATGTAATCCTTTGAAGAGGTCCAACAACTTAACATGTTTTTTTGACTAGAAGTTGTGTAGTTTGAAGCCAGCCTTACTTTTAAGTTTAGTTTCCTATTTTATTAGTTTATATTATTTTATACTGTTTTCGGATAAGAGTCTTGTACGCAGAATACAAACAAGAAAAAGAAAACCATGCCATTGAGTTCACATAAACATCTTTGTTGTCTCATGTTTTGTGTAATTTTCAGGACATAATGACTTTCATCTCTTCACACAGTGATGAAATTAAGATCACAAGCGATCATAAAGATTTAGGGATTTGCCCATTATATTGTTGCACAGCGATTATTGGTCAAATTGGTTCAAATAAAGATCAAAACATTCAACAGTCTGGGTACAGTATGGCTGGGATTTTATACAGTAGGCAAAATGGCCTCCAGAGGTGATGTGGCAGAAAGTGACATCATCATCGCATGACCGGAAGTGACATCAATCTGGCTGGATGGAGGTGACGTCATCATCACGGGACCGGAAGTGACGGCAATCTGGTTGGGCGGAAGTGACATCATTATCGAGGTGCTGGAAGTGACGTCATTCTGGCTGGACGGAAGTGACGTCATCATGGAGGGACCAGAAGTGGGATTTATTGTGGAGTTGTTTTCCAGGTAATGGTTTATTGATGATGGTATTGGATTATTTATCTTCTTTTGTTCTACAAGGTCAGAGAAAGGGGCATTATTACCACAATACAAAACCCCATCCGATGATAATTCACTCACCTCAGAGCTTGTTGACTGACTCCTAAGAGCACGTGTGTGACAACACATAAACTTAGGATGATTTTGGGTACTTGAACAGCATTTAGAAAGAAGGCCAAATTGCACTCAGCCCTTGAGTCTTTAGAGCCATCACCAAGAGGTCAGATTCATTGCTACTGCTAAGTAACTCAGATGCTACAGAACATTCTTCATGACATTATCTGTGCCATTCATACACTAACTCTCCAGTGAATACTTGTTTTTGCAGCCTTGGCTACTGCTGTTTCAGACTAAACAACAAATGGTCAGGCCACCCACTACATCCCATATTATTCCTGCAACCATTTCTTTGCCTAGCCTCACTTTTTTTAAAATACAGGGCTATTCAAAATGAAAGAGCAGATTTCAAAAATGTATTTCAAACAAACTGTATAAAACAGAAACATGTTTCACACATCACTGGATAGAGGAAAGTTCAAAGTTTAAAAGCCCACCTAAAAGTACCAGTGAATGCCACCGAGCGCTGTTTTTCGTTATAGCATAGTAGCATTTCCAGTTGGAGGTCTGGCATTACCTAATTGACACCATTCCAGCACGATGGAATGGAAGAGGTGGATAACAAGATCTTGCTCATCTTCTATGGCCTCCCAGGTCTCCAGACCTTACCCCCTGCAATTGTTATCTATGGGGTTACATTAAAGAAAGAGTGTTTCTTCCATCTATGCCCACTAATCTTCAAGTTTTCCGACATCAAATTGAGGAAGCTGTGAATTCAGTAACTAGGGACCAGTTGACTCATGTGTGGCAAGAAATGGTCTACCGTTTTGATGTTTGTCACGCTATACATGGTGCCCAAGTATAGTGCATGCAACCTCAACAACCATAGGACCAAACTTTGAACTTTCCTCTATCCAGTGATGTGTGGAATATGTTTCTGTCTTATACAGTTTGTTTGAAATAAATTTTTGAAATCTGCTCTTTCATTTTGAGTAGCCCTTTAGAACACCTCAACTATTCCATAAAGCAAGAGGTGTTCTCAGTCTGAGTTAGAAACATTCACTTTACTGAATATTGAAGTTAACATAATTAAAGCCGGTGCTTGTTTTTCATTCCAGGCTGCTGTTAAGATGGTTCAGTGTCACCTTTGTGTGCACTGATAAATGGTTTTAAGATATCCTAGAATAGGCAATTCGCATAGTTCTGAATGCCCTGAGCCAACATATCTTTCATATTTGAACACAGCACAGTTTACAAAAAAAAGCTCAGAAACATTAAAAGCAAACTCAGAGTAACAGGCATTTTTTTAAACGTCTGTTTATATTGCACAGTTACTTTCTTCTTCTTACCTAGGACTGTTCACATCAAGAGTTTATTTTCCTGTTGTAAATTACTTCTACAGAGCAAAATTGTCAGTGTTAAATTAACTCTTCTAGTGTTAAAGTAACCTTAAAAGTTAACATGCTGAAAGAGAGATTCCATATGTACGCTCTTAGTGTTAATTTAACACTGCTGATTTTGCTGTGTAGCATAGATAAAACTGTTATAGATCTGGAGGATTTGTCGTGACTGACTCTTTATGGCTTATTTCAATCTTGTGGCATATAAAAGCTCTTTGAACCCTTCATGCAGTTAGACTGCAACAGGCCGAAATAACAATACATACTTAAAATTATTAGCTGCCTTTTGCTAAAGTAGTTGGTTTGCCATATAAATTTTATTTTGAATTTTTACAGGCCACCATGGAAATCTGGCTGAATTTAATGTTCTGTCAGAGTCGCAAAAAAATCAACTGGGCCAAAACGTTCAAGCCACGTATGTGGCTATTGCATACAAGGTAAGTATCTCTTAGTAGAAATTCCAGCTGTTCATCTGAAAGGAGCTCTGAGGGCCTTAAATTATGTGTGAGATCACAAGCCCCCTTTTAGCCAATGGCTATACCTGACATGGGCAGTACAGATCATATCTGGCTGCATTTCAAAGGGATCTCCTGGCTTGCACTCCGGCAAGAGGAAAATCTGAAAACTTGTTTACCTCTTCCTCAGTGGGAGTGATAAGCTAAACTGCTTATGAAGCTTGGTACGGTTGATGCTATTTATCTCTTCCTTAGGTATTTGAACTTCCAAGGACAAATGGTAGCTTCCATTAGTTTGAAAGATTGTGCTGTGCAATGTGCACTGAGGTCTGTCAGCAGAAACTTTGCTAAGTGTACCAGCATCCTCACTCACATTATCCAGCACTGCTGAACCTGCCCTTCTTGGAAATTAAATAGCAACAGATTTGCCTAAATAACAGAAGCCAGACTGTAAAAAGTTTGAAACTGAGACAAAAAATGTGTTGAGCCTTGTACCATACCTAGTATGGAACTGGTTAATGGGTAGCAGGCGACATATGAGATTGACAACATAAGCAGGAGCAGAAGATGCCTTGTTAAATCAGCTTCTATTTATCTCTGGTTGAACTACAATATTTCATTCAATTTATTTTTGGTTAATCCTTTAACTTGATGCTTCTGGGATTGACTCCACCCCTAATTTTAAACTGGATTATGCAAATCATAAAATGAATGAATGGAATAAATTACTAAGAAAAATGTAAAAAAATAATATAACAGAAAAATTTAAACCTGTGCAACATTTAACTACCATGCATGAGACTGTTTTTTTTTAATCTATATTAATAAAATTATCCATATTCTTTTTGTTTTTTTAATGAATTTCTCCCAGGGGAAGAATTTAGAAAAAAATGTTCCTAGTTTCCAATTCCAGCCTGGCACTGTCTGTTCAGATTTTGTATATTATCCCAGTTTAAAGCAGTAGCCCCAATTTTGAGCTCGTGCAGGCTGAAAGTCTGCCATTTGAGTTCGGACTAGACTGCCTAGAGTGAGTCCTATTCAGGGTATCTAAACCTGCAAAGAGCTTGTGAATTCAGGAATAACAACACCAGGGAACTAGTGGGACAGCCACTAACACCTTACCTTTAGGAAACGAGACATATTTATCTAAGATAGGACCAAGACTTAAGCGGTTCAAACTCTCACTCCAGTGGCATCATGCTTTGCAGTAAACCATTCCAGAGAGTGCTGAAGATCACACTGATAAGCAGCAAAAATAACAACATCATATGCATATGCCATAGATACAACACTCAAATTTCAAAACTGGATTCTATTCTGCCAGAAGGCTGGAAAAGGACCAGGGAATGAAATCTAGTCAAAACCAGAAACAAGCTGAAACAGTGAAGACTAAATCTTTTCCACCAAAGCCTAATCTCTAATCAGTAATCAAAGTGAGAGGGAAAACAGTAAGATCAGAAAGCAGAAATCTGAAAGAGAAATTCACACTACATTTGATTATGTTTTTATCCAAAATCACGGATACAACTGAATTGTTGCAACCATATTTAAGGAGTTGCATTGATGGTGCAGGGCACGGTGCTATTCAAAACCACCTTGGCAGCTGGTAATGACAATCATAAAATGGCAGCGCCCATATGCAAAACAAAATAATATTGCGGCACCATGAAATAAATAATCACTATGATCAGGAAACATTATACTACAAACATTACCACACAAAAATGTTAAAGAAATAAAGAACCCATATTCCCAAATATAATTTTGTTTAAAAAAATTTAAAGGAGATTGCTATGGAGATTCAGCACTTCGACAAATCTTACTCTTCTGCGCATGATGCTTTCAGAAGTAGATTTTTAAAAATTTGCAGATTACGTATCAGTGTATGGTGTAATTATTCTATTTAAATTATGCATGTGATAAGTGATAGCATTCTACATAGCTAATTTTATATTCCATAGTAGCAAAGTAGGGTTTCAATGTTATTGCGACCATCTGATTACAACTGGCTGTTTCACATACTAGAAATAAGAGCACTCCCTCATAAGGTACACTCACGCTCACTCACTTAAACCGACGTAGATGTCTTTGAGACGTCAAAGAAAAAAAAGAAAGAAAATCTGGAGAAAAATGAAGATTCCATACGCTCAGTTCCCAGCCCAGGATATGAATCCAGGAACTAAAAGGCAATAGAACTAACCACTGCACCACTCTTTGTGTTATTATCTTTATTTAAAGAGGAGTGCAAAGTTCTCAGATCAGACTAGTGACTTAAAGCAGTGCTTGTTTAAAAAGCTAAAATGTGAGCTAAGAACGTTTTTTTCCCATAGGTAGTATAAAAACACAAAAAAAAAAATTTAGTCCAACCACCATTATTTGTGATATATTACATTACTCGGTCACCTGTTAATACTTTCAATGTATAATCCTCTTGCAATATATCACCGCCTAACTTTAAAATTCATGCAAATACATACTGTTTTGGCCGTATGTGCTAATGCACACACATAATACATTATGACTTGCTTTCTACTCTTAACATGCATCTGTTTCTTTTTACCACATACTGGCAGGTGTTTTACCGTATGTTCATTAATGGCTTTTTGGCTTCAAAAACTTTTAATAAAATACAGCTATAAGTGAGTACAGTGCAATAAGTAATGCTACACTGAATGGTTTCTTCTCATTCTAACATTTTTTAAGTTCAGTGGATTAAACACATAGAGTAAGTTATGTTTTTTAAAGCCTATCATATTTGCATACTATAGCTGTAGTACATTCTATAATTATAGGGTATATGTTACAAGATTCACCTGTGTGTACAAGGAAAATCTGCTTTGCACCTCCTTGTGGGCAGAAGATCTTAATTTGTATTAATTACAAGAAATAGCCTTCTTAAAGGTATGAACCTGTGTATGATTGCAAATTACTGATGCTGAGAACTTTCTCTAATATTTCTCTGCTGGATTAAAGTATATCAGCCACATGCATCACTTAAATATCATCTAGTTAATGAACACGTAGTGACTTTGTATGTACATTTACCACACTTTTATGATATGACACATGACAACATTAAGAAAATGAGGCCATTCCTAAACACAATTGCTAAAGTGTCATTTATTAAAAAGTCCATGGAAATACAGGATATCCATCTGCCATTCTACACCTGTTTATCCATGACAAGAGATCTAACACAGGAATCAACACTAGTCCACAGTCCACTGCTAGGCATATGGAGCTTATTTGACACAACATTAAACCCATCCTTGGCTTATGGGAGGAAATTAAAATACTCAGATAAATCCCACATGTAAACTGCACACAAGGAGGTGACTGTGCAAGGAAATGAAGTCAGTTTAGTGGGGCTGTAAGGACTCAGCACTACACATTACACCACCATGCTCTCCAATCTATTATGATGTGGTCTTTGAGTGCAGACTACTGTGCAACTAATTATACTCTGAGCTCATTTTTGATTGTGTTGTCTGAGCTGAATTCCTTTTTATTATTTCTCTGTCACTGACACTATTAAATGTAGCTATTGTGTAAAATAACTTATTATGTTAATAATAAGGTGAATTTAGTTAACTGTATTTATTTATTTATTTATTTATTTATTAAGCACTTTAAAAACAACATCAAGGCTGACCAAAGTGCTGTACAATGAAAATCCAACATATCACACAAACAATAACCAAAGGGAAAGGGAAAAGAAATAGAAACACATAAACACATAAGAGCTGAAGAGATAAATAATAAAAAAAATACACAGTCAACATATCATACTGGGCCACAAGGTATAATAATTCATTACTTCTAAATAAGACTGATGATGAAGCAAAAAATTGTATGATTGAAAACTTTACATCACTTTCATACACATTACTGTAATGAAAAAAAAATGAAAGATGCGTGCGTTTGATTCATTGGTGGACTTGTGTGTGTGTGTGTGTGTGTGCGTGTGTGTGTACATGTGCCTCATAATGGACTGCTTTAATGAGTCCTGACTCTAGCCTAAATTACTCTGAACTAGATAAAATAGACATAACAATGAATCAATGTAAGTGGAAAAAAAATATTGTAATAACCAAGCAGAAAATTAAAAACTGTAGCACCTAGTGCCTAGCTAAAAGAAACAGTGTATCCACAATGTCAGAGTGCTGTTGAATATGCTATATGAGACGGCCAAGCCATGAACGGTAATGGACAAATATGTTTCGAATTTTATTGGGGCAGTCCTATCATGCTAAAAGGCAGCTGATAGTCGCAGGTGTCAGGATTTCCCAAAAGGGCTATAAATGAAGCGGTTTGATCGGCACTTTGGGTCATGTATTGCTAGGATGGTTATGGATTGTTGCTGTGTATGTCCTAGAGAGGAAAGAAGTATGGCGTGTTCGTGGGATTCTTCAGTGTGTGGATTTACCATAGTGGTGCAAGTCTGGTGTGTTCTGGGATGACTTTAGTACAGTAATGGTGAACATAAGGCATGTTATAGGGCCATAACATTGAACAAGAGGAAAGGTGACCCCCCCACCTTGTCCATTAACAGTGGGGGTATTTAAATAACTAGGTTTTAAATAAGATTGTTTGTTATTTTTTCTCGTTTGAGTTTGTCTAAAATAAAATGCCAATGCACTACTTTTTTTTTGCATTTTTTTAAATAAGTCACAAGACAGTCACAACAATATTTTAGCATAGTATGCACTGTCACACAATAGAATATGGAAAGTATTCAGAGAGCAGGTGATGAAAAGTATAAAATGAAAAATATAAAGCAGGAGGGCATTACCCGAGAAACAAATGATTGTGTCTAAGCCAATATGTAAAACAAAATACAAAGTAAAAAATCTTAAACTGAAAAAAGTCAGTATCCAGATGATTTACACTAAAGCACTTGTAAAAGAGTTTAAGAGAGAACATCTACAAAATTGAAAAACACTCAGTGCTGGTTTAAATAGTGTCAGACCAACAAGGTCATGTGGGCGACGTTACTTCTGGTGCCACACCCCTTAACAACTACTTGTTAATTTTGAAAATTAAAAAATACCTATCAACAATCATTACAAAGCATGTTATTTAGGAAGAAAGATTAGATTTGACAAAGCTTTAGACAGAAAACAAATAATTGTAGTTATAGGGAGGGGGTTAGTGAAGGTGAGACACAGAGAGCACACTTAAATGGCAGGAGTTCTTTTATTCCTCAACCACATAAGATCTGGATTATGGACTCAGAGGTCCTGGGTTTGCAACCAAGCTCTCCATGTGGGAAAGTGAAGCAAAGTTGACCAGGACCTTGAGTGATTTATCACCCGTGACACGGCAGATATTTGGATACACACAATATCAAAGTATTTAAATCTAGATGCTAATATGTAAACAGTAACATGTAAGATATTAAGTATATGCATCTTTGCATTAATATAAAGTCACCACAACACTTTCTCTTATTAAAATAAATGACTAATGCAGTTAAATATTTAATTTTTACAAACATGTAATGTTCATTTTAACTTGATGATATAACACAAAAATCTTTCTAATTGCATCTGTGATTTACGAACACCAAAATGTACCATTCACTACAATATGAACACTTTGGATGTAGTCACCTGCGTTCTTTAGGCTTCATTATTACATGATAGGTTTATAAGTTTATAAGGTCATCATTATTATGTGTACACCGTACGGCAAAATTCTTACTTACCTCTGTTAATTACCTCACAACACATTGTCATTCTCTGGTGTCCTCTTACCTTGAAACCTCTGCCCTCCTCCAAGAGAAATTCTGTTATTAGTAGCAGTAGTATTAGTAATGTTATTGTATATTTTTCTGATGCCTTTGTCCAAAGCAGCTTGCAAGTTCAGTATATGTTGCAACTATTTATGGAATTAAAATGCCAATATAATGTATCGCTGGGGAGAGCATAACTTTTTCAGAGATAACACTTGATGAGGTGCCAAGGAAGTGCAGCCTGCATGTCGGCTCCTTTTGATGTAATTACTGGAGGTGGAATGTCCATTTCCAGGAGTTTAATAGAATAATTTGAATTTTAATGTTCTGGCATGTTCAGTAATGGCAAACTAGTTGGCAACCTTAGGATTGTAACATACAACAGATAAGAAGGAAATTAATTTTAACTGGCATTCAGCAAAATCAACGAGTTTGAACATTTTATTTTTTAAGGCTGAGATCATAAGTGAAAGAGCACATAAGAATAAAGAAAATGTTTTTGTCCTATGGTGCCTGATCAGGTTTGTTTGGTATGTCTCAAAATGTAGCGACTAAGACTTCAGCTGTGTTGTACTGCTCTTGTAGAATCTGGCCTAGGTATAGATGTATTTCTTCATCATGATGGGTGAGATTTAATTTTTTACCTCTCTCTAGAATACCATTCAGCTTTTTGCTCAATTCTGCAGATGTTGCTAAAGGAGGGTTCTCAAAGGTCCTGAAATTATCAGCGGCTCAAGCCTGTTTCAAAGTGTTCTCCTTCGGGAAATGATTGTTTCTTGCATTTATATTATAACAGGCTGTGTAGATCTTACCGGCAATTTTTTTTTTTTTTTTGTTAATGTACCTTTTAAATCTAAACAGACTTTTTCATTTTGTTAGATTGTGAAGTTAGGTTAGTGAAAATATAAGAATAACATTTGACAAAATAGAGATTTAGGGAATTTTGTTTCTTGTAGGATAACCATAACTTATTTAACTTTTTTTCCCAGCAGTTAATGAAGTAAACTGAATGGATATCAAGTTCAGACTTTATGCAGACGAATTTACACTTCTCAATTATGCCTGTTAATAGAGTGCCAGAAAGACTCCCTCTCAGGTAAGAAGAGATAGAATTTCACCATTTGTGAACAACAAAACCATTGCTTTATAGAAAAAAAAAAAAAAACACAGGCTTTTGTTTTAATTATATTTAAGGTCAGCACACATTTTGGATATTTGGCTATGCAGTATTAACATACAGTAATGGTAATATTATAGAATTAAGAATTATGCTACTTTTAGAGATTCATGGGGTCATTATTGTCATGCACAAAGAGCAGCCACAGTTTTACTTGCATGTGTTAATCAACATGCAATTGCAATGCAAAATCGAAATGTTTCATTGGTAGTTGCAGTCATTATTATTATTTAACTGCAGTTAAGTGGTGTAATGGGCACAGGTTTGAATCTCATGCCCGGTCACTGCCTGTGTGGAGATTAGACAATCTCACCCTGTCCATGTGTATTATTCCCTAGGTTCATTGCTTTTTCTCCCTAAAGCCTGGCCTCATGTGAGTGTGTGTCTCCATACATGTGCCCTGTGATGGATTAGGGCTCCATCTCGGGTCACTTATGCTCTCTGTGACCTTCAACTGGATTAAACGGGTTTGAATAAAGGTGGATAGACTGAATCACTTTGATTTAACTTCCAAAGAATTTTACTTCTAGAGGCTTTGCATAGGAAAGGCAACATACATAGTATAGACTGTCAGTAAATATAACTGGTGATTCTATCATTTTCTGACATATAGTGGATTCAGAAAGTATTCCCACCCTTTCACTTTCTGTACGCTTTCTGGATATAATTTTAAATGGATATATTTGACATTTTTGCCCATTAAACTACAATCAATAAACCATAATGAGAACATTTAAATGTTTTCAGAAAAGTTTCCAAATTTGAATAACCAAAAAACAAAAACTGAAATCTCTCATTGATTCAGCTAGAAGCCCCCTTTGGCTGCAATTATAGCTTCAGGTCTTCTTGGGAAAGTGTGTACTGTAAAAGCTTTGCATAGCTGGATTTGAGTAGTTTTTCAATTTCTTCCTTGCAGATACTCTTAGATTGGATGGGAACCATCAGTAAACTGCTGTCTTCAGCTCTCTCCACAGACATTCTATGGAGTTTAAATATGGGCTTTGGCTGGGCTACTCAAGGACAGTAAGAAATATGTATCAAAATTGCTCCAGTATTGTCTTGGCTGTACGATTCAGGTCATTGTTGTGCTGAAAGATGAAACATCACCTCAGTCTGAGCATGCATGCACTCTGCAGTAGGATTTCTTCAAGGACCTCTCTGTATTTGACTGCATTCATCCTTTCCTTGATTCTAACCTGTCTTCCTGTCCCTGCCACCGAGAAACACACCTGCCTCCACCATGCTTCACTGCAGGGATGATATTAGGCAGATGACGAGCAGTGCCTTGTCTTTGCCACACATAGTAGTTGGAGGTCTACCAAAGAGTTAAATTTTTCTCTTCTTGGACCACAGAATCTTTTTGCTTATGCTTTTATGGTTCTTTAAATGCTGTTTGACAAACTCTAAGGGAACTGTCATATGCCTTTTACTCAAATGTGGCTTCAATTTGACTGATGGAGTGATACTGACATGATCACCTTTCTAACAGGTTCTCCTATCTTAGCAGAGGACTTTTGAAGCTCTGTTATAGTGACCATTGGCTCTTGGTCTTTTGCCTGATCAAGGCTCTTCTTACCTTGCCCACACTAGGAAATAGGGGCCTAATGCATAACGCCGTGCGTAGAATTCGCATCTATAACATGACGTAAGCACAAAAGCTGAAATGTGCTTACGCACAGAAAAATCTAGATGCAGGAATCTGTGCGTAGTCCAACTTCCAAGTTCTTCCGCTCCATAAATCCCGGTCAGCGTGAAAAGTAACGCTCATGCACGCACCTTCTGTCCCACCCCCAACTCCTCCCAGAATTATGCCTCTATGAATATGCAAATCAATATAAATCGCCCTTAAGCTCAGCCTTCTGTGAAAAGACAATGGAAAAAGCAAGAGGGAAAATGAAAGAATTTCAGCAAATACCAAGTGGAGGCAAGGAAAAACGTATTATTTGTTGGTTTAAACAGTGGTATAAACAACAAAAGGAAGCTGATCGCCTGACATAGTCGCACAGTGCCCAAAATAAAAAAGAAGTAGTCACATATCAAAGTCGCTGTGAAAAGGCAAGTTGTAGCCCACCGTCTGAGTATCATATGAAAGCTTATTAGGGTACAGAGAAAAAAAAAGGCACACAGTAGGGAAAAAGCACGAAATGTCAACTTCAATCTCGAAATTTCCATTTTAATTACGTAGCTTATTTTGTCATTAAAGTGGAACATCATAAACTTCATCTAAAAATCGTTTAATTAATCAGTTTCTCAAATCACATCGTAATTAAAGTAGCACGTTAAATGCTTTTTTTTTGTATTTGATCTTTTGCTCTATGTGTGTGAATCACTACATGCTTCTGCTTTCTCCGACAGGGCACAGAATCCATTACATTCGTGATATTACAGCTCTCTGAATAATTAAAATACTGAGATGGATACGTGATATCTTTTTCATGATGATAGGAGTTAAAGCTTGTTATTAAACAGGGGAATACGGTGCATGATTGTGCGCGACCTTCGATGAAATTATTGTAGCAGTACTGTCTCTTTTAAACGTACTAATCTCCAATTTCTGTCCTTGCTCTTCTTTCTCCACATACCCAATCGCCACACAATCAGCTCTGTAATAGATGTTAAGCCATCTGTAAGCTTACAACAATGATTCTTCTTTTAAGGAACATTGAAATATCTTTGTAGTACAAGTTTAATTATTCTATCCATCTATCCTTCCAGTGTTGCGTCAGCCCCAGAAAAAATACAGCACAAGGTAGGATCAATCCGTGAACTAGCTAGCGCTGAAGAACCGTGTCCTCACATGTTTAATTATCAACAGTACAGATTATTTAAATGAAGTTAAAGTTTTATCTATATAATATAATCAACATATTTTGCTGCATTTCATCTTAAAAATGATATTGTCATCATATGTAAATACGCGCTTTATAAAGTGGCACAGGTTGTGCAATATTATAACTGTAGTGCAAGTTTACAGTGGGGTAACTGTACTTATACAGTAAGTACAAACAGTTCTACAAGGAGCACTTGATGGACTGATTGACTGTTTCTGAACCGCGAGGTCCATACAGGAAAGGCTTTGAAACGTTTTGCCGTGGCTGAGGCAGTGTGGGCTTGATGTTGTATACCGATAATTCTCTTTCCGATCAGCTGCTGCTGTGATTCCCCACTAAGATAAAGTGATATAAATACTCTGAGTGGTGAAGTCAGAGTAATATGGAAAAAGATGATCCGCTGTGGCAACCCTTAAAGGAAGCAGCTGAAAGAAGAAAAAAAAGGTGCAGTGAGAGTAACAACGCAAAAGCAGTTATGGTATTTGGAATACTATGGCTATTCCCTGGACCATTATATTGTTACAAGTTAATTACAATCAGATGCATTATACTAATAAACAATATGCAGTTAGTTTCAGTGTATTTATAAAGCCGCGGCGGGAATGTGGCTCTAAGAAATAAAGATAAACCACACAGGAACAGTAGCAATGCTTTGACGCTGGGTGCCACCAATCTGCAAAACTGAGTGGAGAACTTGCGTACGACATGGTATGAGGTACCGTGGAAAAGTGCGTGGCTTTATGCCAAGTGTAGGTTTTATACATCACGATTTGAACGTGGAAAAGTTCTTACACAACATTTCTGTGCATACGCACCATTTATGCATGAGGTCCCTGGTGATTCCAAACTTCCTCCATTTCATAATTATTGAAGCCAATATGCTCGAGGGAGCATTCAATATTTTAGAAATTATTTTATATCGTTGTCTTGATCTATACATCACCACAGTTTCCTCAATAAGGTCTATAAAAAGATCCTTTGACTTCATGGCTCAGTTTTAGTCCTGACATGCTTTGTGAATTGTGGGACCTTAAATACCTTTGTAAATGATGACCAATCAATTATTTTTTGCCACAAGTTGACTCCAATCAAGTTCAAGACACATCAGAGGGATACTTTAAACTAACAGGATGTACCTGACATCAATTAAGAGTGCCACAGCAAATTGTCTTATATAAATGAAAGATTTCAGATTTGGATTTTTAATGCATTTGCATATCTTTCTGAAAACATGTTGTTTCTTTGTCATTATGGGTTACCAAGTGTAGATTGATGGGCAAAATGGTAAATTTGTCCATTTGAAGGTAAATCTACAACACAGTAAATTTGCAGAAAATGACAGGGTCTGAATATTTTCCGAATCCACTGTATAACTCATTCTTGAGCCAGTATGTCTGCAATAAAAATACAGAGGGAGTATGATGTGCAAACATATTCCAGTAGCAACAATTGAAAACTAGTAAAGGGCCTCAATACTTTTTAAAATACTGCAAAATGAGTTTGAGTAATTTTTTCAAAAATACAAAGAAAAGCTAAAGTAAGGAAAACATTATTACCAGGAACAAATAAGAAAATTGCAGATCCTTTTTTGGAAGGTTGGAAGCTAGTGTTTAAGGTACAGTGTTTTAAGGATATACTTTTGATGCGAGATCTAGGGAAGGGGAGCCATAAAACAAAAACATTTACTGAACTCTAAATCTTATTTCATTCCATTTGTACTTTCTAGAATGCATTTTTAATAACTAATTTATTTCATTTCCTGAAGCTTTAAGAATGAAGGTAGGATATGGAGGAAAACTGCTGTCCAAGAAAAATTTAAATGCTGCAACAGTGATCTGCATTTGTTTCTTCACAAATTACAAACACTCCTACTCAGCCTTTTTGCCTTCCTGCTCAAGTGACATTAACCTGGAAATAGACCAGAATACAGGAGACTAACTGATGAAAGAAGCTAAATGTTAAAAACACATTACTCCCTGTGTCTCCCGAGTGCACAAGCTTCCTGCTCAAATCATATTGTACCTTGTGCAGCATGCTGTTTCGTTGTATAGGGCTATACTTTTTAATTTGAAGAAACACTATTAAACGTTGCTGAAAATGTATGTTTGGTTTCTAGTAATTTACTCTTCATAAAACATATGTATTTTTTGGTTATCTCATACAGCCTATACTTTATCATCTAATTAATTCCTCCCAATTGTGTAGCATATGGTATTTACATCATTCATTGCTTTGATAAGTCATACACTGCCTACAAACACCAGTATGTATGTCTTAAAGAAAACAATGAAGAATACCGTAGCTGTCCTACTTAGTCTTTCTAGGAAGGTTTTGCCTTTCACTCAATTGATATGGCAATTCCACATCACTGCCAGTTGCTGCCATTTGTCATCATTGTTTTGGAAGTTTCTTTTATTTGTCTTGTCATAGTTCTTGCCTACTATTTGTGACCTCTGAGATAAGTGCACAGGCAAAACCATGGGGGCATTGGCAAGGATCTCCATCCTCCTTAGAGGATGTTCTTCTCTCTTTTTAGGGGAGTACTAAACAGAAAACTCTCAGTAAAAGTTGCCTCTGCCTCTTCAGGTCACTTGATGGGGACAACAGATACAATTAGGAGAAGCCACAGAGAGATGCGGCTGTTCACTTCTGGTTAACAAATTAAGAGGAATTCTGAGTATAACCAAAAGAGACCTATGCTAGAAGCTAGGAAAGGCCACTACTCTTCCAAGAACAGCATGGGCATTGTTTATTAGGCACTATGTGCCTGTGAAAAAGGGTAATTTCTAATCTAAATTAGAGACTAGATCTCTGGTAACCCTGTAAGATGATTTTAGTCGGTATTTGACAATGCTGATTTTTTTCCAATAATGTGTATTAAATGTATTATGTTGGATTTGTGCTCAGTTTGGATGGACACTCCCTGCTGTCATGTTGTTCTCTGATTTTTTTTAATGTTTTTCTGTCTTTGAACTTTGATGATGTCACATTATAACATGGGCATCAATGATGTACCTCCAAATGGCAAACACAGAAAATAAAAAAGAAGGAAAATGTTTTGCACTGTTTCGGGGAAAAACGTGGAAAAAAAGTATTTTAGCTGATTAAAGAAGAAAAAATGAAAACAAAAGAAGTTTGTTTTTCTCTTTGCTTTTGTGCAACAGATCTATTGTTTTGTCTATTTTTGTTATTGAAACTGTTTGTTAAGGACCTGATACTCTGGGCTGAGTGAAAATGTAAAGAAAATACTTTGGTTTTGTTTTGTTTTTCTAGTCCAGCTTTCTGTGTCTCATTGAGTAGCAGCTGTCTTCTTTTTTTTATTCTTGGAAAGCCGTTTAGCATTTGTTGAGTCATGGCTGTGAATCCATCAGCACATGGTTAAACAGCGTCTTTCTAGGTTTGTTAAACTAATTGTATTTCACAACTTGCAGTACTTTTCTATTGAAAGGCCAACCATTCATCACTGTGTTTTGTTTCTTCCAATAGTCAGCTCCGTGGCTATTGTTTTGTTTGTTTTCACTTGTCACGCAAGTTTATTTCGTTTATGTAATTCTTGTGCTGCTTTTCAAATATTTTTTTTCATAGTATGTTATTAATTCTGCTTTTGTTTTGTATGTATGTTTTTTACAGTATTTAATGTGATATGTTTTTCAATGTTGTATTATATCAAGATTCTATTCTATTTTGTTTTCTATTTTCCTAGTCTGTTGTATATGTAGCTGAAGTAGGTCGGGCCACCTAATAATGTAGCTGGGGTACTCGCTCCAGCAGTATTGAAGCCAATGCTGCTGATGAATTAGCAGCATTAGCACTGCGTTTCTATTATTGATTTTGATTTTTTGTGACTTTGTGATTCTCTTTTTATTTACTGGCATCAACCACTGCTTTGTCTTTAAGATCCAGTCTTCTGTTTTGTGATTCTTGAATGTGTTTGCTTTAAGGTAAACCTATCATTGGTTCTTTGTCATTTTGATTTCTGAAAATCTACCTTAAAATCCTTAAAATATTTGACTATTAGAGATGTTTTTCTTTGTCCTAGACCAGAGGTTTATGGTTTCCTACTGTTGTAATTCACATTTGTATTAAATTTTTGGGACTTACCTGAAGCTTTAAAATTGACAGTTCTTATTTGGTGTTTCAAGACATATGCTAAAACATGTTTCTGACGTCTCTTTTTTTTTATAGAAGTTAATTAAAAGTTAATAATACTTAAATGTTATTTTCAACACGATGCTTCTTACCATTGTAATGTATCCCACAATGCATTAAGATGGTGTGATGATGCCATCATCAGTGTGACTATATAACGGTCACCTCTTGCAGCACTAGTTCAAGACTTATTTCTGAACTATGTGCTTTCGTTTGTGACATTTGGGGATTAGACTTTATCTCTGACTTTTTTTTTTTTTGTAATTGTCTCTTCCCTGGGTTATTCCTAATAAAATTCTTCTGGCTTTCATTTTGAAGTCACAATGTCTAAATACTGGATATTTTAATAATTTGATCTTTAATTAACTTTAGCTCCATTTTTTGGCCCCTTTTTCAACTATTTGTGGTTAGACTGCCTAGGGTGAAGCCTATCCAGTGGCTGTACAGATGATAGGTTCTGGCTTTTCATGTTTGCTTTTACAGCCTGACCCCATTACTGATCTTTGATCTGGCCAAAATCACAACAGAAAGTAAGGTGTCTAGTCTTTATCTCCCCAAACATCCTTCTAGAAATCCGAGTTTATGTCCTATTTGTGCTTGACCCACAGCTAAACAGTAGATGCTTAATTTCTGCCATGTGCACATCTGTCTCTCCCACATAAAAGTTAACTAACCTATTTCCGCCTTGTTATTTGTTCACCTGGTTGACATATAAACTAAAAAACTGCTGTCTTGTGTGCTTGTTTCTACTTAATCAGCAAAGCTAGTTGCTTCAGCCTAGGCATGGGCTATGTTCTTTCTATCAAATCTATTGCCCAGCTAAATCACTAGTCATTTATGCACTATAGGCCATCAAGATGGGTTGATCTTTATGTTTTAATTCCTGCATTAGACTTTATATTCAGATTGGGATTTTAGCTTTCCTCATCTGGATTGAGATGTCCTGATACCTTGTTAATACACAGGCATTGACCTCTACCTCTCCATATTAACATTAGTGTTGCAGCCGACATCCTAGAAAACAAATGTTACTTTTATTTTTTCCTCATCCTGTTGGATCATGACAACTACAAATAAACAACCTCGCTCACTTGTTTTATTTAATCTGTACTTGTTCTATTTCCCTGCCAGTTCAACTGTTGCCATAACTCATTGCATGGCTTTAATAACAAGCAGCTATATACATATCTCCCAGGAAATTACTTTTAAAGCAACTGTGACACTGCATACCTGCGGATAACGGAACCTAGTGTTTCTGTTCTAGTTATTCATGCTGTACCTGTTGTCAACACTGAAGATACTTGTTCTAAAAAACTAAAGACGGACCAGGAAATAAAGCACTAATTGAGCAAAACAAAAGAGTATGTGAAGAAACAGTAGTCAAACCCAGGAAGACAAAGAACCAATTATAAGAGCTCAAAACTCAAAACAAAAATTGAAAAAATTGCCAAAGGCAATTACTAATTACTAAGTAGCCTTTCCCTATATATTGAAGAAGAATGTCAAGGTATTTGAATTGATTTATCCAGAATGGACAAAATAATATTGCATCCCCATAATTAAATGTCATAATGAAGACATCTCAAACAGCTTCTGTAAAAATCATGAAACAACCAGTGCTGAAGATTGGGACAACAAAATGGTGCCATGATGATGTCACCAACCAAGTGGTAAAATATAACATCAATAATAAAAAATAGATTTAAAACAAAAAATAATGAGCTAAAATGAAGGCTTGCGTCAAAAACATAAATTCATAACAGTACCAGTAGTACCATAATGGTATCAAATAAGCAGATACCATTATGGCCTTATGCTTCTTTTTTTTTTAACCATTACTTTATCTAGTGTCTCTGGTGAATGTGGCTTATCTGTTAAGTAGATGGATAACCATATGCGATGCTTTCCTAACAATGGAGTTCTTTTTATCTCTATATATATATATAAAATCCAACATCTGTCTGTCTGTCCGCTTTTCATGAGAAAACCACTTAACGGATTTAGATTGTGTTTTTTTCTATAATTTGCTTGAACATTCCGGTTGATTTTGTGTCTTCTCTCATCGCACTATGTATCATAGTTCACTTGCAGTACCAATTTACTTGTGCAAATCCGAGAGACTTACAGCAGGCTGTGGGAAGGGGCCTGCCTCCCTCACGTGCCAGCCTCGGGGAATACCTTACCTCTGCTTAGGAAGCGAATGAGAGAACTACTTAACGGATTTAGATTGGGGATTTTTCTATAATTTGCTTGAACTTTCCGGTTGATTTTGTGACTTCTCTCATCGCACAATGTATCATAGTTCGCTTGCAGTACCAATTTACTTGTGCAAATCCGAGAGACTTACAGCAGGCTGTGGGAAGGGGCCTGCCTCCCTCACGTGCCAGCCTCGGGGAATACCTTACCTCCGCTTAGCAAGCGAATGAGAGAACTACTTAACGGATTTAGATTGGGGTTCTTTCTATAATTTGCTTGAACGTTCCAGTTGATTTTGAGACTTCTCTCATTGCATTAAGAATCATAGTTCACTTGTAGGAGTGATATATTCACTCTAATCCAAGAGAGCGGCTGCAGGCTGAGGGGAGGGGGAAGCGTGACGTCAAGAGTGGGGAGCAGGCAGGGCCCTCCTCGTTGTCCTGTTTCACTTCTATATTTGTGGAGCCATGGAGGACGACTAGAAAATAATATATGAATCAATCTCCTACACAGCTCTATACAAACAGTCATGATTTTATGAATCTATGGAAAAGATTCAGTGTAAAAAGTGTGAGGTTCTGACTGATATACTTTTCTTCATTTCTCACTACTTCAGTGGTCAACACCAAGTGATGTTATGAACAGGAGTGTTAATCTTTGTCACACACACAACCTACAGTTGTAAGGAAGTCACATGTTGTCATGAATCCAAGTTACTTGTCATATAAAATATTTTTTCTAATCTTGGAGTTTTTATTATTTACTTTTCTATCATTATTTAATCTGAACATTGCTTTTTATGTCATTGCATCTCAGTTTTGGGTCTTTTATTTTTGTTTTGAATAATACCACTTTGAACTGTTTGCTTTATAACAACAACATATACTTTTGCACCACATTTTCTTACAGAACATGTTGTTCAAAATGATTTATAAGAAATTTAAGAGAATCAATACAGTAACACAAAACCAATGCAAACAAATAAAGAAATACAAAAATGAATGAATAAAACTATTTATAAATTTATAAATAATGACACAATTTATTTTTTTAATGGGTGATGCTGTTTGTTGAGTTGTTATGTTCTGATGACCAGTTTCTGGAGGTATGACTATAGAAGTGACCATATAAAAGTCAGAGTCGTGGACAACACGTGGGACATGTACTAAAATTAATACTGATTGCTTTCCCATATGACTTCTTAGTTTCCTGACTTTTTGGTAGGTCCTTTATGATTTTGTTTTTGCCTAACATTTTTGTCCATATATCTCTTTGACTTCCTGATTTTGGCTCTCGCTATTATTTTTTACTCATCTCCTGATTGTTTCCTTTCTGCCCTTGTGGCTACCACTGTTCTGTCTCCTTCTAGTACACTCTTCACAGTAGGAAATGGGGCCCAATCTAATTTGGGTGCTAGGATGGATTGTTTTTTTCTCTAAACAAGTAGGTTAACAATTTATTTCAAGAATACATTATTCACTTTCATTCACACATTGGTGATAGACAGCTTATTACTGTATTTATCAAATCAAATAATTATTATTTTTCTATGAATTAAACAAAACAGAAGTTTTTTTTAGATATATATATGATGTCACACACGTGCGACTAGGATCGACCTGAATAGACCAAGTGGAGGTGATTACCCGCCGGCCCAGGGGGTGGCGGGGTGCTCTAAACCTGTTTCTGTTAATTCTGCAGATCAAATACGAGAAAACCTGCCTGATTCTATGTCACTTCCGGTTCTGGCTCCCAGACTGGTGTCACTTCCGATTCCGGCTCCCAGACTGACATCACTTACGGTTCCGGCTTCCAGACTGAAGTCACTTCTGGCTTACAGACTATAAAACATCCATATTGCCAAACCAAGTTGAGTTCATATTGGGAATTCATTCAAGCAACATCAGTTGTGCACTTTAAAATCAATTTGCAGCTAGGAACAATTTATGGGTGGCTGCCCCAAACCTTTTTTAGTGTGTTGAGACTCGTTATTTCACAGCGGTGTAGTCGGCAGGATGGCCTCCTGGTGGAATCGGAAGCCGAACCAACCTTATGTCTCAACACACCAACATGATGAACTATTCAAGACCTATCAGGTAGGAAAGTACCGTTGTTGTGTTGCCAAGCTGGGGTCTGACAGTGTGTGTCGGGGGATCTGGAGTATGTTCCAACCCAGTTCTCCTTAAAGAGAACCTGGGAGCGAAGGCAGAAGATCTACAGACGAGGGCTAGGTTCTGAAAGGAACACAGTGGGGACCTATTATGGGCTCTCAAGGACAGGGACCGACCCAAAGAACCCTACAAAGAAAAAATTCTTTGAGAAAGGTGGGGGTGCCCTGGGTCGGCAGTTGAAGGAAATAATGACTTGGGAATACAACCCAGAGGAATTCCTCCGAGAACAGGCCGTGACGCTATGGCAGAAAGTTGGGTGTTGGCTATGGCCATATAATAAAATGTCTGACTAATTGTGGAAAAGGTGGCCTGTGCCATAATAATAAAGGGCCTACCTGCTAAACTTGCCCAACTGACCCAGGGACATTCATATAACAACATGGTCACCCTTGTGGGGATCATTAACACCTTGTGGGAGGAAACCTACTTGGGAGACCCAGAAAGGAATCCCTGTGAACCCAGAGGGAGTTGTGCCACTAACTCAGTGTCTTACTCTTATATTTCGGAGCATGCTTTGGAAAACTCCGATGCACGGCGGAGGGCTTTGTGAGGTGACACGAGGGTCTATGGAGAAACACAGAGCAGGGGGCAGGGTGCTGCTACTAATCCTCTGGCCTTTTCTCATACGGGAGAAGGGCTGGTCAATGGCTTTAAAGTACCATCTTTATTTGACTCTGGCAGTAACATTACCATTGTTGCTCACCATTTAGTATTGCCGCGACAAAGATTAAAAATAAAGACCCGTCTAACCTGTATTCATGGGGACGTCCGGTTGTACGAGTCCGCCTGCTGTTACATCTGCCAAAACGGCGTTTTAAAGAAAATAAAACATTTAAAGACCTCTGTATATCATCCTCAAACAGATGGTCTAGTTTAGAGGTTTAACCAAACTCTCAAACAGATGCTACGCAAGGTAGTCAATGAGGACAGAAGGAACTGGGATCAGCTCCTCCCCCTCTTCCTTTTTGCATATTGGGAAGTCCCCCAAGCCTCCATAGAGTTCTCACCCTTTGAATTACTGTATGGACGACAACCCCGGGGTTTATTGGATATATTAAAAGAAGGATGGGAAGACGAGGTCCTTCCCTCTCTAAATAAAAATTGAATATATCACGCAATTACGCAATAGATTTGCAAAAATTAGACCTATCTTACATTCTCACATGGAAAAGGCACAAGCAGCCCAGGCTCGGTGTTTTAACCATGGCACATCTCTCCGGGAGTTCCGCCCGGGGGATCGAGTCATGGTATTAGTTCCTACCTCACATTCCAAATTACTGGCTCATTGGCAGAGCCTATATAAAGTTAAGGAGAGGAAGGGTTTGGTCGATTATTTAGTTATCCAAACTAATCGTCAACCTAAAGAGCAGATTTATCATGTCAACTTGCTGAAACCGTGGAAGGAAAGGGATCCTGATCCCTCCTCCAGACAACCCTGCTCCCTCTTCGCTTATAAATTACACCTTAACTTCGGTGATAATTTGACTCACCTAACAACGACAGGAGCTTGAAGCAGTTATCCTGTCTGTCCCAGAGGTAGTGAACGAAAATCCTGGACGAACCTCCCTGGTTGTGCATGACATAGTGACTAAACCAGGGGTTATAGTCAGAGAACGCCAATATCAGATTCCCGAAGCAAAAAAGGCAGAAGTGGAGTTGGAGATCAAATGAATGCTGGACCTAGGTGTGATAGAGGAAAGTTTTAGTCCCTGGTCCAGTCCCATCGTATTGATTAAAAAGCCAGATGGAAGTTGAAGGTTTTGCAATGACTTCCATCGGCTTAACCAAGTCTCCCAATTCGATGTCTATCCGATGCCGCGAGTGGACGACCTTCTCGAGTGGCTAGGACATGCCAAATTTTTGACTACTCTTGATATGACCAAGGGGTACTGGCAGGTTCCCTTAATGGTTTCCGCAAAGGAAAAGACTGCGTTTAGCACTCCTAGCGGACATTGGCAATATCGTGTACTTCCATTCGGATTACATGGGGCCCCCGCTACCTTCCAACGTCTGGTGGACAAAGTGCTCCGACCACCATAATTCGTACAGTGCTGCCTACCTGGATGACCTTGTCATCTATTCCAGCACATGGAAGAAACACCTACTGCAGGATGAGGCTGTATTACGGACACTAGCAAATGCCGGACTTTGTATTAATCCTAAGAAATGCTATTTTGGGTTGGTCGAAGCCAAATATTTAGGTTACCTAGTGGGCCGGGTTATGGTCAAACCACAATGCTCCAAAATAGATGCCATACTGAATTGGCCCCGTCCAATAACCAAGCGGCAGGTACAAGCATTTCTCGACTTAGCGGGCTAATATCGCTGGTTTGTACCCCGGTTTTCTGAGCGAGCAACACCCTTGACAAACCTGACAAGGAAGGGGAAACCTAATCACGTGGTTTGGGATGATGATACTGACGCTGCATTTAGTGACCTTAAGCAGGCCCTTACATCAGCTCCTATTTTGAAAGCCCCGATTTTACTTTGCCTTTCATTCTCCAGATGGATGCTTCGGACACAGGTCTTGGTGCCGTGCTGAGCCAAAGCATCGATGGAGTGGAACACCCCGTTATGTACCTGAGTCGGAAACTGTTGGACCGAGAGACCAGGTATGCAGCAGTGGAGCGGGAGGCTTTGGCAATTAAATGGGCAATTACGCAGCTGAGGTACCATTACAGTGGATGGCATTACACAGGGATTCAAATCCACGAGTCACGAGGTGGTTTTTGGACCTACAGCCTTATAAGTTTTCAGTCATTTATTGTCGAGGTCTGTTGCAGGCCAATGCTGATGCCCTTTCTCGGTGCCATGACCTCACGAACAGGTACGCCCGACCCGATGGGTCTGGGCTGAGGGGGGGGGGCCATGTCACACACGTGCGACTAGGAGCGAGCTGAATGGACCAAGTGGAGGTGATTACCCACCGGGCCAGGTGGTGGCGGGGTGCTCTAAACCTGTTTCTATTAATTCTGTAGACCAAATACGGGAAAACCTGCCTGATTCGATGTCACTTCCAGTTCTGGCTCCCACACTGACATCACTTCCAGTTCCGGCTCCCAGACTGAAGTCACTTCCGGGTTACAGACTATAAAACCTCCATATTGCCAAACCAAGTTGAGTTCATATTGGGAACTCAATCAAGCAACATCAGTTGTGCACTTTAAAATCCTTTTGCAGCTAGGAACAATATACGGGTGGCTGCCCCAAACCTTTTTTAGTGTGTTGAGACTCGTTATTTCACAATGTCTAAAAGGATAATACAAAATAAATTAATTTTAGTTTGTCTGAATCCATCCAAAATTAAGGTGGTGCTCAACACAGATTTATTCTTCAGTCATAACAGGTCACTGCTTTCTAAAACCAGTTGGCCTCATATAAGAAATTTAGTAAAATTAGTGCACTTTCTTCAACTCCAGGATCTTGAAAACCTAGTTCATTCAAATGTCAACAATAATTGACTACTGTAAGGCTTTGAATAGTTCAGTTTCTTCCGTACAGTAATTTAAAATATGACAGCAAGGATTATATCTAGAAGTAAGAAATATGATCTTATATTTCCATTTCTTAAATCATTTATTTCCCTGGCTTCCAGCTAGGTTAAGAGTGGAATTTAAAGCCCTTCATTTCTCATATAAAGTTTGAAATGGTTCAGCACTACATCTGATTGCAAACGTTTTTAGAACCTATACCAATACCTATCAAGGCATACATTGTGATCTTAAGATGTAGGCCACCGTAAAATTTTTAGGATAAATAAATGTTTGCATTAGGCAGAACCTGTCGCTACAGAGCACTGAAACTTTGATATGTAATATCTCCTACTATTAGCGAAGCCACATTTGTCTCAGCACTAAAGTCAATGCTAAAGACTCATTTTAACATATACTCTATACTCTTTACAAGGCTGCTGCTGATGAGGGTCTTTAATATTTCTCTCATATATTGCTTTTTAATTAATTGCACAAAATGTTTGGATTTGTAAGCAGTTCCTATTTTTCCTTCTGTTTTTTGAGACTCCTTATGTACCTTGAAGTGGAAATGTCAGCACAAGTAATGGCCCTAGTTTCAAATAACTTCTATCGGAATGACTCTGGCACTCTTGGCCTATCATTGTCAGAATGGGACTTACCTAAGACGGTTATTATCTTGATTTAAAGTGACCTTGTATATACAGTAAATGTACTGTATATGCTGCAAATCTGCTGTGTGTTGACTCCATAGAGAAGTGAGAAAAGATGAAGAGGAAGAAGAAGTACTATATATGCTGTGTATACAGCATATAAAAGCATTTTTGCATGCATTACATTGATTTAGATTTTGCTGTATATACAGTATTAACCTATTCTTTCATGTTTATGTTGCATTTCCGTTTTTACACTATATAGTTATAATTATTGTATATATCTCTGGGGTCTTAAGTGGAAGTCAACTTAATAAGAATAGACTGAACCTTTGAGTAATATATAGCAGCTTTGATTTTAAATATTGTCGATGTGGTTATTTCTTTGAAGTTTATGTAATCTACATCCATCAATTTTAAACACACTTCTTATATGGTGGCATACAATGTTGGTAGAAGGAGACACTCTTGCCAGATGAGCATACTTCTATGCCATTTAGTTTTTCCATAATTTAGTTTTTCCATGATTGTCCCTCTCTGTGATCACAGGTAGAAGAGAAGAGCAGCCTTTGTCTGAAGATTGAGATCAGAACTGGGGTTATAAATTAAAAAAACAAATTAGTAGCAACATATTTAATGCTTTTGTCTGTTATGTCCATGGATGTGAAGTTGATTTCCAGCATAAGTTTTTATTTACTCTTTGTTTTCCTCAATTCACAAAGTTTTTTTCTGCATATTAAAGGCATGCAGTATACAACTATTCTGGCAGTAATTATGTTTGTAACAGTTCCTGCTTTGCCCCCAGTGTCGGTTGGATAATCACTTAATGAATGAATGAATGAATGAATGAATGAATGAATGAAATCCCTGTATGAATAAATGTAGACATGTGCATCAGGACTAGTGTGTTTTTTTCGTTTCTTGAATCATAATATCCTTGATCAGAACAGTCATTTGTAATCATATAAAAAATACTGACACAAAAGACAGGCAAGGAAGACCCAACTGGAAAAGAGGAAGCTTTATTTTCATGCTGTCAATAGCTCTATAAGAAGCACAAATGCTTAAAGAGAGGAAATTTTAAAATGTCCCTGTGGCATTGTCCTCTGGCTCTCATTATTTAGCTTTTCAACACTTAAGCTCAAAGCATCAATCTTGAATCTGCTGAATCTGGAAGCTTTGACGCACACATCATTCTCATTCTGTATTACACAGCATGCTTGAAACCTGTACCGCCAAGTTTACTCTTTCGAGAACATTGATAAGGAGTGCACATCAACATTCCACCTTTTTTGTAACTGACATAAAATGTTTTATGGTTGAAATATGTTTTTGTAGTAACTGTCCATCTTAGTGGATGGCTCCTTAGGGGAAAAAAAACTCTTTTGTTTCAGTTCCCTCTGATGCTATCAAACATTCTCTAGCATACAGTAGTTCTGTACATCTGGTTAGCAGTCATCATTTCATGTCAGAAATAAAGCTCCTAAGTCGATCTGATCATAATATATATTCTTTCAGTTGTAAACAAGTTATAAATAAACGGAGATCATAACCAACATAAATTTAAAAAACCTTGTCATAAAGTCTGAAATCTGCTAGTAGATGTTGCCCCTTTATGTATTTATGCTTTAAACAGGTATGATAGATAGCAATAAAAGATACTCAATATATTAATTTATTCTAGTAATAGTAGAATGTGACTAGTGTTTTTGGCTATTTATATAAAAATGCAAACTCTTTTAAAGTATATGTTTTAGGGAAAGGAAGCATTACTTCCCTACTACTTTAGAGGAAACTGTCCTCTTAAGCTCTTTCCACATAAAAGTGGAAAGAATAGAAACATGAACTTATAAATGTACTGCACTATAGAAGAAATATGCTCAAGATGATGGTAAGGGATCAATGTGTATGTATACCACTACCATCTTGATTCATAAAGCCTGCATAGTTGGCTTACTGGTTAGCTTGGCCTTTTTACTTCATCCTTTGCTAGTTTATTTCATGTTACTGTAATAGATTTCTTTCTATTGAATATAACTTTTTCATTAGTTTGTCTTTGTTTTTCCTTCTTCTACTGAATAATTATATTAATTTCTGAAGTATTCATTTATAGTTAAAATTTTATTTGACAAAAGTTGAAAACTGTAAGAAAACAGTCTATTTTGAAAGTTGTGATAATAGTCCTGTTGCAATTTGCTGTCAACAATGAGTATTTTGCCAGCTTTGTTTTGAACGCAGTTACTCTCCTTTTCTTGTTGTGGTAACAGGTAAAAGGACAACACTGCTCATACTCCACAGTCTCCAGAAAGGGGACATGATTTTTTTTTATTAATTGTGATTTTGATTTATTTTGGTATGGATGTATCAAAACTACCACAGCAGTCCAATTTAATATTTCGATCTAGATCATGCAGGCTATTCTTAACAATCACACCCTTCCACTGGTACTCTTTAAAATTTAAAGCTATTTTCTCTAAAATTCATGAATGCTCTAACTAGTTTTTGGGTGCATATTTGTAAACTACAGTCATAATTTTTCTCTTTCCAATTATTTTCTCTTTCCAAAAGATGTCAAAGATAAAGTTGGTGGGGCTTCTACCAAATTCTACCACCATTCTCTCACACAAAGAAAACAAAGGTTTTTCCTTCTTAGATAGATAGATAGATAGATAGATAGATAGATAGATAGATAGATAGATAGATAGATAGATAGATAGATACTTTATTAATCCCAAGGGGGTTATGTCTTATTATGTCTTTCAGTTTTGTTGTTTATTTTTAAAGGGATTTGTATTTACTTTCCAAGATCACCAGCTTTTCTTCTTTAGAACCTACTACATGTTCAAGTTGTTCCACACTAAATGTATACGTTAACATATATTTCAAATCATTAAGCTGGGAATCAAACAAATTCCCTCTTCAATTTGCTCACTTCGTTCTTACCTTTCTTCATGTTGCTCTCAATTTTTTTGCAATACTACTGTACATGTTGTTTTTTTATAAAGTTGTTCTTCAATCTGTCCAACATATTCTTGTTGTAAAGGACAAGCATGAGCCCAGAAATTAGGAGTGATAATAACGATAAGACCAGGAGCAAAAGAATAGTCCAGAAGATGAAGGCACCATGGACTAGGAAAGGTCAAAACCAGAAAGCAATAAAACTGAAGGTGGTTCGGCACAGTGAAGTCTTTTAGCAAAAGAAGGTCAAAACCAAAAAAAAAATTTGAAGCTAACTGATATTATTTTGAAATAACTCATACCTAATTTTAAAATAGCATGGTTTGTCCACTGAGGGATTCTTGACAGTGCCATATTATAGTTTTATACCAGTGAGTTGGTGGCATCAGAAGAACACATCTTAACAACCTCTAGACAAAACTGTAGCACACTGTAAGGCAAATGCAGTACAACAAAATTGAATGTTAAAATAAAACAGTCCTTTAACAAAATGAAATCACAAAATAAATGGTAAAAGTAAAAACACATGACTTAGAGCCCTAAAGAAAATGTTATTAAGTCCCAGAAAATAGAATAACAAAAGACACCTAGTAACTTGCAACATTCCATTCATTTACCTGAGCTGAATTTTTGATGCTTCAATTCCTGTTGAATATTATTTATATTCTGTTCATAAGACTTACTTATGAACAGTCTGAAATTGCTTTTTTGTCCTGTGCTTCTTGACACACTGGTATGAGAAAACCTCCATGTATGATTATGATGACTGTTCAAATCATCTTGATTTCTAGTAATGTAAGGTTCTGCCTTATTTTTTGTCCCACTGGTCCTGAAAAACCCTCATTTTTAGTCCATTTATGGATCATATTTTGTGCAGGAAATCACACCCTTATTATAAGGAGCAAACCACAAAGTCTTTTCAGTAAAAATGATCAGTCCTTCTTCGCAACACTTAAAACTCACATTCCTTCTTCAGTAATTATCTTTGGCTTGTTCTGTAGCAGTTGAGTGCATGTTGATGTTTTTGGATGACTAATCCCTAGCAGTGTGTCCTGACGTACACTTGGTGCACATGAAAAAATCTCTTTTGTGTTGTGACAGGACAGGGGACCTTTAGGAATCAGCACTCATGATCACCAGTATTAGGTGACTAGTAGTAGTGGAGTTCAGGCTGCAATTAGCATTAAGTCTTTCATTGCAATTTACCAGAACAATAATATTTACAACCATGACTTTTCCAAGATCGGCAGTCGCACCCAGATCAAAAAAGTTTCTCACCCAAACTGCATGGAAACCCATTGGAAACAGTCTGATCTTGGAGTCTGGCCAAGTCCACCCTCATTATACAAGTAGGCAGTAGCATACTGGACCTATGCTGGAGCTTAGGAACAAGTCTGTGGTCAGAATTCACAAATTGGACACTTCTGTAGACCATGCAGTTCTGTAGGAGTATCCAGTGTCTGCACATGAGCATGTGATTAATCTCCTTCACCACACCTGTAGTATTGGAGTACCAAGTCCAACGATGCAGCTCAGTCAAAGTCAAGGAACATGTAGCCACTTTCACCACAGTCACCAGAAACATGAGGATTGACACAACCCTCACAACAAACCCTGTCTGTGTCAGTGGTTGCATTGAAGTCACCCATGACCACCTTGTAGTCACCAATCAACTACTGAGCGAAGTTGCAAATAGAATGTCTCCCTCACCAAGATATCACTCACTGAGACAACAGACAAGGCACCCAGAGAGTGCCTTAACCTGAGTCTTATAATATGCTCATTGAAAAAAGTGATATTGGACACCATCGGAAGGAGCCAATCCACCACAGCAACAGCTACTCCCTGAGCATAACAACCATCAGAGCGACTAGACCAATAAAAGGTGTACACACCTACAGAAATCTGGCCAACTCCAGGTCTGTGCACCTCAGAGAGTGTCATCACTGAAATGCAGAGTTTACAACGCTCCTCTGACAGCAGTTGAATATGGTCATCATGATGGAGAGAAAAGACATTCATGCACCTCTGTTGTTGAAGAAAGATTCACTGATCTTCACTTTGTTGACAATGCTGTGAACTTCACAGAATCAATGGAGTCTCTGATCAGAGCTCTCAAGAAACTGAGTGAGGAGTCTGGGTGTGTGGGCTTACAAGTGTCCTGGATAAAAACCTCTTTGGCACAGCCATCAACAAGTGTATCTGTTTGCAGAAAAAGTGTTGACCATGTTAAGAGGTTTGCTTACCTCGGCAGCGACATTCATGTCTCTAGTGGATCTTTCTATGAAGTCAGTAGATGGATAGGGAGAGCATGGGGGTCATAAGGTCACTAGAAAGGGGTGTGTAGAGCTCCTGATATCTTTGGACAAGGACGAAGGTCAAAGTCTTTATAGTCCTGGTGCTTCCTGTTTTGCTATTTAGTTGTGAGACATGGACACTATCCAGTGACCTGAAACAAAGACAGGACTCCTTCAGTACTGGGTCTCATCAGAAAATCCTTGGGTACTGCTGGTTTGACTTTGTATCAAACGAGTGGTTGCTCACAGATTCCAAAATGAGGCACATTACCTGCATTGTGAGGGTGCATCAGTTATGGCACTACAGCCATGTGGTGGGATTTCCTGAGGGTGATTCGGCTCACAGGATCCTCATTGTTGAGGACCTGAGCAGCTGGACAAGGCCAAGGAGATGCCCACACACACCTGACTGTGGTAAATTAACCTTCTGA
Organism: Polypterus bichir lapradei; assembly: GCA_026402145.1. Taxonomy (NCBI): domain Eukaryota; kingdom Metazoa; phylum Chordata; class Cladistia; order Polypteriformes; family Polypteridae; genus Polypterus; species Polypterus bichir. The sequence goes on along the minus strand of JANRMT010062807.1, from coordinate 58,549,837 downwards.
TAGTACAGTTAACAAACGTCTACTACATATTTTTAAAAATGCTTATCTAACTGAATGTTGAGTTTTTGCATATATAAATAAAAATAAAATATGTAAAAAAATGAAATAAAATATAGTGGGATTCTTACATTTAGGTTTGCCGTTGTCCCATGCATCTTATCTCCTGCAATGGTCTCATTGTCATCTACATTGTTGTTGACGTCTATGTTAGTGTTTTGCTACAAAAGCTGCTAAAAGCAGCAATATTAGCATTTTCCTTGATATCTATAAGATTAGTCTTAATAGTTTTTGTCAAAGCAGCATCTTTTGCTTTTCCCTCTTTAATTTTCAATTTTGTTGCACCTCTAGACTCTTGCTTTAAATTGCCATTCATTTGTTTACAGCATGGCAATACAATCTTATAAAAGTGACTTTTTAGACTCCTGCTTTGATTGTGCCCTACTCACTCATATTTTTCTTTTAAAACTTTTTATTTAGAACTGATAGGATATTTTAGAATTGTGTGGATTGAACTGGGATAAGGATGGGTGTAGGATAGTGGATTGCTTTGACAGTCTGTCAGTGAAAACCTGTGTTTTTCTATTATTACACTTTTTTTTCTCACATAAGCAAAGGCCTCTTTGTGAGCAGTGCCCCAGAATGCAAACTCAAGTCACCCTGATGGCAAATCCAGCCATGAGTATTACCAAGATGCAGTAGGGCAACTCTGTTAGCCATGCTTAAATATCCACAAAGCCCAAGACTGTGTAAAAAAGGCGGCATAATGCTTGCAGACTAAACAGTTACTATTGCAATATTATCTTTACTGTGGGTTTTATTAAGAGCATTATGCATATGATATTCACAAAAATGAGAGAGACTGGCTAAGTGCAAAGTAAATAGAAAAGCATAGAGTCACTACTTTATATATAGGAAGTCTAATGTCCAAAGTTGAAAAAACCACTGGAATGGATAATCAACATTTACCTTCTACAGGAAATCAAATACACAGGTAAAGGTCACACAGAACAAGAAGAACAGTGTAAATGACTGCATTGCTGAAATAAAACAAAAAAATGAAGTGTTAATAATCCTGGACCAGAGAGGAAAATATATTGCAGAATTAATCAAATTCAAATATCACTTGATGTGAGAGAATATATTGTCAAATAATGAAACCTTTAGTACTGTTTCAGGATGTGTACCTCAAATGGGCTTCACAAAAAAGTGAAAATGCAACAACTTACAGAAGACACAGAGTCACTCTTGGGAAATGTAAACCACATGGTAAAACCTGAGATATTTGAAGAGACATTTTGGGGACGGCATGTTAAAATCACAAGGTGTCTGATTCAGTCTTCATGCCTGACTTGCTGTGTAACCATGAGCAAGCTGCTTATATTTCCTTATGTCTCTTAAATGTAAATAATTGTGTTATGAATTTATAGCTATAAACTATCTTCTCATGTAAACAAAATAGTTTTTATATAAAATAGGACTGAAGTCATAGCAAAATAAGCAAGGAGTATGCTGTAGACTGATATTCAGTTTTCAGATCACCATGTTTTATGAGCGGTGAGTCCTTACTATTGATATCAGCAGGCTGTGAACTGGTTGGCCACCCAATGCCTGTCCCATTTAATGATAATACTGGAACTTTAAACCCTTTCAAAATCCAAATCACACTTAGAGGTACATACTTTAGTTACAATGGTAATAAATCAGTCCTTTAGCCATTGTTTGTTTTTTCATAGAATTCACCATCATAATATTATTTCCAATAAGCCTTAACCATAAATCCAAGAACTTTCAATTACATGTTACAAATAAGACAAAAGTGCGCTACATTACAGTACAGTGGAGGAGATGTACAGCCTGAGAGTATAGTATGGAAGTATAACCATGAATACGCTTGTTAGGGAGGAGTGGAAAAAGAACACAGTTGCAGTCATGCTGATTGAAGTGCAAGAGATGAGTCTTTTTTTATTTAAAGAACAAAGCACAATAAAGAAAATCACCATCCAGTAAAAAACATAGAAAGTAGAATAATATGCAGAGGACACAACAAAATATATGCTATGTGTTCAAATAAAAATGAAAAAGGATATACAAGAATTATCTGTGGGATCTTCTGACCATCTTTACTAGGTCATACAGACTTTGTCTTATAAAAATTTTCATGAAGATTTTTCATGCAGAAGAAAACAGTAAGCAAAATGAAAAAGTTCAGCACAGAGCTGAATACATTAATTCTTTCAAAATTCTGAACAGATTCTCATACAGATAGTTCAGTTTATCTAGACTACTATAATATAAAACATCACTTTCCCACTGAGTTGTTGGAAGTGGAATAGGAGCAAAATCATATCACAATGTTATTGCATCTTCTATTACAGTACTCCAAATATTTATTGTTAAAGCATTAGAGGTTTAGACCCAGAGAAATATTCTATACATTTACTTTGTCCAAACCATGTAGCCTGGTGGTACAGATTCTTGATGACATCTTGTGCAGGTTGTATCATGCTCTTCATATCTTTTAAACAATTTTACACAAGATATGTGACCGGTGAACATTTTTTAGATGAACTTTGGCAATCTTATTGCATATTGATCCAGGAAGTATTTTGTAAATGGCTGGATCCCATTCTTTCCTGAAATTTTAATTGAAGATAGCTTCCCTATTATTCTCTAAAGTCATCAAGGTGTACGTTCATCCAAGATTTGTAACCAAACTTGCTAATATGGCCTCCACTCCTCACCCTTTAAGGTCTCCTCAGCAAGGGGAAACGTACACCGGTGAATGCAGTCTTTCTTTCATTTTGTTTTGTTTCCTGGCCACCGTTCCATTCAGGGGGAACCCCACAAGCCCTGCACCCTTCTCCCATCACCATCCCTTGGCATTTTGCAGAAGTCACACAGAGTGGTTGGTAACTTCTACTCTGTGGGTGCTCAGCAGGAGTGACCGTGTTCTGTGAGCGCCGTCCACTTATTCTGCCTGGAACGTCATTCTCGAACATGTCTTCACTACAACACTGGCTATGCCACAATTCCCTTTCCCTTTAACCTCTGGGCACTCTTTTCTTTTTTGTTTGCTTTTAAAATTCCTTTTTTTCCCACCTCAGGCTCTATTATACTAATGTTGGTGTAGATACCATAAATGCAATCCCAGTGAACGTGCAATCAGCCAGTTTCCTCATCAATACCCTGGGGCCACATGGCTCTGCTGCCATGCACACCTACACCCCCCACCCATAGCCTGACCACACGGTTTTTAACTAAAAACACTCACACTACCATGGACCGCAAATCATCACCACAAAGCCAAAGTTTCAGTCTACACAGAACTGAAAGAAAATCAATCTCTGAAACACAGGGTTGATAAGAAAAGGCCAGTTAAAGTCTCATTTACCAAAACTAAACTTGCTGCTCACATGCTGTCTGAGCTTTCTGCTGTGTACTAAAATAGGCCCATGAGCATGTTTTTTATGAATTAAAAATGGACTGAATAGTCTTTGCAGTTATACCATTAATATACAAGCTGATATACTGTATTCATTTAAATGAAATCCAAAATGGAGACTTCTTATAATTTTAGTTTTCTGAATTAAAGTTTATTTAAAAACCAAGCCAAGGACCATCTTGGGCACTGACCTATATTAATCTATAATCTTTTTGAACATGTTGTCAATGGTTGAGAAGCATAAGTTATATAATGATGAAACATTAAGGAAAAATTGACAGATAAAAGCTGCAACCAACTAATCAAGATGGAATGCACACAAGATGCTGCTTCATGTTTAGCTGTGATATTTTATCTTAATTTGAGGATGCCCACTATATACATGGATTTTAGTAATATTTTAATTTGGTTCTTATTTGTTTTAATCAATTGGCCGACAATATCTGAACCATAGTAATCTAATAGTTTAAATAAATTGAGTTTGTCTGGGAATTTTCCTTTAAATAACACTACACTGTTTTCTGATGGACATCCTTTATTCCAATAGGCCTGAGGGAGCCTTGCCACGTGTACAGCTTAAATCAGTATGACAAAACTGAAAAAATATGGGAAAGCTTGAGTTAATGAAGGCTAGGATAATTTGTTTAACATAACTGTATAGACTAGTAAATAAAGCTAGACTGGGTTCCTTTAAGACCCTCCATGTTAGAACCGCAGGGTTAAGGGTGGAGCAGCAACTAGTTCAGCAAGAACTGAGACCTACACTTGAGGAGGGAAGATCATACAGTGCATTCACAATGAGACAACAAGGGCCATGGATTAAATGGAAGAATGCGGTCAAGAGGAAAGTGACCTGGGTGGAGTTATGGAAATCTGAGCCACACTGCATAAAATTCCTAGCCCAGGCAGTGTATGATGAAGTGCCCCACTCCATCAAACCTGCACATATGGGATAAAGCACAGTATCCAGTCTGACCACTATACTCCAAGCAAGTCACCTTGGACACATCCAGAACAGCTGCTCCAAAGCACATGGTCACATCACCATCTGCATTATCCCTTACCAAGTCTTGAAGGCCATAGCCTAAACTGTCAGAGCAGGAATGAATGCAGTCATGAATTCTGACCCCTCAATGCAGATGATTGCTTTTGTTAGAGCAGATGAGCAGCCAGAAACCACAGGACCTTAGTAAGAGATTGGATGTTTCCAACCTCTATCAACAGCTGAAGTTCCCCAGCCACATTGCTTTTATCACTTTCTGACAAGACATTGTCTTGTCTTAGGCCACCAAGCAAGTAGTGATATTGGAGTTGACAGTCTAATGGAGAGAACATCTGGAAGAGGCCTCTGTGAGGAAGCTTATCAAATGTCAGGTAATGTCAGCAAATGAGATGGAGAGCCAGGTACTGTCCTGTGGAGGATAACTGCAGGGGCTTTGCAGTCTGCTTAATCAAGGTCCTCAGCTTTCTGGGCATAGTAGGATGAAGGAGGAGGAGAGCCATCTGCAAGACCAGTGAAGTGAAGAACAGAGCTTCTGGATGGCTATGGTTCAAAAGAGGAGAGAGCTCTGGTCCAAGTATCTAGCATTCAAACTAGACACAAGCTGGGGTTACGGTTAGCTGGGTCACCATGATGAGGGTTTTTGATGTCAGAAGACCTAAAACACCCTATAATTTGAGTACAAATACCAATAATGTGTCCAGTAGCATTAGCAGAAGTATGTGAAATCTGAATTCTGTATTTCACTATTTACTCCAATCAACACAAAGTGCCTTTGACAAACTTCTTATCATTAAATCGGAACTTCTTATATACAAATACTACTATTTAATAATAAAGTTAAGTGGTATCTGATCTCATAATCTCCAGGGGCCTCATGCATAACACTGTACGTAGAATTCACACTATAACATGGCGTAAGCTTATGCACAAAAAAATCTAGATGCATAAATCTGTGCGAACACCAACTTCCACATTCTTCTGCTACATAAATCCCAGTCAGCGTGAAAATTAATGCACATGCACGGGCCTGCTTTCCCACCCCGTCTCCTCCCAGAATTATTCCTCTTTGAATATGCAAATCAATATAAATAGCCCATAAGTTTAGCGTTCTGTGAAAAGGCAATGGCAAAAGCACGGGGGGAAATAGAGGAAGTTCAGCGAATACCAAGTGGAGGCAAGGAAAAACGTACTATTTGTTGTTTTAAAAAGTGGTATAAACAACAAAAGGAAGTCAACTTTAATCACGTAGTTTATTTTTTCATTAAAGTAGAACATCATAAACTTCATCTTAAAACCATTTCATTTACTAGTTTCTCAAATCCCATCGTAACTAAAGTAGTACGTTAAATGCTTTGCTTTGTATTTCATCTTCTATGTGCTCTATGTGTGTGAATCACTACGTGCTTCCCGGCTTTCTTTTCCTCCAACAGGACATAGAATCCATTACATTCGTAATATTACAGCTCTCTGATTAATTAAAATACTGAGATGTATACTTGATATCATTTTCATGATGACAGGAGTTAAAGCATATTATTAAACTTGGGAACACGGTGGCGCAGTGATTGTGCACGACCTTCGATGAAATTATTTATCGCAGCAGTACTGTCTCTTTCAAACGTACTAACCTCCAATTCCTGTCCTTACTTTACTTTCTCCAAATACCCAATCGCCACACAATCAGCTCTGTAATAGATGTTAACCCATCTGTAAGCTTATAATGCAGATTCTTCAAAACTTTTAAGAAACATTGAAATATCTTCTTAGTACATGTAGATGGACATCCTATCCATCTATCCTTCCAGTGTCACGCCAGTCCCAGCAAGCATACAGCGCGAGGTAGGAACAATCTGTGAATGGAGCGCCAGCTCCTTGCTAGCACGTCAACACCGTGTCCTCACATATTTCATTATTAACAATAAAGACTATTTAAATGAAGTTAAAGTTTTATCTGTATAATATAATAAACATATTTTGCTGCATCTTAAAAATGATATCGTCATCATATGTAAATATGCGCTTTATAAAGTGGCTCAGGTTGTGCAATATTATAACTGAGTGCAAGTTTACAGTGAGGTGATTGTACTAATAAGTACAGACAGTTCTACAAGGAGCACTTGATGGACTGATTGAGTGCATTTATAGTTCTTGGGATGAAACTGTTTCTGAACCGCGAGGTCCGTACCGGAAAGGTTCTGAAGCGTTTACCGTGTGAGAGCAGTTCAAATAGGAAGACTGGCTGTGGTAGCGTGTGCTTGCTGCTGTATACCGATAATTCTCTTTCCGAACAGTTGCTCCGAGTAGTGCAGTGAGAGTAATATGGAAAAAGGTGATCCACTGTGGCAACCCCTAACGGGCGCAGCTGAAAGAAGAAAAAGAAGGTGCAGTGAGAGTAACAACGCTAAAGCAGCTATGGTATTTAGAATAGTTTGACCATTCTGTGGACCATTATATTGTTACAGGTTAATTACAATCAGATGCATTAAACTAATAAACACTATGCGGTTAATTTCAGTGTATTTATAAAGCCCCGTCAGGGAGGTGGGTCTAAAAAAGAAAGGGAAACCACACTGGAACAGCAGCACTGCTTTGATGCTGGGTGCCGTCAGTCTGCAAAACTGAGCGCAGAACTTGCGTATGCCAGGGTATGAGCTACCATGGAAATGTGCTTGGCTTTACTCCAAATTTAAGTTTTACACATCGCGATTTGAACGTGGAAACAGGCTTACGCAACATTTTTGTGCATATGCATGGTTTATACATGAGGCCACAGGTTAATACACTGGCACATGGTCTCTTGGTTATACAGAAGAGCATACAGATAGGCATACAGAATATTTCCCTTACATTGTTATTATATGAGATTGGAACATTATTTTTTTTCATGTTAAGCAGTTCCTGTTAAAATAATCAGAAGGGCTGTCTGATTATTGTGTACTATATAATGCGAGGTGGACAATATTTTTATGCAGTAGTAAGTACCGCTGCCTGGGTTTAAATTCAAAAATTAAACATTCCTTGGACAAGGGTGGCAATTTTCCCAGTGTCTGTGTTCTTTTATTCTCCAGGCGCTACAAGTTTTATTGCAAAGATGTCTAAATAATTGGTAATTCTTTACTGGCTTCATAAGATGGACTGGTGCCCTACCCAGAGTTGGCTCCCATTTCATGCCAAATGCTGCCAGGATTGGCACTAGAGTCTTTACTCCTGAATTGGATAAGAAAATGGATGAGTTCAATGCAGTTCTGTGGGCTTTATATGAGCAAGACTTTAAAAGCAAGAGATAACTAAAACATAAATATAATACAGTGAAAATAATAATGTTTGGAAAATTAAATCCAAGGTGGCTTTTAAAATAACTGAGAGAGATTTCACAACTGGTGATCTGAATCGGATTTAACAGTTCAGCTCCTTGACTTGTTTTCTTTCAAAAGAAAAGAAATGCTTGATGCTTCATTCCTTGTCTCAAGTTCATGGAGTCCTGAGCCAAATACATCTGGAGTGCAGTTTTTACACAGAACAAAAGACTCGGGTTGCATGTCTGACATTAGAAGCTTTTTGCATGACTTACATATTACACTAGCCATTTACAGTAATATTACTATTATGTTTTTTTTTTCTGATAAAGCAACTTATGCCCTATGGTTTGCAGAAAAAGAGAGGTTAAAATGCATTAGGGTAAAAAAGGAAAATGTAAAGCTTCCCCTCCCAAGTGTCTGAACCATGAAAAGAAGTCATTCTTGGAGAGGTGAGAGCTTTTTTTTTAGTTTAATTTGCCACCAGGAAAATGTGCTTCCAACTGCGCAGGCTTTTTGTCATGTAGGCACTTGTCCACTAGGAACTTAGCCAAGAACCGCCAGAACTAATTTCTCATGGGCCCCCAACCAGCCTTTTGAGAGAAGTGACCTTTGATCAGTATAGAATTGGCCTGGAATCGAACCAGTGACCTAAAGATGAAAGGCCATTGCCAATCCAATGAGCCACAAAGACCCCTCCCCGCCTTCATGGTGGCTGCAAGCATTCAGATGCAAGAAATGACTCAAAATAGAAGATTCTTGGGTGGTTTGCCTACAGACTTAAGGACATAGGTTTAAAATAACAATAACACTGTCTTTCTATAATGAAAACAAATGATAACATAAGGGGAGAACGCGTTGGACTAATAAAAAATACATTTGTTTAAAAAACAGTAGCAACTGTTTGACTAAGCAGATGCCAAGTACAGTAAACCTGTACAGGTTTGGATCCTTTTCTTTATTCACTACTAAATACTAATGACCAATATGCCCTGATACACGGCATGAAAATTAAACCTGGAACAAAGTTAGTTAGGGGGCCAAAATAAATGCTGTATTATGTTTTACTATACTTTAAAGGCTAAAAAAGGTCAGAATGAAATTTAGAAATCTTGAGTATTCCTGACTTTTTTTATTTTTACAGAAAGGAATACCTGCAAAACATTTTTTACAAAACATTATAGTTGAATTGTTAAAGTGGAACTAGAACTGTTGCTCCACACAAATGGAAATGAATTAAAACAGTGGTATACTGTTTAATAATAATAATAATAATAATAATAATAATAATAGTAATAATAATAATAATAATAGACTACCTACTCGGATTCATGATTTGTTCCCATCTTCTGCCAGCCTTGACCCTCAACTGGGTTTCAGAATGTTATGTTACTTCTTGAGAATAATGGCTCTTCTTACATTAAGATCAGAATTAATGTGTCAACAGGCTACTTATTGATTTTGAAATGGAGTGAGTAAGTAAACAGAGCTTAGGGATGACTTTCATTACTAGCCTCTCAGTAATTAGCCTCTTAGCTCTTTAAAAGTGACAGAAAGCACATTCACATGAGCAGAGGGATTGCAAGCTATGACACTAAGGATAGCACCGTCACTTGTCCATCTCTTCCTCTTGAAGGTTCAAGTTTTTGTTCTACTTTCAGGAGACATCTAATAAAAGGCATTATAATCAATGGGAATTTTGGGTAGATTGTGTTGCATGTAGTTTTTCTTAATCACTTACTTACCACATAACAATTGTGCACATGTAATCATCAATCCATTTTCTAAATTTCTTATCTAGCTTGGGATTTGGGGTAGATGGTACACATCCTGGGGGCATTGGGAGCAAAGAGATAACAAAACTTGGATAAGCTGCCAGTCCATCACCAGAGTGACTCATACAACTACACACACTCATAGACACACACACACAGGGCTAAACAAGAGTTACCAATTAACATAACATAAATGGGGTGTGAAACGAAAATTAAGTAAATGGATACAAGGAGAATATCCCAAATCCACAAGTACAGTGGCTAGGAGCAGGGTGCTAAACCGGGACTCATAAACAAGAGATATCTATTTTTAAATACTTAATTTGTATATATGTTAAATATATGCCATAAAATAAAAAAGAGTATGTATGTATAGAATTTGATATTGTATTGGATATTGTAAACAATTTGTATATATAAGAATTAAACAATAACAAAATAATAACAATAAATTAAAATTTTTACTACTTCTCCAACTTCAACAACTGCAACTATCTGTACTACTACTGAATCTCTCCTCATGAGCTATAAGGAGAGATTGAAGGAGTTGGACCCTTTCAGTTTAAGCAAATGGACATTAAGAGGTGACACGATTGAATGGGTTAAAATTATGAAGGAAATTACTACAGTTTTTTACTTTAAAATAAATTCTGCAACAAGAACACGGGGACATGGTTGGAAATGTGTTAAGTGTGCTAAATGCCCTGTTGTCATTGTAATTAATCTAATGTTCTACTATTCTTACTTACTATCGCTGGTACATTTACATCTACTTCTATTTTCACAGGTACCACTACTGCCGCTATTACTTGTGCTATCAATAATACTACCACTTTTACTACTACTTTAGCAATTACTCATAATACCACCATTATTATACCTGCTATCACTACTACTACTGCTATTATTACTTTCACCACCACTACTAGTACTACCACTACTACTACTTTTATTACTATTGCAACTACTACTACTGCTACTACTACTAACCCCTCTAATACTTCAACAATTACTACAACTACCAATAATCTATTAACTTTATTCACTCTCTTGAGGATATACTTCCTACTTTGACTCCATGAGGCTGACAATCCATAGTTATACATTTTAATTACAGAGCTCACATTCTTAGTCCATATACTAAAACCAAAATTGTTTGTTTGTCTAGCTTAAGTTCAGACTTTTACTTGCCATTTCTAACAACTCTTCCATTATCATACCCATGTAATCCAATTCTGGTCACAGGACCTGAAGCCTTTCTTGCCAACACTGAAAGCAAAACAGGAACAATCCCCATAAGGGGCATAATTTAATTACATGGTATGCTTACACACACCATGGGGCCAATTGGGAGTCATTGTTTAACTTAAAATATACAATTTTGGAAACTGGGAGGAAAATCAGAGCGTCTGAAGGAAAATGCTTGCAAACATTGGAACAGCATACGAACACCATACAGGCAGTGATTCTGGGCAGGGAGTCTCAAAGTGCAATTTGTTCTTGTATGAGTTTTTTCAGAACAAGATACAGTACAAATCAGGACAAAACATCATCTAATAAAAAGCTATAAAAAGGAGAACTGAAGAAAAAGGATGTTCAAGTAGTGTGACTTACATTATAATAGAATGAGTAAACAGTTACTAAACAGTACTCAGGATAACTCACACTAGCAGTAAGTGATTTAGGCTCCTTTTATCTGTTCAGATACCACATGAGTATGGAAACTGTTTCCAAACCTTGAGGTCTGTGCTTTATTGCTGTTGTGCTGTACAGGTGATAATAATGTGGTCCATGGCAGTGGGAGTTCTGCATTAAGGAAATCATTATAATTCATATTTGAGCCATTTTTCTTCACAATTCATTGCTTAATTCAATCTGTAAACCAAATAGGTATTATCATTAATTTACTAAATGTATTAATTCTTAACATAAAATCGCTTCTTTGAGATATTTAAAAAGCATTCAGTAAACTGCTTCAAAGTAATAAGAACATGATGGTGCAACTAAAGAATATGATTAGAGGGTAAACTCACTAGGAAGAGTCTACAAAAGTAAAAATCGAGAGTGGTCTCCCCTAGAATTTCTTGTATACTCAGATATGGGGATGGATATTTGAGGAGTAAACCGCAAGGCAATGATTATATTTTTATATTATGTGCTTTAAAGAACAATCAACAATAAATTAAATCAAATTAATAAATTATTATAAATAGTAAAGTTGAATGAATCGGACTCTGCAGCTGCATGAATAACAAAGTACCACTTCCAGTTAACAGAAATAGCTCAAAAGTTGATAGAAATCTATGTTTTGCACCTAGTACTGTACTTGTATGCAAAATTTGGTTGACCTAAGTGAAAGCATACTCAGGTTACCATGTTTACATACACACATACACACACACACAGACAAAAGGACATAATTCCAAAAATGGTATTTTCAGACTCAAGGCGGTCTAAAATGTTGAGATTTCATTAAAATCTCGAAATTGAATTTTTGGACAATTACAATACTTTCCCTCTAAAATAATGAGATTGATCAAAATCTCAAAGTCGAATTTTTGGACGATTACAATACTTTCCCCATACTTCGTAAACGAGAAAATAAAAAAGAAGTAAATGATGCATTAGAGCTGATTGATAGTGAGAACATATAAACCTCACAGGACAGTAACCAGAAAGTAATCAGTAGTCATCCATCTAAAATACAACAGAGAAATGGTGCCAGTTGGAAATTGTACTTTAACACTCAATAAATAAGGTAAGAGGAAGTCATGAAGCTACAGTAACATTCAGTTTCAAACGCATCAGACCCCAGGCATTGAACAGACTTATAATAGGCAAGCAATGGTATAGATACTCAATGAAGTTAGAAGCAAAAGTTTTGGAACTTTTTAGCAGAGCTTTGAAGACATTGTACAGGAAGCCAGTATAGAAGAGGTCATCATGAAAAATACTTTCTAAAGGAAGGATGGCCTAGCTAATATTTCTGCCACTTCAAGGGACCAGGGGCCTAGATCTAAAACCCAGCTCAGCCGCTGTCTATGTGGAATTCAGATACTCTCCTAACATTTGTGTAAATGTTTCATGACATACCAAAAATTTATACATTAGATTGATTGGAAATTTTTAACTGACCCAATGTGTATGAGAGTAAATTTGTTCTTGAATGGTCTGCCATCCCAACCAGGCTTTCCAATGGAAAGGGATTCAACTCTCCATGGCCCTATAATTTAAAAACTCAGAATAAAATTAAATGGCTGAGAGAAACTGGACAGATCGTGGGTACACACATATGCAATACTGAAACGTGCTTACCCTTGCAGCCTTTTGCAAAATGTAGGAGACACTGCTGGACAGGATGAAAGACCAGAAGATGAAACAGGAACAAAACAGAGTATGTGGTAGGGTCAAAAGCAAAGTGAAAAAAATTATCTTTCACTAAGCCAGAAACAGGAGGCAGCAATCAGAATTGTAAACTGGAAAGTAAGTCAAGAATGAAAATACAGAGAAGTGCATGTTAAGTTATTAAATTTTATCCAAAACATAAGATGTCAATAGGTCATAAATGACCTTTTAAAAAGGGGTGTGCCAATGACATCACACAAACACGCTCTCCGGGACTTCTAGGAGGTGGGCTCAGCAACGACCAACGTGAAAGTCACAAATCGGCACTGCCTGTCAGTATTCAAAATGACATTGTGATAAGACGCTAAAAATGTACAACTTAATCAGGATCCAAGATAAGGAGAAATTAAAGCTTTAGTCAAATTCCTTGAGTGCAGAAACCCCAGAATAGCCACTACAAAGTCCCAAAAACTCCTTAGAAAAGTGTACCAAAATTTGAAGTGTACACACTCAAACTGAGACCAGTTTAGGCTTGGAATTAACTTAACCTGCATGTCTTTGTGGATGTCAGAGGACAACCAGACTGTGGACATGCAAACCCCAGATATAAAATGCTGGATCCATGAATCTGTAGCACTACACATTATGATTGCAAATATTTAAAAAAATACATGCCTGTACATACAGCGAGATCATGGTAATGGTCCGATGGAAGACCTGCCATCACAAAGGTCAAGGTCAGAGTATGAAGCTCTGTGCATGGGGTGGAGAGGGCTATTGAGCTAATTGATGCTTTGTATCACCTTTATAGTGCAGAATCACTATGATCAGAAATATAGGAACTGAGAAATTATCATAACACATCCTTGGATAACTAGTTAGCTTCATTTTGACACTCTTCCCAGCCATACAGGAATCCCACTTTTCTTCAGCATTAGTGGAGATTTTATTTTTTGTTCTTTTTAAAGACTGGAATAAGGGTATCTTTTGTAATGCACCTAGATTTACTCTTAATGCATTTGTAACTCGCTTTAATTATTTTACAGTGTGAAACACATCAGCTTCTAGTATTGACCGCTAAATGAAAAGGCCCACGCCAGATGCTGCCTTTTTGATATCACTGGGTGCTTTTTGATCAGCCAACCCTTTGTCCCTCTGCCTTCTCAGCTTTGACTGTTCTGAGGAGAGTGCAGGGGTTAACCTTGAACGCTGCCAATAACAAGCTCAACCTAGGAGATGAATAGGGTTATTGGGCTTGACCATCCCTTGAATCAGAGTGCTCAGGAAAAGCCTGAATGAGTTTGGGGGGCGTTAAAACAGACTGCTGTTTTTAGAAGTGAAAAAAACAAAATGGGCAGAACTGGCAATTCTGTGGAGTGTTTTTAATCCAGGCCCTGCAAGAAACCCATTTTGAAATTAGCATTTACAACACTGATAAGGGTGTGAATGTGGCATAAAAAATGAGAAAAAGAAAATGGACGTGTTTTTTTTTTCATTGTTTCTCCACCTGTTGCCAAAACTTGCACAGCAGTAGCTTAGAAAGCCAACTTGAATGCTTAATAAATGGTGAAGTAGTGCATTTAAATAAAAACACCTGTTGAAATCAATTTTTCACTTTTTATTGGTTTTTAGCAGATATGAACATTCTAAATATAGATGGGTTTCAATAAAGAACATACAGAAAGATTATGAAGGTAAAAACACAAATGTTATTTATATTTATATATCATATTTTTTATATATTTTCCATATTTTTCAAATATTTATTCTAAAACGTCTAATAGTTGTAATTAGGAATAGTAACCAATTAATCTACTTTCTGTTTCAATGACTTGCCACCTTTTGGATTTCTAAACATCAATGATTAAAAACAAACAAAAAAAAAAACTACAGAATAATTGTGCATTCTTTACAAAGAAACTCAAAAAACAAAATACTGCCTGGCAACTAGTAAATAGATTGTCAAAGTACTTACTTGCTTTATAGCACTGATGCTACAGTTCTGTTTTAACTTGAAGCCGACTTGACACCATTAGCACAATTTGTAAACGGGCTGACTCTCGAATTTCTTGGGCTTATTACAAAATGAAATTGGCTAGCATTTCTTCATGTTAGCTATAATAGAGATATTTTGCTCCTAAATCCATGACAGGATTCATTCCAAAGGGACCAATGCTAGTATGATGAAGGTAGCCTTTAGTAACTCCTTCCCAAGCAGCCACTGTAGCAACAAGGCTAAGGCTTTGGACTATATCTCAGTGTTGTTGATTTAACCCCCCATTCTGGCTCTCTATCTTTTCCAAATGCAAAAACAATGAAATGGTGCTTGGAAAGTCAATTGGTGTTGGTATGCACTGATTCTGTAAAATGAAATATGTTTATTTCAGTCTGTATTACCAATGTGTACTATCATGAAACAAGACTGAGGTATTTTTTTAAAATAGTTTTAGTGTCAACATGCATTTGAAGATTCGACGTTCAATGACCAGGCACATATTTAAATGCTATGTTCTAAAGCAAATAGTGCTATGCTGTGATACTACAAGGGCAGTTTTAGAGAGCCCTTAAGAAGAGTGACGACTAATGCCAAGCTATATTGGTACAGCTATGGCAAGACATACTCAAGACTAATGGTGCTAATTTTTATTTATAATTCTAGACTGGTGTAGTTATCATAGTAGGAGATTTCCTGATTGAAATGAGCTCTGGGAACACTTGAAAACAGATCCATTCTGTTATCTACATTCAGACATTCAACATGGCAATTCAATATTTTTCTCAATAATTTCTTAAGCTATTCTTAGGAACAGGCTGGTGCATTTGATACCATAGCTGACTCATAGATCCAGTGTCTTAGGTTCAAATCCCATGTCCAGCTGTTATGTATGTGGTTTAGCATATTCCTTCCATGCCTGTGTGGGTTTTCCTCTGGGTGTTCAGGTTCAGTTCTCACATTTGAAAGGTATGCCTGTAAAGTTAACTGACAAATCCAAATTTGTCTTGGCTGAGTGTGTTTGTTTGTATAAGTGTGTGCTAGTGGGCCCCCTTCCAGTGCCAGTTCTTGCCTTACAGGCAGTGCTGCCAGGATGACATCTAGCATCCTGCAATCCTGAACTCTGAAAATATTTTCTTTTTATTATATTTAAAATAGTGTGGTGCAGAGGTTAATATTGCTGCATCAGAGTTCTAGGGAGCTTAAGTCTTAAGACAGATTTCCACCCGGGGGAGTAAATGCTAACTTTTTTCATTTTTATTACTATTTAATTTAATATTGTTTCTTTGTATCAGTATACTGCTGCTGGATTATGTGAATTTCCCCTTGGGATTAATAAAGTATCTATCTATCTATCTATCTATCTATCTATCTATCTATCTATCTAT
>JANRMT010062807.1:58467495-58533585 GCA_026402145.1 Polypterus bichir lapradei | reverse complement strand
TATCTATCTATCTATCTATCTATCTATCTATCTATCTATCTATCTATCTATCTATCTATCTAGATATCCCATCCTGCCTTAGGACCAGTGCTGGTTTAAGGGAGAAATTAGGTCAAAAAAATGGATAGTTAGGATAAATTGTGATTCTAATGTGTAGGTGTATTCTGAACTGGCACCTTATTTGTGATTGGTTCCTACCTTGAGGTTCATTCAGCCAAAAAACAACAACCCTGATTTGGATCTAGGGGGTATGAGAATGTTACGATATGATTAATATGTCTCTTGCTTTCACTTCTCAGACTATTACAGGGCATTTAATAACACAAATATATTTAAAAGTAAGATGAAATACAAGACCGTTGCCACACACGCTTGAAAGCTAACACACTTTATAAAGGGACTTGTGAGGGTGTGTTCTAGGCTGAGGAATAGAATAAAAGTGCATTATATTAGTCTCCCTTTAAAACTTCAATAAATACAGCCATAATCAATCCACTTCCCATTGATCATTCAACGTCAATGCACCTAACTGAATCAGTAATTAAACGAAACTGATGAATGCATATACACTTAAAACATTACTCTATGGAGCAGCCATAAAAATTCAGATTTCTGAACAGTTGTAGAGAGCCTCAGGTGGCCATGAGGTATGGATGTACACTGCAGAAAAGAGGCCCAATCAAATGATGTGCCTGTTAGCCATTTTACTATTGAAAGAAGAATAATAGATGTTGAAGGTAATATTTTGGGGAAAACAACAAAAGGGAGGATGGAGAGCAGAAATTGTTAAAAGAAGTGACAAAACTCTCTGGCTTGTTCTTCCTTACAGCCTTTGTGTACAAATTGATTACCTTGTGATCTTCCTGCAGTTTGTGTGATTTTTATAGTAACACCTTTCATCAACCTCTCTATTTCCTACACACCAGTCACACACAAAAAAGTAAGGGAGGGAATACAGTTTAGCACACAAAAGGGATATTGGCAGATACTCCATCTTACTGTCTTCCTAATAGCAAAAGTCATCCATCATAGGCAATTGTTTGACTTGGCTATGTAAAGCTCTCCAAAGTAATAATAATGTAAAAACTAGACTTGTAAAATATGTGATTAAGGAATAATACTATTATAAACCATTTCTGTAAGTAGTATTACAATTCAAAAACATACTGTAAATACGGATTTCTCTGTCAGAGTACTACTTGTATACAGATGACAAACTGATGCCTTTCACTGCAACATCCAATGGAATGCAGGGCCTACCATGAACAAAATGGTTGTCTTTCACACTCATTCACACACTCACACACCACCACCTACTCACACAGTGTCAATTTAGGGACTTGTTTACTTCTAGATTGCCTGTTTTTGAAGGGAACTCCTTCTGTGCCTTTTGTGCTCCTCTGAGCTGCTTTTTTTACAGAGTATTTTGTGAAAATAAACTTTCATTTTATAAAGATTCTTTGTCTGCCATGGTGCATACACCTGATTAAGCTGTGTACTCTTTGTATATTTTGGCAGGTACTCTCTCTCTCTCTGTCTCTCTTTCTCTCTCTCTCTCTCTCTATATATATATATATACACAAAATATATATCCAACCATTTTCTAAATCGTGAGAGACTACAGTCTGTTGGATTACATTAGTTTTGAGACAATATAATTTCAGAAGGTTTTCACACACAAGATCTAATACCAATTCATCCCAGACTGATTAGGACTTGTCATTTAACTTAACATGTATGTGTTTCAGGTGGGGACGTAGATTTAAAAACCCTGAGAAAACCCATGTGTCCATGGCAAGAATGTGAAAACTGAAATCTGTGGTCTAGTCAAGATTGAAACTGTCTTTCTTGGTTCTGTGAGGTGATTGTTCTCATCACTGAGTTGCTATGTCATCGATATAAACAGCCCGACAAACATTCTGTAAAACTGAATAATGGCTATATATATGGCAATCCACCATTATTCACACTAGCATTGGGTATTTTAGGTTGTATTGATACTCTGATACAATTTAGAGTAACCAATCCTGATAACATGCACACATAAGTGACCTGGCCATGAGTCCACCCCTGGATTTTTGAGGCTGTTCACGCTAATAGCAGATATACGCTAATACATAGCAATTCATCCTTTTTCAAAATACACTTTTTCTGTTGGAGAGCTGTAGGGAGGTTCCTGGACAATTTAGCACTACTAATCAACTTAACATACCCAGACAAAGACCTGACTAGGAATCAACCCATGGATCTGAAGCTGGAGGACAGCTATTACTGATTAAATATTGATCTCCATCTATGCAATTGCAACAATAATGTTAATACATTAAATGTATTACAAAACAATATTTATTTAAATTATTCTGTGTGGAGAATTACTTACATAAATAGGTCATTTTCAACAAGCAATGTCAATAAAGAGTGTGTGTACTATGGTGTAGTGTTTCACCAGATGTCCTGTTGACTTGGCACTTTGTCCCTTTGTTTATGTGTGCAAGTTTTTTACTTGGTCCTCTGCTTTCCCCCCACATCCCAAACTTTTTAACTTCAGGTTAATTTATGATTTTGCTCCCATTTTATCCAAGGTTGATTCACATTTTATGCTCAATGATGCAGGGTTAGGATGGACTCTAGGATGACAACTTAAAAAAATGTAAAAATATATGGTAAGTATGATGTCACCCAGGCACATCTATAATATTTCTGAAAGACTAAAGTTGTTAATTAGAAATGTTTTTCAAGAGGGTTCCTTATTGTATAATTCATGCTTTTTGTAGTTTACTTAGTTAATTATAGTTTAGAAGTTGATAAACAATGAAAAATAACAAAATAATAATGTGCAATGGCAAAATGTTGAATAATATACTTTACTCAATAATTGAATATGTTATACTCTTTAAACATAATAACCTAATCTCCAGTAATTTAAATGTAAAAGTAAAATATTTCAGACAGAGACTTTATTAATGTGAGAAACAGGACTGAGTACAGCTATTTTTCATGCTCCTAGGCGACACTGTGCAGGACTTCTTCAGGCTCACTCAGTTCAGACCAATGCAATTTGATATTTTTGTCTGCTTGTGTCTTCTCTGTTTTAAAATGTTTAAACTTTGCCAATGGCCACACTCCCTTCTTGCCATTAAAATAAAGCTACAGCATAGCAGTGAGTTATTTCCGGGGGGGCTTGGGGGGGGATCTGTCCAGCTTCAGCTCACCATGCGTAACTTTTCAAGCCTTTGGCGCTGCTCGCTTCATACACTGCTAAAAATGTTTAGAGGAATGTCTCCAGCACCGAACGCTCTTTTGCCAGCAGCTGGCAGGTGACACACCTCATTAATTCTCTTTTCTCCATTCTCGGGAGTCTTCATTGTCTTGAGATATGAGATGAGCCTTTGTTAAACGTTTTGCCTTTTTTCTCCAGACAGGACCCATAATTAGTGCATTACACAGGGCGTATTTTCTCACAGAGCCCCGACACAATTAATCAGCATTTTCCCACCAATCGTGAAAGCGCCTTGACTTCCAAGACTACATTTTCAGTTTCCAAAGAAGTGACTGTTCCTAAATTAAAACAAAACACCAGAAAAAAGAATACATAAAATGCTGTCTTCAATGTTGTTTAAGAAAAATGCCAGAAAGCTGATAGGTGAACACTTACTGGACTATCATCGTAAAATACAATTCCTATATTCTGTTACATTTAATAAAAATAAAAAAAAAATGGACAGAAAATGAGAATATTTAACAAGTGGCTTTAACTCAAATAAGCTTACTTTATCCAAGTGACAAAGTATCTACCATATAGGGAAGTTAAAGTAAAGCTGGTCAGATCTACTCAGGTACAGCACATAGGCCAAAGCTGGGCTAATTCAAAACAGGGAATTGGTGTGACGTTACTGCTCACATATCTTTTTTTATTTCAGGCAAATTTTAAATAAATATGGGTTCATGGAATCTGATGTTACTCTGACCTCATCACTAGCATTTTGTCGAACACTTTATTTAGTTCTTATGTGAATTTCTGGTCTGTCCAGTCAAAAGTTCAAAAGAGTATCACAGGAGTATGCTAATTACTCCATGTATTTTTCATAACAAGCTGACAGTTCTGAAGGCTTTGTTGTAACATTTTAGTGACTTTAGAGTTATAGCAGCTATTTAGTGTTGTTCTCCTTTGAAGCGTTCCCTTTAAGCCACCTGGTGTAAACATTTAATAGCTGTTTACTGTTTGTTTGGTTTTAACTCTGGTAAAAGACCTGAGCTGATGATTAACTAGCATTCACTCCCGGAATTCCATGCAGCTGACCACTTCCATTTTGGACACATTTTAGTAGGAATTCATAAGAAGTGATCATCTAGAACAGATCTCATTCAACCCCACTTACTGTAAATCATTTGGGAAAAGTCCGTCCTTTCACATCTAGCAAACATCAAAGGAAACTGAAAAAAGTAATGTTTCATGTGTCTGTGACATCTCTTAGTGATCCATTAATTGTCATCTTGCTCCTATTGGAGGTTAAATAAAGCCTGATGTCTGGTTTGGATATGTATTATGTCCAGACCATAACCATCAAATGACATAAAGGAGAGCAATCCTGCTTCACAGTGCCCAATCGTGATTCTCATTCCTGCCAGAGTTGACAACTTGTGGGTGTAGGGTAATGGAGTGTGGATATGTGCCCTATATGCAATGTTCTTTGAAAAGACACCTCATTCCCTCATGCCTTCCTTCTTTAGGAATAATCAGTTTGATCTTGGTTAAGCCTTTAATATACTTGCGTACCGCTCCCAGCAGGGCCATGATGTCGGACTCTTTCTCCAGCACTGGATTTTTAAATCAACTTAGAAGGTGGTTAAGATGAAATCCTACTTGAGACGACAAAGTCAAACCACTAAACAATAACTAAATGATATTAAGGATGAGGCCTGAAGCAATCAAAGTAAGAATATCAAGCCTTAAACAGAGTTCAAGACATACATGCCTTGAAGACTAAGAATGCCATTATGATATTGACTGTACTATTTACTGTTTCTTTATGACTTCGTGTTAGTTCTCATTTGTGGCCTTTAGTACAAGATTACATCAGTACTAAATTGCACTAGGAACCCATTTGAGGAAATCTGCTGATTGTTTTGCTCTGGAAACATCAGAAGACTCAGATGATTAAGAGCAGGACAACATCAAAGGTTTTTACACAAGGAGCAGAGTGGAAGATTAAATTGAACCTCATCAGGTAAATCCAGTTGCTGAAGGGGGATCAGCAGCAAACTGCAGAGTCATGCTACAGTGGTACAGTCAAAGAAAATGAACACTGTGCACCATGGAGAGGAAGAGGCTGAAGTACTCTGAGCTGGCGGCACAACCTAGTGAGCTGAAGTTAAATACTGAGGCTTTGCATGCACTCCAAATCCATATCATCTTAAAGATGCTGGAGATGATGTTGCCTTCATCTTGATTGCTGACTTCACCAAAGTTCAAGGAGTCAGAAAGCATCAACACTACTGATAGTTGTATAATGGACCATAATGAATAATATGATCCAATCAAGAAATGCGGATCAGCAGCTCTAAAATTAAAATATATAAGACTTGTGACCAGATGAGGCACACTGAAGCAATTCTTGAACCCAGAAAGACAACTGGCCAGTCAGGACTCTTTTTTAAAAAGGTACTTTATTATACAAAATCAAATAAATGATAGAGGACAAAATGAAAGGATTCAAAATAACAAAACAAACAAACAAAACAATAAATGTTATAGCCCTCGGGACCTATCTAAACACAAGTGACTACTCCAGCCTCAAATGTATCTCCCACTCCTTCCTCAATATAATGGCCTCCTTTTCTGTCCTGCAGATGATCCCGGCCTTTGCCTACTCCAAGGTTGTCTGATTTCTTCTTCTTTTCCCTTCTATGGCAGGCTGATATCACTTCCACTCAACTGACTTAGGAGGTAGACTCTGTCATAACCTTAGACCTGGGAGCATTTCTAATGCTTTTCCACTCTGGCAGGACATGTCTCTGGATCATACCTACAATTTCAGCTCCTAGGAGCTTTTACAGTAGTCTGGACATATGCAGCGGCCTATTGCTACAGCCAAGAGTGAAATGGGGTTTTATAGCCCTTTTATAGGATCCATTACTTGGTCACTTGTTCAGATAGTGGCATCACGTCGAGGATGTACACCATTCTGCAACTCTTGCTGTTATCCAGCTTGTCATTAAGTGTTAAAAATTTGAATCAACTTTAATGGTGAAAAAGAAAATCTGTGGGCAGAGAAGATCAATTTATATCCTGTAGTTCAACACTTAATTTGGCACTAAAATGAACCTCAGGAACTTGCTTTAAGTTTTATTTATGGCCACTTTGCTAAGGGAATTACTTTGGGGCTATTGGTCTTTTCAAAGACAAAAAATGCTTGTGAGTGGAAGGAAAATACATTTCAAATGATGCATTGTGCAGGCAGTAATCAAAACAGGGGAGGTGGTAGTTATTGCTATAAAAAGGGCTGTGATGAGGGGATCCTTTCAATACTAACTGTTAGATAGCCAGCACAATAGCAAAGTGTGTCAAAAATACTCTTAGACACAATTGTTAGTTTTAATATTTATCAATAATTTAGTCTCATATCTAGTATACACACTACTGGAATTCACAAAGACAAAAACACACCAAAGTGAAACCCCAGAGAAATAAGCACAAGGTTAACAGTCAACAAAGTCATTCAATACAACTTTAGAGAGTTTAAAATAATTTGCCCTTTTAAAATACATGCACAGTATTAGTTACATAATTTAACAGTAGGTTGCCTGGCACTAGTGATTAAGAGGTTTGAGTTTGACTTGTGTTTATTAGAAGGTATGGCATGATACAGGGGGATCAACAATAGAGTCCAGATCAAACCCTGACAATAGCAAAGTCATAAATGGCAGTAGTGGTGGAGCCAGGAGAGGAGCCCACAAACATGACAAAAAAAGTTTATCTAACATTTTCGTACATTGTAATATAAAGTATCCCATAAATTAAATACATATTACAGAATACAGTTCTGAAGTTTAAAAACAGCACATGTAGATTTTGTAAACACATCATGTCACCGCAAGGCTATTGCCCAATATGCTATCATGCTAGAAAAAGGGTAAGAACAAATCAGGAACATTGGAGTACAAACAATAGCAAGAATTACTTTCTTTACTTCAGCGTTGATTCTACTCATATGCTTATTTCCTTTAAGCAAACCAACAACTCCAGTTGGTCAAAGCAGCAAAAAGAAGAGTGCATGAAAAGGAGCAAAGTGATGAGGCAGAGTGAGACAGATCCACAAAAATAACAGTGCAATGGATGAAGATGAAAAAAGTAATAGTTAGAGAGAGACATGAACGTGCAGCAAGAGATGAAGATTTCAATATCAGTGGCCCATCATAAATGGCACTGACAATGCCAACATATCTCCATTGTTCAGGGTTAACGTTCAAAATAGCACCTCCACCAATCCATGTATAGATTCTAAAATCAGACTTTCATTGTGGTATCATAACAGCTCTCATCCTTGGGATTTTTGTGCATTGTGCAAAGGTCATGCATTAAGATTGTAGGGGGGCGGGGGGTTTATTTTCTGCCTAAGAGGGGGCCACTAATAAGCTGGCATGCCCCCAGCCCAACTAATGTGTCATCAGTTCCACTACAGTGTGTAGATTTTGCCATCCTTCACAATTGCATTTTGTTTTCTGTTTAATTTTATGTGTGTTAGCTTTGACGTTTTTCAGATATCTTCTCTAGCAAGCCGTTTTGGTCTGGAGCCATGGCTGTGTGGCATTATTTAAGTCAATTTCTTTTCTTTCACAATTCCAGTTCGCATGCTACCAGTCTGCATTTTATCATTCATGATGCATAGTAAATTACTGTGCTGCTAATTGTTCTTTTGCTGCATTTTTAAACTGTTCTTGATATTCACCATATGTAGTGCTTCATTACCCACCAACATTTTCACATAACAATGAACGCATTCAATAAGTCCTTGAATTCGTCCATGGTCCTGTAAACTTGTTACTCTAGTCTGAATAAAAAACAGGTGCTGAACAAAATAACACAAATCCAAATGACTGAAGTGACTGTTAAAAAATGGCATTTGAAGAAGTTAGACTTCAGATACAGGCAATTCTTTTCTATGACCTTGTTGAAGCATTACCAGGCTGGCACAGGAAGCTGGCATGCAGACAAAGCAGGATTAGCTTAGCATGGTTTGGCCTGGTCCCAGGTTTTAAGGAACAAGAAGCATATCACTTAAATTGTCTTCCTGCAGTTCCTTTCTGTACACATAGAATGCACACAGCCATAATCAAAGTGAGAGAAAATGAGTTTCTTATACAATATCTTCTTGAAGAGAAAGAAAATTAATGACACATGGCAATCTAATTTAAATTACCCAGGGGGTATGGATAAAATTATGTTATATTTTAATAGATTTTTTCAATAAAAAAACTAACTTTATTTTTGTAGCCTAAAATAGAATTAAGCATTAATGCTAAGGATACAGAAGTTATACTGTCATGTAGCATTATTTTCAAACCTGTTATAAGCCTGTATTGCTAAAAAATAAGCATCTATGCCACCTTCTATAAGGCCAGACATCCATTCATATGCAGTGTATAATTATAATAAGCTATTAACATAACATTCTCCAACTGGCTTAATTTAATTCAGGGTCACTGGGGGTCATATTCTATCCTATCTGCACCTGGCACAAGGCAGGAGACTTTCCTAGACAGGGTGCCAGTCCATTGCAGGGCACACACTTGCACACACACACACACAAACACTCTTGCTTAGACTGGACCAACTTCTAATTGCAAATTAACCTAAAATGCACGTGTATGGGGATGTGGAAAGAAATCCAAACATTCATTACTCAGGATGCTGGATCCATGAAGCAGCATAACTAACCATTGTGTTCCCATGCCACTGGAACTAATATCGTTCATCATTTCTAAATGATTGAGGTAAACAACACTTACTTCCATATTTGCATAAAACTGCAAAAACAGGCATCCACATATAAACTTACATTAAGGTTAAAGTGAAGTGTTGCTATTCTGCAATTCGTCTACATTATAAGCTGGCATAGTAACTCAAGAATTGCCATTTCCACATAGAAACTCAAGAATCGGCAGTCAGTGACTGTTAGGTGTTTTAAACATTTCATTGTATATTACCTTGAACTCCTCTACTGAGCTTCATGTCACACTAAAATTTATCTGAAAACATGCAAGAGCTAAATCCAGGCAATATGACCGATTGGTAGATAGAGGAAGAGAATATCTTACAAGAAAAGCTTAACTGGAAATGTTGAGCACGCATGGGCATTTTCCTTCTCTTTTAGTTACTGAATCACTCTCACTTTTAAAACAGTGGTAGAGACATGTACGTACACCTGTCCACGCAGATATTATTCTTCTTACTTCCCTTTGCTTGAATTCTAAATTCTTACACAGATATTAAAATTGGGTCAGCAATTAGTTTACGTGCTGTTCACCACAAAACACCACACACCTTTCAAGTGAGATATTAAAGGTACTCACCATTGGTAAGCTTCAAGAAGCAAATATTACATCATCTACCTCATCCAACATCCAATTCTTTGGCCTGGAATATGGAGTGTTTCCTGGGGTTTGTATTCGCCATTGGAAAAAAGACAAAGTGTGTCTATGATGTGAAGCAATGCAGAGAACAGAGTTAAAGATAAGTTAATTGCAATGGAGACATTCACAGGGATCTTTGCTTTAGTGATACAGCATACAAATCTATGAGGTAGTACTGGGCACTGAGCACCTAGCAGAACAAGCCACCACACCTAGGCAGGATCTTGGGAGTCTGTTTCTATAAGAGTGTGTGGGTTGTATGTAAAAGGAGAAAGTTGGAATGAATAGATAGAACCAGGTGGAAACATTTTTGGGAATTAGGGAGGATAAGGCAAATTGCAGGTTCCAGGAACAAGCATTGTCTGACCTTCAGAGGATGACCTGTTAAACCAGAGGTTATCCTTGAACAGGACAGTATTGTAAATGGCTACCATCTGTACTATGATTAACTATGAGTTTGGGCAAAAGACAAACACTGATCTAGTAGGTAGGAAGGGCAGCCAACTATACAGAGGAAGAAAGAGTAGGTTACAGGTATCCGAGAGTTATGGTGATGCTTAGGAGGAACCAGGCCATCTCAATAATCACACCAGGAGCAATTGAAGTTACTGTATAAAACAGTTAAGTTCACAATTTGCATGTGTGAGTTATAATACTATGATGTATGTATAATACATACTTTGTATGTGCTTCTATCCATTGGCCTTTCATTGATGTATTTAAAACTCCTTGATTTTATATATAGTGACCTGGCATTGCTTTGTGGCTAAATGGCATGATATAAACTGCTCAAAAATATTAAAGGAACACTTTGAAAACACATCAGATCTGAATGAAAAAAAATCATGCTGGATATCTCTACCGATATGGACTGGGTGATGTGTTAGAAACGAAAGGATGCCACATCATTTGATGGAAATGAAAATTACCAATCTGCAGAGGGCTGAATTCAAAGACACCCAGAAAATCAAAGTGAAAAAATATGCGGCAGGCTAGTCCTTTTTGCTGAACTGTCATTGCAGCACCTCAAAATCATACTTAGTAGTTTGTATGGCCCCCACATGCTTGTATGCATGCCTGACAACGTCGGGGCATGCTCCTAATGAGAAGACAGATGGTGTCCTGGGGAATCTCCTCTCAGATCTGGACCAGGGCATCTCTGAGCTCCTGGACAGTCTGAGGTGCAACCTGGCGGCATTGGATGGATCGAAACATAATGTCCCAGAGGTGTTCTATTGGATTTAGGTCAGGCGAGCATGGGGGCCAGTCAATGGTATCAATTCCTTCATCCTCCAGTAATTGCCTGCATATTCTCGCCACATGAGGCTGGGCATTGTCGTGCACCAGGAGGAACCCAGGACCCACTGCACCAGCATTCAGTCTGACAATGGGTCCAATGATTTCATCCCAATATCTAATGACAGTCAAGGTGATGTTGTCTACTCTGTAGAGGTCTGTGCATCCCTCCATGGATATGCCTTTCCAGACCATTACTGACCCACCACCAAACCGGTCATGCTGAACAATGTTACAGGTAACATAACTTTCTCCACGGCTTCTCCAGACCCTTTCACGTCTGTCATATTTGCTCAGGGTGAAACTGCTCTCATCTGTGAAAAGTACAGGGTGCCAGTGGTGGACCTGCCAATTCTTATCCTGTTCCTCCTTGCCCAAAGGAATAGATACCGGTCCTACTGATGGGTTAAGGACCTTCTACTGCCCTGTCCAGCTCTCCTAGAGTAACTACCTGTCTCCTGGAATCTCTTCCATGCCCTTGAGAGACACAGCAAACCTTCTGATAATGGCACGTATTGATGTGCCATCCTGGAGAAGTTGGACTACCTGGGCAACCTCTGTAGGGTCCAGGTATCGCCTCATGCTACCAGTAGTGACACTGAGTGTAGCCAAATGCAAAACTAGTGAAAAAACAGAAAAGATGAAGAGGGAAAAATGTCAGTGGCCTCCACCTGTTAAACCATTCCTGTTTTGGGGGTCATCTCATTGTTGCCCCTCTAGTGCACCTGTTGTTAATGTCATTAACACCAAAGCAGCTGAAACTGATTAACAACCCCCTCTGCTACTTAACTGACCAGATCAATAGCCCAGAAGTTCCATTGACTTGATGCTATACTCTGATTAAAAAGTGTTACTTTTTTTAGCAGTTTATTTTAACAGATAGATAGATAGATAGATAGATAGATAGATAGATAGATAGATAGATAGATAGATAGATAGATAGATAGATAGATAGATAGATAGATAGTGTCAGACAAGTGAGCATAGGAGGCAGTCAATGGGCTTAACTAAAGGTAAGATGCCAGGTCAGGGTTTGATGGTGTTGATGATGTCTTTTCTCCCTCCTTGGCAGATCACCTGAAAGAAAGACCAGCTAAACCCCAGCCAGGTTGCACTTCCGTCTCCAGACCGCGCAATTCTACTGGCCTCACTTTGGTCTGGCCTCCTGTTCCTTCCCACTGCCTATAAAGCCAGCCACTTGCCTTTCCCAGTCAGTCCCATTCAGAAATCAGCCCTTTGTGGAGAACAGCATTTTGTATAATACTAACTACAATATACGGAGGTGAAACCCCAAATGTTTCTCATGTTTTTGTGATTTCTTTCACAATACAGTAGTAACAAACTAACCTTAGGTCAGATGCCAGTTTGTTGCCATCAGCCAGCTATAGATATTATTGAATTTTAAGAGAAGTGTGCCATTCATGTATTTGGCAACAATTTCTCTCAACAGTAGTTTGAATCCTTGATAAGGTGCTTTCTGCATGAATATTGCATGCTCTCTGAATGATTTCTGCTGATTGTGTTATGTCCCACCTACTCAATAAACATGTGGCATTATGAGCATGCTGTATAATGGAGTGAGATCCTGTTCAGGGTTGCTTGCTGCCTTGTGCTGTTGTTTCTGTACTGAAGAAAGAATGCATTTGTTTGGTAGTAAGGTAGTTCTTGTACTGATTGCTATTTTATCCAGGTACATTTTTACGAAAAATAATTTCAGTTAAAATGTCATATGGATTAGACCAGATATTGTGCCCCAATTTAGTACTTTTTGCTTATTTTGTCAATGTTCCAGAGATGTCTGCTGCAAACGAGCATTTGATGATCAAGCAGGGAATTGGACAAAGTGCAAAATTCTGTAATGGCTTGGACCACTTTGATCTTATTCTGGCATCATTAGAAACCTAACCTCCCATTCTCAAACATGTCATTTTTTATTTTTCCATTAATTAGTTTTGTGCCAAGCTTTTTGTGTTACATGATGAGTTGAATTTCTTAAGGATTCACTTTTCTATCACATCATTTCTGGCATCTAGTTAAACATTTTTTATTCTAAGATTAAGGTAGCAAAACAGATATAAAATAGAGGTTTAAAATGAAAAACTATTACATTTTTTTTTCTGTTACTCATACCAGGTTCAATCATATAAGCTGCAACCCATCTGTATGACAGATTTCTGTCTTCTGAATTGAGAAAGCTGGATAGATAAAAATATCTTAAAAGTGATTTGAAGTGGTGCACTGAAATGGCTAAGAATTGACCAATATACAGTTGGAAACTGACATACCTTTCTCTGTTCTTTCATATTTCAAATTGTTACATAACACTTAACCCTTAAATAAGTAAAACAAAACTATATGATTTTCAATTGCCAAAAAACAGTCTGAAGGAAATGTGTAATTCTTTAGTGATATTGAAAGTTTAACAAACCATGATGTATTTGGCACCAAAACCACTATGTAACACTTGACCTAAATACCTCTTAACATTTTTAACAAACACGTATTACGTATTCTCAGCATTCTAAAATTCTTCAAACTCTATTATTTACAAAAGTATATTTTTGTCATTTTAAGACAGACTGGCAGACATATGTCTGAAGATGTCTCATGAATGCTGTTACTCTTACCTTGCTATCTTTTCCCTGCATTGACAGAGTGAAAGCTGCACTTTACTAGGTTCTGATCATTCAAGGTAGACATTGGGCACTCAAAGTGCTTATGTTCCTTCTCCAGAATGTGATTTTATTTGCTGATTTAAAGAAAGGATTCGATGTAAAGATCCTGGAGTCTGATGTCTGGTGGTACTGATGTCCTAGGGTGAGAATCCAAGACACACTCACACATGCCTCTTTAACTTCAAACTCAGAAAGTGTTCCTACAACTTTGTTAGGTCATGAAGATCAATGGGAACATACTGAGCACCCACTAATATTTTTGCAAACAAAAATCCTATATTTTAGTGTAATCATCCTCATAAAGTACAGGCAAAGATACATAACTTTAAAGTGACCAGCTCATTGTCAGTCAGAAGTCAAACTGAACTAGAAGTCCTGTGCTTTAATGTTCAACTCCTTAGCTACTACACCACACATAATTTACTCATCAAAAACTGCATTCACAAAGACTTAAACCACAAAGTGAGATCACTGTATGCAACCCAAATTAAATGAGATATCTTTTAAATAGTTAGACTATGAAAATAGACATACTGTACTTGGTGTGAAAAGTTTATTTAGCCAAAGATTAAGGCTTTGAGCAATCTAAAACCCAGGAATACTCCATTAATATTTTAAAATAACCTCATGTTACTCAAAAGTAAATTACACAGAATTTGAAGAATAAGTGAAAAAACAGAACGAGTAAAATAACATTACTGTAATAAGTAATAACAACATTCTATATAGAATAAATATAAATAATACATTCACAGTTTATAAATAACAGTTATGCTTTATTTTCTTGCCTATTTATTATTTTTTTAGTTGAAGAGATTAAGTAAAAGTAAAGGAGAGAAATACTGTGCTACATAGGTGAAGCTGTAGCTCTTTTCTGATAACTGAGGTGGTATGTCAAGTTGCTTGTTTCTACTCTCCTCTACCTGACATAGCACAATGTGCATTAAACCTTAAAAATCTGCATCTTGTTAATTCTACTTATGTCTACAGTATCTTTAGTTACTTGTAACGATAAAGAATGCAAACTTACTTCCCATGGCCACTCTAGTTAAAACTATAAATTAAACATTATTGTGTCTCTCAATTTATTTGTTTGACACTGAACCAATTAAAAGCAAAAATCAGTGACATTTTTCAGAACTGTTGGAGACTAAAGGGTGGTGCTGTGATGGCACTGCTGCATCTCAGCTCAGAGCACAAGGGATCGATTTTCACATCAGACAAGGTCTGTATGGCAGTTTGCAGATTACCATGGTGTCTCTGTTTTTGTTTTTTTGTTTTTTTAAGGTACTCCAGTTTCATTTCACATTCCAAAGATGTGCTCCTTAGGTTTATTGTCATTTCTAATCTAACCCGGTGTGAGTATGTCTGAAAGTTTCTTGTAATGGAACCATTTCGATTAAAAGTGTTCAATTTCAGGTTGGCTTCTGCATTATGCCTAAATGAAGCTCTGGCTTCATGTGTTCAGAAAATTGATGAACTGATAAAAGGATGAAGCAAAAATCATGCGCTAAAATAAATCTGAGGTATAAAATTTGAAAATTTTGACCTGGTTCATACATAAGAGATACACACTTTTCTTTACATTTCCCTTATTATTTCTGTTGTTTGACAGTAACTGAATATTAAGCTCACCTTTAGCCCTTGCTGTGCCTTATCTTTCGTTTGGATTTTATGCCCACATTTTTGTCATGTGCCACCATTTATGTTTACTGAATCACCATTAACTGTACTGAATCAGCCAGTGATCTAGGAGTTATCTTTGACAATAGCATGTAATTTGAAGCGCACATTACAAAGTTGTCTAAATCATGTTTCTTCCATCTTAGAAATGTTGGGAAATTAAGGCGTTTTCTAAATAAGCAGGATTCTTAGAAATTAATTCATGCATTTATTTCAAGTAGGATTGACTACTGCAATGCGGTGTACACTGGATGTTCAAACTGTTCTTTATACAGCTTCCAGTTAATCCAAAATGCTGCAGCAAGAATTATAAGAACAAGGAAACACAAACACATAACTCCAGTTCTTAAATCCTTACACCGGCTCCCGGTTAAGTTTAGGGAGAATTGCAAAATCCTCCTTTTAACATATAAAGCCTTAAGTGGCCAAGGTCCAGCTTACTTATCTGAACTTATCATTACGTACAAATCAGTATATACATTAAGGTCTCAAGATGCCAGTCTGCTTATGATTCTATGGATTAGTAAAATAACAGTGGGAGGTCGAGCTTTTAGTTACAGGTCCCCTAAACTGTAGAACGGTCTGCCTGCTACTATAAGAGATGCCCCTTCGGTCTCAGCTTTCTAATCCTGGCTGAAGACTCACTACTTCAGTTTAGCATATCCTGACTAGAGCTGCCAATTAACTGTATGTACTGCATTTCAGTTTTTAGTCATTAGCACTAAAATATAAGTAATATAATAGTTATAATTTGTTACTATCCCTTACCTATTCTGTTTCTCTTCTTGGTACTCAAATGTGGCACTTAGTGCCACTACCCTACTGCCAAGTTGTTTTGCCTGCCTAAGGTAAAGTCATCCCTGATATAGGATCATAGGAATCAGGGTAGAGGGATCCTTTTATTGGAGTGGCTGGCCCAGCACTGATTCAGCTGTGGAATGGCCAATAAGGGGAGACAGCTTGAAGGCTGTGGTCTCCAGGACTCTGAACGATTATGTGATATCATTTATTGTTGAATTCTGCTCTGTATTTGTAATATTTTATATATGTAATATATCATATTGTATTGAGGATTACTTGTGTTCTGTTCTGTGTATTGTATTGTATCTACCGCCTTTTTTTGACACCCACAACACGCCCAACCTACCCGGAAAAGGGTCTCTGTTTGAACTGCCTTTCCCAAGGTTTCTTCCATTTTTTTTTCCTAAAAGGGTTTTTTTTGGGAGCTTTTCCTTATCTTCTTCAAGGCTGGGGGGCTATCGAAAGGGAGGCCTGTTAAAGCCCATTGTAGCACTTGTGTGATTTTGAGCTAAATAAAAAATAAATTTTATTGTATTGTATTGTAAATAATGGACACATACAATAAGCTACCTTCCTGTCTGCGGTTAAGCAATCTAACTAAAAATATACATCTATTAGTCAATTAAAACACTCATTTTACAAAGAAAACTCCACCCTCCTTGTACATTACTCAGAGATTAAGCTTAATCTTCTTGGAGATCACAGGCAGAATAAAAGTTTGCATGTGCTGTCTCCTTCAAAACCACAAACTAATTTCTCCAGGAAGCATGTCAATCTCCATGTTCTCCACTCTAAATAGGTACTTTCCCCTTTCCTCTCCTCTTGATTCAGCAAGTGCGTTCTACTTATCAATAACTTGCACCTTTCCTTCCCCATTTTACTAAGGCGTTTCATTCACTTGTCTAGTTCCATTGTGTTTTGTGAATTTGTCACTTTCAATTGACCTTACTTTAAATCTCTGGCCTGCTGGTATTTTGCCTTAATCCATGATTACCTAAATCTCTTGATCTCAAGTGATATCACTCTGCTACTTACTCACAATTTTAATCTGCCTCTTAAGACGAGTTGCCATTCTAAAGAACTATGGAGCTGTTTCTGTTGTCTGTGTCTTAATAACACATTACTAAACTTGAGTCTCTATCTGCACAGTTGCGTAAAATGGGTTTGCCCTGAGCAGGCCATAGACCTCAGGTCTGCGGCCATTAAACAACTGTCAGTGGATAAAATGTCTGATACAGATTTTACATAAAACAAAGGTTGGTTGAGGCAGAAGCAGAATAGTTACTTGATTAGAAAGTATTACTTTTTACAGTGCATACATATGTTTTCATGATGCAGATTACACAAGAGTTTAGGGACTTTCAAAACTCAACTTGATGATTTTTTGGATGAAATAAGTGAATAGGACTGGCAAGCTTTGTTGGGCTGAATGGCCTGTACTCATACACTGTACACTGAATTTTCCTGATATGGTCAACTAACATTAGTTTATGTGACCATCCCAAGGTGATTGTTTATGTATTGAGGGATAGTAAAATTGTTACTTTTTTATTAATATTTTTGTGCAGTGCTCTTCACTGAGTGTAGGCATAGAGTGCTGTGACAAGTCCTCAGGTAATTTGCAAATACAAACTTTGCTAGTTACATAAGCGGTTCTCAAACTGTGGAGTGCACCCCCCTGGGCGGGCGCTGAAGCTGCACAAAGGGGGCATCGAATAAATGAACAAGACATCAAAATTAAATTTTTACATTTTTATTTCAAATTTAAATTTGCAAGCATATAATCACAATGAATGCATTATAACTAAAATTAAAATAAAAATTTCTAAGGCATAGATCTAATGACTAATTTGTGTCTGCTTTAAAGTACACATCCTGTGCAGGTTTGGTTTGATATTCGAGATAGACGCTCTAAGCTCCTTTTCTATTTGATGTTTGCTTCTATGACGAGCGGCGCCACTGCTGCTGCTTTTATAGTCACGTATTTTCAATCCAGAAAGTTCAAGACATATCGGTAATCTGTCATGAACATTAGGGTATCAGTAGATCAGGTGATAATGCGCCGCAATTGCACCACATTGGCAGTGTAGCCAATATTGCCAAATTGAGTTAAATAATTTACTGCGTATTGGGTTATTTTCATGATACAACTAACAATGGTATAATATTTGTTGGATGACTATACATTCGTCTCGTGCAGATTGACTTCATCGGTGTCCTCATTTACAAGATTTTTCAAAATTAAAACATATTCAATCGTTTCTTTAAATAAAAAAATTTATTAAATAAGAATAAATAATTTATTCTTTGTTTTTGGGATTAGAATTATTACCAAAAACCACAAAAGGCATTTTAACAGTTATTAAAGCACTTTAAAAAATTAAATTGCAAATATTTCATCGAAGTTAGCCGAACACATGCAAATCTTATGGAAGTAAAAATGATAGGATACCGCGACACCGCACGAGTATCATACCTTTGTTAGTTGTATCATGGGTTAATCTCATTTATCTTATATTATGCAGGGGGCGCAGAATTATTCCAGGTAGAAAAGGGGGGGCGCGAAATACTAAAGTTTGAGAACCGCTGAGTTACATAATGATTACGTACAGACACAAAGTAGTTTGAACCTCCATCCATCCATCCATTATCCAACCCGCTGACTCCGAACACAGGGTCACGGGGGTCTGCTGGAGCCAATCCCAGCCAACACAGGGCACGTGAACATGATAAACATAAATGGTGACCCGCACAATCTGTTCATTAATGGGTTGTTGCACTGTGGCACTGTGTCTGTAGATATTTGTATAATTTTTCCAAATTATGTGCTCTTACATCAATTCTGAAATTTAAGTTTTTACCAATCAAATTTAGAGGTGCTAATTATTACTGTGTTTGTCAGTTGTCACAAGAACTAGGAAAACAGCTTATGATAGGCATACATGAAGAACTGCAACAATTAGTATTCAGTTATGAAACTTATTTTCCATACTGAGGAAATACTTTTGAAAAATACATCCAAGCAGAAAATGTAAAAAATTTGGAAATATTCTACTTTCTCTCTCCAGATTATGTGAATGTGAATACGGTAATGTAAACCCAACACAGAAGCTTATTATTCCCTTAATTTGTAATTAGATATGTGAATCCCAAAACAGCTAAATGTATTTTTAGTTATTTTTGTGTTTTATTTTTGTTATATTATATAACATAAGGAGCAACACATTTATTTGTGCATGGCGTGACATTTATCCAAAATCTGTCCATCCCCATAGTATACAGATGCTGTAGAAGCAATCAGCAGTTTCTGTTGTCATCCTGGAAAGAAACCTCAGATTCCAAGGTCCAAAAGGAGTCATTTTGGGCTTCATGGTAGACATTCTGCTTCATTTAAAAGGTGCACATAGTTCCTATTAGCAAGTTTAGATTTATAAACAAATTCTGCTCAATAGTTTGACAGATGTCAGGTTACACGTTAGACTTTCTACAGATTTAAATGCAACATGATGGCATGTGTGATTACCAATGCTGCTTTTCAGTTCTATGGACTCCTCATGTCCACTTTGTTTTTTTCCCAGTACTCCATTTTCCTCCCACATTTCAAAGATTACATTAGATTAATTTGGATCTTTACTGTCACATACACTGTAAAAGCATAATAAAGTTCTTGTCCCATAGTTGTTGGGGACTTGGGGATTGGGGAGAGTAGGTAAGTATAGGCAGGCAATTGGACAATAAGAAAATACATGAATACATAAATATAAAAAAATAAGAGTGGCAGAGGAATGGTCTAAAAAAAGTGCTGATGCCAGTAAACACATAGCATACAGCAGAATTACACATAAACCAGCAAGTGGGTACATACAGAGCAGCTAACATCAGGTTACCAAGAGTTCAGTTTACTTATGACCCAAGTGAGGAAGCTATCCCTGAAGCAGGTGGAACATGTGGTGGACCTCACATCGCGTTTACCAGAAAACAAAAGTGAAAACTGGATGAGCTGAAAGGCTGGCTTCAGAGATGATGGATTCCACTCTTTTTCAAACATCTGGTGAAGTAGATGGTTTAAGCTGTTGAAGGTGAACCTCAATGATTTTAGATAAAGTATGTAGAATCCTTCAGAGAATCTTGTGATGCTGACAAGTCAGGTTACCAAACCACAACGTAATGTACCGTATCTGGTCAGGATGTTTACCAGGATTCTGATGAGCACAGACGTGCAGGTTCGGTTAACCTGGCACAGTAAATTGAGGCAGTGTGCTGTGAAATAAACTTACATCCCATGCAGTCCATGTACCTACTATACAATATTGTTGTTGGGATAAACGTTGACACCCAGTGACTGCCAAAAGTGCAAAAGTAGGCCTTAGAAATGGAAAGTTGAATGTACAGACTAATGGGTTCAGAAGCTGGATGGATAAATGCATTAACCATGAAAACGTCACCAAGCATTCCTGAAAAATTATTGATTTTTTAAGGGTAAAGCTCCTGTGGCGTTATTTAATTTTTTCTGCAGTGAATACCATTTGAAAACACCCTAAATGCATGTCACTATTTATGTTAGAGCACTTAAAAAAATGCATTCTTGTTCAGTTTAGTTCTTGCTCTGCTCTGTTCAGTTTTTCTACAGTATTGTGAAACTGTGTTAATTTGTAATATATGCATGGTTATAATAAATAAATAAAATAAATAAAGAAATTGGAAAAAAAGACATAGAAATTATATTGAACCTGTCAGTTGACTTAAGTTTTTATCTTTAAAAAATAGCTTTGTGGCCCAACTGTATGGGGTTAATATTTTTTACATTTTCCTTTCTATTGTTAGAGGACAAACACAGAATTGTTGATACAGTATCATCAGCTGGCTAACTTGTCTGGTTTTTCATCATCCTTTCACTAAAACATGGCTCTCTCAGTGTGGTCCCAGAACACGCCCGTCTCCATTTTTCACCTTTGGCTTTAGTTCTGTCAGTGGGCAGCAAAGAATGTTTTTTCCTGCTGTTTTTTGATAAGTCATCTACTACTTGTACTTAAATCCTTATTTAAACTCTACATATTTAGTTATCATCAAACCTCCCATGTATTTATTTAACTAAGCTGCAATGGAAGTGTTCTTTTGTGATTAAACATAGTTTACACACAGGGAAAGCACTGCTGCCTCACAGTAATGAGGCTGGGGTTCATGTCCCAGGTCCTCCAGTATGGAGTCTGCATGTTCTCCCTATGCCTTTGTGGGTTTCCTTCAGGCGCTCTGGTTTCCTCCGTCTGTCCAGGACACGCAGGTTAAGTAGATTGCCAACACAAAACTGGCCCTGGTGTGAGTTTGGTTTGTTCATGTGTATTTGCAATGGACTGGCAGCCTGCCCAGGGATTGTTTCTGCCTTGTGCCCTGTGCTTCCTGGGATAGGCTCCAGCCCCCTGTGACCCTTCTCAGGATTAAGCGGGCTTCCAAAATGGCTTAGTATATAGTTTACATTGGATAGTATTTATACCTCTAAAAGAGATAAAGTAAGTTGAATGCTTTCCACGGAATATTCAGTTTCAGCTGGCAACAGACCTTTTTACTTAAAGTCCCAATTGTTGGGTAATTTGTCTTTCTACTTATTCCTTTTAAAAATTGTTTCTGATCCCACACATTCTGGTAATTTTCTATTTCAGGAACTCCCTTTGGGAAAACAATTCTGTTCTATCAGGACCAGTACTACACCTCATCTGAGCAGCTAATTCTCAAAGGCAGAATCTTTCTTTAATTAGTTATCTAAGATAAATTGTTGAGTGATATATGGTGTATAGGTTACCATACTATCCATGCATATGTTGTAATGCATGCTGACTTGCCAAGTCAAATTCCTATGTACTTTGTATAAACTGATTCCTGACTCTATTTTGTTACTGTATTATAGAGTCTAGTCCAGTACAATACAAACTGCTGAAATACATATAATGAGTCAACCATCTTCACTATTAGCTAATGGGCCCTGTGAGCGCACTTTGACCGGAATTAGCTCCACTTATCCTCTTGTCTCCAAGATGGTGCACTTACACCATTAAATACATGGGGACAATTATGACTTTCAATTAACCTAATGAAAATGTCTTTGAGGATATGGGCCACTTTTTACTTTTAAAGATGTGTTAAGAAACTGGAGTTTTCAGATGAAACCTACCTGTAGATAAACACAGGGAGAATATGCCACTGCCATAAAGAGTGACCAGGCCAGGAATCAATGCTTATTTTTCCTGGAGCTATGCTACTTAGCAGTATTATGCCTATGTATTTGTCCAATAAATAATAATAATAATAATAGTAAGTCAAGCCTATACGTGAGATACAATAGGGTTGATCAAATTATTTAATTTAAATTTGCCAACACAAACAGTATTTGCCCCGTCTGATTTTGTACTTTTCTGCCTTCTTTTTACTGTAAATAATATGAGACCATCATCTAATACTTCAAAACTTAAAATTAGATGAAAGGGAATATAAACAGAAGACGCACAAAATTACAGTTTTTTAAAGAAAGTTATTAAGTACTCTGTAATTCATTTATTAAAATAATTTCCACCAGACATTTCTTGATGCATTGTCATCCACTCCTCTTTCCAGGACTGCATTAACATTTATCATAATTAAAACGTAAACCACACACTTAAGTACCTGACGCAACCCTTCAGCGTAATTTTGGTTTGACTTTGACTCAGTCACTCCACATACTTTATCTAACTGAATTTTTCTTTAGTAACTATATGGTGGACTTGCTTGTGTGCTTCAGATCATTGGTTCTCTCTTTAAAGCAGTGGTGCCTCATTTTCTTAAAAAATCTTCAAACACCAATTAGAATTCATGGTTGCTTGAATAACTCATTCATTTCCTGATGCAGCAAAATATGTGGAAACTGAGCTGTCACCTGCACCACCACCATGCTCGATCATTAATATAAGTTTTTGGCCAGCTTTGCTATAGTCATTACAAAATCAACTTCGACCAGACATGCCTATTGGTGATTTATCTATCTAAAATACATTATTTCAGAAGTCCTATGGATTATTTAGGTGCATCTTGGCCAGCCTGAGGTGAGTGGCCTCTATGCTGCTATCCTGTCATGATACCATTGTGACATATGAGTTGTGTAACATCTATTTATTTTTTGTTATATTTTTTAGAAAATTCAATAGATCATTCATTATGCAAGTTACATAACTTTATAGGGTCTCATAATAAACTTTACAATTTATATGTTGGTTCTTGGTCCAATAACAAATATTTCCTAATTTCCTGTTATTTCGGTATGCTAATACAGCAATTTCATGATAACTAAAGAGAAACTGTATTATTGCTTATCTTAACTCATCATATCCGTCAGTTATGAAATAGGACAGACTCTGAAAAAAAAGTCTGCTTTCTGCAATCATGAGAAATAATCATCTGCACATCTAAGCTAACAGCAAAGTAACAAGGAATATGGCAGTTGATTTGTTTGTTCGTTACATTTAACTGGTATGTACAGAGAATTATTTCTGAATCTGGAGAATTACATGAATTATTAAAGATTTTCACTATTTGTTTTCCTTTTACTATCATTATAATATTATTTAAAGACACTCTAGTTATTGATTTTGAACTATTTTTCATTCCTAAGTAACAATCTTGTGGAGTTACTTGTTACAAAAACTGGTAATATAGCGATGTATTTGTTAGCTCTGCTACCTTACAGCTCCAGTGTCCTGTTTGTACATTCTCCTTGAGTGTTTGTGGCAGAGAAAACATTTCTGGTAGGTTTATAAGTGCCTATAAATTGTGTCAGTGTGCCCTTTCTGGGCTGACTCTTCATCCTGGATTTATTTCTGCATGCCTTTAGTGCTGCTCCAGCCTGCATAACCTGAAACCAGGTTAAGTACATTTGAAAATCATGTTCACACTGTATTTAACCATATCTATCTATCTATCTATCTATCTACCTATCTATCTATCTATCTATCTATTTCTCTCCCTCTGTGTATATATGCATACTTGCATATGCAAGTATATATATATATATATATATATATACTTGTATATATATATATATATATATATATATATATATGTATATATATATATATATTCTCAACATATATAAATGTATATCTACCTCTCTTTCTCTCTATCTCTCCATCTACAGTGTATTTGTATATATGCAAGCTCACAGAAACAAGTGATCCTGCTTTTTCAAATATTTTCATTTCTACATTAGAAATACAACTACCAAAGATGCCAATGTTAGACTTAAGCCAGCTTCTGTGACTCCTCATTCATTTCATTGAGTCCAGTTCCAAGACCTCCTCATTCATCTGATTCAGAGGCATTCAGCAATTCACTGATTCACTGGTATTTTTGGCTGCAATGAATCAGTGAAACAAATGAATGAATCTTTTGAAACCATCCACTAAATGGCAGTGGACAAAAGTAATTAATTAATTAAAAAGAAGTGAACTGTTCATCACAGGGCAGGCCAGGCAGACAAGTGAGTGCTAATTACAAGGTTTGTCTACATGATTGGAGGATTCCTGCATTCATGCCCACCCCACAGAAGAAAACGCCAAGGTTGAATGGACGTTTAAGATGTCCTCCGATTCAAAGAAAAAAAATCATTGGATGGTCATTACTTTATTTTGTCCATTTGCTAAATGCCTGAAATAAGGTGTTGGCTCACTGAAGATGATTTTTGAAAGGAATTGTAAACAGTTAGTGGGGCAAAGAATGACAAATAAAAAATAAAGTGATCTGAATAATTTCTCCTGCAGTAGTGTATTGTTTTTGCAGTAATATCAGAAGCTTCAAAATGCTCTTACATGGAAAGTTTATTTTTAAAAACTTGTCAGGAATTCATCAAGGTTGTAGCATTCCTTAAAATCTACAACTTCTTAGGGTCACCATGATTTGCATAAATATATGTCATATCTTTTTAAAGATTTCCAAAAATGCTTCCTCTATAAGGCGGGCAATGGATGCCGCTATATACTCATGAAGGATTTCCTCTGTAGAGGTGGTGCTTTTTGCTGTTGACATAATTTGGGATCTTCCTGCCAGTCATAGATGTCAGCCAAATCTGGCTGGCTGCTGATTTCTTCAGCCTCTGGATATGGAGGACTTGAAATGTGCAGCGAATCCAGCGCAGGCCTGAGATGTCTGCAAGCTGTTCTCCTGCTCTGAGAGTGACATGGCGACCTCTGTCTACAGTCTGGTCCTGCAACTCACGTGGACTAATCTCCCTCTGCTTCAGATTCTCTAAAACTTAAAACATCACCATGATTTGTGTAAATATATGCAAATTTCTTTCCAAAGGCTATGAAAAAGGTCATTGTAAACATCTTCCTTGCACATCCCAAAATCATCTAAAATAGCACAACCAGACTAGCATATGCAATATTCTTGGATAAAAGTATTTAAAATATACAATATATACAGCAAAACATCAAAGAAATTAATTCCTGGTTGGAGTTCAAAGTTGTGTTTCTTGTTTGTTTTGTGTTATTTTATGCCATTTATCTGTATTAAGGTTTATTTTGTTTATTATGTACATTTTTATTTGTGTTCATTTTTCCTTGGTTATGTCCCTTATGTTTTTTGGGAGGTCCCACAAGGGGCGGAGCTACTTGTCAATCACCATTAGGACCGGACCTCCATCCCATTTAAGGGATGTCTCCCATGGTTCCTGGCAGTTCATTGAATATGCAAGAGACAGGAAAGTTCTTGTGAGTATCTGTGTCTTTGTTATTGCCGTTTTTCTGAATTTTGAACCTGTGTTTTGTTTCTTGACTTCATCTTTGTACAGGGTAAGTCAAAATTATGTTA
Organism: Polypterus bichir lapradei; assembly: GCA_026402145.1. Lineage (NCBI taxonomy): Eukaryota > Metazoa > Chordata > Cladistia > Polypteriformes > Polypteridae > Polypterus > Polypterus bichir. Next base: position 58,507,663 of record JANRMT010062807.1, on the reverse strand, counting down.
ACACTAATGATACTGCTATGTATATACTTATATACTATTTTTGTGGACAATTTATGTGCTACATATGGTACTTGTGTTGAACATGATGGCGAACAGGTTGAGACATTCCTGTAAATCATCTTGTACATATGAAGTACGATTTGTGAATAAATTGTTTCCGCCATTCAAATGTTAACATAATTTTGACTCACCCTGTATTTGTATTAGGACTGTGTTACTGATTTCTTGATCCACTGCTCCGCCTAGACTACAATTTTTGGATTCCGTATTGGGACTTTGCTTAGTGTGTTTCTCCTTGCCTTTTCAGTAATGACCTTGTGCTCCTTGGAGTTTTGGGGCTTGCACAGCCTTTTTGGTAAAATTAAACCTTTATTTTATCAAGATTTGACTTGGCCCTTTTTTGTTTCTAGTTGGGGCATTTAGATAGTATTTCCCCCCTCTAGTAGGCAACACAACACTTTACAAACAGAAAAGTACACACATACTGTATATTATATCAAAAGCAATATGGATGTTCTTACAAAACAAAATCCCTTAAAGTAGTCATATCATTCAAAGTTTGCTGCCTCAGTTTTTATGACAGTAATTTGCATATACTGCAGAATGTTATGAAGAGTGATCAGATGAATTGCAATTAATTGCAAAGTCCCTCTTTGCCATGAAAATGAACTTAATCCCAAAAATCCCACCCACTGCATTTCAGCCGTGCCACAAAAGGACCTACTGACAACATTGCAGTGATCATCTCGTTAACACAGGTTAGAGTGTTGGCGAGGACAAGGCTGGAGATCACTCTGTCATACTGATTGAGTTAGAATAATGGACTGGATGCTTTAAGAAGAGGGTGGTGCTTCCAGCAAGCAAGTCCAGCAAGCACCAGGACTGTCTCCTGAAGTTGATTCAGCTGTGGCATCGGGGCACTACCAGTGCAGAGCTTGCTCAGGAATGACAGCAGGCAGGTGTGAGTGGATCTGCACACACAGTGAGGCAAAGACTTTTGGAGGATGGCCTGGTGTCAAGAAGGGCAGCAAAAAAGCCACTTCTCTTCAAGAAAAACCATCAGGGACAGACTGATATTCTGTGAATGGTACAGGAATTGGACTGCTGAAGACTGAGGGTAAGTCATTTTCTCTGATGAATCCCCTTTCCAATTGTTTAGGGCATCCGAAAAAAATATTGTCAGAAGAAGTAAAGGTAAAAACTACCATCAGTCCTGTGTCATGCCAACAGTAAAGCATCCTGAGACCATTCATGTGTGGGGTTGCTTCTCAGCAAAGGGAGTGGGCTCACTCACAATTTTGCCTAAGAACACAGCCATGAATAAAGAATGATACCAAAACATCCTCAGAGAGCAACTTCTCCCAACCATCCAAGAACAGTTTGGTGACAAACAATGCCTATTCCAGCATGATAGAGCACTGTGCCATAAGAGAAAATTGATAACTTCGGGGAACAAAACATCAAAATTTTAAGTCCATGGCCAGGAAACTCCTCAGAACTTAATCCCATTGAGAACTTGTGGTCAATCCTCAAGAGGCAGGTGGATAAACAAAAACTCGCAAATTCTGAAAAACTCCAAGCATTTATTATGCAAGAATGGGCTGCCATCAGTCAGAATTTGGTTCAGAAGTTGATTGACAGCATGCCAGGGCCAATTGCAGAGGTCTTGAAAAAGAAGGGCCAACACTGCAAATATTGACTCTTTGCATAAACTTAATGTAATTGTGAATAAAATCGTTGAACTTTATGAAATGCTTATAATTATACTTCAGTATACCAAACAAACATTTGACAAAAAGATCTAAAAACACTGAAGCAACAAATCTTGTGAAAACCAATACTTGTGTCATTCTCAAAACATTTGGCCATGACTGTACAGTGAAAACTCTCCAAATACATTTACAATTCTTCTATAGGGATAAGTTACTTTGACTTTAGGCACATCTTCATATTTCATCCGATCCCTAAATTCATCTCAGTTTCTCAATAACTGCGTGCTTTGACATCTAATGGAGCTTTACCTTCTTCTCTCATGCAACACAGTATCCTGCTTCTCCATCAGGCACAAGAGGCAAAGCTTAAAACACACATACTATAGTTTAGAACAGTGTTTCCCAACCTTTTTGAGCCACGGCACATATTTCACATTAGAAAAATTACAAGACACACCACCAAACAAAAATGTCACAAAAAAAATATTTATTGAAATATAATGAAAATCTAGTCTCAATTTACTCAATTTACTTACTCAGTGTGAAACCTGGGCCTATTTAGTTGAACACAAAGCTGATATTCTTGCAGGAACTGAAGAAAGACACACATGAAGATCTTCCTCAACAGCTCTGAGTCTCTCTCTTTTTTTCGTCTTTATAGCAGTCATGCTTGAAAAGCCCACCTCGCATAGATAGGTTGTGGAGAAAGGGAGTAGAACTGAAATAGCTTTGTTTGCCAGAATGGGGAACTCCTTGGCAGAAATCAGCCAAAAACAAGAAGGTAGATCAGCAAAGCTCAGTTTTAGACCACAATTTTGTCTTAGTTCAGTTATTTCTTCCTACTCCTGCAAAGTCATGTCCTTTCCAACTGCAGTTGAGCTGTCTGGGTTCCTAACCCAGTCAAGGCAATCAGTGGAAAGTGAAGGGAAATAACATGACAACTTCTGCTCAAGACTTTGCAGATGTTTACCTAGTGTCTCACACAGTGCAGCACTGTTGACACCCTGCCATTTCTGGGTGTGTGGGAACATGTTAAGGTTGGCACTTCCGACATGTTGTTTCCAGAGCTGCACCTTTGAAAAAAATCCCTTTATTTTAGCTGTACTTGTGAGCAGGTTTTCATTTTGGCCTTTTATTTGTGTTTAGGTCGTTCAGATGCTGAAATATATCTGCCAGATATGCCAGTCTTGCACACCACTCGTCACTTGAGAGAAACTTAGCGTCATTATATTTCTGGTTTGTCAAAAACACTTTAAGTTCCTCCTGCAGCTCATACACACGGGCTAAAACTTTGCCACAGGACAGCCACTGAATCTCCGTGTGGAGCAATAACACTTTATATTGCGCTCCCATTTCCTCACACAGTGATGCGAAAATGCGACTTTTTACAGGTCTCATCTTCACAAAGTTTATCTTGCACACAACATCTTCCAGTACAGCAGCTAGGTCTGCCAGCAATGTCTTGGCAACAAGTGTTTCCCAGTGCAGAAAACAATGCGTCGCAATGACATCTAGATGTTGCTCTTTCACTCTGTTTGCAAATCCTTTGGTGTGCTTGAGCATGGCAGCTGCTCCATCGGTGCAAACACCTACGCAGTTTTGCCACTTCAGTCCTCCTTGTTCAAGGTACTCTGACACAATTCGAAAAATTTCCTCTCCTGTTGTTCTTTCTGGCAGTTCCTTGCAAAACAGAAAGTTTTCTCTGATGATGTCTCCATATACAAAGCACACATTTGCCATAAGTTGTGCATGTCCACCGATATCCATAGATTCATCGATTTGTAATTCATCTTCTTCTGTTTTACTGGCGGTTGGCAACCCACTTAATTAAAGCAAGAAGTTGTACTGCCCTCTAGTGAGCCTTAGAGTACCAATCAGGTGAAACTGGATAATCTTCCACGGCACACCTGATGATTTCTCACGGCACAGTGGTTGGGAAACACTGGTTTAGAAGCTGTTATTATATTGTACTTCAGGTTGTGCAAGAAGCCTGCAAGGTTTCTCCTGTGTTTGTCTGTTCTTTTGAACTATCCCAGTATTAGTGATTTCCAGTCAAATCCTGCTTTTTTCACATAATCCAGATGTGCTGATGGCAGTATTTCTTACAATGATAGCACTCTTAAAAAACTTATTACAAGAAATAGGTATATATACATTGCATACATTAAATCTTTAGCAATCACAAAGACTATGTAGCTACACCTCTACAAGGTTATTCTTGCCTCATTCTTGTTGAACCTTTGCCATTGTTTAAAAATACATAAAGGAACCACACAAATCCATTTTTTGTCAAATAGCTGTGTGAATTGTGCATATGAAGAAAAATGGAATTTCTACTGAAATTTGTTTGATCTTAGTCTGAAGTGTGTGCTGTTGCTTGTGTTTCACTCTCTTAATAAATAAAAACAAAACAAAATGTCTTTGAATGTCTTTTTCACCTTACTAAACAAAGGGTGAATTAATCTCAGTGATCCAATCTCTGTTTTTCGGTAGTGATCTGAGCAGCTGTGCATATATTTAATTCTGACCATACTGCTTTTAGAAGCATGGTATGGAGATTTATTCTTTATATTCATAGCGTGCTAAACTGTTACTGTCAATGAGCCTACAGTGATTAACCTGAAGGCTCTGGCTGTTTTTTTTTTTTTTAACAGACATTTTTCAAAGTAAGAAAATGATTACAATGTTTATATATACAGTTTCAAATATAGCTCACTTAACTAACATAAAAATTAGTTTCCCAGGTGATTTTACAACTGTGAAATGCTTAACTCACTGAAATTAGTTTTTTGTAGGTTTTAAAGGTTTTTTTGGGATGGTGAACAAGGAATATTGCTCCCTAAAGCCTCGTTCACACTTCTGCGTTTACTTGTGTTCTTTTCTGCAGCTGCAGAATGCATGAAATCTGTCACCCACCAGTAAAATGTATTAAATGAAGGCCTTTCATTCACATTACCGCAGAGGAGTGCAGTGTTTTTTTGCTTTTTTTTATATGCCATGCTGCACATTTTCCACAAGAACACACACAATAATGCGTATTATGTTTTAGCATTAAAAGAAATCTCACAACACAGGAAACCTCCCTAGCAACCAGATGTTCCTATGTTTTCCTACATAAGAGGTTGAGGAGATGCACTACCCAAGCACTGTGAAGCTTTAAATTTCTTTTCTGTCTCCGATGCATCTTTAGAATTATGTTTGCCAAGACTGTCATAACAACTGGCAAAGTTGTGGATCACACTACCAGAAAACATCTGTTCAATAAATGGCAACACATGACAGGATAGAAGCTAGGTAATTTTTTTTTTCCTCTTGAGAACTTTATTTTAATACTAAATGAGATAAGGAATTGATGCATGTGATTGCTTCCTGACATGATTAAACATCTGTATTCCTGTGTCAATGATTTAGATTTTGCAGTAAGTGAAACACAATTTGTTTTTCAAATATTTTTGCAAAGTGAAACATACAGCTTTGCTGCAAATTCATTTTACACAAACTATTTTGCCCAGTAATACTTAATACAGTCACATTTCTTAAATGCGACACAGTTATCTGATGAATAATTGTCTATGAAAAAGTAGATGTGTAGATTTGCTGCATTCTTAAAATGACTGGTCAATGACCAGGATATCAAAGTGGGTGAAAGCTGATATACTGTGTATAGATCTGGATGACCACAGTGGTTAAAGATGGTTTTAATACAATTATGACAGATATGTGCAAGTCTATCTATTTGTCTGTCTCTCCATCTAAAGCACTGTGAGCTTTTACTCAGTATTATGCAAGATAATACTGAACTGAACTGAATCAAATTCTCATTATTCAAAGTGTTCCTGTGAGAAGGTGTGTGTCATGTATTCATGATGCAATACACTATCATAACTTTTTCTTTTGATAAGAACGAATGAGTAGACAGCGTGTGCCTTTTTCTTTCTTGTCTTTATTGAACAGCACCAACTAACAAAATGCACAAGGCATTGCCAATCATATCACTATGCGTCAACTCACAATCAGGCATTAATAGCTGAACTGAAATGTGCACTTATATAACAGTGTGGACAGCAGCAGGCTGTTGGTAATCTTTGAGATTTTTTTTTAAGTCAAAGATATTAAGCCAACGTTCAAATTAAAAAATGCTTTTTCCTTGGAAATATTAAAAAAATTGGGATGTGCTGTTGCACAGCTGCACAACACCACTTATGACTGAAGATCATATTCAGCACTCAAATTCCTCTACTTATATCCAAGTGGAAATAAACCAAAATGGTAAAAATCAGGCAACTAAGAATCAGAGGACATTTCTCCACCAGGGTAATGGGCATATGCTGCATTCCAATAACTTTGGAAGTCAGATGTCAGAGTTGAAAATAACATTACATCCGAGTTGACCACATTCCAGTAAAATATTTGGAAAACCAATATGGACCTGTCCAGGAAAATCGTTGTTGTCCTTGCTCCATCGGAATAAATAGCAGCTGATAACAACACATTCCTTGGGATTTTTCATATCCAAACACTTTAGCAACATGTTCACTGATAGAAGTTGGGCAATATTATGTGAAGGACGGATTTAACGAGACACAATTGGAAGTAACAATAAACAGTATAATATTACAGCTTTTACTAAAGTTTGTGGTGTACGTCACCATTTTGACGTCATGATCAGAAGTCAGACAAACACAGACTTGACAGACCAGCCCAGAGTTTCTGAGTTGGAAATCTGCCTTAATGGAGCATTGCAATTGGAAATTCCAACTAGGATCTCATAAATTCCAACTTCCCACTTCAAATGAAATGTAGCATTACTCTCTGAAAGATCTGGAATGCATTTAAAATAGGGACCAGGACAAGTCAGTTGGGGTGGCTTGGCGATCTGCTCAGGATGTCCCCTTGATACATCCCACTAGAGGTTCTGCATACTGTGCACAGCATACAAGGAGCAATGTCCAGATCAGATGAAGAACAATACTGGATGTCTAATATCTAATATACAAATATATTGAAATTAGTGAGAGGTAAACAATGAGCTAAAGGAAGGGAAATCTTTAACAACCCTCATCAGAAAGAACATTTTCAAAAATGAATGGATACGTGTTATCAGAATAATGACTCCAACCCACAAGACTGAACTAATACAGTGAGAGTCATACTTTCAATTCAACTTTGACAAGAAAAGCATCACAATTACTGAATTGATAGGCTGGTGGAAGGGATAATAAAACAGATTTAAAATGACCTCATTCTTCATAAGTTTAATTTTGTTTAAAATTCAGTTTGACTTGAAAGTACGTAGAATTTGAATTACAGAATAGAGAAGAAAGCATGTAAGGAAGCAAAGTGTGATTTCCCCTGGGCACTTGAGTGGATGAGGAAGAGTAAGGGTTTGTGGAGTTTGCATGATTTTCCCCATGTCTTGATGGTGTATCTTCATGTGCCAAAGTATTTCTTGTCCAATCTTTAAAGACATGCAGGTACGTTATATTTAATTTCAAATTTATTGTACATTTATATTATTATACAGGAATCTGTTAAATTCTGGCTTGAGTTTTTTTTTTTTTGACCAACATTATTCTGAGTCTCATAACTGTACCTGGCTGTTTATTTATTTATTTTTTGGACTGAATAATTCAGTTCCAGGCTCTTGTTGCTTCTGCCCTACAGAAATGGCTAACTCTAATTTCTCACTTATGGACAATGATTGACTATTAGCTGCCTGCCATGGATGGATGATTTCTTTTTAATCATCAAAAAACAATAATTTAAATTTGGAAATATATTAGTACATTTAAGCTTTTTTTCTTTACTAAATTTATTGTAAATTTTTACTTTACTGGCAATTTATGTATTTAAGTTTACTGAAAGTGGGTATGTTTGAATTATTCAATCTCTGTCTAATGTTTCATTTTGTTTTTCCTGATGCAGTACAATACACACCACACCAGGCATTTAAACAAACTCTGTGTGCTGCAAGGTGAATTGCCAAAGACTTTTTTTCTTTTTTTTTTTTTACAACTCCTTGAGGTGCCTCCAAATTCCAAACAGATGCATTGGGGGATTTTTTTTTTCTTTTTTTCTGATGCATGTGCTTTCTCTTCATACTTGGCACCAGCGCTAAAATAAAAAAAAAAAATTAGCTCACAAATCACAATGCTGGCATGAAGTTTACTTAACAGTGTTTAGACAGCTCTTATTGATTTTGCAGGAAGTATGTAAGGAAAATACAAGTACAGTATCTGGAAAAAGAGTGAAGATGGCCTCCAGACAGTTATATCTGTGAATTTTGAAAATGCTAGCAGAGCAGAAACAGCCGTAGGAAAAGGAATATTAGAATGTGGGAATGGGCTGACTAAATGAAGGCTGAAACATTTGACTCTGGTTAGCAAAGTATTAGGAAGCATCACATTACAAGTTCAGGTTTATTGTCACAATACACTACAATGAAATTCTGACTTGCATGATCCTGTCAGATAAGTGACAGTAATACAATATCAACATCATGAAAAAATGCAATATTTATTGAACGCATTTTGAAATATATTCACAAAACCTGCATTTGTCTCTGTGAGTAGCTTTTGAGTAATCATATGATGAGTGGATCAGTGAACCGGTGGATGTAGCAGGTACAAGCATGTTGGTAGTATTATGTAAAACATGTTTAAACGGCATTGAATTTTATTAAATAAGTTGAAAATCTCTCAGAAGAAGAATCTTTGTGCTTTGAAACATACTCCAGCTGTTTGTAATTTTTTTTAAATGTAAGCACTACTATATAACGAAAAAAATAACATGAAACATAAAATAAAAAACAATTTAAAGAAATTACAAAAGATAAAATACAGACAGCACACCAAAATATTTACAAATCACTGAAGATCTCGATTATTTGTGCTCGTCTCTGCTTAACTGATATCTCTTTTTCACTATACATATGCCAGCTATTATGCAGTTTGTCCTCAAGATTTCAGGTAACGGGAGCATATAAACAGGAGCTGCTATCTAACAGCTAAAGTTTGTCCCTGGTGTTATGTAAATTTTCCTTTTTAATATTGTTTACGAATAATTATTTTTCATGTCTTTATGCAATTTTTGTGAAGATTATTTTATTTAAATATTTGGTAATTTGGTATTGTGGATATTTGTCTCCTGGTTATGTTTCTTGTATTATGTGGGCAGGACTTCTGAGGGACCTCCTTCAGGCTGGAGAGTGATGCTGCATTCCATTTGAAGTGGGAAGTTGGAATTTATGAATCCTAGTCAGAATTTTCAACTGGAATATCCCCTCAAGTCGAATTTCCAACTCGGAAACTCGGGGTTGGTCTGTCAAGTCCGAGTTTGTCTGACTTCTGATCATGCTGTCAAAATAGTGCAGTACACCATGAACTTAAGTGAAAGCTGCAGCATTAAACTGCTTCTTTTGTATAGCACTTCTGTATACTTGTGTCTCATTAAATCAGTACTCAAAGTACTGTCCAACTTCTATCTGTGGACAAGCTGCTATGGTTTTTGAATGTGCAAAATATCATGTAATGCATTAAGTAAAACAAAGGTTTTTCTGGTCGTCGTATTGGTTTTGGATATGTTCTACCGGAACATGGTCAACTCAAGTGTTATATCATTCACAGCTCTGACAAGCGATTTCCAAGGAAAATTGAATGCAGCATAAGCCGATTAACATGGTGGAGATTTTGTATTTGGACACAGCTGATTCTGTAATGGCAGGCAAAGCATTGATCTTTGAGATGGCAATTGATAAAGAACTACTCAAACAAGTAACAGTAGAAAGGGAAATGTGGTGAAACCTGCATGCTTGACATGTAATGGACTTTGATAGAATCATGCCATTGTGACATCGCGTGATGGTGAAGAGCATATAAAATGAATGGTACTCAGAGAAAAGTCAGACACTTTAACATATGCTGTTCTATCTGCTGTCTCTAATTCTGCATTTAGAATTCTAAATGAATCCTTGATTCTGTGAGTTAAATTATTAAGCCGGTTGTTTTTCTTCCACATTGTCAATTAGTATTTATTCCGATGGAGCAAACACAACACAGGTTTACCTAGACACATCAATATTGTTTATCTGAATGTTTTACTGGAACACGATAAACTCTGGTGTGACGTTATTCCCAGGGGACATCTGACTTCTGAAGCAAATGGAATACTGCATGAAACCAAAAAGGCGTGTTGAGGCTGATCGAGAAAATGTTATTGTGTGTATTGTATTGATATATCTTGGTTTACTGTGTATTTTCAATTAAACCTTGGTTTCTGATTCTTGGATTACACAGTATATCCTGGTCTATAGTGTATTTTCAATTAATCATTGGGTTCTGTTCTTGGATTACAAAATAAACTTCTTTTCCTTCTGGCATTCTCTTTTTGGGAAATTTTTTTAACTTTTTTCTGTTTTAACTATTTTGTGCTCTTCTTGTTTATTCATCTAAACTCTTCATTTATAGAGATTCGACATGTCTACATATTTTTGTGGTCTTTTAGTTTATTGAAATAAATTCTTCATTTATAACGATTCTGCATTGTCTTGTCTCTCCAAGCCAGAGATTTGACAGTTTTTCTCTCCCATGAAGGGCATTTTTGGGTTTCTAGAACATTTAATGTATACTTTTGAACTTTGAAATCCAAGCCCTATATTGGTTCTGTGCAGGCTAAAGTCTGTCTGCTAAGTTTGGGTTCAGACTGCCCGGGTGAGCCCTATTTCTAGGCAGATCCTGGCCTGGGCTGTGGGATTTTTTGAAGGCATTTCAACATTTTTGCTATGTTTGAGTTTTGTACACACAACAGGAGTAAAGTAAACACCAGATAAGCTGATTTGTGCATTCTATGAACTAAAATGGAATTACTGTATATACCTGCATATAAGCTGGGTCTTGAAACCCGAAAAATTGATCATAAAATCAGACCCCGACTTAAACACCCTTTCAAAAATATGACACTTAATTTTTTTTTTTTACATCTTCTTACTTCCTTTAATCTTGCACCAGTTTCTCAGAAACATCGAATTTTGTTGCAGCAGCAGAGTTACCAATTTATTTTGCCACTTCAACGACTTTTAATTTAAAACCAGCTTCATATTTTCTTCTGATCAAACGCTCTATCGTAGATAAGGGATGCTCTTACGATAAAGGTGTATGAGGGTGTGAGATACAAAAAACACAAAACAGTGCAAACATCACTTTGGAATAGTTTGGGTATTACCATGTGGTCACGTAGGCACAATACATAAAAAAAAAAAAAAAAAAGGCAGTGTGCTCCATGGTTACTCTCTCAGGTGGGTATTAGCATATCATAATCTCTTGGACCAATAGCGTGAGATTTCCGTATTTGACTTATACAACCAACATTATAAAATACCGGAAATAATACGGTAAAATCAAGCCCTGACTTATCTGTGAGAGAACTGAAACGCAAGTATATATGGTATTTTTTAAAACATTCTTATTTATCATGGTGCTAGAAATGTGGTATGTGATGTGTGACATGCTGTTTGGACATGCAAGTAAGAACTCCGTACACATGACAATATTACTACTAGGTAAATATAAAGAGACAGATAGACAATACCTTATTTATCATTGGGGAAATTTTTCTCTTTTACAGAAGCTCATGAACTATTATAACAAACATCAACAACCCTCTTCCCTCTCAAATACACAGCAGAATTACTAAAAAAAGAAAACTTCTAACTTAGCAAAAGACAAAAGAGCAGTAACAATCACGGTAAGGCATTATAAAGTTGTATTGCTCTACTGTTGGTAAAAAGGAGCCCCAGTAGCATTTCTTGACACAGTTCTGCTGAGTGAACTAATGTGTAACATTGTTCATAGTCAGTTTAATTTGATTTCCTCCTCCTCTACTGCCTTAAGTACTTCCTTTTAATACGCTTGTTGATTCGGTGGACCTTTCTTGAAGTGATGTGACTGGCTTAGCAAACCACAGTATAGAAAATCACACTGGCCATCACAGAGTTGTAGAAGATATGAAGGATGTCACTACCCACATTTTTTATACATGCCAAGTCTAATGCAGAGACCTGGGGGATACCATCTTGAATTAAATAAATAGTTGATAGAAACCAACTCTAACTCTAAAATATTCACACTATGCCAATTCTATAAATCCATTTATCCAAATGAAAAACTGTCATAGGGTACAATCAGTCACACTATGCCAAAGTACATTCTCCAAGTAGCCTAGAAAGCATTTGTGTGCCCCACTGACATAGGAAGAACTTGCACACTTCACATTGACAATGTCCAGGCCAAGGACTGGAACCCAAGACTCTTCAGCTATGAGGTAGCAACACGAGCCAGTGTGCCACCAATGGTGCTAATTTGAAATAAAACTGTTATTTCTGAAATAGTATTTTTCTTTTATTCAACAAATGTAGTTTATTTAAGCATATCCGTCAATGCATTCAAGCTATTTGTTCTGTTTAATAATACTCTTTATTTAGAATGATGTTTATTGTTACTTTAAGAGGTTGGTCTTTAAATTCAAGAGTGGTGAGTGTTACAGTTTTTTTAAGGAACCTTTTGTAAAATAAATTTAAACGTGGAAGAAGAACCACTTAAACTTAGAGATCTGTTAACTAAACATCCTGTAGAGCAAAAAATGTGTTTTAATGACCTTTGGTCAGTGGCATTTTAGGTTAAATGTAAAATACAAAACTTTTAATGACAAATTGATTCATACATTTTTTTTTCATTTCGTGTTGAGGCTGAGCCACTGACTTGAGTATTTTGCTAACAAAGACAATCCATGGGCTTTCATAACATTGTTTGAAATACAGTTTTCTGTCACTTATCAAGTACTAAACAATCTGCATTTAAGCAGATTACAAAGATGGACCTTGACAAATGATGTCTCTTTGAACTTTTATGGCAGAAGGAAAATATTCTATATATTTCTGGTAAAGTAATATAAACACATCCTCAGTTCACTTAAGTTTAGCATGCATGCCCTTGAAGAGAGCTAGAACATTGAAAATATTTTGCACAAATAATAATAAAACACTTCAAAATTATTTCAATCAATCAGAAACAAAAGATAATCTAAAATACATGAAATATAATGTAACAAAATCTGCTCATTCCATTCAGGTCCAAAAATCTTAGCAACGTCTGATGCAAGGCAGGCGACGGTACCAGGTCATTGTAGGGGCCTGATCACAAAGGGCCAATATAGATTTGTATGTTAAGGTGGCATCCACATCTTTGGATTGAGAGAGGATATCCAAAGAAAAACAAAAAAAGAAAAAGGGAAAATGTGAAAACTCCACACGGACAAATAATGAGCACAGGATCTAAAACTGGGTTGCTGAATCAGTGCCAACCTTTTTGCCAGTATTATGTACTCGCTGAGCAAATTCTTAGAAACACTATCCTAATACTAGGTAGGGCCTTCTCTTGCTCTCAAAACAGCCTCAGTTTTTCATGGCATGGATTCAACAAGATGTTGGAAACATTCCTTTGAGATTCTGCTCTATGCTGACATGACTGCATCAGGCAATTTCTGCAGATTTCTCAGCTGCACATTCATGCTGCATATCGCCTATACTACCACATACCTAAGGTGTTCTACTGGATTCAGATCTGGTGACTGTGAAGGGCCCTGAAGAACACTGTACTAATTGTCCATTTCATGAAACCAGTTTGAGATGCCGTTTTCTTTGTGATATTGAGTATTATCATGCTGGAAGTAAGCTATTAGAAGATGGATAAATTTTGGCCATGAAACGATTCAAGCAATGAAAGTTTGGTATGAACAGGCCTAAAGTGTACCAAGAAAACATTCCCCACATCATTACACCATCACCAGCCTGGACTGCTGACACAAGGTAAGGCTGGGTATGTGGATTCATGCTGTTGCCAAAAAATACCATCTGTGTGCCTCAGCAAAAATCGATATACACCAGACCAGGATCTGTTTTTCCCATCTTCAGCTGTTCAAATTTGTTGCACCTTTGTCCACTGTAGCCTCAGCTTTCTGTTCTTGGCTGACAAAAGTGGAATTCGACATGGTCTCTGACGTTGTAGCCCATCCACCTCAAGGTTCAACATGTTGCACAATTTAAGATTCTTTTCTAATTACCACACAGTTGTAGAAAGTGGTACCAGTCTGGTATTCTCCCCAACTTCTTTCCCCAACAAGGTTTTTTCGTCTGTAGAACTGCTGCTCTCTGGATCTTTTTTGTTTTATGCACTAATCTGAGTAAACTGTAGAGACTGTTTTGTGTGAGAAGTCCAGGGGCCTCACTTATAAAACTTTGAGCAGATTTAAGCATGAAAACATATGCACGCCAAAAAAACAGGAATAAGCATACACCAAAAACAATTCTGATTTATAAAACTTTCCATACACAAATTGCTAAGCAATTTATTCTTTACAAAATAAGCATAAATAAGCATATCTGAACACGCCTTGAACGCCACCCTGAAGCGTCTATATTTGAGGCCTGCTAATCAACCTCATACATACTGTATTTAATCTTGATGCTGCAGAAGTTCATTGGCTGGTAAAGCAGCACTCAGGAGTACCTGACTGTGCTCCACAATTAACAGCACAAGATCATAAGGAGCTTTATAGCACCTCTTCTCTATGCTCTGGTGGTCTGGGAAAGGCAGAAGGTGCCAGTGTCTGAGCAGGTAGCCACTGTCTCCTGGCACATGTAATGACGTGATTTCTGTGACAATGAATAGTACAAGCCACATGAAAAACTGAGAGTTCAGAAAGCTACCTTACAGACAAGAAATTCACCATGTACAGAATTACGGGCTGACCCAGGCCACTGAGGCATGACATTTGCCAACCACATCATGGTATTTCAGATGACATGTGCATTAATATAATGTAACTACTTACAGTTAACAATAGAGTTTAATTCTCATTTGTTGTTCTTATTGTAATATGAATGCATCAATAGCACTGATTACATTAGGAGAACCAGACACTGCTGCATATTGCCTTTTTATGTCGGCAAAAAACATGTTTTGTTTTATGTATGTGCACCACACCATATTAAAACTGGATTACCAGTCAATTAATGGCTTCCAGTACAGCAGGCGTGATGAAGTAAAGCTTGAATGAAATGTTCCTAACCTGTTGGCTAGTTTCCTGAGAATACACAAGTACCCAATATAAACTGAAGAAAAAACTAAATAGCTCTTTAGTGCAAATATATACTGTAACATTGGTCCACTTAAAAATGAACAAAAATAGATACTGTACTTTATGGCTCAGTGATATGAATTATCATACATGTGAGTCGTCATTTAGCTGGTTTGGCTGCGTTTTCCAACTTGAACAAGAGTGTCATCATTTCGCTGTTTCTCCAAACTGTTGGGCATGTATGGGTCGGAGCTGTAAATATATGCATGTTCCCCCACCAAGTTTTCTTTTATACACCCTGATGTTTCTGTTGGACGTTACATACGCACATTTCAAGTCTCTTTTTGTGTTTACATAAACTTTACCAATGAAGCCTCAGGAGATCAGTAGTTACACAAATTCTCAAACCAGTCCATCTGGCACTAACAATCATGCCACGATCGAAATCACTGAGATCACATTTTTTTCTCCATTCTGGTTTTGATGATGTTATGCACTGTGTTTCTGCCACATGATTGGATAATTATAACTTTGCATGGATAACAAGGTTTACAAGTGTTCCTAACTTTTTTTCTCAGTGAGTGTATATTTACTGCCAAAGCTGTTACTCTGAATAACTGGGTGCTTAGTTTTTATCATTTTCTCAACTAAGTGGAGAACAAATCAGGTGAAAGTAATCATAGCAACATACCAGCAATGCATGTGACTGCTCACTGCCATTTAAAAACTCAGGTAAACACAGAAGGCATCTTCTCAGTATGAAGGTGCTGTTAACAAAGAAATTTAGGTATCTCCACTGGCGTAGCGGAGGGGGTAGTCCGCCTCAGGCGGCGCTTTTTAATAAACTTTAGTACTTGACTTTTTAGTGTTGCTACCTGTGAAAGAAATTCTCCAAACTGAAATTTATAAAAATTATTTAAAATCTTCAATGAGTACTTTGAATCTAAGAAATCTTGCCACACTTTCCATAGTGCAGTAACCAACAAACGAAATTGACTTTGATAATGTCATCGACGATTTTGCCAGCACAAAAGCAAGAAAAGTAGTATTGTATTTATTGTTTGAATAGCTGTAGCTTGTAGATCTTAGATTTTAATTAAATTGTAATTTTAATTAATAGTTACAAATAGTTAAAATCTTTGTTGTTTCATTTTTTGAATGATATGTATTATGTTTTATTTTGTTGGGGGCGACAAAAACAGCTATGCCACTGGGGGTCTCTGATGTGGTGATGAATAAGTATTCCTAGTCAAATATGGATCTTACCAGATTTTTTAAGAGGGGAAATAAAAATAGTGTCGATCTTCCAAACGTTTCCTGTATAAATAAAATATTAAAGGCTGAGCTTTCAATTATGGCCCTTCTTAACTGACAAGCAAGTGTGTAAAAAATGTTTTCATTTATGGAGGCATAGTCGTAGGTTTGCTGTCTGAATATAACCTGATTTTCACTGAGAAGTAGTGACGCCATTCCGCCCCACACAAGCAAAGAAATAAAATAACAGAGAAGGACCCTCTCACTAAACAAGAGATTCTGTCCATTTGCCCTTTATATTATGCAGTTATCCATCTACCACAGAATACAAAAACTCAAAGTGTGCTAGAAAACTTCAACAGTATAAATGACTGAAACCAGACTCTAAACATTATACTTTTATCCCATAAGCAAATCTGTGATTCATAATTTAGTTCTGCATTTTAAGATTTGTGGTGCCTTGGGAACACTGTAATTTAAGTAAAACTAGAAACCATAAACCAACAGAAAATTGGGAAAATAAACCTCCTGGGGCCACTCACCCCCACCTGAGCGTTCTATGCTTCTCAAATGTAATAAAGTTATTGAAACAATAAAAAATAAAGAAAAGTACATAAAATTACCATGTTCCAGACAATAAACAAGGACAGATAAAAAAATTATTAACATGTTCCTGATACTGGACAGACACCATGTGTTAACACAATTGTGATTTTTATTTCTGCCCAGTTGAAACAAAGGACATTCAGAATTTGCTATTGAAACATGCTGCTGAAGTTTGAAACAAAAGAAGAACTCAAAAAAGAATTCTAGCTGTATTCCAATTTCTTGGTTCTGTGATGTTAACATGCAGACAATTCTCTTAAAACCAAGAAACAGAGTTCTCCACCTGACTCCTATACTCTTATCAATGCATCCCATATGTGCAGAATTATCGGTGAATTTCTGCAAGGGACTTGACCTGGTGTTATATATTTATATGATCTTTGTTTTAGATTTAAGTTAGAAGCTAACCAGGAGATACAAGTTTACTTCAGAAACAAAACAGAAGGAATTTGTTTTCAGAAAGCCTGAAAAATAAGCTAAAAAACAAAAAAACTGTCCAGAGGACACAATGAGTTTTTCGAGTCGGCGAACTTAATTGTAACTGAAGTCAGAATGGAATTGCAAAACTTTGTTCAAGAAGAAAATCCTATTCAACAATCAACACGAAAACACTAAGATGTAAACCGAGTCAATACAAATAGCAAAAGTCAAAAGACGAAAACTGAATACTGTATTTTTTAAAAGCACTAGTGTTTTGGTTGAATCACTATCTCGGATGAAGAAGCTCATGCAGCTGCCTTGTAAGCAATTGGAATGAATTAGAAGGGCAAACCATAGAAACCACCCAAGATCTGATGGCAAACATGTTAGTCCCTAGCAGCTTTTAATGAGGTCATTTCATGTTGTTGAAGTTTAAATGGAAAAAAAGTAAAACTTTCTTAAGCAAAGGAAATAAAATTAAGACTTGTATATGAAATTAAAGCTCTAAAATCAAATTCTTAAAATATAAAATTATCATAGACTGAAAAAAAAGTATATTCAATGTACAAAGTGTTTAACTTGACAAAACCAGTTTCCCCGTGCTCATTGTTCATTTCCCTGGTTTCTGAAGCTGCCTATCTTTTGATTTAATTCCTGCCATAACCTTGTTTGCCATTTCCTGGTCACAATCTTCTGCATTCCCTTCTAATGATCTTATTTTTTCTTAGCAGTAATAACCCTAATATATGTGCAACCGATTCTACAGGAAGCATACATTTTCTTACTTTAAATATTTGTTGTTTTTAACTCCATTTAGAAAACTGTGCAGGAAAGCTGGATCTGATTTTGTAAGGCTTCTGTTCTTCCTGTAACCATACCAAAACTGTTGCTCCAGGACACACATTTACCTTCAACCAATCAGATTTAAAAATGAGTTTCTGATATCATACAAAATGTTTTACTGTATATACAAAAAAAAGTACAAAATACAAAAATACATAAAAACCCCAGTTAAAATAGATATACCATTACTTACTTATTCATGAAGATGAATGCACAATTCCCTGCTCTTGGAGAAAAAAAATCATTTAACTTAAATTCCTAAATTAAGAAGATTTTTTTAATTTACTTATTAATGTATGTAAACTTTTACTTCACAGTGTCATAGGCTACGTTTGAAGATGACAGGTTGAATGCGAGTGGCTGTCATGGAAAAACAATCTTCCAGGAAATATAGAAACCTAATGATATCATATCCACTGTATAACAAAACACAATGCAAATTGGGAAGAAAATAATTTTTGCAGCCTGAAGAACTTTCTTTATTGTAGATTGAAAAACTTTAGTGAGGATAGCCTTAGAATCTTTTTAAAAAGATATTAAAATTTGACATATTTAACTGCTGCTTGAGCATTTAAGAAGCATTAACATCACACAGCAATTCAAGCCACTTTTACATTACCCTGAAATTGTCAGTGCATTTTAGATTTAAAGACTGACCAAATTTTCATTGTGTTTGAAGGCATTGAACAGTCTGGGGAGAAAACAAACAGACTTTTGGGTCTGCTCTGTAGTATTTATTTGACTTTATCTGCTGATTTGACCCTTATGAGTTATTATGAGTATGTTAATACAGTTTTTGGTTCTGCATAATTTCACTGCTCTATGAACTCCCAGTAACATTGCTGGGTGTTGTTGGAAAGAAAGATGTCTCATGTTTCACTTCTCACATGCAGTATGGATATGCAGCCAGGTCATGAGTGGATTGTAAAAGAACATCTGTGCAATGCCACTTGAAGACTGTCTGCCAGTACTTGCATTCTGCTGATAATGTGATCTAGATCTGTTTGAATTGAGTTCATTTTGCTGTTGATGTCCATCATGTTTTGACTGTGTGATTAGTTAGCACTGAAGTGCATTTGATATATGTTAGTGTCTATTAGTGTGGGGTTCCCGAGGCCCCTCCTCAATCCAGAGTTCTAGTCCCTATGCTCAGAAAACATAACAAAAAGAGATTTTGGTTGAAAATAGTTACTTTTTTCTTTCTGCTCTCAACCAACTCATAACAAAACTCTTTTCCTCAAGCTTTACTCAAACAATTAACCCAGAAGAACTGGGCATAATACCTTGTGTATAAATAGTGGTAACAAAGATGCTTACAAAAATGTCAATACTGACTTAATACGAAGGACGTTCAAAAAGTTTCCACACTTTTATATTTTCATTGGAAACAGTGAAGGTGGGAAGAGAAGTAACTGGTCGTGTCTGACAATGTCATATGACTGAGAAAATTGCATCGCAAAGTAAGGTGACTATGTAGAAAAGTGATATCATTTGTTTTTGAAATTCTTAATGAACAGAGTTAAAAAAAGTGAAGAAACACTTTGAACATTCCTCATACATGCCCTGATGAAATCATAAAAGTGCAGTGCTAAGTGTGCCAGAATGGTAAACAAAGGACAAAACAGGCAATGGTCCATAACAAAGAGATTTGAAGATGATTATTGAATATTTAATATGTAGATTATTTTCCTAATTATCTTTTTGTCTGTTTAGAAATATATCCCCTTTTATGCAGTCTTATAATTTCTAAACTTAATTTATACGAGGGGTGTTCAGTTATAAACAGGAATTTTCATGCTCAGTTCTTATAAAGAGTGCAAGGTAGACATGACTCATTGGACAAACACATGCACGTCTGAACTTATCGGTAGTAGTGCTAGCTGTTCTTTCCCCCCTTCCTGTCAGTTGTAGTCAACATGTTGGAGCAGGAGGTACACAGTAGTGTTGCACAACGCATTATTATTAAATTTTTGACAAATGAAAAAGTCATTCCATCTCAGAGTTATTCGAGACTTAATAAATTTGGGGATGAGTGTCTCTCTCAGTCTAGAGTGTATGACCGGTGCAAATCATTCAGAGAGGGACTATCATCTCTTCAGTCCACTTAATGAATTTTTAGGAGGGAAGAAATTCAAGTCAAATGAGAAAGTTATTGACGCTGTGCAAGAATTGGTCAACATGCAGTCAAAAGACTTCTACTCTTCGGGGATTAAGAAGCTTCCTGAGTGCTGGAACAAGTGTATTGCAGTGGCAGGAGACTACATAGAAATATAGTGAGTACATTGTTTCATTGTAGCCAATAAATAAAGCATAGCTCATAAATTTCTGTTTATATTTGAACGCCCCTCGTATTAATGTGACACCATTTGTTCGACATCTCTTTTTATTAGAGTCACCAGTTGTATTGTTTCATATGGCTACAGTCATCTTGTTTATGGTTTCTATGGCCAGTTACTAGTCATGCCATGGACATGGCCACATCGAGTGACATCACATTGCCAATTTTACTTAAGAAGAAGCAAACAATCAGAATTTTCCACTTTCATTTCTGGTTGGGGAAACTCTTACTAGTCCAGCAGGGAACCTGTGATCTTGTGATTTTTGTCAGTGACTTTTGCCTGTTTTCCATGTAAATGCTTTTGGTTGACCCCACAAAAACTTGTGGTGCGTCTATGTAAGAACATAAGAAATTTGACAAACAATAGGAGACCATTCAGTCCATCAGCTTAAGATGCTTATGCTTCAAAGAAGCAGGTAAAAACTACAGCCTTCAAACAAATTTAAAGATCAAAACCCATGTTCAAAAGGCAAAAAACAAAAGTAAAAAAAGTTGTCAAAAAGTCATATGAGACAAAAGAAAAGATGTAGTTTCATTGGTCTTTTTTCAGAAGCTACCTATAAATTCAAATGGGAAATGACCTCTGAGACCATATCCATGGCAATTGGGAATCCATTTCTTGATAATGGGTTTAAAACATGGTGGTGTCCATAAATGAAACAAAAAGTCATAACACAGGCGTGTTGATCACGAATATGATAATATTTTTGATATTTGATTCTGTACCGGTGGTCCTAGCCCTCTGTGAGCACACCCTAGAAAGTTAAAAATGACAAATTTCAAACAAAAGCATATCGGTCTTCTTTTTTATCTATTTTAAGGTAAGTGATTATGAATATGAAGTTATTTTTGCTATTTTTTACTAGAGATCTAGCCATCTATTGTCATCTTTCAGATGACCCTCTAAGAGCCAAACCAAGAAGGTTAAACATGACAAACATAAGCATTTGGCATATAGTTTTAGACTATTTCAAGCTCAGCATTTAGAAATATTATGTATGATTTTTGACTAGGAATATAGACCCTTATTGACCTCTATCAGAGGGTGAAAGTGACAAATTCCTATTATCCACAATATTTACACTTTAAACACTTAAACTGAAGCACATATTTTAATATTTTAAATTCAGAAATATGCAACTTTGTTTATTATCAACCTCTACTTCACAAAATAAATCATTATATTTCTTATGATCATCCTGAATTAGGCTGGCTTATGTTAATTTATATTTTTTATTTTTAAAATAATCATTTTTTAACATTTATTTTTCTGAATATGCATACCTACCATTGACAAAA
The DNA here is from genome assembly GCA_026402145.1 of Polypterus bichir lapradei. NCBI lineage: Eukaryota > Metazoa > Chordata > Cladistia > Polypteriformes > Polypteridae > Polypterus > Polypterus bichir. Next base: position 58,486,060 of record JANRMT010062807.1, on the reverse strand, counting down.
GAAAAACAATGAGGCATGTTAAATTATGTAAAGAAGATATCATCAGATGACAACCAATAATGAGATGTATTGTAAATCTACATGCATACAATAGCTTTTCTGGGGCACCATCTTATAGTTGAGTGTGATGCGTACAGTGCTCGTGTTTCAAAAGATATTTTTGTTTATGTGCGTGTGAAAACAGGTTACACAATGCACAGGCAATCTCAGGGAAATCTATAAAATACTAAAGTAAGACTGTATGGATTTTTAGAAGAACAGACTGTTATAACATTAGACAAATTTAATGTGTTTCAAGGGCAGAGATGTGGAGAGGCTGAAATACTGAAAATCAGCCTCTTTTAAGGGAAATGGGGTGAACAATAACAGGACATAGTAAGCACGAACAAAAATCACATTATAAAATAAATAATATTACAAACGTCTGTGGAAAACATTATCCTTTTTTCTGTTCCAGATTCTTCGTAAGGCTCTAGCAGGCTGAAGCATATGTCAGAAAGATCAGGCACAACATAATAAAGAAACATGGTCGGTGTGCCAGGCTATCTCATGTACATTCTCTTATGCAGGGAATATTTAAAAATTATCACTTAATGTAACTGGCTCATACAGCCCCCAGAGAAAAGCTACACCAATCCACAAGTCAACTTCACACCAATAGTAACTGTCATAAGAACTGCATTAAGGACCCTGTAGCTGTGCTGACCACTACACCACAATGTAGTGGTGTAATCATACAGTAGGTATGCATTTTTATATAAGTTCTTTATTTACAAAGAAGTTATATGATTAGTTGGCAAATGAAAACATTTTAGGTATTATACATTTCTTTTATTGCACAGCTTCCGAACGGACTACTTCCGCGTATTCACTTCACCTAATGCAGTCCTGTAAAATAAAAATATGAGTTTGTAATGAAATCGGTGAAGTGTAAAAGAGGCACTTAACAAGCTATTGAAATTAATTGTGTCTTCTTTGATTCACTTTTTGTCTATTCTTTAATAACAGCTGCTTTTTGGGATTTGTAGAGTGTTGTCTCTTTTTTCTTGCTTTAGTATGGGGGGTATTTTAAATGTGAGGAAAATAAAAAACAACGTGGTAATACCTTGTATATTTGGTTGAGTGATAACTGTTAAAAACTAATAATTTTGAACTTTTCCTACCATTCAATATAAGAACCTGAAAAATAAATACCCTGTCCGTCCAATAAAACCAAATTGTACTCTTCATCTGCTTGTAAATGAATCAAGAAACAGAAGAAAGGATTTCAGACCTTTCACCTGAGGTCCAAAAGTGGCACACGAAGGCTGTTTCAACATGTGTTTTCATAAGCCAGACAATTGTCTTATCTCAGTGGTACATCTCACAACTAATGATGTCAAATGATTCCCCTTGACAAAACCTTTACAGAAGGGCAAAATGAGGAAAGAAACTAAAAGACAGTTTTACAAGTTTTTGTGCCAAGAAAAGCCCCTGGCCACTATCATATCATTGTACGCAGAGAAAAGGGCTCATTTTTTATTTACTCTGATAGTTATTGTCAGTTTACTGCTTTTAATTGCTGTCCCGGATTTCTCTGTAGATTGAAGAGGAGTCAGGGATGATTAATCAAAGTAACGGAGCATAATGATTTTATGGAATGGCCCCGCAGCCTGTGTCAGGGGTTGGACAATGTGAACATTCTGCTACTTAGCTTCCTTTGCAACTTTGTGACAAAATCTGTTTGCCCAACACCAATTAAGATGCCTCCCTATTTGCTTCATTGAATGGGTTTGACGAAAGGGGTCGTCCAATGAGTTGACATGTCCTTGAGCACAAACAAACTAGTCTGTGTCCTTTTGGGGATAATTGGTGTCCCTTGCAACGTGCCGCTTCCCAGGGTTTGTCTTTGTGTGTTGTTGGAAGTCCTAAATGAGAGGAATCGGGGCTTTGATGGAATTTCTGTGAGATTTAAACAAACAGAGAGTAACCACCTACTGTTAAGCATGCGGCATTAAACAGCAGGGAACCTGGAGCATCCCGCATTCAGTGCAGCAGGATAAAAGTTCGCCACTTTGTGATTTAAACCTAAGACGGATTTGTCATCAGGATACATGAGGCTTCATAGGCTTGCAGCCCGCAGTAACATTTTAATACAGGGAGTGTTTAATTGGATTTTAGTGTCGGAATTTCTTTTTTCCTGCAAGCTTTTAAAGTATTGCGGATTTGTGTTGTCCTCCTTATATCAAGAAGAGCACATATCATTAGGAAAACACTAGATACTGTATAAATAACATAATGTTCTCAGATCTGCTAAATTCATTACAGAGTCATGGTGGGCTGTAGCCTGTGTTGGCAGCTTTGTGCAAAAAGGTAGGAACACAGCCTGGACAGAGCACCAGTTGAGCACAGAACTCATTCAGATGCACACTGGCATACTCATAAGGTAACAATTTAGAGCTGTCATTAAACACACATATCTTTGAGTGAGTTGGGGAAACTGAAGTATCCAGAAGAAAACTCTTAGTCTTCTCTCTTTTCAAGCAATTTTGCATTTTTTGCTTTCACACAATAGTTCAAGCTGCTCAGCACACCAGACTCATGATGGTCAGGAGATCAAACAAATATATTTGGTCCAACAGGATTTTTATTGCATGGTAGAGATTTCTTCAAGGATGTTACAGAAGAGAAGTTAGACATAAGAAAGTTTGTAATGCTGAAAGTCAACAATTCATCTGCCAAAAATGTATAAAAGTTGCTGAAAAACCTACGTTCTAACCAAAATAGTATACTCTAAATTTACCTTAGTCTTTCCTTTTATATTCAAGAAAGTTTGGACAGCCAAAGCCTGAATTAGGAGAGTATGATATTTTTACAGCATTCAGTGCTTACATCTTGATGCATGCTCTAAATCTAAGCTGGTCAACACAAATTCACATTAAACTCTTTTTTGTTATGTTATAACATGGCTGCCATGATGTTATTGGTCAAATGGCACATGCACCATTTGTCTGGTAATTATGTGTCATCATTCGAACAAACACAATAAATGACCTTTCCCACGAAAACCACTGTTGCAAAATTGTGGCACCCAGATAAAAACACAAAATGCAGATGCCCAAGGGAAAATAATCTTGCAAATGGCACAGATGACTGTATTACCATTATAATGGGAAAATTATATATTTAATTTATAAAACTACTGTAGGCTTAATGAACTGAATGGTCTCATCTCATTTGTCAAATTTCTCATGTTCTGATGTATATCTGACTTGCTCCTGCACATTTATTTGGCTGGGAATTTAAAATTATTACTGGAGTTAATTTCTGAGTCCTATGCATACTTTAATGGTAATGATGTTATCCATTCCATAAGAAAAACAAAGTGGCTTGGAGAATGCAGGTCTTAACATTTACTGATAAAAATACTACTTAATAACTAATAGTAATTAAAATGAAAAAAACAGAATATTATCTATGAGATTCTGAAAATCTACAATTCAACTAATTTTGTAAATATTTAGCAAGATGTGTTCAACATCTGGATCCTTAGACATAAGGGCTTAGATCATGTGATACTAAAGAGAGACTATTTGTTAAATTACAGCCAGGGTTTATTTATCTACTGGTAAAGTAGACCCAGCAACAATATTTTGGTTTAAGTGTGAATCATGTACTCAAGAACATTAGTGGAAATTAAGGAAAAGTGCATTGAAAACTGAAGCCAGGAAGCACTTCTTTATGCAAAGAGTTGAGGGATTCTGGAACAAACTATCGAGACATGTAGTTGAAACATAAACCTTGATAACCATTAAGAAGAATCTGGACAAGATATAGGGACAGCTTGGCTATTAGCTAAAGAAAATGGATTTGATGGACTGAAGGGTCTCCTCTCATTTGTCATATTTCTTATGTTCTTATTCCGTAGATTGTATTTATTTTCTGTTTTCTGTTGTTTTAATTAACTTTGAATCATGTTTCTGTGTTCTTTCTCTTGGCTTTGCTTATTATGTACAGTATTAATTATGTTTGTTGAATATTTATGTGTAATGGTATGTTTCACTACTGTATGTTCCATGTACTTTGAGGGTTGGGAGCCCCCAACAGCCGATGTCACCGCTGAAGAACCTTCCTCAGCCATTATCTTCAGAGGCTGATAGCAGATTCTTCAGTAGTCCATTGAAGTTCTTTTAACACTAGAATTACCAGAGCATACGAAAAAACTCGTAGATCCATCCCATCTTAAATCGCTTCGCACCTCTCCATCAGCGTCTTTTGTCCTGTAAATGTGTCGATAAGCAGTAAGCAGCCTACTATCACATCTCCCCACTGCCACACAGTTTTCTCAGCTCAAGTCTGTTTACCTGCGTGTCAGTTACTTAGAGTTGTATAGAGTGAGAAGGCAAGTAAAATGACACCTTTTATAAATACTATATGGTTATTTCATGTGTGTTCTATGTCTACGACGAATTATATAAACACATGTTTTAGTAATATATATATATATATACAGTATATATATACTGTATATACATGTTCAATTATAGAAGTCTCTGTCAATGACTTCTTTAAAAATGGAGAAAAGTTTTTTGCACACCACCACCTGTGCAAAACATAGTATGGTTATAATGAGCTAAAGAACACAAACACCAAACTTGTAAAACTGGGAAAACACTGCTTAGTATGATAAATCCCATTTCCTGTTAATTCAAGCTGGAAAGAGGATCAGGAATTGGGTAATGCTCCAAGAATTCATCCTGCATCAGCAGTGTAGGCTGGTGGTGAAAGTAAAGTGGTGTTGTTATTTTTTTTTTCATCCTGTGAAAAAATTAATCTTTGAATGTCATAGGGCATCTGATCATCATTAGTAGTTAGGTGCATCCCTGGGAGGAAATGAGATATTATGCACGTGGAATATTGCTCCATTTTACAAGTCTGGGAAAGTCATAGAATGGTTAAAAAAACAGTGAGCTCACCTTAAAGCAGTGGCCTTCTCAGTCACGTGATTGTAGCTTCTATGGGGAAAGATTGGAAGAGATGTTTGAAGTAACTTATGTGTAATAATGTTGGTACACATTTGAGGGAACATGGGGAAGCATTCCTTTGACATACTTTTCACATCTTGTTGTGTCCATCTATTCAGCCAGTAAATGGGGATCAACTCAGTTTTAGATGTGGCCTCTCATTATGAAGTACAGTGGAACCTCGGTTCACGACCATAATTTGTTCCAAAACTCTGGTCGTAACCCGATTTGGTCGTGACCGTAAGTAATTTCCCCCATAGGATTGTATGTAAGTACAATTAATCCGTTCCAGACCGTACGAACTGTATGTAAATATATTTTCTTTAAAGATTTTTAAGCAAAAAAATAGTTAATTATACCATAGAATGCATAGTGTAAGAGTAAACTAATGTAAAAACATTGAATAACACTGAGACAAACACCCAGGCTCCCTACTCAGCTGCACGCACAGGCTCACTCGCTCTCAACTGCACACGAGCCTGCGCTCTCTCTCTCTCTCTCAGCTGCAAGTGAGCCTGCACTCTCTCTCTCTCTTTCAGCTGCATGTGAGCCTGCGCTCTCTCTCTCTATCTCTCTCTCTCTTTCAGCTGCATGTGAGCCTGCGCTCTCTCTCTCTATCTCTCTCTCTCTTTCAGCTGCATGTGAGCCTGCGCTCTCTCTCTCTCTCAGCTGCATGCGAGCCTGCGCTCTCTCTCTCTCTCACTCTCTCAGCTGCATGCGAGCCTGCGCTCTCTCTCTCTATCTCTTTCAGCTGCATGTGAGCCTATGCTCTCTCTTTCTCTCTCGCAGCTGCATGCAAGCCTGCGCTCTTTCTCTCCTGCACCGGCTTTATTTATTTAGTTATTTATTAAAACTGTCCTTTTTGATGGGAGCTGTGGACCCACTATACCACAGGAGGAAGCTGGGTTGAGAGGAGGTTACAGTTTTGAGGGAGAGTCCCTCTGCGTGATGCACCGAGAACAATGTAGAGTACAGGGAGAGACTGAACACGTGCGGAAATCATCAGTGCGCACAAACCAAAAGGGAAACTGGCTTGTTCGTATACTGAGTGTGTGGTCGTGAACAGATGCAAAAGTTTGGTGAACTTTTTGGTCGTAACCCGATTTGTATGTGTTCCGAGACATTCGTGAACCGAGGTATGTACACACAGCTTAAACAGAGTTTTCATGAACAAGATAAATGTAAAAATATATGTTAGAACCAAGATATGAACTTTTGTTGACATAGATCATTAAATCTAGTTATTATTTTGGAAATGATAGCTATCATTTTTTAAAAAGAAATAGTAATCTTTTTTTCTGACTTTTAATGAGTAATCCAGAGTTGCCAAAAATTTACCATGGAAAATTCTGGATGAGTTATTTTCACTTTCCAACACATGTAGAATTAAAGCAGCATTTGAGTGTATGAATGTTCATAGAAAGCATACAAATTCTGAAAAAATATGGAAGTTGTTTCAGAAGAAATATTTGAGAATGATATTAAATAAAGAATGAAATACAGCATGATTTATACCCATGCCACATTTAGAATGATGAAATTTTAACAAACTTTTTAATTTGTAAGATTTGAAGGTAGACATGTTTTCCCTTTCATCAGTCCCTCATCAGCTCTGTCCTGAAATTAAGCCCTGATAGAATCAACACTTCTTGGAGGGGTAATGATCTGTTATGTTAACAGTTATGATCTGATGATGTGAAACTGATGGGAGACTTGAAAATTGGCCTAGTATGAGAGAATATGGGTGAATGTGTGAGGATGTTCAGTGGTAGTTTGGCACCTTGTCTATAGCTGGAATCTGTCTTGCACCTAAAACCTTTGTTAGAGGCTATAGCTCCCATGACCATCTAACAAGATTAAGTGGGTTCAGACAATGGATGATTGGTAGATGACAACATGTGTGTTCCTAAATTTCATTTAAGGACTTAAAAATTCTATTTAGAGTTAAAGAAATGCACATTCTGAAACTAGATATTTAAATACAAATAACATACCATGTATTCTAAATTACATGCATTATTTGACTTAAAAATGGACTTTAGCACTTACAAGCTAAACTGGTAACAATTTCACACCAGGTAAGGTAAGAAGTGCGCAAACACACCCTACAATAAAAGAAACAGCAAAGTTTCTGTGACATCTACAAGGTATCCCCATGACGGATTATATTTGTCTTCTTTTTCTTTCTCTGGTCATCATTTCTTCCTATTAGCAAGCCAGAGTCAGGGCTCACATGTAAACTACCTTACTGCTTTACAGGTGGCTCATTTCCACACTATACCTCTGATCCAGGTTTTCCAGGAATCCAGGATTAGGATTTGGCTGCCTATTAATGCTTCTAGGCTGCCTGCTCTGGCAGGGCATAGCACAGCACCGGTAATCTCCATCAGAGACTTACTGTAGCTCACTGTAGACCAAAAAAGTATAGACTTAGCCTCTAATAAAGTGATTTCCCAATGTGCTTAAAGCACATAAACAACCCAGAGAAACTGACTAAAGAAAAATAGTAGCCCTGCCCACTACTGGCAGCCACTCCAGACTAGCAAGTGGAACGTCCCTGGCTTTCAACCTCTTTTTTCTGTTTTTAGTTAGCTTTGATTAGGTTTGGTAGACTCTATTACCTAGGGGGAAATTTGTTTCCAGCAGGAATGTACAAACATAAAACATTGCTGAAAAACTGCTGCACACTACTACTTTACTGCTGTGTTCAGTTAAAGCTCATTATGGCGCACACTGTCAATGGAATACAGAATATGGAAATTATAGTATTGCATGGTATATTAGCTTACACTCTGCATAGTTAAGTTATGTATATCACTGAAGAATAGGACATCAAGGATCATTAAAATAAAGTTAATTAATTCATTCATTTTCGGGGGCCACTTATTCTTAAATAGTTTTACAGTGGGATAGAGGGCATGCTGTCAGTATCAGGAAATAATTCTCCCCATGTAGTCACTTTTATACACTGGACCAAATTTGCAATGATTCAACATAAACTTATGCATTTAAGTTGTGGAGGTAAACTGTACCAAGAAGGGGACTCTTACACCAGAAGAACATTCAAACTATGCACTTAAACATAGGAGAATGTGGCTAAAGCCAATTACTGTTACCCATGCCAATATGCAGGTATATGTTAAAAGCATTTTCACTGTTCCTGTATAAATTTGATCCCTCTGTCCTTGAACATTTTAGACCCACCACTAACCTTTATTTTTTTAAGTAAATATTGGAAGAAGTGGTCTTTTTGCAGTAATAGCTACTTAAATAAACACACTGTACTAGATAAATTCCAGACAGGCTTTAGATCTAATTATGTCATAGAAACTGTTTTAATAAAAATAGTTAATGATTTAAAGCTACAAATATTTAAGGATGCAAATAACATCAATTCTCATTCTCCTGATTCTGAGTGTAACATTTGATAAATTAGATCATAAGGCTCTCAGTAATAGACTTAGAAAATGGGTATTTTGACTTTTCTAATGTAGCTTTAGTTTAGTTTGAGTAATTAGTTTGAGTATTATCTAACAGGGCGAAGTTTCTTTGTAAATCTTGATTAGTCTGAATCGGAAACACATAATAACGAATATGATGTCCCACGATGATCAGTTGTAGGTCTGTTACAGTTCTTGCTTTAGATATTCAGTTTAAGCCAGATCATCTCAAAACACAATGTAACTTCCCTCAGCTACACAGATGACACACAGCTTTATTTTTCCATATCCCCTGTGGACCCAAAGGGTCTAGACTGTGTGACGGATTGTCTAAACAGCACAATGCAGTGTTTGATTTACTTAAATTAAATATGGAGGGAATTGAAGTACTTGTTGTCAGCTATGATAAAAAAAAGTGTAGAATTTTTTAAAAAATTTGAAAAACTAGAAATAAATAGACAATCTAAAGGGAAAAGTAAGAGTTATTTGAGATTCAGAACTTAATTTTAAATCTCATATTAATTATGTCACCAGAACAGCATTCTCTAGTTTAAGATGTATAGCATATATTAGGTCCTTTAAGTCATAATAGAAGATGCAGAAAAGCTGATACATGCCTCGTTAACCATTGAGATAATGCAATGCACTCCTAACATGTCTACAAATAAAAGAGTTTAAATTGATTATAGTTGGTTCAGAATGAACTAACTAAAAAGAAGAAATCTGACCACATTACGACCAGTATTATCCTCTTTACACTGGCTGCCTTGTGTCTTTCAGAACCAATTGTAAAATATTGCTAATTGTATATAAGACTTTGAATAATCTTGTACTATATGTGTTTATGCGCACAAATATAACCTTAAATCCTCAAATTCTGCGTCGATTGCTATTCTGAGAGTAAAACAAAAGAAATGGTGAAGCACTTTGAGCTACTGTTTGTATGAAAATGTGCTATATAAATAAATGTTGTTGTTGTTGTTGAGACTGCTTTTAGCTTTCTGTGTTCAAAAACTATGGAATACTCTGCCCATAGAGATACCCAAGGCCAAGGCCAACATGGTACAATTGTTGAAATCACTTTTTAAAACCTACCTTTTAAATCTGGCTTTTTGTTAAATTTGTGTCTAATCAAATTCTTTGTCTTTATCTGGTGTCAGCAGTGTACCACCAGCATCTGGATGAAATTCTTTGAGGCTGGTGAAAGACAGAACAACACTGAGGTCCTGTCCATGATGACGTCTGCACTGCCTGACTCTCCTTTTTATTCTTTTTTAAATCTTCAATACACTATAAAATGCTCAGTGGGGCTTGGGCGGGCTTTTGCTTTCCAGTTTTTCCCTCTCCTCTCTGACCATGTGACCATTGATATAATTTGCTAATGTGATTATTGTCTTCCGTTGTTTCCACTTACTTCAATTTGTGTAAAGCAACTTGAATTATACTTTGGAAGGTGCTATATAAATAAAAGCTGTTGTTGCTGTTGTTATATAGTAAGTTAATATATACTGTAAAAAATAATTAATTTGGAATTTTTGATCCTTTACGAAAGAAAAAAACGTAAAATAAAAGTAAGTTTTATTGTTAAACATAATCTTCATGAACACTAATTTAGCTTTACTTTTCTATTCCACTTGGATAAGACATTTTGTCTAGTTTGTGGAAACAGTCTTCTGTAGCTGAATGTCTATATCATTGGTTTAGCACGCCCTTCGGATTAGGGAACAGTCATGTTGTGCCAAGCCTTGAGACTTTGCAACCCTTACAGTGTTAGCAACAGCATTATTATTAAGTAGAAGAGGGATATTTGACAACTTTCGTTGTTGCCTTCCCCTTTTTTACGGCTGGAAGCATAAGAGCAAATCAACAAAATATTGACAGGTTACATGGGAATTCTAAAGCTTATCATTAATATGGATTATGCACTTTATATCATGAAAACACAATGAACATAGCCTTGATTTTTTTGGTGCTGGAGAATCATAATATTTCAATTGGTTTTTTTTTTGGAGTCTGGGTCATGGTGATATTTCCATGTTTCAACCCCAGTTGTGGAATGCTACTTAAATTTCTTCATTAACACAGGATATTCTTTGAATGTGATGCTTTATTGTAGGAGTCAACATTCTGGGCACATACACCTTTAATGTTAGATTATTTAATTGTTATTGGAATCTCACACACTGTCACTCTTTAATCAAGTAATAGGATTTAGGGTATATGATAGACACTACTCCTTTTACATGTAGATGAGATGAGAATGGATCTCTAGAGATAGGAATTCAATGATACTTGATTTTGTGTGTTTTGGTATCCATGTTACCGTGTTACTGAAATAAGAAATATACACTGTCAAACACAAATGCTACAAATGGCTTGATAGACTGAATGGTCTCCTCTCGTTTGTTGAATTTCTTATGCTCTTCTGAAACATGTAATTCACAGCACACTGGAACTAATATTTGTCCATGTGCAAAAATCAGTAACACTGGGCCAAATTAGAGTCATTCATTAACCTAACAGAGGATTTTTGAGATATGGGAATGTTCATGAAAAAACATTGGGGGTTTTTTCAGGGGCTCTGACAACAGCACACAGACAGTGTCCAGGCAGAGAGTTCCAGCCAGAAATCTATAGCATTGAGCAGCAGAACTAAACACTGCACCCCCCCTTATTTATCCTGAAGAATCCTAATTATATTTTACCTCATATACAACAAAGTGCTAAAAATCTGCGAGATAATTCCTTTGGTAGGACAGTTGTAGTTGAGCAGCCTCAATGAGGCTATTTTACTGATGACTACAGAAGATTGTTGTGGTTGCTTTGTTTGGCAGAGGGTAAACATTATATTCCAGGATGTTTCAATTCGTAAATAATGTTTTGAGAAAACATTTCAGTTTAGGTTATGAAGATGATTCTAAAAGAGATTGGAAACTAAAGTAGGTGAGCTTTCTGAAGGGTTATGTGTTGGTGGCAATGATGCATGACAGAATGCTAGTAGGGATGTGAAAGTATTAACGTGCATGTCTTAGAAGATCCAAGATAAAATAAACAATTACTGATGAAAGGATATACTGTGATGGAATAACACTCTGTCCAGGGCTGGCTCCTGAATGCACCAACTGGTTTTGAGATGGGCTGAAATTAGATTTAGCAGGTCTGAGAATTTTATACTATTGCTATGAGATGACGAGTTAATTAAAAACGGTCACTTTCTGATGGTTTTAGGCAATGTTTTACCTTCCATTGTCAAACTCTTTTCATTCAGATTTGGGTCATGGGCCTGAAACCAGGATTTCCAGGATTGGGAGAATGCAGGTATTAGTCTTGGTTTAGCAAACTACTCCATTGTGGGGGAACACTCATGGTCCCCATTTAGACTAATTGAGGAACCATACCTGTACAGCTTAGATATGTGAGAGGAAAGCTGAAGTACTTGCAGTAAAGGCCTTAATAATAATAATAATAATAATAATAACATTTATATACAGTAAGGACATGGGAAGAACATATAAACTCCACACAGGCAGTGATCAAGTTAGGAAGTGAGCTTTGAGGCACCTTTCAACTGGGTAACCTTATAAATGTTCATATTTTAGAAAAATGTTCATCTTTCTCAATGCCAACCCAGCCATAGTATTTGCATATTTCTTCTTTATTATTTTAACAAATACCTTTTCTGGAAAGCTTGCTGAAGATCTGCACTCACTATAAAGCAATTGGAACAGGTTGTGATCCTTTAATCTGTTGACACAGAATAGCGGAATAGCAGTAGCACTGCTTAGTTGTTACTTTCAAACTAAAGCCAGACGTGCTCAATCAGATAGTTAATGATTCTGTTTGGACAGGTTCTCTACGGAGCTATAAATTATAAAGAGGAACCCAATAGATAAAACCTCTGTAAACCTCTTTGTTGCTTCTTTATCTTTATGCATATCTGTTGAAACTTTTGCTACATTAAGGATACAGTTGTTAAATTGTAGAAATAGCTTCTGACCATGGTAAGAACAACCTTTTGTTTTTCTAACCTGCTTGGGCTCCTGTGAGATGCTAAACTGACTTTAGCCTTATCCCAGCTACTGGACTTTGAGTACCCTGCCCGCTTAAGCGCTAATTAAACAAACTAAGAAAAGCAATATATTTTCACACTAATCAGTCTCCTTTTTATTGCTGTGGGCTGCTCTGATCTTGTAGCCGGATCACTTAAAGTGTTTGGACAAGAAGCCAGGTCAAGGTGAAAAGTCAAGCAAACAGAGCAAATTGTTTCTGCTGTGAATGACAACTAATGGACCACGGACCTGCCTTATAGGGCGTGATGAAAGCCATTTCAGGCCCTGTGATGAAAGACAAGGTTAGATGAAAGCAATTGCTCTCCTGCATTCCAGCTCTTTTGCAGGAGTTCTAGGGTCAAGAGGTACTATTGAGGATATGTTCCCACTTTAATGGACGAGTTTCAGCAAGGTCAGTCTGGGGGTGGTTTAAATTAGAATTCCTTTAATATATTTAAAAAAGGAAATACTTTTAGTAGGGAGTCATATTGGTTATGAATACAGTACAAACATGTGGTGTATGCTGAGTATTTATCACTTTCTTTACAAACGTGAATAATACATTATATTATTTCTTATTATCACATTAAATAGTGCCAAGTCTTTAAGAGCCCTTTATAGTACTTTACATTACTATATACTTTCATGATATGCAGCCTTCAAAAAGAGAGGATGCCAGATTTAAAAATATATACTTTATTCATATCTGTGAAAAGTGCAAATGTCATTCCTTGTAGCTGAAGAGTAGGGTGATGCCCACTGCTAATTTAAGACACCAGTAGTTAAAGGACTTGACCTGGTCCTTTGTAAATATCTGATGGGTTACAAGGGTCAAATGGCTATGGGGAAACAATCAGTAAGATAACACTGGGACTTAAAATTGAAAAAGCAACAAGACAAATACAATTAAATGAAAACAAAACAAACAGTGTTTGTGGACATCAGAGAAGCAGCAAAGCTATAGCTTATTTAGTTTTATAACAAGTATAAGGTTTACATAATCATCTCTTCATATGGGTTAACAAGACAAGATCCCAACATACTTGAACTCTTCCACTGAGGGCAGTTATTCCCTGCTCACCACTACCAGTCAGAAATGAAATTGCGAGTACAAGTGGAAGAAATGAGGTGTCTTCATGGGTTGGCTGGGCTGATACTCCATGATAGGGTGAGAAACTCAGCAGTTCAGGTGAAACTCAGAGTAGAGTCGCTGCACGTCGAGAGAAGTCAATTTAGGTGGTCTGGGCATGTTGTAAGGATGCAGTAAATCTAGGACACGCTTGAGGGATTATGTCTCTCGGTGAGCTTTGGAATCTGTAGCTGGGAACAGGGAAGTCAAAGCTGTTGAGTGTCATCAGAAAAAGCAGTTAAGAAAATTAGGTGGGATAATGTGTGTTACAAGGAGGTTTGGGCCTATTCTGACAGCATTGAGCAGGTGTGAAAAAATGCAAACCCACCTTCCAGACTTTGATTACTGACTTGTTCCCAAAGCCACCATGTAGCCCGAAAGTTATGGGCTTGGTCTGTGTAAGGTTTGCGTGTTCTCCCCCATTGGTATTCTTGCATCAGGTACAAATTGTGTTAACTGACATTTAAATATTTGTCCACAGTGAGTGTTAGTACCCTGCAATGGAGACAGTTCCCTAGATAGCTCATGTTGGAAAAAATTATTTTTAAAAAGTACGAGTGAATGAAGGGACTGTTGTTACATAATTACAGCAAGATAATGATAAAGGTAAGACATGCCTTTTATCTTTTAAATGTTCATGTAATTGAGAGTAGTAATGGATATAACATCGCACATTTGAATCAAAATAAATTCGGTAGGTAACTACAACTTATTTACAGTACGACTTAGTTTTTGTATAGTGCTCTTCACTGTGTGCAGGCACAGAGCATTGTGAACAATTCTCAGTTATCATTTATTATTATTATTATTATTAATTTTTTTATTTATTTCTACAGCATATTTATAACAACTAGAAGTGCTTTACATAGAATAAAAGATAATAGTAAGAAATAAAAGCCAGATAAGGAATTATTAAAAAGAAAAGCAAAAAGAACACATTACACATACATGAACACATACTGTATACCAACACACAAACATAAATAGCTTATATAAAATTTTTTAAAATAAAATACATACATAAGATGAACACAGTATAAACAATATAAATAGAAAGATTTAACACTCAAACTCATAAGCTAAAAACCAAGTGAATAAAAGTGCTTTTTTAGCAGAAACTTTAAAACTATGAAGTGCGGGAACCAACCTTATTACGAGGAGCAAACCATTCCAAAGTTTAGGATCATCCATCGCAAGGGCATGATTGCCCCTCATCTTCATCCACGTGCGTGGGATAATAAGCAATAGCTAATCTCAACATACAAGTACAGATTATACTAATTGCTAAATACAGAACCGGTGCACATATAAATGCAGACTTGTTAAAACACACAAAGAACAAGATACAAACTGATTAAACATAAATAGAAACTGAATAAACAATATCTGTCTATAAATTAATCGATGAACTATGTGGCCAGTTGATGACAGTAGAGATTAAAATCGTAAAAGAGAAAGTCAAAAATAAAATAAGTCACAATCCTGGAGACCTCAGCCAACTGGCCGCCTACCCTCTCCTGGGTTTTCTATAGTGGAGTCAGTGCTGGCCATTCAATATGATGAGAGAAACTTTCCATCTGATAATTCTAATGCTCCTTTATCCAAGATGACTTTTCCATATGCAGTAGAACAGCCTGGCAGTAGAGCAGTGGCATGGAATGCCAAATCCAGATACAGACAAGAGAAATAGGATAGAGGAAGGTTAGTAACAGTTTAAAAATATTGTGATACTTTTATTTCTGTACAAATGGCTAACAAAAAGAGATCAGGTATGTACAGCTAATCAGCAGTTCTAGTCAGGGTATGCTAGACTAAAATAATGAGTCTACAGCCTGGATTTAAAGGCTGAATCTGAAGAGGTATCTCTTATATTAGCAGGCAGATAATTCCACAGCTTCAGGCCCTGTAATTAAAAGCTTGACCTTCCTCTGTTATATTATTAATACTTAGAATCTTAAGTAGGCCAACAGTTATAAAGTACATTCTTAAATATGTGTCCAAAACAAGGAATGCAAAGGGTAACTTTACTGCTTGGACTCCAGTTCCAGTTTTCTGATTGGGTATCATTTAGGTGTACGTCTCTTGATGTGCTAGATACTGTATGTTGTTATATTGGATTAGCAACTCTCACTTGGCCGTTTGTGCCCTGCAATAGATTGACCAACTGCCCATGTAACTCTGGCTAGGCAAAGGCAGATTGTGAAAATGAAAGCACTTTCTTAATATTTCAGGGCATAATACATGAATCTGGAGTCATTAGAAAACATAAACTGTGTTATGAATACGGAAGGCAACCAGAATAAACTGACATGAACGTTAAAATATAAATTAAATATGACTTTAAGAATTACATAACAGCTAGTATAGTAATAGATTTTACTACAATGCTTTGTGAAGCTGAGCTCATCTGTCAAAGGAAGGATGGCGCACTTCACAAAGTACTGTGTCATGAAGGGGCAGAAAACAAACTTAAAGGGGCCATTTATTAAAAACACCTGTAGGCTAAACAAACAACCTTATTAAAGAAGAAAGTAAAACACAAAACCAACAGATAGCATAAAATAAAACAAATACATCCATCCATTTTAAACCTGCTTATCCAGGGCAGGGTTGTGAGGAAGCTGGAGCATATTCTAGGAAGCTTTGGGAACAATGCAGGAGCAATAATCCCTGGACAGAGCGCCCTTCCATCATAGCAATAAAATACACAGGGGACAATGTAACAATGCCAGTACACCTAACGTACATGTCTTTGGACTGTGGAAGGATGCCTATGTAGACATGAGAAGAACATGCAAACTCAATGCAAGGAAAACCCATGATGCCACCGTGCTGCTCCAAACAAATACCTAGTGTTTCCATATTAATTCACAAATGTTTCTTAGCTTAGGATCAACTTTTACTGCACTTGACATTGTTTTTAAAGGCCCTTTTATAAAAATGTTCAAGCAACATCACTCAAACAGTTCACCCTTTGTTGCATCTGTCCATTTTACATTGTAGTTAGAAATAGGTCTTCAGCATCTTGCTATCTGCCTATTTCTCTTTTCAAATAAATGCACCCTTTTTTGAGATTGCACATGAATCAACTAATCTTCAAGGTATCTCCTTCAATTTTTCTGTTGTTTCAGTAACACTTTAGTTTAAGTATTGTAAAAAACATCTATTATTCATTTACTATTATGTAAAGTTAACATACACTTCATTGGGTCTTTATAATGTTCAGTAAAGTGTTTATTCATCTCTGCAATGTGCCCTCCTAACAGAACTTCACTATGGAGTGATCTCAGGTGTCTTAACAGAGATACTTCTCCTTTAGTATAAGACCTGTGAATCTTTCATATTAACAAGTATGTTATCCAGTCTACTGATGTTTTCATTAGTGTTATGAAAACCAAAAGACGCCTTTGTTATGGTCTTGTTACATAAGAGTAAATGAGTAATTGATGCATTTCTGCAGTGCCTAAACAAAAGTGTTTTTTATTTTTTTAGACTTCCATGGTACATGCATGATTACAAATCATTAAATACTGTACTGTGACGAAATGTTCAACTTGATCATGAAAACTTCTATGTTCTAAGTTTTTATAAATTATTCAAGGAAAAGCATGGCATACATTATGATAATTTAAATATGAAGACCTCCATCCATGAATCCATTCATCTATCTATGCATCCATCACTGAATCTGCTTATTCTAGTTCAGATTCTTGGCAGCAACCTTGGATGAGATGTCTGTCCATCAACAAATATACAAAATCAGTGCAAAATTAATATTCACTATTAAAATAATGTGGATAAATAATGCAGGATTAGAAAAAATATTCACTATAAGGAAAAATGCAAAACTTACTAGACCATTTTAGCAAACATCTTAAAACTATTTTCAAACTCAAAATAAGTTCCTTTACATTTTAAGACATCTACAATACATTTTGAGATATCTCAAATGCATTTGAAGATTAAAAAAAAAATAGATATCTTTAAATAACCTGTTCTGCATTTCAAGATCTATAAAAAATTCCGGACACCTCAAAATGGCTTTGTATGCTTTTTAAGGTATGAGATATCTCAAAATTACTCCATACTCTTTAAATCTGACTTATAATATAGGCAGGAGGTTTTTTTTAGAGATATCTGAAAATTGATTTTAGATAAATAAAAGTGAAGATGAAGCTATTTTGAAATAACTGGAAACACATGTTTGAAATACTGGAAAATTATATTTGGAAATCTTGAAACAACATTTTGTCTTTTTAAAGATATCTTTAAAAACTTGAGATATCTCGAAATACTTTCAGATATCTTAGTTTGAAAATGAATTCTTAAGATATCAGAAAATTAATTTTGCATAGCAAAAAAATTTTTTAGACATCTTGTAAAATGAAGAACAGAAACAAAAAAATAATGGGTTGGGGTCCTGGAGGATGCCCTTGTGTGATTTTGTTGTCTGATAGCACCAATGTGCTAAGTTTGGTGAAACGCCTCTTTTGAAAAATGAGGTTTACTTTAGAGGTGCATACCTCTGTTCTCCTCAGAAGCTGATCCAATAGTGAACACCAAGCTCTGGTGTTGGCTTTGGGAATGGAAGGGGTGTGGTTTCGGGCAGAAGGGAAATGACTTCATCGGTCTTTGGGTATTTTCTCCTCCTTCGTTTTAAGGGAACAGATGGAACAAAAGTTAGCAGCAGTGTCACACTCTTTACCTTCCTTATATTCGTTCAGCAGAACCCCATAAAATGCTCCCCATGCTCACTTGTTTCAGAAATTAAAAACATGAGTCATTGAAAACACATCTGATGTGCACTTTAAGATATTATGATTACATTTTGAGATATCTTAAAATAACAGGAAGTTGAATTAAAAATAACAGCAATTCAACAAGAAGTAATTTTAATATACAGTGGTGTGAAAAACTATTTGCCCCCTTCCTGATTTCTTATTC
>JANRMT010062807.1:58424270-58462495 GCA_026402145.1 Polypterus bichir lapradei | reverse complement strand
GAATAAGAAATCAGGAAGGGGGCAAATAGTTTTTCACACCACTGTATCTTGAAATTAATTTGCATTGAGAAATCTCAGGAACTAATTTCAAGATATTTAATGTCAGATATTTGATATAAACCAGAATGTCATTTTAAGATGTACTAAATGTGTTTTGAGATATCTAAAAATTCATTTTAGATATCTTGAAACAGACCTTTCCAAATATCTGTTAATCAGCTTAAGGTATCTTATTACGCATTTCAGTGTTAATTCAGCTCACATACAGTTTACATAATACATTGAGCGTACACCATTTTGGTGCCTTAGGGTATTCTGAAGTAAAGTGTTTTTCAAGAAGAGCTTAATGTGTATTTTGTTTTGAAGCATGCTGTAGAAAATTACAAGTAGCCTAACTTAGTTAAAAATAAACACAAATTAAGTAAATAAACAGGAACCTATTCTGTTTATGGACACAATCACTCATTTATGGACCTTAGGAAGTGGATGCCAGGGTAAGTAACATAGGAATACAGCAGAAAAAGAAAACTACAGGAGGAAGATTGGAAAAAGTAGTAGAGATGATAAAGATCAAAAGTAATCGTTGAGTGTTAAAAATAATCAGGCTAATCAAAGCAGAAGGATACAGTATATTCAATCAATCTAACTTTATTTTCTATAGTGGCTTCAACGGTAGGCACCAAATCAAAATGTAATATGAAATATGAATTTGAAGATAAAAAAGGCAACTCTTTACCCTCAAGTGTCCACTGCCTACTGAAAGAGATAGGAACAAAACATAAATAAAGTAATGCAAACATGCAGAAAGCTGAAGGCACTGTGCCTGGTTTTAAAGATTTGATCTAAAAAGTATACAAAAAAAAAAAAAATCTATGCAGTCAATGGTTCAAAGTCCCATTTTATATTATTATGCTGAATCAGTACAAAAGAGAATTTATGTAACCTGTTGATTTTGCTCATGTGCAGTTCTTCAGAATGATAACCATTTTAATATTATTATCTTTTGCTTATTTCACTAACACTTTTATCCAAAGTGACTTACAATGTTTGAGATACCATTTGTTAAATGTATTTTATTTTACCAATAGAAGCACAGGCAGGTGAAGTGACTTGCTTATGATCACAAAATGGCATTAGCAGGATCAAATCCTACAACCTTAGGACTTGAAGTTGTCATGCATGCACACCTGAGGATTACCATCCAAGCTCTTCCCAGGTATGTGATACCACCCTGGGCCGAGTGGGGGTGCTGTTGCGAACTGTGCCATTTTTTTCTCCACAGTTTCTAGAAATCACCCTGTGAAGGCAACTGATTCCATCCCTTCTGGTCCCTGGACTGTAAAAGGATGACTGCCTAGAAAGAGGCATCACTCTTTCTGGGAAACAACAATAAGGAAGGAGCTCCATAACAGTTGACCCAACGGCAGAGCAACGGCAACGGCAGAGCCACACTCTTTTTGTTGATTTTTACTACCATCAAGTATTGTTTTTACTTTCTCGTACATGAGGTATAAAGTATTGCAATTGTTCAAAAATTTGATGTTGAGATTTTGATGAATCTTGACATTTTAGACCTTCCTGACTTTCTTGTATATGAAGTACAGTGGTACCTCGGTATACGTCCGCTTTGGAATAAGTCCAACTTGGTACGTCCTGTTTGGATGCGAAAAATTTTGCTTGATGTACGACCTTTGTTTGGAATACAACTCGCGTGCTACCCTTGTTTACCTCTCTCGAGACAAAGCCACGACTGCCCATGAGCGTCAGTGCACCAGTTGCTAGCATTCAGTGAACAACCCGTGCTGTAGCTCTCTGTGAATTTTCACGTGTGTGATATAGTGGGTCCACAGCTCCTGTCAAAGGCCAGTTTTAAAATAAATAATCACCGCGCTCGCGGCTTGGTGAGGGGGCGTGGTGGTTGTGTGGCTGAAGCGGTTCTCAGGGTGATTCGCGATGTGGGCGTTTCTCACCTAAGTACACAGGTGAGAGACCATCTGCATTCGTGATTGTTCCTGGGGCTGCTTATCTTGATAAACAGAAGCACGGATCGGCTAGAAGGGGAGGAAAAAGAAAGAACGGACGGGAGGTTGCGTGCGAGAGAGAGAGAGACGGTGCAGGAGAGCGTTGCAGCTGAACAGGGAGCCTGGGTGTTGGGCCAGTACCTGGGGAATAATAGTAGTGGTCACTCCCGCTGAGTGATCATGGAGCGGGATTGACCGGAAGGAGGATGACTCTCCGCATAAGGCCGTGGGAGTCGGGACTTGGGTGAGTGTATTCCCCAGCGTAGGCGCCCTGGTTGCTGTCAGGAGGAGCCTACTGGAGCCAGGGATCAGAGAGGTGAACTGAACAGCTGAAGTAGGCAGAGTGAAGGTCAGTTGCAAGTAGGGCGACTCACCTGTTGGGAAGTAGGGAGGTCGCCAGCTAAAAAGCGCCGGGCTTCTTGTTTTTTTTTTTAAGAATGCGTCCTACTGTATTTTAACCTTGTTGTTTTTAAGAAGACTTTTTCTATTGTTTTTAACCTCCACGTTTCACTTCTGATTTTATGGATTATTTATTGGAACTTTGGACACTGCACTTTAAATCAAACACCTTGTTTTGTTGATTGCTTTAATAAAAGCACTTTGCACTTTTTCGCCATCCCTATGCTTTGTTGTGCCTCACTGCTAAGCTCATCGGTAACATTATCGACAGTGCAGGGTTCAAG
This sequence comes from Polypterus bichir lapradei, assembly GCA_026402145.1. NCBI lineage: Eukaryota > Metazoa > Chordata > Cladistia > Polypteriformes > Polypteridae > Polypterus > Polypterus bichir. The sequence goes on along the minus strand of JANRMT010062807.1, from coordinate 58,459,791 downwards.
GGCTCCCCGACAGTAGATGGGAGCATACAGCAAACCTGCATCGTCACAACGTGATTTTGTGTTTTTTCACGTACATCTGAATTGATTGTTGAAAAGTATGACGGTGGCATGCGTATCTGGGATATGGCTGTTGCATACAGTTTGCTGAGAACGACGGTATCTACAATTGTGAAAAACAAAGACGTTATTAAAAAGTAAAGTGAGGTAAAATTTTCATTTATTTCATCTAATTGCTTTTGTATTTATGTATTTTAGTATTAAGCAGTGTTTAAATTATTTTATACAACCCCATCAATGTATAATATGCCAATAACAATAGGATTTTTTTTCATGGGAACAGATTAATCATTTTCCCATTATTTCTTATGGGAAAAATTAGTTTGGCACACGTCCTGTTTGGTATAAGTCAAGGGATCTGGAACGGATTAAGGACGTATACCGAGGTACCACTGTATTAGGAAAGTATTGTAATCCTCCAAAAATTCCTTTTCAAGATTTTGATGAATCTCGACATTTTAGACCTCCCCGAGTCGGAAAATATAATTTTTGGAATTAAGTCTGTGTGTCAGTCTGTGTCTGTGTGCGTATGTAAACACGATAACTTGAGTATGCTTTCACTTAGGTCAACCAAATTTTGCATACAAGAATTAGGTACAAAAATAGATTTCTATCAACTTTTGGGCTATTTCCGTCAACCTTGAAGTGGTACTTTACCTTTTACTCATGCAGCTACACAATCCAATTTATTCAATTTTACTTTTCTAATAATTGTTCAATATGTTATTAATTTGATTTGATGTGTTGTTGATGCTTCTTTAATGTACATAATATAAAAATAAAATCATTTTCTTGCGGTTTACTCCTTAAATATCCATCCCCATATCTGAGTATACAAGAAAGTCTAGGGGAGACCACTCCCAATTTTTTTGTTTTTGACTGAAAGTAAATGGGGAGGGCCGTGTTGGCACCCAAAAATTCTTTAGTTGTCACAACCTTCTCTCACTCGGAGTACCACAAAGTCCAAAGACTTAATCACTATACCACATTGGCTGCCTTTGCGTTAATAGTATAAAACCATTCTGAACCCTTATTTTTGTTAGAAGATATCATTCATTCAGGCAGCACTGGGCACAAGGCAGGACCTAACTCTGGACAAAATGCCAGCTCATTGGAGGGTACATTCACACACTTTCAAACCAGGGTCATTTGCAGTTGCCCATTAACTTAACCTTCTCTTGTTTGGCAAGTAACACCAAATGAGAATACATCGAGGCACACCCATGTAGACAAAGGGAAATAAAAGCAAACTTAACATTCAGTTTCAGATCCAAGCAATGATTCTAAATACGGTGCCAGTGTTAATCATTTAAGACCAATAAAGGAAAATTTGGATGGATGTGTTAGGCTCCATTGGCTCAGCTTTTGTAAAATAAGTAATATTCCCAATATCCAGAAATTATGAGATCAAGTCATGAGTTAAAAGATAACCTGGGTTGACATCATTTTTTAGTTAGATATTTGCATTGTTGCATTGGACGCAGCTGCACTGGCTAGGTCCTCCCTGAAATTGTATGTCCTCATCCAAATATATGGCCTGTAAATTTTATAAAAAGAAAAGACAGCTGCCAGCATTTTTGTGCATTGATTCATTCTTAGTCCAGCTGTTTTTCAGCTCTCCTTTTTCACTTCCTTATTTTAAACCTTTAGCTCCAGTCCAAAGTGGATGGAGAGCAACTTTATATACTCAGGCAGAGTGGTTCAGCTCCTCTGGAATGGCTGTGCTTTGAACACAATGATCCTGACTGAATGAAGAAACGACAGCCTGTGAGGTGAGGAGGCCATGTGATGCTGGAACAAAACATTGCAATTATTACCTTGGCCTCATCTAATATACCATGAGTCACTATTTCATTATTACTATTTGTTATTGAATGTGTGTTTTTTTAACTGAGATCTAAGACCATTTAAGACACTTTAAATGACAAAACAAATTACTGAACAATGACAAACTCTCTAATAAGACAGCTATGCCAAACATTGAAATTGAAATGTTGAAGTTTAAACAATATTAAAGCTCTGCAGAAATGCAGCCTGCAGTTGATAATAAGCATCTAATACAGTTTGAACTGCCTTTTGTACATTCTCAAAGAAAAAAGAAGAAATAAATTTTTAGACAAGGCAGATCTCCATATTTCAAAACCTCAAACCTGTTTTAAAGGTTTGTCTTTCCATATGGAACTTTTACATATACAAAGACAGATACAAAGTGTGTTGGAATGCTTTTACTAATGAAATTAGCTATATATATTTCACACTAGAGAATCATGGTGGTACAGTGGGCGTTGTTGCTCCTTTGCAGATCCAGCTTTCTGTACTCAATTATTGTGTTTGTGCAGTTTGTATGTTCTTTTAGTGTGTGTTTGGTTTCCACCCACACAACCCAAAAATGGGCAGGTTAGAGCAAATGGACGTTCCAAATTGGCACTGAGCGAGTTTGGAAGTGTGCATGAGTGGGCCCTGTGTTGGACTAGCTCAATGTCAATAAGTGTTTCCTGCCTTGTGCTGTGTACTTTTATGATGGTCTCCAACACCCTGTTACCTTTAATTGAATTAAACAGGTTTGTGATGTGATGTTATATTATTTAACACAGTTACAAGCTAACATAAAGAGCAGATCAGTTATGAGATACACTCTGCCCCAACAGTAGTTAATAGTAAAGGAGAAAATTGAAACAAAACTGATCACATCTTTCACATCTTCTACTGTTCTATAATCGCCAGTGAGATTTTCTACACAGTGGTGTTGTGAGCCACTGATGTTAGTTCAAGAGAGGCCCATAAAATCAACAAGCATATTAGAAAGACACACTGAAGATAGTCATGGAGGAAGAAATCAAAACTCAGTGCCATTATGAACAATGCTGTACATCCTCTCTCTGACACACTAACACTGAGAACTTCTAGCCAACAAATTATTCAGAAGAAGTGTGTCAAGAAACGCTACTGGGGCTCCTTTATACCAACAGCAATACGTCTACATAATGCCTCACAGGGACTGAGAATATCAAATCAGTTCTTGTTTTCTTTTTAAATAATCTTCCATTTCATTTTAGTCATTCTGGTGTGTGTTCATATATACAGGTGGACTCCCATTGTAAAGAAATACATTGTACCATAAAAATATTTCATTATAACAGAATATTTGTTATAATAAATATGGGGAAAATACGTATGCTATTGTGACTGGGGTCATGAGCGATTCACCATCTCTAATGGCAGTAGTGCTCTACTGCATTTAGTAAACTGTAAACCAAGGCTAAGGTAATTGGTTGTCCTGTGCAGGATCAGGCTAACCGCCTAACGTGCTTGTCGCATGATGTTTAGAACTTTTAACATAGGGCTTTGACCTGCTCTCCCTCGTACTCTCCTTGTCTGTCACAGCAGTGATTCCCAGCCACTGGTGTTTTTGTCATCTGAAGATGGGAGCTAAAGCATGATGATTGCCAAGTTGTGGCTCCTGTCTTGTGTGATTGAGTGCTGAAATAACAGCTTCTATTTTAAATGAAGTCTTGAGACTGTGCCTGCCTTCTCTACACAGTAGAAAAGTAACTGTATTTTCCTTGGAAACCTGGACTCACCTTTCTGTCTCTCTTGCAACTCTGTGCTTGGCAATACCTATATATATAAAAAAAACAAAAAAAAAACAAACAGTTTTTCTCAAACTGTAAAAATATTTTATTTGAAAATGAGGTGTTACATGAAACTTTTTTTTAATAGAAATACAGGTATGAATACAGAATGACAATGAGACCTCAGTCTTTCTGAGTCTCAGAGACTGACACAGTTTCTCACTGACTCAGAATTTGGCTATGTGATTTCGTGCCTACACTCTCGCCAAACCTCACTGAGTCTACCTTAGACCAGAAATTTCACAACAGACTGTCTGTCAATGTTCTTTTGGTCTAACAAGAAAAAGAGAACTTGTTGCAGGGTTTCTGAAACTCAACAAAAGTGTAGGCATGGCATTAAGTATTTTTTAAATTGCATTATTATATTAGGTTGACATTTTTGGTTTGTTATACTGAAATTTGCATTTTGTTAATACGAAATCCATTAAGCATGACGTTATATGAACATTTGTCTGGATCAATGTGATTTTGAGTGATGTGACTGTGTCTGCTGTTAGGCTGATGCTCAGACCACTTTAAAAGGAGAATAACAGAGCCATGTCTTCATTTTATCATTGGCCTGTGCCTGTTCATACTCTGATTTAGACCTGATTGTTTTTAAACTAATTTAGGTTATGGAATCATCCACACTAAAGTGGTCTGGCGTCTGATAGACTGACTGAGCTGGTGGTGGGGCTACTTTTAGATCAATCAGACATGTTTTCTTAGTGAAGGACCTCTGATACCATTTTTGTACATCATAGCCTGACAACACATACACTGGCATTTGTTTATGGCATCAAGGCACATTTTAATAGAGCTCATTTAGGATGAGAACTTTTGTTTTCATCACTCCATGACAATGAAAATGCTCAGAATTATCATTGACTACTGTACCGTTTGAATGCAGCAAGCAAGCTTAATCTGAGCAAAACCTTGGAAAGAGTTTAAAGAATTCAGCTTTGTTATGGTCAGGAACAATTTACTTTTTGTTTTGTGACTTAACTTTGTACTTTTTTAGTTGCCCAAAGGAATGTACTTTATGTATCTCTAAAAATGTATTTTAAAGAAGAATTTTATCAATGAACCTGTGAAAGTGAAAAGAGAGGCAATATATTTAGCTTGAAATTACTAAACTGGTGTTAAAAATCACAATAACAGCAACTGAAACTGGGGTCACCCTCACTATACTGAGGCTACAGTTTAAAACCAAGCAATAGAAAATGCTACAATTGAGAAGAAACAATTCAGTCACCAAAGCTTGTATGTTTAGCTAATAGCAGACTTTTTTTTAATATGTTTTGATTTATAGGTAGACATTCAAGTTTGTGGAATCTAAATGGAGAATAAACCGTGACACGTTTGAAGTTGTTAAAATTATGAAATGCATTACTACAGTGAATTCAAGCTGTTACTTTAAAATGAATTTAACAAGAACATGGGGACACAGCTGGAAACTTGTTAAGGGTAAATTTCACCCAAATGTTAGATGTTTTTCTTTACACAGAGAACCATAGACACATGGAAAAAATTACCAAGTAGTGTGGTAGAGAGTAAGACTTTTGGAACATTCAAAACTCGACTAGATGTTATTTTGGAGAAATTAGGTGGTGTAATAGTAGGGGGCATTAGACTGAGGTTCTGGACAGGATGGAGGGAATTCTTGTTCCCAGATGGAATGATAAAGTGGGTGTATTAGGGGAGACAGCCATCCATGATGCTATAATTGCCCAATATGCTAGGTGGAAGCATTCCTGGGCCAATACTTCCATGCATACATCTGCAGGGTGAGTTGTCCAGCTGGGCACCACAGGTGCTTTCCCGAATTTGAGGGGCTTCTGCCTATTCCAGAAATACTACCATCATGCAGTGCTGTGGTATCGGAAGTGCTCCATAAAAAGGGCCACCTCTCCTCAGTTGAGCATCGAAGTCAGGAGATGTTGGGCAATGCTCACTGGTAAGTGTAGATGGAGAGACAAAGGAAGGAGATAAACTGCTCTATATTGTGCTGTGCTGGGCAAAGTGAGAATGAGCCTGTGTAAGGTAATTTTGTAAAATACAAATCATTTTATTTGAAGCAATGACTGATGAGTTGTGTTTGGGGTGCTGTTCTGCCGCTTAGTGGTCACAATGGATATGATTGCCAAGCCTTATTGGGGTAAATGGACTGTTCTCATCAACATTTTTCTAGTATTTTAAAAATGCCTGTTTGCCAATAAATACAAACATTCTAAGATCAATCAAAAGAGATTGATTGCCAATACCTCCAAGATCAATTCCAAGTGAACATACTTGAATCTCAAATTGAATGAGCCTTGGCACCCACTGTGGTTTCATTTCAGGTAGGACAGCAAGCCTCAGAGGGTACTGACTTCCAAGGACACTCACCGACTATTATTATGGAATTTTATTTAAATGTAAATAAGGTCATCGATAAGCTCTATTTTAAGATGAAGCAAAATTATGTGGAACTGCTCAACTGTCTCAGTCATATTCACCGCTGTGTCTGCTAATTGAAATGTATTTTATTAAGCTTCCAGAACCATTAACTACTTTAGTAGAATGTTCATATCAGGCGCACCATTAAAGGCAGAAGCCAGATTTATTATAGTATTATTTTGAATTATTTGACTGTTTCTACTAAAAGAGGTCTGCGTAGGAAGAGTAGAATGCTTTTTATATTCCTTTGCTATCTACTAAAACATTCTACTGCATTGCTAGTTTATCCTAAAAAAATAGAAATGTATTTTTAAAAATTGGCTGGGGAGAGGTCGGAGTTATTTCATTTTAAGTGTTTAAGTAAAACTGTGGTTGTTTCACATTGACCCCTAAGTTGCTTAATTCACTATTCAAAGTAATTCCTTCACTTTATATATAAACAACTTACAAGAGAAAATCTATTTAATTTACTGAAAGCTACATTTATTATGCTTGTATGCTTGTTCACCAATATCTTCCAATGTATTGTGTCTTTACAATGCCATTGTAGATAAGGAGCAGCTTATGTAAAAATGTAATAATTTTCAGAAGCAAAGGCTTAAATAAGCCTTATTCCAGTCTGATTATTCATTAAATTAAAATGGATTATAGGTAGACTAATTGAAATCTTTGGTATTCATATTTTCTAATGTAAACTTCTTAAAAGTTTATAAAATAAGGAAAATACAGTGATTTCAGAAAGTATTCAGACCCCTTCACTTTCTGCACACTTCAGTGTGTTGTAAATTTCACTTTAGATGGATGAATTTGCCAAACCTTATTTCAGTAATGTGTACAAGTCTCTGTGGCAGCAATTACAACTTCTTGGTGTAGGTCTCTACAAGCTTTGCATAACTGGATTGGGGAAGTTTATTCTGCTTTTCTTTGCAGATCTTCTCAAGCTTCATTAGATTGGATGGGAAAGGTCTATAAACTGCTATCCTCAGGTCCCTTCACAGATCTCTTATGGGATTTAAGTCTAGGGTTTGGCTGGGACATTCAAGGAAAGCCAACTTTTTCTAAAGCCAATCCAGTGTTGCCTTGGCTGTATGCTTCAGGTCATTGTCATGCAGAAAGGTGAGCTGAAACCCCAGTCTGAGGTTGCTTGCATTCTGAAGCAGGTTTTCTTTAAGGATCTCTCTGTATTTGGTTGCATCCTTTCCTCATTTCTGATCAGTCTACCTGTCACTACCATGAGAAGCACCCTCATCATAACATGATGTTGCCACCACCATACCTCACCACAGGGATGGTCTTAGGCATGTGATGAGCAGTGCCTGGTCTATGCCAAACCACATTGTTTGGACTTAACTTTTGGTCTCATCAGAACGGAGAATCTTTTGCCTCATGTTCTCAGAGGTATTTTCAACAGTGACTTTTGTCTAGACACTCTACCATAAATACCTGATTGATGGAATTCTGATGAGATGGTCATCCCTCCGACAGGTTCGCCCATCTCATTAGAGGACTTCTGAAGCTCTGTTAGATTGACCATTGGGTTCTTAGCCCTTCATGTCCAGTTACTCAATTTTGCTGAATGGTCAACTATAGAAAGAATCCTCTTAGTTCCAGAAATCTTCCATTTTGCAATGATTGAGGCCACTGTACATTGTTTTACAAATGGTTTTATACCCTTGCCTTGATCTATGCCTCACCACAATGTCATTGTGGGCATCTACAGAGTTCTCTGGACTTCATAGCTTGGTTTTTGTCCTGACGTGTAGTATGAATTGTGGAACCTTCTATAAACAGGTGTATGGCTTTCTAAAAGATACCCAGTCAATTCAGTTTGTTGCAATTGGATGGCAAACAAGTTCTAGACAAATCTCAAGGATAAAAAAGCAAACAGGGTGCACCTGACCACAATTTGTAGGGCCAGAGCAGAAGGTCTTAATCCATATATACTATAAATGAGAGATTACATTTTTTTTTTAATACATTTGCAAACCTTTCTGAAAACATGTTTTCACTTTGGCATTATGGACTATTGACTGTAGATTTATGGGCACTGGTGGCAAATTTATGCATATAAAATTAAATTATACAACATAATAAAGTGAGCAGAAAGTGACAGGGTCTGAAGTCTTTCTGAATTGACTGTATGGATGGAAGAGTTAAAAAAATCTGGTATTTTTGCTCTTACATATAGATAGATAGATACTTTATGAAATGAAAAATCATATGTTTAATATTTAGGTAATGTTATGTAATGTATTGTTTATTTAAAATTAGTAAATATGCTAGGTACCACCAAGACTGGTGTTGAATCCTGGATTACTCACAGTCCATATAGATTTTTCATGTTCTCTTTAGGTCCACAAGGATTTTTCTGTAGGTAAGTTTATAGAAACAATATGGCTAGTAATCACTGGCCATTGTGCAATTATATTGAATATTTTTCATTTCTATGTTTGAAATGTTCAGTTTATTGACATTAATGTTATTCAGCCACAGTCAGTCTCAATTCTCTTCAGACACATATTGTACATAGTAGTTTTGCTGACTCCAGGGTATTTATTAAGTAACTTAGCTTAGCATGGGAGGAGTGGTGGCTCTGAGGCTAGGGATCTTTTTTTATTTAATTTCATTAAATTTATTAAAATCAAATAACATTCCATACAAGCAAGTCAGGTTTTACCAAACTAGGTTTGAAACAAATCAACCTCCACCCATGAGAAAGAGAGCTAGGCCAACAGAGTACAACTTTAGTAGTAGGAAAAGAAAGTAAATAAATAAATAAAAAGAAATAGAATAAAAAATGGGAAGAAAATCCGCTTCCTCAATTGAAATGCTTATTCTAAAATGTTATTGTTTAGATCCTGTCTGGTACTGAAGAAGTTCTGTACAGATGCTCTAAGTGAGAATTTGATATTTTCCAATTTCAGATGCTATATAACATCAGTTATACACTGACTTAAAAGAGGTGAGTTAGGATTCTTCCAGTTGAGCAAGATAAGTCTTCGTTCCAATAGTGTAGTAAAGGAGTTACAGTTTGTTTGTCCACTTTAACCCCATCTGGAAGTACACCAAGGCTGTCTGATGGGCATTCAAAGATTTTGGTCCAAAATGATATTAATTTGGAGCATGCCCAAAACATATGGCCCAATGAGGCTGGAACTTGATTGTAGCGTTTGCAGGTTGGACCTTGCACTCGAATTTTTTTTTACAATTTTAAGAGAGACAGATGTGCTCGATATATAGTTTTGAGTTGAATAATTGTATGCTTTGCGCATATGGAGCTCAAGTGATTTCTGTGCATGGCTGCCTTCCACTCCTTTTCTGAAATGTTGAGTGAGAGATCCTTCTCCCACAGTGCTCTTGGATGTTTGAAAGGGAGGGAGTTTAAAAGGTTTTCATATATTGCAGAAATGCTTTCTGAGTCCACAAGACTGATCAATATTTTTCCAGTATACAGGTTGGTAGGAGGTGATGTAAATTGGGCAGGTTTTGTTTAACAAAGTTTCTAATTTGTAGGTAGTTAAAGAAATTTGTTGCTGGAAAGTTAAATTTGGAGCTTAACTGTTCATAAGATGTGAAGATGTATACAGTACGTCTCTAAGTGATTTAATCCCAAATGTTTTCCAGACATTAAAAACCATGTTTGTTTGAGAGGGTGGGAAAAGGTGGTTATCGTGCAGAGATGCCACAGATAGAAGCTTCTCTATCTTAAAGTACTTCCTATATTTGTTCCATATTCTAAGTGAATGACGCACAGTTGGGTTGTTAGTATATTGGCAATAGCTTGTACTTATTGGGGTACAAAGCAAGGAATATAAAGAAGTACTGTAGGATTTTATTTCTATTGTGGATCAAGCCTGTGTATGTTCATCTATTTGTGTCCAGGTTTTTATAGCTTGTATATTTGTTGCCCAGTAATAAAATTTGAAAGTTAGGTAGAGCCATACCACTTCCTGCCTGAGGTCTTTGTAGGGTCTCTCTTTGGATACGTGGATTTTTTGAATTCCAAAAAAATGAAGTTATGATTGAATATAACTTCTTAAAAAAATATTTATTGATGTATATTGGAATGTTTTGAAATACAAAAATAAGCTTAGGAAGGATATTCATCTTGACAGTGTTAATTCTTCCAGCTAAAGAGAGATGGAGGGTAGACCATCTATGCAAGTCTTGCTTAATTTATTCCATGCATACAGCAAATTTTTTGTTGATAAAGAGCTTTATGTGTACTTGTGATGTTTACCCCATGATATTTAAACTGATCTGTGATGATAAAAGGGAAGGTGTCTAATCTAATATTGTGTGCTTGACAGTTCACTGGAAAGGGCAGACTTTTATTCAAAGAGAAATTGCTTGAAATTGGGTTAGTGCTGTTAGGACTGCAGGCACAGTATTTTGTGGATCTGATATATATAGTACCTTATCATCTGCATATAGTGAAATTTTCTGTTCAAGTCCTTCTCTGATAATCCCCTTTCTCTCATAACCATTTTGACAGTGAACTGCCAGTGGCTCAATGGCGATTGCAAAAAGCAGTGGTGACAAGCGGCATCCTTGTCTAGTACTACATTCTATTGAATGAAGTAGTCTGAAATAATATTGTTAATACAAACTGAAACATCTGGACAGGTATACAGTAGTATGATCCACGCACAAATGTTCAGACCAAACCCAAATTTCTCCAATGCAGTGAAAAGGTAGTTCCATTCGACCATATCAAATGCTTTTTCTGCATCCAACAATAATAATATCTCTGGGGTGTTAGACTTTGTGGGTGAATATATTACATTAAACAGGCGTAAAAGATTGGAAGCTAATTGTCTGCCTTTAATAAATCCAGTTTGGTCTTGTGATATTACCAAAGGAAGCAGTTTCTCAATCCTTCTAGCTAGGACTTTGGAGTTTCTTAACATCATCATTCAGCAGTGAGATTGGTCTGTACGATGCACATTGTAGTAAGTCTTTATTTTGCTTAGGAAAGATGGTAATTAATGCTTGGCAAACAGTTTGAGGTAGAATTTTATTGTCTCTAGCCTCTATAAATGTTACAAATAAGAGGGGCGCTAACTCAATTGAGAATTTTTTATATAATTCAGCAGGGTAGCCATCAGGACCTGCTGCTTTCCCACTCTGAAGAGAGTTTATAGCATCTAGTAATTCTGATAGTGCTAGAGGTTTATCCAATTCCACTGCACTAAGAATATCTAGTTGTGGTATCCGTAATGCATCCAGAAACACATTAGATTGTGTCTTGTCTTCATTAAACTGAGTAGAATATAATGACTTACTTGTAGTAGTCTCTAAATGTGTGCATTATATTTTTATGGTCAATGATTTTGTCTCCGTCTGTGTTGGTAATTTCTGGGATTGCATTTCAAACTTCCCGCTTTTAGATTTGTTGAGCTAAGATCTTATTAGCTTTCTCTCCATGTTCATAGTAATGACGTCTTGATTTAAAAATGAGTTGTTCTGTTTCTTTAGTTGTCAAGAGGTTGAGTTCTGAATGCAGAGTCTGTCTTTTCCTATGAAGTGCCTCATTTGGACACCTGGCATGTCCTTGATCTATTCTGGTAATTTCACTGATTAGCTCTGATACCTTTTTGGTTTCCAATTTATTTTTGTGGGAAAGATATAAGATAATCTGCCCTCTTAAAAAAGCCTTCAGAGTTTCCCAGAGTATTCTTGCAAAGTCCTCTGAGGATGTATTTGTCTCCAAAAAAATCGCTTTGTTTGCATATAAATTCTGTACAGTTCTCATCTGCTAATAAGATTGGGTTAAGACGCCAGCAGATGTGAATATGGGGCATAATGATTTGAGCTCCATGATCAAAGAGGCGTGGTAAGAGATAACAATAGTGTCATACTTACAAGATTTAATCATAGGCAAAAAAATGTTATCTATAAAAAAATAATCAATTCTTGTGTATCAGTGATGCACTGGTGAGTAGAATTAATATGCTCTTGAGTTTGGGTTTAGAAATCTCCAGGAGTCTGATAAGTTGTGATCAGTTACAAACTATGTAATTGTTTTTGCAGTGTTAGTTTTCGTCGCCCCTGTGGTAGGAGACCTATCTAGGTCTGGATTTAAAACCCAATTAAAGTCCCCAGCCATTATAATTTTATGAGTGTTCACATTGGGAATGGATGCAAATACGTTTTAGATGAAGTCCCTATCATTCACATTGGCCATGTAGATATTTATCCAGATCACTTTATGGTTAAATAAATTGTCCATGACAATCACATATTTCCCTTCAAGATCAGATACTACATCTGATACTACAAATGAGATTGTTCTATGCATAAGAATTCCCACACCTCTAGTTTTCTTTGAAAAGCTTTAATGGAATATTTGGCCAGTCCAATCTCTGTGAGGCTGAAACTGATCCTTGCTTAATAAGTGGGTCTCCTGTAAAAATACTATCTTGGCGTTTAGACCTGTTAGGTGACAGAATATTTTCCTTCTCTTTAATTCGAGATTGAGACCTTTAACATTCCAGCTCACAAACTTAACTGTTTGGTCATGGAGACATTGCTTCTGAACTTTTGTTGTCATTTTGTAGTCTTAATTTAAAATAACACAACTCTGACCTTAATTTTCAATTTTCCCAGGTGTTATTGCCATGAAGCCTGTTGTTGCATTGGCACTTATAATTATAAGGATTTAAAAGATAGATTAGAAATAGCTTGCTCTCTTTCTCTCTGAGACTAGGGATCTGTGCCAGCAATCAGAAGGATGCCGGTTCAAATCCCATAAATGCCAGAAGTGACTCTACTCCATTGTGCCCTTGAGCAAGGCCCTTAACCTGCAGTTGCTTTGTCCTGGGTATGATATAAATCTGCATCCAGCCCTATAGGTCCTCCTTCTTGCAGGACTGGCACTCCATCCACTGTAAAAAAACTCACACTGTTCGAGTGTGGTGCTGAGGTGTCACCCGCTGCACTCGTATCCCAGTCCAGGTGGTTTGTTGTGGGGTGAGTGTGGCAACGCACTGTCAGAGCTTGCTCCCAACCTAGCTTAGTGTTGTTTCAAATCTTAACAGTTTATAAGCTGCATTTTTATTTGTCATGTCATTTTCTAACCAGTTTAATCCAGACCAGGGTCACAGGGTGGCGGCTGGAGCCTATCCCATATAGAATAGGACACAAGGCAGGAATAAACCCTGGACAGGGTGACAGTCTGTCACTGGACAAACAGACACACATACACCCACCTACACCTAGGGCCAATTTAGCATCACCAATTCACCTGGGGCCTCATGCATAATGTCATGCGTAGAATTCACACTATAACATGGTGTACGGACAAAAGCAGAAATGTGCTTACGCACAAAAAATCCAGATGCTTAAATCTGTGCAAACGCCAACTTCCATGTTCTTCCACTACATAAATCGTGGTCAGCGTGAAAAGTAACGCACATGCACGCGCCTGCTGCCCCACCCCAACTCCTCCCAGAATTATGCCTCTTTGAATATGCAAATCAACATCAGTAGCCCTTAAGCTCAGCGTTCTGTGAAAAGGCAATGGCAAAAGCATGGGGGGAAATAGAAGAATTTCAGTGAATACTGAGTGGAGGCAATGAAAAACGTACTATTTGTTGGTTTAAACAGTGGTATAAACAACAAAAGGAAGTTGATCGCGTGACAGAGTGTCGGAGAAACTCGAAAGCTCAAGTTCACAAAGTCACACAGTGTCTGAAATAAAAAAGAAGTTGTCAGATATCAAAGTTGCCGTGAAAAAGCGAGTCGTAGCCCACAGTCTGAGTGTCATATGAAAGCTTATTAGGGTACAGAGAAAAAAAAATAGGCACACAGTGGGGAAAAAAGCACGAAATGTCAACATAAATTCTCTAAATTTCCACTTTAATCACAAAGTTTATTTTGTCATTAAAGCAGAACATCATAAACTTCATCTTAAAATTGTTTAATTTACTAGTTTCTCAAAGTTCATCGTAACTAAAGTAGCTCGTTAAATGCTTTGTTTTGTATTTGATCTTCTGTGCTGTACAGTATGTGTGTGAATCACTATGTGCTTCTTAAAAGGGCTTTCTCTTCCTCCGACAGGACACAGAATCCATTACATTTGTGATATTACAGCTCACTGAATAATTAAAATACTGAGATGAATACTTCATATCATTTTCATGATGATAGGAGTTAAAGCATGTTATTAAACATGGGAACACAGTGGCGCAGTGATTGTTCATGCCTCATGCAAGATGCTTGCTGCGCCATGCGCGACCTTCGATGAAATAATTTATTGCAGCAGTACTGTCTCTTTCAAATGTACTAACCAATTCCTGTCCTTACTTTTCTTTTTCCAAGTAACCAATTTCCACACAATCAGCTCCATAATAGATGTTAAGCCATCTGTAAGCTTAGAACGCCAATTCTTCAAAACTTTTAAGGAACATTGAAATATCTTCGTAGTACATGTTTAATTATTCCATCCATCTATCATTGCCTTGTCGCGCCAGCCCCAGCAAGAATACAGCGTGAGGCAGGAACAATCCGTGAATGGAGCGCCAGCTACTTGCTAGTGCTGCGGCACTGTGTCCTCACATGATTAATTATTAAAAAAATAGATTATTTAAATTAAGTTAAAGTTTTATCTGTATAATATAATAAACATTTTTGCTGCATTTCATCTTAAAAATGATATTGTCATCATATGTAAATACATGCTTTATAAAGTGGCTCAGGTTGTGAAATATTATAACTGCATCGCAAGTTGACAGTGAGTTAATTGTACTTATAAGTACAAAGCGTTCTACAAGGAGAAATTGATGGACTGATTGAATTCATTTATAGTTCTTGGGATGAAACTGTTTCTGAACCGCGAGGAAAGGCTCTGAAGCGTTTGCCGTATGAGAACAGTTCAATAGAAAGCATGGCTGAGGCAGTGTGTGCTTGATGCTGTATGCTGATAATTCTCTTTCCGATCAGCTGCTGAGCTGCGATTCCACAGTCAGATGCAGTGATATTAATACTCCGAGTGGTGCCGTGAGAGTAATATGGAAAAAGATGACCCACTGTGGCAACCCCTAACAGGAGCAGCTGAAATTAAAAGAAGAAAAAGGTGCAGTGAGAGTAACAACGCTAAAGCAGCTATGGTATTTGGAATAGTTTGACCATTCTGTGGACCATTATATTGTTACAGGTTAATTACAATCAGATGCATTAAACTAATAAACAGTATGTGGTTAATTTCAGTGTATTTATAAAGTCGCGTCACGGATGTGGATCTAAAAAAGAAAGGGAAACCAGACTGGAACAGTAGCACTGCTTTGATGCTGGGTGTCACCAGTTTGCAAAACGGAGCGGAGAACTTGCGTACGCCAGCGTTGGAGCTACCGTGAAAATGTGCATGGCTTTACACCAAGTTTTGGTTTTATACATCGCGATTTGTGCATACGCACCATTTATATATGAGGCCCCTGGTCTGCATATCTTTGGACAGTGGGAGGAAATCAGAGCAGACAAAGAAAACCCACATAGACATGGGGAGAACATGCAAACTCCACATAGAGAGGACCTGAGATGGAACCCTAGTCTTCTTACTATGAGGCAGCAGCACTGCCACTGTGCCAACTTTGCATTCTTTTTTAAAAAACTTAAATGAATAAAACAACAGCATAGGTGGCAACATTGATCCCTTAGTTGCACTACTTTTTAAATTCTTACTAAATAAAATAGATATTCAGTAGAAGTAATAATGACAAACCTTTATTTTCAGAACTGTTAGGGAATGGAGACTGGGAATCCCAACACCACTTTGCACTGGCCTACTCACCGTCCTATACCGAATCCTCATGAAGCAAAGTTAAAATACCAATGAACACACATAGTTTGGAGAATTTTAGAGGAATGCTGAGCGGAAGTACATCGTGTAACAGTTTGGAGAACACATGATTCAAACCCAGGTTACTGAAAATGTGAGAAAGTAGTGTTAAACACTGTGCCACCATGCCTCATTTATGCACATTTTTTCATATTTATATTATCATTAATGTTCACTAAAATAGGCACATACTAATTTTTTAAATAGAAAACTCAAATAACTATATTTTACAAGAATTGGTGTTGCTGATTGCTGCCAAGATAGAATTGTAAATGTAACAAAACCACAACTCGAAATCAAATCTTTCTCATCCTGAATCAGGTTTAATGCAATTACCCAAACACTACCTAGTGGTTTTTTGCAGTAGTTTCTAATATTTAAATGAAACAAAGTGCTATTTATTGTATTTTTGTACTTTTACAAATTATCTGTGCTTAAATCAAGGAATGCAGGTGGAAGAATGATACTCAATATGACCTTAAAAGCACATTAAAGAGGCATACATTTCACTCAAAGTTTAGAAAAGCAGGAACGGGGAATGCTCTAGAAACACAAGCTCTGTAGTGCTTATCTAGAGATCAGCTTGACTTTTTCAATTGATAAAAATTTTTATGGTTCCTAAAAGGCCACACACATTAAAAAGACATTTCCAATCTGTTCTCTGTCTTTATTTACTATAAACAGAACAAAAGGCTTTTTACCCTCCTAGCTGTTCATCTCCTAACTAGACCCTGCAGGCTTGACAGCACATTGGGATCCATTAGGGCAAGAAATGGCAAAGCTGGGATTCAGGTTACCCCCAGTTAAACAGATAAACGTAAGCAAAGCAAAACAGAACAGGCCACAAAGCTAAAGAGAGTGGTGCTGTCGGCAATTGGGAATGACAGAGGAGAAGGGGCTTCACTCCAAGGAAAACACAGGGCAACGCACATTGTTTGTTTTATGATTTTTAGCTTTGCACAAATTTGTAATTTTGCAAGGTCTACCATTAAGTTATAACAGGGATGTTAAAACAACAGAACGATCATTTTACTACAAAGAGGAAAATCAGAGATATCATTGAAAAAAACATTATTTAAGTAATAAGTAAGAACCCATCCATATCTTACCTGAAATCACTTTGTCCTTTAGAGGCTATGTGGAAAAGCAGGGACAATACTAGAAAAATACAAGTGCAAGAAAAGAATAAAATCTGACTTGGATGCCATTCAGTTTGCTGGAAACAGCAAAAAAAAAAAAAACAAACTAACTAAATATTGTTTGACTCTGAACCCTTGCTCTTGTCTTCCTTATTTCTCCCAAGCTTTTGCTTGTACCCAACTTCAGCAAGCACCGAGGAAAAACTCCTAAAATATTATCTCCCTGGCGCTAGCAGGACTGAAATTGACATTGTCTTTTGTTAGAAATGAGTTTTAAGTGCCCAGAATGAGTAAATACATAGTGCCCTATACATGGTGTAAAGTAACCCTGTGCTCACATTTTTTTCCCTGCTAAAGTTAGTCTATCTGAAGTTACTGTAGCATGGGCAAGCAGACATCCATCAAATTATTTGCCTCACTAAATTCTCATTTCAAAAATTGAATGCACATGTATTTTATTACCTGTGTTATGATTGATATTAACAATGTTCATCTCATTTAGTCACACTGAGAACAAGTTCCAGTATGCCTGCCTCTTGTTGAAATGCTTTGTTTAACACCATTGCTATGGTGATGGCCTCTGCAAATAAATGAGCAGGCAGGTGTACTTATGTGACAATTACAATAAGCTAACTATCTTAACTGCATTGAAGTCGATGGATTGCCGGCTGTTATATACATCGCTACACATACTGAATGACTGATTTTGCAAAGTCAGCTAGAGGTTTTGTTTTAGCTTTGCAAAATTTGCCAGAAATGACAGGATTTTGCCAGAAGGTAAAAAACATAGGCTATTCTTAATTTCACTGAAGGGTTTAATGTTTTTATTTCATACTGTTCTATATTTGGCAGTATGGATCAAGACATTCAGACTTTTTCCTTAGTTACTGCAAACATTTAATTCTGACAAAATGTCGTTGAATCATTTCTTGAAATCACAGTATCTAATTTCTGGGACCATTTTTATTGTGACGTTTCAGTACAAAGCTTTTCAGGAGCTTATCCAGAGTTGGCATATCCAATAATAGCAACTGGAATGATTTCTAGAATGTTATCTCCAGACTTGTAATGATGCAAAGGGCAAAGATTTGATTCTCTGCCCAGTGTAATGGAGACACTTTTTTTTCCTGTGGAATGGAAAATGATATCAACTTACTAAATATATTAGACAGAGCAGATGAAATGGTAAAAGCAACAAATGCCATTAAAACAACCATTTTTGAGTATTTAACAGTTCTTCTGCAAACTTAGCATGTATGATTCCTGGAATTTTGGACATACTAAGAGTTATGCAGAGATTTTCATTTTCAGAATGTGTAATACAAAAACACACAACTGAACATCAGAACATTCCTCATCTCTGAAAATTGAAACTCCTTCTCATGAAAGCTTTGTAAAATTTATACAAGTAACTCAATGTCTACTCGTAAAAATGATTTCACTGAACAATGAGTTCTGAAACTCACCTTTTCTATTACAGACTCACGAGTAGCATGGGGCACAAAACAGTAACTAACCCTAGATAAGTCACAAGTCTATCAGAGGCATACTCACTGGCTCATTTACTCTCACTCACATGACCACTCAAAAGTATTCAGTTAATCTAATGTGTACATCTTTGGGAGATGGAAGAAAACCAGAGTATTTGACAAAATGCAATTTGAAATTCCAGAGATACTTTTGAGAACAGATGCATTATATGTGATGTTCATCCATTTCAAAGTAATGAAGTGCCTCCTTGCACACTGTGAACAGAAATGTTTAGAAATGGTCCATCATAAACAAATACTACAAGTCAGCCATTTTCTAACCTGCTTAGTCTTGAACAGGGTTACAGGGAGTGCTGTAGTCTATCATCGGGCATAAGGTAGGAATAAAGTCTGGACAGAGTGCCAGTCCATTGCAGGGCAACCACGCACCAATTAAGTCAATTTAGTATCACCAATCCACCTAACCTGCATGTCTTTGGACTGTGGGTGGAAACCAGAGTACCTGTCATGATTTAGGCTGTAAACCGATGCTTCATAGCCTGTTTCTTTTAGAGAAGCGATTTGCATACAGTTGTCAGTGTCACGTCCCTCATCTCTAGGGGCGGGGTCTCTGGGGATGTGACCTTGACTTGATCAACAACTGGCATAAAAGGTCAGCCTTTTGCTATGCACCTTATCTGATCTGCGGATAAAATCCCTTACTTTCATTATGATACTGTGTGCTTTCTTTTCTTGTATTGCCTGGTTACGACTTATTGCCTGTTATTTGACTTTGATTTTGACTCTCATCTATATTATGGTCACTATAGTTTATTTATTTATTTATTTTGTCGCCTCTCCTGGTTTACTCACAGATTCAGCTCTACTGTTTTTCTACTGAGTCAGGATGTCAAGCAGACAAAGGGAGACCATTCATACTTTACGCATGGCATACCCTGGTCCTAATACTACAAGTGCTAGAATTAATTAAAAAGCAAGATATGACAATTAGAACATCTTAAAATGTGCTTCCATTTGATTTAAATGCTGAGAATGATGAGGCTTCTCTAACATTGGCACTTACTGTGGATACTCCTGAGTTTAGGTTCCCCAGAGCTAAAGGCAATGCCCTCTACACTAATTTTCCTTTTTCATGGAATTTTGAGAAGACTGGCATCGTGATTGCAATATATGCCCTGGACTATGCACAGATATTGGTTCTGTAAGGTTAAGGTAATGTAAGTCATTTGAAAATTTATCTGAAAGAAGGACTAGGGTGTTGTACTGTGTTAGCCATTATGGATGTAGTGAGAAGTTAAGCAAAATGATACTTTCTATTGGCTATCTAGAAAGATTCTAACGTGCATGCTTGCATATTGTAATATTTCTAGTTAGCCAATAAAAGGTGTTCATTTTGCTTAATTTCTCTATGAAAGAAGGAGAAGTTTAAAATCAGCTCTAAAGTTAACTGGAAGGCAGTGAAGTGATGTAAGAACTTGAGTTATATGACTCAAGGTTATATAGAACCTGTCGGTTCTATTTATAAACCATTGCTGCTGAGTTTTAAATTGACTGTAGAGTAGTAAGTAAATGACTCAAACAAACTGACAGACTAGGAAACATTAGAAAAGTAATTTCTGCTTGAACACATTGGCTTTTTTGAGAAAACAACATTTGTTTTACAATATTTGTAAGAGAGAGAAATAACATTTTGGAAGGCACAGAAATGTGATGACAGAAGGTTAAATTGGTGTCAAGAGGAAACACTAAGATTTTAGAAGAAATCAGCTAATGCTAAAATTCAAGCCTTTTGAGTATTTACTATTAATTTACTATTCATAGAGTTACCAGCCACAAAAATTAGATCTTTTTTTCTAAATTGAAATTCAAATAGTTACCATTCATCTAGTTTTATATCAATAAAACAGTAAAGTAATGAATTAATTGAAGAAGTACTATACTATCTGGCGTAAATGATAAATATAGTTGGGTGTCAAGTGTCCCTCAGGCTCGGAGTTCTATGTGCAATTGGTTAAGTCAGAGCATCTCTTGGGTAAGCTCTTTCTTATAAGCCGATATTTTGTTGCCATCTAGTGAATAAAATAACGTGATGCTGCAAAAAAATCATGAATATTTTAATGCATTTTGACACTCTATGGTTATCAACATTCATGAGTGGGGTGGAGCATTTAACCAAAACACACAATGGCATGTAAATAAAAAGAAGTAAAGCCAGTTCTAGAACAAACTAAAGCTTTACCATTAGTTGAATCATGTGACAGTGATGACAGTGTGAATTGGTCATCAGATGTTGATATGGACAGTGAAACATGCATATGGCACAGTTTGACCAAACCACTGTAGTATGCCTAGTGACTTCAGTGTAGCTTCATTGTGGTGTAAGTAGATGTTTATAAAATTGATGTAAAATTACTTATATTAAGTGAAAGTGCAAGAAAGATGTTAGCCTCCTAAATACTGTTCACAATACAGAAACTTCAATGTTTGTGTCAGGGGAAATGTGGACATCACTAACCCTTATGCTGTGGTAGCCTATAATAACATAAGGGGTGACTTTGACAAGTGAGATAATCCATTACAGCAATTTTAATCATAATTTGTGATACTAGCCGACGCCCGCCGTAGCATACGGTGGTGTAAGAATAGGAACGGAAAACGGTAAGAAAGGAATTCAGAAATCAAGAAGAAAGAAATACTTCTTGAAGGACGTAGTTATGAATAGGTGTTTTGCTGGAGACGACAGATAATGAGTCAAAAGATTTAACCATAGAAAAAGCCACATACAACAATAGTTTTGTTGCATGTATCTTGGAGTCCCTGGAAATGCGGACGGTAATATGATCATTTTGTCTATATGTACATTGTTATTTTCAGCCTTTGCTCGCAGTGCGTCTGATAGTCCTTTGTATTGTTCCACGCGCAGATCTTGTTGATGTAATTTGAGATAGTTGAGATACGCGCCCTCTGTTTTAACATACGCATCTACGACGTACTGTTGGAATAATTTGCCGCTGGAGTGCAAAATACTAAATGTATATCAAGAAATGCCATGTCGGCTGCATGTGGGCGGGACCGGTTTTGAAGAGGAGCCACAGGCAGCATGGGGAAGGGTTTGGAAGAGGAAGAATAGAAATCGAGAAATGCCGTGTCGGCTGCATGTGGGCGGGACCAGTTTTGAAGTGGAAGCAGGACGAACCAGAAGAGAAATATATACTGTATAAGAGATTGTGGTTAAATGTTTTAAAAATTGCCGTCATGGAATAACCCCATTAAAGAAGATAACAGAGGTTACCCAGACTTTGCTGCTGGTTAAGAAGTAGGCCCCTTAATAACAGAAGGTTTAGGGCCCCAAAAATGTTGGACTGCCACTGCTCATACTCAGTATGTTATCAAATTATGATTTATTGCACTTAAATTTTCATATATAATAAATACAGAGATTATTTAGGAAGTATTTCCTGTATGAGTTTTTCCCTGTCTTGTGTTTATTTTCTGCTTTTTTAATTATTTTTGCTACTTTTTAATTATTATTTTTCCTATTTTTGTTATATTTGATTTGTTGTGTACTATAACGTTAAAGGTACTAATCTTCCTTGTTCTTCAATGGGCAGTTTCCCAAGAGCTGGGGCCACCCTGAAGTCACTGCAGCTGAAACCATCCCCTGGCTTTATATTCTGCCACAGAATGTTGTTTTCAAGTTAGATTAGGCTAGGTAGACTTTATTATCAGGGACTGAAATGTATTTGCAGCAGGAAATTACAACACAGAAGACATCATCACACAGATACAGGAAAATAAGCCGAGAGACAAGCACTGAAAACTAGTGCCATAATAACAGAGTTCAAAATGCGTATAGATCTGAGAATAAAAGAGCTCTGAGTCTGTAGCCTGATGGAAACACCTGAAATTCAGGAAAAAAAGGATGGTTATTGTCTGCCACAATGGAGCCTTCTTTCTAACCTGTGTGTAATATAGCTCAGTGACAGGGGTCCACTGCAAAACATTCATTTTACAACTAATTTTTGCAATGTTTTTTAAATAGTTTTTAGTATATTTGTAATGCCGAGGTTGCCAAAACCAACATATAAAAGCAAATGTAACAATGGATTTAATAAAACACATAAAAAGTGTTATTATGGTTTTGTGCACAATCAGGTTTGAATAGCTGTGTCTGCCCCTTTTTACAAATTTCTTCTGTGTTAATATCAAAGTTTATCCTGTTATCAATGACTGTCCCTAGACATTTGTAATGCTCCATCATGTCCACACTCTCCCTTTTAATTTTTGTTGAAAGAGTGGGAAGAAGGGGGCACCTAAATCTACAGTTGTATCCTTGGTCTTACAAATATTTAGCTCTAAAAGGGAACTATTATACCAATGAACCAACTCATCAAGAACTGGTCCATAATTGCTCTCCTTATTTTGTAACAGACTTACAGTATAATGACAGAGTCATCTGCACATTTCAGGATATGTTTTTCCTATGTGAGCCGATTACATCTTGCCTGAAGAATGGGTCTGAGTTGCCTCAAAAGCTTACATATTGTAATCTTTTTAGTTAGCCAATAAAAGGTGTCATTTTGCTTGACTTTTCACTATATAAGATAAACAACAGAAGAGACGGATAGCAGCCTTAAGGTGATCCCACATAAGAGTTAAAATTATTAGAGACACAGCCATTAACGCTCACTCTTTGTGCTCTGCTAGTTTAAAAGTTAGGAATACACCCCACCAAGTTAGGGTCCAAACAGAACTTTTCAATCAGTTTGTCATCTAAAATGTGGGGAATCAAGTGTGTTAAAACTATAAATAGCAATTTAGCATGTTTTTTTAAAGTCTGGTGGAGCTTGAAAGTATTGTGTTTCTTTTGCTTGTATTGTATTGTCTGATTTTTGATCATTTTCTGCACTGGTTTTTTTATCTCATTTTCTTGAACTTGTACTAGAAATTGTTTGCTTCATTATTCCCTTTTAGTAATGCCCATTTGCTCTTTTTAGAACCTTATGTTATTCTTTTTTATTGTAATTAATATTCTTTCATTTTATTTACTTATTTTTCATACTTTCAATTTATAAAGAATCATCACCAACCATTTTGGTCACAAGCTTGAGTTTTGCTTGGTTTGCAAGGCTATATTTTTGAATGTTAAGTTTATGTCTGAAACCTTAATCTAGGTCTCCCATTTTTGAGCCTAGTCAGGCTGTAGCTGTCTGTTGTAGTTTGGAGTAAGCTGGACTTGGTGAGCCTTATCTGGTTGGGGCCCTTACCCCATTTTGATATGTTTGTGTCTATAATCCATCCATCCATCCATTATCCAACCCGCTATATCCTAACTACAGGGTCATGGGGGTCTCCTGGAGCCAATCCCAGCCAACACAGGGCGCAAGGTAGGAAACAAACCCTGGGCAGGGCACCAGCCCACCGCAGTCTATAATCCATATCCAGTATTAATCCATACTATCAAGTCTAAGCAAACTTAATTCAGAGTGTATGGGTCACAAGGTAGTACAGTGTGGTAAAGCTGAGATGTGGGTTAGATGGGACCCTGGGTGGGTGTATTGGGGAGGTATGATGCAGTACAGGGTGCCAACGTGAGAGGATGGGCAGCTGCATGGTCCTCTGTGGATGGAGGTGTCAGACAAGTGTACATGAGCACACAGGCCTGTTGGGCCATGCATGTGCTCTACCACCTTTGGGAGAAGGGGGACAGATAAGGTGTAAATAGTAGAAGCTATAAAAGGGCCCAGAAAGAGTTCAGGAGAGGTTTTACCTGAGCGGGGTTCAGGAAAAGTGAGTGCATGTGCATGTGCATGTGGTGGGATTCAAGAACCCATGAGAAAGGTTTTGTAATTAGAAGACTGAACACAGAGGTTCAAACTTATTGGCATGCAAGTCTACTGGTGGGGTTGGAGAGTTGTCCAATTGGGATTGGCTGCAAGCATCCCGCAAGCATATTTAGGATATTTAAAACACTGCAAAGGCTACCAAAAGATCATCTTTTGTTGGTGAGGTGCATTTATCAATTGAAGCATAGCAGCCTTAAGCATGAGATTGTCAGTATCCTGTTGAGACGCTCAGTGAAGTCACTTTGTCTTGAATAATTCTGAGGAGTGTAAATCATGTAAAAATGCATCTTTGTTTAATAATATATCGACTTTTTTTGTTGATTGTGTCAGTGCACATGAACTGATGTTATTAATAATTTACTACTTGAGTGATGGGAGAGGTGGTTCTGAGGCTAGGGGTCTGCACTGGCAATCGGAAGAATGCCAGTTTGAATCCTTTAAATGTCAGAAGTGATTCCACTCCATTGGGCCCTTGAGCAAGGCCCTTAACCTGCAATTGCTCCGCCCTGGGTATGAAATTAACCTGCAGCCAGCTCTGCAAGTCAGAGGACTCGGGAGTTGGTGGTAGGATTGGCACTCCAGCCACTACAAAAAAAAACACACTCTGTTCCATTCCATTCGAACTATTGTGGCGCAGAGGTGTCACCCATTACATGGCTGTGCTCGGGTCCTTATTTGGAATCCTGAGGTGGTTCATCGTGTGATGGGTGTGGCAATGCGCTGTATCAGT
This sequence comes from Polypterus bichir lapradei, assembly GCA_026402145.1. Lineage (NCBI taxonomy): Eukaryota > Metazoa > Chordata > Cladistia > Polypteriformes > Polypteridae > Polypterus > Polypterus bichir. The sequence continues at coordinate 58,434,641 of JANRMT010062807.1, read as the reverse complement.
GCATGCTCCCAACCTCTTACTACCTGACACATCACTGTTATTCGGCACAAAACTTTTTGCTTTTTTTTCATAGGAAGCTTTTGTAACTGTGTCTCCCTATCTTGTCACTCTATTCGTGCAATTATAACTACAGATGCCGATGGTCGGAGCTATGTAAAAGGTGCTGTTGCAGTTTTGCCTCAGAGCTGCCAGAGGCTCTGTGATTGTCCTCCAACATCCCAAATTTGAAGTTCATTTTCATTGTCATATATACAAAATAAAATGAAAAAATTCAGCAGCAGTGGCTGAGTATAACAGCAAACATTTAATATAATAAAAAAGCAGCCACAGATACACTAATGCACTTGTGATTATGATGTTTATGAGTGGATATTAAGTAACTTCATGACTGGTGGAAATACTGTAAGTGTCCCTGAATCTATTGGCGCTTAGCATTTTCCAGAATGAGGGAGAAAGAAAGTGACTCTGAAGAATGGTCAAGTTCTTTAATAACACTGTTTTCCTTTTCTATAACATGTGTCATACATGTCTTGAAGAAAAGGGATCTTGTTAAATAAGATATAATTCTAAAGTGAATTGATGTAAATGAGATGGGCACATGCTTGAATGTGTGGTATGATGGCCTGGCTTTCTTTTCTAAAATTGGTTGTTTCTTTCCATAATATGCTGTGGGAATAGACTGTACCTGGCAATGCCCTTGAGTTGAATTAAACAAATTCAGGAAGTAGATGGATATCACCAGTTATTCCACAATAACTAAAACAATTAATTTATTCATTTAGCAGATGCTTTTATCCAAAGTGCCTACAAAAGAGGTCAACATATTTGAGTAAACACCAGTCTAGGGTACTGCTTTGGAAGTAATTAAAACTATAAACACTTAGAAAGGCATTCACAGAATAAGGGAATTATGCTTTTCTTAAACTAAGTGAGGATGTCAGCAGAGGGGAGAGGCTCATTCTACCAGCTAGGAACTGGTTATGAAAAGAGTCAGGATTGAGATATGATGAGATATGAAATGATGATCTTGTCTCACTTGGGTCACACCATTGCACAAATTCATTCAGGGTTTTCAAGAAACATAAACTTTATTCATATACAGCATAATAAAGCAGAGGATGACTGGGGGAGAAGAGAGACAAGGCAAAAAGACAAAAGGACAGCTGCTGTACAGGTTTTTAAATGTTTGAAGCACTGCGTGAGATGCAGATCACGAGACATGGAAGCAGTAGCAAGCCAGCAGCTAATGCAGCAAAGCGGTGGTAAAAAAAAACTGTATTTGTTCCCATCGTATCATCGGTTAAGAGAGGGTTTCGAAGGAGTGACTGCTTCTTCTAGGGGTGCGTTTAGCCGGCCTCTTCACAATATGATGATGCCACACAGAGGTGGTATCATCAGGCACTATTTACTAACAGTCCTGGGCCAGAACGAGCATAGGACCTCATGAGAGTCTCTATATAAATGGAACCTGATTCATGGAGTACTCTGTAAGCATACATCAAGGATTTGAATTTAATGTATGCATAATAGGACACAGTGGAGTGTCCTGAAAATAGGACTGACATGTACTTTTCGGCTGGTTGAAAATAAGATGTGTTACTGTGTTTTGAATCATCTGCTGTAGATTGGTAGTGCATGCACATACCCCTGCCAGTAAAGAGTTGTAGCAGTTCAGACATGATAAGACCAATGCCTGAAGCAGAAGTGTTGCATGCTCCTTCACATATGGCCTGATCTTACGGACGATTTTCAGATTGAATCTGCAAGAATGAGAAGCTCTTTGAATGTGGTCAGTGAAAGACTGATGGTCATTGATAACCAACTCATACCCCCAAAACTAACATGGTAGTTGTTAGTGATAATGAGACAAGCTTTACAGAGACAGGGTGTTAAACAGAAGGAATAGCTGGGATAACAAGGGGCTCTATCTGTCTTTAACAGGTTGAGTTGGAGATGGTGCTCTGTCATCCAAGGTGGGATATCAACATGAAAGGCAGTAAAATGTTTTGATTGTAACTCTACATAAACAGGTTCTATATCAGCTTGTTTCAATTTAAATATATTTCAGATTTCCACTCTTTCTGTGATGGACTGGTAACTCTCAATGAACTAGATAAGCTGATTTGAAAATGAATGGATGTATGAATGAAAGCTGAATCTTGTTTTGTTTCTTATACATTTCTTTTCTTCCTTTGTTTTAATTGTATTTGTTTTGAAGTAAATGGTTGTATCTGGTATGGCATTATTACATGCTTAATTTAATGCTACTGTTATGTTGTGTTTTTTTTTTAAATATGAAAAAAAAAGAAAATGGATGGATGGAGGGATGGATGCGCACCCTTTTAAGTACCAGTCAATGCATCCTTGGCACATGTTTGTTTAAGATCCCAGATCATTGAGTACAAGTCAACACCATCCAACCTCTGCTCCTTAGGGACAAGCTGACAGAGATGGGAGTAGATTCATACCTGGTGGCATGGATCGTGGACTATCTTACAGACAGACCTCAGTATGTCCGTCTCGGGAACTGCAGGCGTGACATTGTGGTCAGCAACACAGGAGCACCGCAGGAAACTGTACTTTCTCCGTTCCTGTTCAGCCTATATACATCGGACTTCCAATACAACTTGGAGTCCTGTCACAAGCAAAAGTTCGCTGACGACACTGCTATTGTGGGCTGCATCAGGAGTGGGCAGGAGGAGGAGTATAGGAACCTAATCAAGGACTTTGTTAAATGGTGCGACTCAAACCACTGTGGCAGACGGCTGGGGGTGGTACCCAGCTGGGACGCCCAGGAGGATGGGAGGAGGGCTTGCGCCTCCTCCAGACCACGAGGGGGCAACCGCCCTGGTTGCACTGGGGGCCACGGGTGCAGAGCTTGTAAGCTCAACCCTGTAGGGGCCCGTGGTCACCGCCAGGGGGCGCCCCAGTGCCTGAAGAGCCCTGGACCTCAGCACTTCCGCCACACCAGGAAGTGCTGGGGAGAAGAAGACTGGGGACTCCCGGAGGGCTTCCGGGTGCGCAGCCAGCACTTCCGCCACACGGGGAGGACTGCCGGGAAGCAGCTGGAGCCCATCCGGGCCTCCCTTCATTCAAAGACAAGAGTTGGGTGGAAGAGGACTGGAGTCTGGAGAGAGGAGTGGAGGCGGCCAGAAGGAAGGCACTAGACTGTGAGGCCTGGACGTTGGGGAATCGGTGCTGGAGGCACTGGGTTGTGTACTAAACTAACTTGTAAATATTTTGTGTAATAAACGTGTGTGTTGGGTGACATAACGATGTCCGTCTGTCTGTGTCAGGGCCACGTTCCACACCACCTACACCTGAACACCAGCAAAACCAAGAAGCAGCTGGTGGATTTTAGGAGGACCAGGCTCCTCATGGACCTCGTGATCATCAGAGGTGATTGTGTGCAGAGGGTGCAGACCTATAAATACCTGGGAGTGAAGCTGGATGATAAATTGGACTGGACTGCCAATACTGATGCTCTGTGTAAGAAAGGTCAGAGCCGACTATACTTCCTTAGAAGGCTGGCGTCCTTCAACTTCTGCAATAAGATGCTGCAGATGTTTTATCAAACGGTTGTGGCGAGTGCCCTCTTCTACTCGGTGAATGCTGGGGAGACAGCATAAAGAACAGGGATGCCTCACGCCTGGACAAACTAGTGAGGAAGTCAGGCTCTATTGTAGGCACGGAGATGGACAGTTTGACATCCATGGCGCAGCGACGGGCGCTGAGCAGGCTCCTGTCAATCATGGAGAATCCACTGCATCCACTGAACAGACTGCTGTCACTGTCCTGCTCCACTGACAGACTGAGGAGATCGTTCCTCCCCCACACTATGCGACTCTTCAATTCCACCCGGGGGGGTAAACGTTAACATTATACAAAGTTACTGTCTGTTATACCTGTGTTTTTATCACTCTTTAATTTAATATTTTTTTTATCAGTATGCTGCTGCTGGAGTGTGTAAATTTCCCCTTGGGATTAATAAAGTATCTATCTATCTAATTAAATTAAATTATAATTAAATTCTGTCACCATTGTTCTTTAGTCAGTCAGTCATTTTCCAACCCACTATATCCTAACACAGGGTCACGGGGGTCTGCTGGAGCCAATCCCAGCCAGCACAGGGCACAAGGCAGGAAACAAACCCCAGGCAGGGTGCCAGTCCACTGCAGGGCACACACACACACACATTCACACACTAAGGACAATTTTGGATTGCCAATGCACCTAACCTGCATGTCTTTGGACTGCAGAAGGAAACCAGAGTACCCGGAGGAAACCCACATAGACACGGGGAGAACATGCAAACTCCACGCAGGGAGGACTCGGGAAGCGAACCCAGGTCTCCTTACTGCTAGGCAGCAGCGCTACCACTGTGCCACCATGCTGCCCCCATTGTTCTTTAGCACTAAGTAATTTACGTTCATGCAGTGGACAGGAGTTGAAGAAGAAAAGCTAAAAAGCATGAAATAGTCTAATTAAATACCTTCTAAAGACACTAAAAGAATATGGTCAAGTTTTGTCCAACATTTTTCAGTTCTTATTTTTTTCTGAACCATAAATTCTAAGTATTTGTGAAGATTAGAAAAGAATAACAATTGGAGTTATTCTGATTTCTGCTTTTAAATTGAGAGGAAATAAACCAGCATTTATCAAAGTTTCTGTCTTATCTCTGTTGGCTGTAAGTGCAAGTCCAAAGTGTCATGGCTGATATTATACAGAGATTATGGAGGAATTTATGGTAAAAAATGTTTACTGAAGAAACAAGTAACCTTCTCTTAAAAGGAAACGATGAGAACAACTAATTAAATAACTTAGATGTGAGAGTTTGTAAGGGGTTTCTAGGCTTGCCTTTAGAAAGAAGATTTGAGTATTTTCAGGTATTTTACTGTATTAATACTGTATGGGTGAACTTGTGACCAAAACTGTCCTTTTGTGCAATATCTTAGTGATACTGATATTAATACGTACCACAATGAGTGCTCAGAAATAGCTGCACTGCCCTCCATAATGTTTGGGACAAAGGCACATTTTTCCTACAAATTACAAATCAAACACTTCAGATGAGATTAAAGTGCACATTGCAGACTTTCACTTAAGACTATTTGCATATATGTCACTCACACCATGTAGAAGTGGCACTTTTTTTTACACGGTTCCCCATTTCTGGGACCATAATACAGTATTTGGGACAAAGTAATGGCAGGTGTATTAAAGCAGTCATATTTAGTACTTTGTTGAATATTCCTTGTATGCAATGCGCTGCTTGAAGTCTGTGATTCATAGACATCACCAGGGGCTGTGTATCTTCTCTGGTGATGCTCTGCCAAGCCTCCAATGGAACCATCTTAGGCTCCTGCTTGTTTCGGGAGCTTATCTTCTTAAGTGTTCTCTTCAGCATATGGAAGTCATGCTCAGTTGGATTTAAATCAGGTTACTGGCTTGGCCATTCAGGAATTTTCCATGTTTAGCTTTGTTGCCTTATCAGTATGTTTGGGATCATTATTTTGTTGTAGGATGAAGTGCCATCTAATTAGTTTGGGAACACTTACTCGAACTTGAGCAGATAAGATGTTTCTGGACACCTCAGAATTCATTGAACAGCTGCTGTCAGCAGTTAAATCATCAATGAAGATAAGTGTGCCAGAACCTGTGGCAGCCATACATGCCAAAGCCATGTTTAACAGATGAGGTAGCATGCTTTGGATCTCGGGCAGTTCCTTTCCTTTTCCACACTTTGCTCTTGCCATCACTCTAATACAGGTTCATCTTTGTTTTGTCTGTCCACAAGACCTTATTCCATAATTCTGAAGGCTCTTTTCCGTATTTTTTTGCAAATCTGGCAATCCTGTTTTTGTGGCCAACTAGTGGCTTGCATCTTGCAATGTGGCCACCTTATTCCTGTTTATGAAGTCTTCTACGGATAGCAGTCTCTGACACATACACATTTGCCTCCTGAAAACTGTTTCTGATCTGTCAGACAGGTGTTTGGGGCTTTTTCTTTACCATAGTAAGGATTCTTCTGGCAATGGAGGTCTTTCTTGTCCTACCAGTTCCTATGCAGTTACTGAGCATGTCATTAGTGTGTTCTTTCTTCTTAAAGATATTCCAGACAGTTGAATCAGGTAATCCTGTGGTTTTACTGATGTCTCTAATTGTTTTATTCTTTTATTGGTGCAGCTCTTGTCCTCAGGTTGCACAATGCCAACTACAGTCTCTAAAGGGTAGCAGAAAGCCTAGGCATCTTATGCCTGCACTAATGAAGCACACCTGAGTAATCACACCTGTGGTGCCAATTGTCCCAAATATTATGGTAAAGTGTTGTCATTTCTACATGGTGTGACCAAAATGTATGCAAATACCCTTAAACAAAAGGGTTTGAATGGTTTGATTTGTAATTTCACACTGTAGAGCAAAGGGGTAAATTAAGAAAAAATACAGTATGTGCTTTAGTCCAAAACGTGATAGAGGGCACTGCTACATGTCTCAGATCTTGGAAACACACAAATTCAAACTGCAACTGTTTCATACTATACATTTCACTTCATACAGCAATAGCTTCATGGTGATTTCTTTCAGAAGCTTTTCTCATACTAATAAATCCCCCCCCCCCCCCCATCATAATATCTTTACCTCTTGGACTGGATGTGCACTTGAATGTCTTAAGTGATTTTGCACACATCTGTGTTTTAGGCTCCTGTGGCAAGACAGATAGTTTCAAATGATAAAGTTGACGATTTACTGCACGGTGTCCAAGAGACTATCAGAGCAAGTTAATTCTTCTATTTAGCACAAAACATGATAGATTCGCTCTGTACTTCAAATTTTAGTTTGTCATAGAATAAATAGGCACTACAAAATTCATCTTTTATTTGTGGGAGGTTTATATTCCCTGAAACGTTCTGGGCTCCTACCTTTCTCCACGCTATTCTTAGAATAATACAGCACTCAAGAGAGGCAAAGCGCATAATGCTTTTCTTGGAAGTGCATGACTTTTTATCACGCAGGAACACCACAGAATGAACAGATCGATGGGAAAGTATTTTAAAAATTAAATACAGCATAACATAGCATAGTAAGATGAATTAAGGAGGTCTGAGAATGGATGAATTAATGTATGTTCTTTTTGAAAATGTTATTTACATAAACTTAATATTTTGAAGGGAATTATATCCACCTTTCTTATCTCTATTACATGACAGAGCATACTCAAGCCAAACCAGTTTAAAGTCAGCAGAGGCCACCGGTAGCCTAGGCGGCATATCTTTAAGATTTAAGGGGAAACCTATAGTATAAAAAGAAAAACCTTACAATGGTGGGTTACTAGCAAAGTCCACACAGAAACTGTCTAGGCCTCCTGGAGCTGTTGGTTAGGTATATTAACCGCTTCAGTACTCACTTGTAACACAGTACCATTAAGTTTGTTGAAGCTCATATACTCATATTGTCTTTAATGATTGGTTTCAATAAAAGGCACTAGACACACTCTGCAATATAACATATTCAGTATTTATTTTAAAAACATGAGTAATTTTGCATGGATTTAGCAAATCTGACCACCTTACCCACTTGACTGTGGGTAACAATCATTTAATTTGTGTTCTTAGTAAAATCATTTAAATTAATTTTTCCATTATCAAGTAACACTCAATACCAATGAATTACAAACCGAAAACATGATTTGAGGAATTTCTGCAAACTTATTAAAATAAAAACTGAAATATCATGTTAACACATGAATTCAGACTCTTTGCTATGACATTTGAAATTTGACTGAGATGCATTCCATTCAATTGATCATCTTTGAGATATTTCTAAACCTTCCTTAGACTCTACCAGTGGTCAATTCAATTGATTTGACAACATTAGGAAACTTGTCTGTAGAAGATCCTATAGCTGTCAATGTATATCAGAGGAAAACCAGGTCTTGAGGTCTCGGGAATTACCTGCAGAGCTTAGAGACAGGATTGTGTTTAGGCACAGATTTGGAGAAGGTTATACAAAATTCTTCAGCATTCAAGGTTCTCAGGAGTACAATAGCCCCCATAATTCTTAAACGGAAGAACAACAACTGTGACTTTTCCTAGAGCAGGCCACCTACCCAAACTGGACAATGATGGGAGAAGGGTCTTGGTGTTTTGTTTTGGTCAGTGTTCCTTCATGTGCTTAAGTCTATGTTTTTTTCCTTTATCTTTTTCATAAATTTTTAGGTTTGAATTATTTAGTATTAATTATTTCTGTTATTATTATTCTGCTCATTTATCATTTTGTTGTATTTTTGTTTTTGTTTTGTGTAAAAATTTCCATGTGCTGTTTATTTAAATATCTTTAAGCTACTTGTGTTTTGTTGGTGGTTCCCCAAGAGACATGGCCACCTGTCAATCTCCTTTGAGGTACCGCTCCTAGACCTATAAAGGCTTTGCAGACCCTTGTGGTTGATTGAAAGATTGTGAGTTTCGTTAGCAGTAATATTTTATTGTTCTTTGCTGGTTATTTTGATCAATTTTCTTTTGTGTGTTGGCTGTGAATTACCTTTTCAGGGAAATTCCTTTTGCCTCTTTATATAAATATGTTTGAGTATTTTGTTATTCTTGCAGTTTTTGTAAAATCCCTTTTTGTAAATATTTTGGTGGGACTTATCACTGTAGAAGTTGGAGTTTCATAAAACTTGCTCTTTTGAGACTTATTTCAAAATACTTGAAACTGTTTTTTCATTTTGATCTTTAAAATCATGTCCTACATTTTGAGGCCTAGACAGGCCTGAAACATCCCAGTTTCCTAGGGTCAAGCTCCCCTAGGGTGAGACCTATTTTGGGATATGCTATTTATGATTCTGGCCTGTATTTTGTGGGTCTTTTTAAAGGCCTCACCTTTTTGCCATTTGTGTGCTGCTGCAGTTACCAAGGACCAGACAATCACACTGGTTGAGCTCCAGAGAATCTGTGTGGAGACAGGAGAAGCTTCCAGGAGAAAAACCATGACTGCAACACTCCACTGATCTAGGCTTTATAACAGCATTGCAAGACAACAGATGAAAGCCGAATTGAAGTTTGCAAAAAGGCACCTAAAGCACTCTCCAACTATGACAGACAAGATTATCTTGTCTGATGAAATTGAGAAGACCTGTTTGGCCTCAATTTGAAGCATTACTTCTGGAGAAAACCATGCTTGGCTCATCACCTGCAAAATACCATTCCATTAGTGCAGCATGGTGGTGGCAGCGTCAGCATCAGGGACTGGGAGACTATTTAGGGTTGAGGGAAAGCTCAACAGAGCCAAGTACAGAGATATCCTTAATGAAACCTGCTGTAGAGTGCTCCAGGTTTCAGAACTGTGCTGAAGGTTCATCTTCCAACAGATAAAAAAAACTACAACACAGGAGTGGCTTAGGTGCAACTCTGTAAATGTCCTTTAGTGTCACAGCCAAAGCCCAGACTTGAAACTAATTAAACACCTGTGGAGAAACATGGAAATAGCTAAGCGCAATAGTCTCCATTCAACCCACCAGCACTTGAGATAATCTGTAAAGAAGAAGAGTCCTCACTGTAGGCAATGGGAGTGGAAATCTGTTAATGTGCGATGTTCTTTGTGGATATAACCATCTAGTGTATGCTCCAGTAACTGAAGACTGACTTGAGAATAAATAATTGGACAAATCTGTCATTATATGGGGAGATTCTCACATTTCCAATATTGGTACAATATAAAAATCTAGTCTGTGCCAGGCAAATAAGTAGCCAGACAGTGAGTATGAGGATGCTCATTTTACAAATTGAAAACGTGTTCTATGCAGCAATATCTGCTACTTACTGTAAGTTAATAAATATGTAGAAATAATAAAATCATAACTGGTAATGTAATCTGACTACACAGTAGAAGAGATTAGTTAGTCTGAATCATTGATAAACTTTCAGAGGAATTGACGGACATCAAATTCAGACAAACGTAGTAGTCATCCATGGTTGGTTAAAGTTGTGCTTTGGTCAACTATTCATTTAATGAATTCCTTAGAAATAGTAAAGTCTTTAACCAATAGCCAACATTTATAAATGATTGAACAAATCTCCATATATTACTTTAGTATCCAGATTTTTTTTTAATGAAAGATGAATAATATTTCTCAGGATATTTTGTTTTATTTCTGACTAGCAGAATACCCGCGCTTCGCAGCGGAGAAGTAGTGTGTTAAAGAAGGTATGAAAAAGAAAAGGAAAAATTTAAAAAATAACGTAACATGATTGTTAATGTAATTGTTTTGTCATTGATATGAGTGTTGTTCCCATATCTATATCTATATATATATATATCTATATATATATATATATATCTATATATATATATATATATATATATAGCAAAATACCC
>JANRMT010062807.1:58388482-58414270 GCA_026402145.1 Polypterus bichir lapradei | reverse complement strand
ATGCCTGCCTAAATAAGTCACCCTCGCTTCGCTCTTACTTTTTTACCGTTCATTTAATCATGGCTAGTGGTGGAAAAATTATAAAATGGAAGGAGGATTACACTGAGTATGGCTTTACCAAAACAATTATTGATGGCGAATCGATTATTCATAAAGCTTGAATTGGTGATCTGTTTTTGTGTGTTAACCTCATATCTTTTCATACTTCTTCTCAAACCAAGGTGGTGCGAGGCTAAAATGAATTGGGATGCGCTGATCAATGTTATTGGTGTACCAGGAAATCATGCATTGACAAAAGTTCCCCTTTGATTTTAATGCAAAGTGTGATTAAATGCATTATTTTTTAACGCGTTATGGAGCACATGCATCGAAGCTTCTCAGCTGTGCTTGTGCTAAGAAATTTAAACATTTTAAAAATAACGTAACACGATTGTCAATGTAACCTTTTGTAAGTAGTGCCTGGAGGATTCAGTGTGGAGAAAGTCTAGAGACAGAGTGTGTATTAACTTGTGGATTTCTCTGTATTTGGTGGCAGTGTGACGAAGTTGCTTCAGAAGACGGCTTTAGCCGCGGAGCTCAGCTCAGAGCGAAATGAGGTAAATGGGAGGGGAGATGATGACGTGACTCCCCCACCCGCCTTAACTGTCAATCCCCCACAAACACAGTCTCTCGGAATTTGCATAAGCACACCCCTTCACCTGCAATTTTAACTTAGTTACAAAGTGATCAAAACTCTCGTTTATATCCTGCGTCCTCTCATTAAACTTGTATCCCGCATTACCCGTGGGCACGAAAAGCACCAGCGGCAGCCTGTCTATTAAGTTAATTTAAAGTTTAGGTTTATACCTCGCTTTGTTTCCGAAGTAGCTGTACTGATGAATATGGTAGTATGTCACTCGCTCGCTTCTTAATGTTTCGCTGCCTTCTCAATTATATAATGCATGTTTTGTTCAGCGTATTTTGGAGCTCTTCCTGGTTTTCTACATAGTGCGTTGACAGTCAGTTCACGTGATTACGTGGGCGGCGTAATGATGTCACACGAAACTCCGCCCCCACGGCGGTCAAGCTCAACTCCATTACAGTAAATGGAGAAAAATACCTTCCAGTTATGACCATTACGCGTAGAATTTCGAAATGAAACCTGCCCAACTTTTGTAAGGAAGCTGTAAGGAATAAGCCTGCCAAATTTCAGCCTTCTACCTACACGGGAAGTTGGAGAATTAGTGATGAGTCAGTCAGTGAGTGAGTGAGTGAGTGAGTGAGTGAGTGAGTGAGTGAGTGAGGGCTTTGCCGTTTATTAGTATAGATAAGAACATATATTGAAAGCAGCATGGTGGCACTGCCACCTAACCTCACAAATGTTTTGCATCTAGATATAGTTTAGCCAGATTACCCCACCATGTTCTGTGTCTGCATTGAGTCTGGATAAAGATCTGACATCACCTTCTCTACTCAAAACTGAAATCGGCTTCTGTTTACCTAGCTGTTTCACAATATTTGGATGGAAAATACATTTGTATTTACACTTGTAGTTTTTATCCTTTTCTGACCACTACTGAATATACTCTGAGTGATCGATGCTGTACTAACACTGGATTCTATTTTTGCTTTAACTTTGTTCTTTCTTCATTTCTAGAGAATTTAGAAGAAGTCGTCCAAGTATTATCTATATTTCAGAAATTAGCAGCAATGTACAAACATGCTTATCAGGTTTTTGTTGGACAGCTCTAGACGTTCAGTTTTTCTGTATTAATCATAATGTAAATAGAGGCACTTTGCTATTGTTTGCTTGCCAAAGAGGACAACAGAGTGTTGGCATGCTGTCACGCATTTTTTGTTGACTGTGGATGTAAACATAGATTCAATATTACATCATATATGTTTGCTTAATTTTGGTATCAGAAGTGGGATGTAGTTGTGAATTCAACAAATGAATAGCAATTGTCTTTAATTTTGTAAATCTTTTTTCTTTGTGTTCTATCTGTATCAAAACACTGCAAGGGTGATGAGTAGATAATATATGATTACAGTCACGGTTCTTAATATTTTCAGACTTGTATTTCTTTACTTAGCTTATCTCTGGAGAAGTCACAATTGTAAATCAAATATGTAATTCTTTCTTGTTATACCTTTTTATTCTTTAAGTGATTATAATGTTTGGAATCTCTTGCCAGCTATGTGGGCTGCTGCGTCAAACAAAAGCAAAATAATGATTTAAATTGGATTTTATTTCTTGATGGCACAATCTGTGATGTTGGGAGCACTGGAACAATCTCATCTAGATCTCCTGGCATGTTTGCGTAAAAACAGGATGTTATGCAGAGTCAGGATTAAAAATTGGTCAGGCATTAGTGAATATGTACATGAGCACAGGCTGATTAGAAAATGATGTCCTTTTTAAATGGAAACATTCAGGGATGGACTACATGTCTAGGTATAGTCATAGGTGAAGCAGGACATGATTTTGCAGAGTTCTGCAAGGAGAAGGAGGATACAGAGTTACATGATCTTTAATTTAATCTTTACACTATTATGCTGTCCAAGAGCTGTATTTTCCATTTTTGAAAAATACAATAACATTTAAGTATACAGAAAAGCTACTTAATAGCCTACTGCAATGTCTTTTTTTAACAATCAAAGGGAGATCAAAGGCCGCAATTCTACTTGGTAAAGACTTCAAATGGGAAAGGCAATAACCACAGTCTAAAAGAGAGGCTCAGTCTTATGTTGTTAGATGGGAGAACACTAGCTGAATATACAGAAACATGAACCAAAGTCATAATTAATGAAACACATAAAGGTCCTAAAACTAACATCTTCGTGGAAGCTTACTCTAGCTTTAAGGGACATGGAGAATGAAAAAATTTTAAAAAAGGGACCCAAAAACTCGGATTTCTGTAAGATTTAATTTCCAACCAAATCTAATTCTAAATGCTAGAACTAGAAGATAAAGTAATATAATATCAGTCCAGGTCACAAAATGTAAGTTGTATCATACAAATCATAATAAATGTCATTACATACAGTGTATTATAATATATTACAACAAAGGAAAAGTTGTGACGAGAATGGGCCATTCAGCACTATGAGTTCATTTATACTATTTATCTAGATTGTCCAAAATAACATAAACTTTGAAGGTCCTTAAAGTATACCACACTAGTTGGTAATTTATTCCATTTTTCAATGTTTTGCTGTGTAATTAAAAAGTTTAAAACATTTTGGCGAAATCCACCCTTAATAAATTTCCAGCCGTGTCCCTATGTTTTTGTTGCAGAACACCTGGGATCTCCTGTACTAATTCCTTTAATAATTTTAAACACTTCAGTCATATCCCTACTTAATCTACATTTGCCTAAAAGCCTAAAAAAATTCAACTCCTTCAGTTCTCCTCATAGCTCATACCTCTTAGACCTAAAATCAATCTAGTCGGTCGTCTGTGGACTTTCTCTAGTGCTGCTATGTGTTTTTTGTAATATGGAGACCAAAATTATACACAATACGCCAGTACTCCAGATGAGGCCTCACTAGTGTGTTATCCCCAGTGGCGTAGCTAGAGTTCGTGCCACTAAAAGAGAAAATTAAAATGACGTATAGAGAAAAATTAAGATAAATTTTGCATAGATTTATTCATATACTGTATAGATAAACAGCAATAGTTTTTCACATATAATTATTTATAAGCATCAGCTAGACAAGAATATAGTATAGACGCACTGATAAGATGTGCTCTAATTATTAGTTTAATATAATTACGCTGCGAAAACCAGAGCCAGTGTAGTGTACAAGTGATGGGTGTGGATGTTTTCTGCATATAGCAAAAATGCTTTCGGATTGATAATAAAATGAAATTATAAATTGTAGATTTGTTGGTTATCTTCCTAGAAATTATTATTGGTGTATCGGTGTTTATTTTTGTTATTGTTAAATTTCAACTGCTGTGTCTGATGCCGTCACAGAAGGATAGTCTGAAAATTATTTTTGAAGCATTTGTGGATAAGATGCCAGTAATGCCGCCCCAAAAATGTGCTGCCCGGGGCGGACTGCCCCCTCTGCCCGCCCCTAGTTACGCCACTGTTATAACCTTAAGCATAACGCCTCGTGTTACCTTCTTACTAAACACAATGAGTTAATACACCATTTCACAATATAGTAAGGAGCAAACACTTTCATTTGTGGTAAGAGTGAAAAAACATGTAAAATAAAACCATAAAAGTAGATAACAGTGAAAGCATGATCAGATTTTGGCTTTTTCCCCGCTTAACAAATGTTCATGTACAAGTGAAACTGAATCTGGTGTTTAGAAAAACACTAATGATTGACTAGATTGTGAGGATCCAGAAAATTTGAAAGCATACCATTGAAATCCTTCCAATTCCTCCAATTAAAACATCATTTGGAAACACTACAAACAAAGCTCAACACGAAAGTGCATCCATCTGTCCATTCACTCAATCCACTTAATCCGGTTGCCAGAGGCCCAGTACCTATAATATGGAAGTTTAAAATCAAAATCATTCAAAATTGGAGATTTCAATTAATAATATTTCAAAAGATTTTATTTCATTTGCTGCATTTTTTTGGGAAACAATATACACAAATACAATATCTTTATTTTTTCTTGTCTTTGTTCCAGTCATTTGGATTAATGTGGTTGTGTGTATTTTATCTGGACATTGCATTTAATGTACAGGTAATTTTCTTGAAATTAGGCAATCACTATTATAATCAAAGTAAAGTCCACTGCCAAGACTTTACTTATTAGATTACTTTCTTTTAGGCAAATCCACGAAACAGAAATGTCTTCCTATATCCCTGTAACTGTTTCTTGCTCTTCATTAGGTACAGTTTTTCCCAGTAAAAGAAGCTGGTTAACTGCAACCATTATAAAGAATGGAGTCTTCTTGTTCTTCCTGTGAAAGAATCATACTGGTATTTCTCCACTCCCTATATTCAGGATAACCACCAACAAGAGTACTTATCTCTGAAAGTTTTAGCTTAATTTGCAAAGTAATAGTGGAGTGGGATTTAAATGGATTGATCTGGCTGTGAAGAAAAGGCATCCTGATCAGTCACTTGAGCTGATGGAGTTGTTGTTTGCCTCTTCACACAGGGCGTAGATTAAAGTTTGTATGTCATGAGTCCAGTGGGAATGCACTGTGAAGAGAGCATTAACCAAGAAAAAAGCACTGGATTGTGGTGGTGTATACAAAATTGTGCGTAACCTGATTGCACTTGCATTTTTTAAGCATTTTGGTATTTGTCAGTATTAACGTGATTTTACTGTACAAGTCCATCTTGTGTTAAATTTGTAATTTACATATTTTTTGGATAAAAACTTGCAAAATTACAGTTGTCAAAAAATGCACATTTTAACTTAGAAACTACTTTGAAGCTGAAGTCCTGTGGGCTATTAATACAGTTTATCTACTTCTGAATTTTACGTTCCAGTTATGTCAAGCTTTGAACCTGAAACCTGACAGCGTTTTGAACTCCTCATTAAGGAAACTTGACAAGCCAAAATTGAACAGTTAAACCGAAGGCAATTATTCTTTTATATTATAGTTCTGAAAATATTTGAAGTGCTAATTTATTTTTTTATTTTCCTACTTAATCTGCAAAACTGAAGGACATCATTATATCAAAGAGTAAAAATTAGATTTTAGAATAGATTTTCTAAATGCAGATCATTATTGTAACATTGCTAATATTGCCATTGGCTTTGTACATTTACAAAATTTTTTTTTTTTTTCATTTTGAGGTGACACAGACGTTAGAGCTGCTGCCTTAGGGCACTATGGTTAAGATCCCAGTCTGGTCACTTACTTCTCCAGATGCTTGGATGTTGCTTTCCAAAGATATTCCACATCCTAAAGATGTACAAGCTTGACTGACAAACAGTCTAAATCATTCCAGTGTGAGTTAGTACAGGTTTCTGACATTCCATACTGCAATAATTTAATAGGGTTAAGAAAATGATTGTTTGTTAACTGATTTTTATTCTTGTAATGTTTCGGAGTTACTCTGTTTTAAACTATGTTTGGCAATTATTAAATTCTTCAAACATATTTTTGATCAAATCTGTTTGGAATATCTTTACCATGGTAGCAATTCTGTTAGATCATATGGTGTTTGTTTTATAGTGTGACACATGAGTCACTGTCTTGCACCCCAAAGACGAGGCTGAGTCTCAGGGCTTCAGGAAAAAACAACTTTATTCTACTCAAAACAGGAACAGCAAGTGTATTTATTGAAGCGGGAGCTACCACTTCACTACACACAGACACAGCAAACAAGCAGTGGCTTCATTAGTCGTTCTGCCTCAGCTCCTTTCTTCATTTCAGGCACAGATAGTCCTCCTCGTCAGGTCAG
This sequence comes from Polypterus bichir lapradei, assembly GCA_026402145.1. Lineage (NCBI taxonomy): Eukaryota > Metazoa > Chordata > Cladistia > Polypteriformes > Polypteridae > Polypterus > Polypterus bichir. Next base: position 58,407,898 of record JANRMT010062807.1, on the reverse strand, counting down.
GTCAGGTCAGTACCGCGGCTGCGGATCAGCGGCTGGTATTGGGTCATCCTGGAGGGAAGGAGATAGAAAGAGAAACGGGCCAGGTCATTGGCCGAATTAAAGTACTCCCTAGATCAGCCTTTGTCCGACAGACATGTTGTGTGGTGGAGCAATGAACTCATTGGTGCTGCAGCAAACCTGCCCTGCTTTGTGGTCAGCTGAACAACCTAGGGAGGAGTCTTTGGTCTTATAGTCTTACAATGTCAGTGTGATTGCATTTAATTGATCATGTGCATCGTTTATCAGGACTTTAACAGTGCCAGTACTGTCATATAACTAACTAACTAACTGTCATGTAACTATCCACCTTAATCAAATGATGTGTTTGTCTGTGTGTCTGTCTGGTTGCTATGTCTCTGTCATTCCAACAGATGACACATCACAAACATTAACACTACTTTTATAAATCTCATACCAAATGGCATGTAACAGAGACATATGCATTGCATGGTACACTGCAAACCTTAACACAGAGGTTTATGTTGATTAACTAGATTTCAGCCTGTATTAGATGGCTAGCACAGCTAGTACTGGTTTAATTTGACATTAGGAGAACAATATGGTGAGAAAAAATAAACCAGTGCTATGATAATTGTGCAAAATGTGTACTACACTGTAAATATAAAGTTGGGTCCAAACATGTTCAGAAGTTGGTTGCAGAAACAATGTGGTGGTATCTTTATTATTTTTTATTGTGAAATTAATTTTTATGTTTATATTTTCCTTTAGCAGGTGTATGCTGATCCCAGCCCTATTCTATAACAGTACAATAATAAAATAATAAGCTTGCACAGGTGCATGACATGAAAACTACTATATATTATAAAGATTAGTTGATTGGTACATTCTGCATTAAACTTTTGTTTTGTTGACTACTACTGTGAATGGCAAGCTGCTGTTTAACTATGTTTAACTGAAATAGTCTTATTTGGGATTGAATTGAGAAATGTTTTGAAAAGTGCAGAAGTACATTTTTTCCAAACTGCTTTTAAATTCTCTGTAACACCACACTGCTAGAGCTGTCAAATAAAATGTGGTCCCTATATTGCTGATGAGGATTTCATGTGTTGAGTTTTATTTGGTGGTACTCTCATGATTCATTATTTTCACACTATAAAAAATAGCAGGCATGTTTGACTTTGCTGTGTAGTATTTGATTCCAATTTCATATATTTTATTGGGGTCCACTGCATACTTTTACAATTGAGAATATTAATCAAATATATGTAACTTGTGTACAATGATTTTTCTGGAACTGGCTTACATTATAAGTCGTATACTTTCTGTAATCAGAAGCAGGAATAACTTTACGGGTTACTTCCACCAATTGTGCCAGATCATTCCTTCCAAATGACCCTACTTAAATCCAAATAAATTGCTTGGATTATTCTCCTAGATCAAACAGCTGGTAGCTTTCATTTTCCCAGTAATAGTAAACCACTTTCTCACTCATCCATCAAACGTTCCCTTACTGACTCTGGTAAGTGGTTCAATAAAGCCCTAATATATCTCCATAATTTGTGACAAATAAATAATAAAAAGTTATTATGGACACATTTATGGTTATCATAGTTGTTTAAGATTTGATGATATACTACTTTGGTTTCGCTTTATTATTTCAAAGTACCATCCCATAGCTACAGTGACTTCATAATATATTTATCTTTATTCACAAACGAAGAGTACAATGTGAGATTTTTAATATAAAATATTATAAACTGTAAAAGTCCTTAAAATGCTCAATAAAATAATGACAAATATTATGATACTAGCTGCTAAATAATAGAATTCATGGTTACTGCATCATTACTGATAGCATTCAAGAAAAAGATTATATAAAAATAAATGGTGCCATTTCTATCAATGACACTTGCATTTGTTTCCAGTGATATGTCCACATCAAGTAATTGTTCTGTACTAGTTGTAAAAAAAAGAGAATAACTCTTCTGCGGTGGGCTGGCGCCCTGCCCGGGGTTTGTTTCCTGCCTTGTGCCCTGTGTTGGCTGGGATTGGCTCCAGCAGACCCCCATGACCCTGTGTTAGGATATAGCGGGTTGGAAAATGGATGGATAGATGGAATAACCCTTTTCTTCTTTTATACAACTAGGGGGCTTTGCCCCCTGCTCGCTTCCCTTGCTAAACCCTTTGTTTGGTTAATCGGATATACAATTTTAAAAGCTTTTTTTTTTTCTTTGGAATCGTTGCTGTGGTGCAGGACCACAGATTCTCATAGCGTATGGTCCATTATTGTGTAAATTCACGTTTTGTGCATTGAATGATCCGAAGGCGAAAAGACTGTTTTCCACTCTTTGCCTTTTATTTCTGACCTTAATTTGTCCTAATATTTTTTTCAATTACACCTGGTTCTGATGATTAATTACCTTTTGTTTGCGTTAATGCGATCTTTACTATCTCTTTTTTTAGATACTGTAGCGACTAACGTAATAAAGTGTCACAAAAGTTCTACTTGAACAATCGCTGACTTTGTAACCCCAAACACAACTTTCTAGCACCCTCTCCAACCGCTCCTCCCACGGGTCTCGCCTCCCCCTTACCACATCAATCAGTACCCCGCTATCAGTCTTCCATGCTGTACTCCACCCTCCCTCAATTGGACCTAACAGTCACTTAAAACAAAAAAGGCTTCAACTTGGCTGGGACGCTACAATACTTTCGAATTTTACTGCTTTCATATTCTGTACCTTTCTCTGCATGTGTATCACGCCATCGTTTGTTTGAGCCTTTCGAATTCCACTGCTTTCATAATCTCTTATCTGCCTTTTTTTCTCTTCAACACTTTAAGGTCTGTTTTCTCCACACTGCTCTTTCTTCTTTGCTGAGAGCACAGAATTTGTGTGTGCTACGTGCCTTTACATGAATGAGTGTTTAGCTGGCTGTCCATGCTCTTATTTGATAAGAAGGGCGTGTCTTGCAAGAATCTCATGTTCCACGTCCCCACGAGATGGCACTGGGACAATATCTTGGCACCAAGCCTCATGTTTACAGTCTCCACAAGACGCTCCATGGCCAGACTTTTTTGTTTCGCGTGTCTTTTAAATGTCTTCCGAGAACATCCGAGAAGATCACGTCTCGTCACCCTGCTTTTCCTTTCCAGGATTTTTTTTTTATAATAGAGAGATATAAATTTAAAGGGACAGGCAGCATAAAGATGTTGATTGTTAGCATAATACGTAATATAAAAAGCCAGTAACGATAACGTGCAGTGAATACATTGGACTTGCAACACAAATGGGTGTGGACTGAGTTCAGACTTAAGCAGACTTGTGGAAAAGTAAATTTAATATAAAGTACAGTATTACAAATTAGACATAAAAATGTGGCATTTGAATACACAATACAAGGTATAAAGCTTCAATGTAAACCTTATAAGGAGGACTGGAGAGTCATTATCTACATCTAAATGGTGTACAGAAGTCATTAAGAGGTCAAGGAGAATGTTACATTACATAGTCCGATGTGTGGAGTACAAGCCAAAGGAGGTATTGCTTAAGCTTTATGACACACTGGTGAGGTCTCATCTGGAGTACTGTGAGCACTTTTGGTCAAAGACATAGCAGCACCAGAGAAAGCCCAGCAAAGAGCAACTAGGCTGATTGCAAAGGTATAAAGTATAAGGGAGGACTGAGGCAAATGGAGATTAAGAGGTGAAAAGATAGAGGAGTCATATAGTAATGCATAAAGTCAACTGGTTAAGGGTAAATTTCATACAAGCTTAGAAATAGAAATACAGAATAAATTACTAGGTAGTATGTTAGAAAGAAGTACTTTGGGGATCTTCAAAACTCAAAATGATGTTGTTTAACAAGAGCTGAAGAATAGAGACAAATGAGCTATGTAGTCTATTCTTATCACCACTGTTTTAGTTCTAGTTTTAACTTGTAGATAAATTAAACAAAATTAAATTATAAAGGTTCAAAGTCATTAGTGTTCTTCAATGAGCATAAACAATAACAGAACATGGAGGGTCAGAGTATACAAGGCCACTAGTTCTTCAGAGGAGATTTGCAATAACTATGTTAAGAATCCATTATAATACTAAACACAAGTGTCTCTTATATTAAAGCTAAATGTGTGTCTAACGTTTTTATGCTGTTGTGATACCATTGCACATTGTCAATTTCAATTTTGGATAAGGTTTGATGTTAGTTAGTTAGTTTATTAGTTTTTGTCAGCAATAGCCAAGTAAGGTCCACAAGACAGCATTAGATATCAAATGTTTTATATAGTCATCTTAGAAACTCTACATCTATGGAAAGGTGTTATATAAGGAACATGTGCTTGATTTACACTTGAAATAATATTATTTTCATGATGAAATGTAATTATACATTTATAACTTATTGTTTCTCTGTTTTTAAAAGGTTTTAATAATCTGTGTTCTAAGTTTGTGACTGTTTTTACCTTGATGGCAATGTTTTCTTATTTTCAATAAACTTTGAAGATAGAATAGGAAAATACAGGAATTATGGGTTGATTCATTTGAGTAGATATACTGTAGTATGGTTGAAGTAAAGAAATCTATGCAGAAGGATGTCAGTTGAATTTTGTGCTTGAGCCCTCAACCACCACTTTACAAACCCAACTCATTTACATTATTTCATTTTATTCAGTGATCTGTAAATGGTACCTGCTCAAACTTCTAACCTACAGCCTTGTTACACCTAAAGTAAAGCTTCTCTGCACTGAATGCACAGGTGGTTTTCTTTGATTTCAGACAACTCAACAGACTGTCACAAGGCGGGAAATGCCTAGCTTAGTGGTGGACAACTAATGGATGATAGCAGGTATCATCCTTAATTTCTGTTAGTGTTTGTAACTGACTGTCAGACAACAGCCAGAGAACAATACAATGCAGAGCATATCAGCAAACCCAAAGCCTGAACACAAGATATACATTTAATGCAGGCCGGACTCTGTGGAAAGTGCGCTTTCGCGGTCTCCATAAATTGTTAGTTGGCATCAGATTTTCAGTTCTGCCCCATGGTATGATGAAATGTTTTGTGTGCAAAACTGTGTTAGAGCGGGTGTCCTCCTGGCCCTAAATGGAAAGGAAGTGCAGTGGAGGTTGTAAATGTCAGAATTCTTAATCTCAGTGCAGGTAGTGTATACTAGGCTAGTGTGGATGCCAGGCTGGTTCCCCTCAGTACCAAATTTCCAGTTATTTTGTTTCTACTTATGAGACCTGCATTTCATGATATTTGAATTATACCATTTGTGATAAAGAACCACCTGAGAGAGTGTGAAAACATTCACTACATACTGAAATTTATTTGTGCATTTTCATTTAAAGATTGTGATAAAATAGCAGATTATATAAATAAAACATATAATTGGACAATTTATAATTGTCCAGTGGATACCTGTGATACCTCTAAAGAGAGCAAAGTTAGCTTTGCAGCTACTTATCTTCACTCTTCCCACATTTGTTTATTCTTGCTGCTAGAAAAGCTGCCATGTGCATTAGTAAACAACAGCACTCTGCTGTTATCTTTAGAAACATGGAGTTTTGTTTGACATTTCTTTTGTATTAGTCCAATTTTGTGTATATTGTCATAATTGTTCATTAATCTGTGATTTTATGTTTACTTTAAATTACTCTTCACAACTTTATTTCATCCCACTGAAGGGACAAAAACACCTCTTGATAATTAAAGTATGCTCTATCTATAATTTTTTTTTAATTGAGTGGTCTTAAAAAAGCTGTAGTTTTTCTTTACTCATAAAGTAACCAATTTAGAAGGATTTTGGGAAAGACATGAAAATGTCATTTGCACGTTACCGTATGTGCATTGGAAAGTTTATTGCAAAAATTCATTGATTTTGGAAAACGTGTCCCTGATCAGTTATGTAAGGAAGCTTGAAAACAATAGAATAAAGCCTTTTTTGAAATTCTGAAATAATACTAATCTTGATAAGTTTGATTTTATAGCAATAATACATTTAATTCACAAAGACAGCCTTAAAGTTGGGTAATGTTAAAAAAGTTGTAAAATTTAAGGATCAGGGGCCTCATGCATAAACAGTGCATACGCACAGAAATGTTGCGTAAGAACATTTCCACGTTCAAATCACGATGTATAAAACCTACACTTGGCGTAAAGCCACGCACTTTTCCACGGTACCTCATACCCTGTCGTACGCAGGTTTTGCAGACTGGCGGCACCCAGCATCAAAGCACTGCTACTGTTCCTGTGTGGTTACCCTTTATTTGTTAGAACCACATTTCTGACACGGCTTTATAAATACACTGAAACTAACCGCATATTGTTTATTAGTGTAATGCATCTGATTGTAGATTATCTGTAACAATATAATGGCCCAGGGAATAGCCATAGTATTCCAAATACCATAACTGCTTTAGCGTTGTTACTCTCACTGCACCATCTTCTTCTTCTTCGTGTTCTTCTTTCAGCTGCACCCTTTAAGAGTTGCCACAGCGGATCATCTTTTTCCATGTTACTCTCACTGCACCACTAGTATTTATATCACTTGTGAACGATAAGGGCACTGTCGACCCCTTGAACCCTCAGACCAGACGTCAGACACCAAATAAAAGTCCAGTTTGACTTTATTTTATAATAATAGTGTGCACCAAGCACTCTACACTCCACTATACTCATAAATAAACACAATAATAAATCAATAATCAATCCTCCTCTCCCAGACGCTTAGCAACCCGGCCTCCCAACTCAGCTTGTCCGTCTGGGATTTCCCAGAGTCCTTTATAGTCCTTGACCCAGAAGTGATTGTCCCTCAGTCCATGTGACTTTCTATCACTTCCGGGTCAGGTAAAAACTGCTTTTCTTCATCCCGGAAGCATGTCATTTCTTCTGTCCATGTGACTGGGACGTACTTCCGGGGTGTAGGGAAAATAGGGCCTCCCTGCAGCGACTCCTGGCGAACCTCATGGTATCCAGCAGGGCTGTGCATTAAAAGTCCACTGTCCATAATTCCCTGCTGGCATTCGGGGCTTCTCCATGCTGCAAGGAGGACTCCATCTGGTGGCCTGGGGGTATTGGCCGGGATGAACGGTCGGCCATGTACCACACACTGTACCTGAATGGGGAATCACAGCAGCAGCTGATCGGAAAGAGAATTATCAGTATACAGCATCAAGCACATGCTGCCAAAGCCACGGCAAAATGTTTCAAAGCCTTTCCTGTATGGACCTCGTGGTTCAGAAACATTTTCATCCCAAGAACTATAAACGCACTCAATCAATTCAATCAATCAATCAATTGCTCCTTGTAGAACTGTTTGTACTTATAAGTACAATTACCCCACTGTAAACTTGCACTACAGTTATAATATTACACAACCTGCGCCACTTTATAAAGCGCGTATTTACATATGATGACGGTATAATTTTTAAGATGAAATGCAGCAAAATATGTTGATTATATTATACAGATAAAACTTTAACTTCATTTAGATAATCTGTATTGTTAATAATTAAACATGTCAGGACACGGTGCTGCAGTGCTAGCAAGTTCACGTATTGTTCCTGCCTTGCACCCTGTATTTTTGCTGAGGCTGGCGTGACACTGGAATGATAGATGGATAGAATAATTAAACATGTACTATGAAGATATTTTAATGTTCCTTAAAAGTTTTGAAGAATTTTCATTGTAAGCTTACAGATGGCTTAACGGCTATTACAGAGCTGATTGTGTAGCGATTGGGTATTTGGGGAAAGAAAAGTAACGACAGGAATTGGAGATTAGTACGTTTGAAAGAGACAGTACTGCTACAATAAATTATTTCATCGAAGGTCGCGCATGGCACAACAGCATCTTGTGTGAGACATGAACAATCACTGCGCCATCGCTTTCCCATGTTTAATAACATGCTTTCATTCCAATCATCATGAAAATGATATCACATATACATCTCAGTATTTTAATTATTCAGAGAGCTGTAATATCACGAATGTAATGGATTCTGTGTTCTGTTGGAGAAAGAGAAAGAACGGAAGCACGTAGTGATTCACACACATAGAGCACATTGAAGATCAAATACAAAACAAAGCATTTAACGTGCTACTTTAGTTATGATGGGATTTGAGAAACTAGTAAATTAAATGAATTTAAGATGAAGTTTATGATGTTCTACTTTAATGACAAAATAAACTATGTGATTAAAGTGGAAATTCCGAGATTAAAGTTGACATTTCGTGCTTTTTTCCCACTGTGTGCCTATTTTTTTTTTGTCTGTACCCTAATCAGCTCAGACGGTGGGCTACAACTCTTCTTTGCATGGCGACTTTGAGATGTGACTTCTGTTTTATTTTGGCACTGTGTGACTTTGTGAACTTGAGCTTTCGAGTTTCTCCGACACGCTATGTTACTCGATCAACTTCCTGTTGTTGTTTATTCCACCGTTTAAATCAACAAATAGTATGTTTTTCCTTTGCCTCCACTTGGTATTCGCTGAAGTTCTTATATTTTCCACCGTGCTCTTCCCATTGTCTTTTCGAAGAACGCTGAGTTTAAGGGCTATTTATATTGATTTGCATATTCAAAGAGGCGTAAATTTGGGAGGAGTTTGGGCGGGACAGCACGCACGTGCATGAGCATTACTTTTCATGCTGACCGGGATTTATGGAGTGGAAGAACGCGAAAGTTGGAGTACACACAGATTCCTGCATCAGGAATTTTCTGTGCATAAGCACATTTCGGCTTTTGTGCTTACGTCATGTTATAGTGCGAATTCTACGCACAACGTTATGTATGAGGCCCCAAGTGTTTGTGATTAAATTGGCATGTCCATTAAATATTACTCTCCTCTAAGTGTTCATTAACCAGGCAATGTCTCCTCCATGTGATAATGCAAAAAAGAAATCTATAAAGAGCAAACGTGACAAAGATTTTCCGACAGACCTGACTTTAAAAAGTGTGCTGTTACAAAAGCCACTTTAAAGAGCCAAATGAAAACGTAAATTTTGAATTATTTTGGTATTCATTAATTCATATGACTGTAGTCTAATAATGTTGGAATTCTTTTAGTATTGCTTTTAAGCAGTGTTTATATTTCTATTCCCTATAATACATTGTTAAAAAACCCACAGATACAACATGATAGAAATATTAGGTTTACTTTTACCTAATAAGACTTCAGTTCTTAGAAATTTAAAATTTAAAACGGAGTGTACTTCAAAACATTTAAAATCCTTCAGCTGTTACTTCAAGAGAAATGCTGAAGACCCCTTCTGTAGACTATGACCATGGAACCCATATTGCTTATGGGGTAAAAATTGGGTAAGCAAACCAGCTGCAGTTTATGTAGAAGTTTAATATTATTAGACCATATATTTCATTGCTTGCTTTTTGTTAATATTTGTTCTTGTCGGCTCCTCATTCAACTATATGTATATCAAATGGTGTAAAGACTGGATATTTTCAAACCCTATTGAGTTTGAGAAAAGTTTACAGGGGAGTTGGAGGAATGTAGGGACATGCCTTGTACTGGATTCCCATTCATTACATGCATGCATTAACACCAATTTACAAATGTCACTCAGATTCATTGTGGGAGTGAAGCTCACAGCAGAGAGAAAATAACTGCAGTCCAAAAGAGTGAAATGTTTCAATGATTCAGCTTGTAGTAATTGTTTATAATTTGATATATTACCTTTCTGATTTACAACAAGGCTTGTTGCTGCTGCTGTAATTACCCTACTTCATATATGCGGTTTCATGTGAAAACACAAGGCACAGAGCCTCCTTAAGCTTTCCTCTATTGGCTCAGTTTTCCTGTTACATTCTGAAACCTTAATGCAAGTCTGGCTGTTGACATTAAAATAGGGCACAGGTGTAGGGTGATAAAGTGGCATCCCATCTTAGGATAACATCAGGCTTATTCCTTCTTAGATCCAGTAAGATCAGATTAGAAAACATGTCTGAAATTGAGAAGAGATCAGAGGAGAAAGGAAAAGCATGAACACAAGCAGACACGTAGCCACCTTGTATAATGTGTTAGGTAAGGTGAATTAAACTTTAAGGATATATCTCAGATACTTTCAGATGAACTTCAGACATCACAAAATGCATTACTACATATTTTATTTTGAATTCTTACTCCTTTAAATTGTTACAATTCGGTGGAACTTTCAATGTATAAGCTAGTGTGACACTACCAAATGTATCACATATTTCTGCATAATTATTTGGCATTCTTATTTATTCATATGTGAATAGTTTGTTTAATGCTGGTTACTGTTCTGTCCTCCAGGTTATTTAATTTGTGGAATTAATCATTTGTACAGCAACTGGTGCAGGAGCAATGCGAAGTAGGGAGCACAGTTCAGGGGCCTCATGTATAAACGGTGTGTACGCACAGAAATGTTGCGTAAGAACTTTTTCACGTTCAAATCGCGATGTATAAAACCTACACTTGGCGTAAAGCCACTCACATTTCCACGGTACCTCATACCTTGTCGTACGCAAGTTCTCTGCTCGGTTTTGCAGACTGGCGTCACCCAGCGTCAAAGCAATGCTACTGTTCCTGTGTGGTTACACCTTATTTTCCTGACACGGCTTTATAAATACACTGAAACTAACCGCATATTGTTTATTAGTGTAATGCATCTGATTGTAATTAACTTGTAACAATATAATGGTCCAGGGAATAGCCATAGTATTCCAAATACCATAACTGCTTTAGCGTTGTTACTCTTACTGCACCTTCTTCTTCTTCTTTCAGCTGCTTCCGTTAGGTGTTGCCACAGCGGATCATCTTTTTCCATATTACTCTCACTGCACCACTCGGAGTATTTATATCACTGCATCTGAGTGTGAATCACAGCAGCAGCTGATCGGAAAGAGAATTATCGGTATTGAGCTTCAAGCACACGCTACCTCAGCCACGGCAAAACGTTTCAAAGCCTTTCCTGCATGGACCTCGCGGTTCAGAAACGGTTTCATCCCAAGAACTTTAAACACACTTTATCAATTGCTCCTTGTAGAACTGCTTGTACTTATAAGTACAATTACCCCACTGTAAACTTGCACTACAGTTATAATATTGCACAACCTGAGCCACTTTATAAAGTGCGTATCTACATATGATGACGTTATCAATTTTAAGATGAAATGCAGCAGAAAATGTTTATTATATTATACAGATAAAACTTTAACTTCATTTAAATAATCTATATTCTTCACTGGGACTGTCGTGAAGGACAGAATAATTAAACATGTACCACGAAGATATTTTAATGTTCCTTAAACGTTTTGAAGAATCGGCGCTCTAAGCTTACAGATGGCTTAACGTCTATTACAGAGCTGACTGTGTGGCGATTGGTTACTTGGAGAAAGAAAAGCAAGGACTGCAGGGGTGGCTACGCTAATATATATTGAATATAAAACAGAGAAAATAACAATACAGCTAAAAACGCAGCGACAAATTTCGGCAAAAGTTAAATGTTTGTGTCATGAGCACGAGGCGGCTATGGAGTGTCCGCAACGGACGTGGCCATCCGCCGTGCATAACATACCATATTGACATTGGCAGGCGAAGGAACCACCGATTCTTCCTCTGCCCAGGGCCGCCACAAGCCTAGAGCCGTCCCTGAGTACTGCTGAAATAAATTATTTCATCGAAGGTCGCACACAATCAATGCGCCGTGAAACCCATGTTTAATAACGTGATTTAACTCTTATCATCATGAAAATGATATCACGTACTCATCTCAGTATTTTAGTTATTCAGAGAGCTGTAATATCACGAATGTAATGGATTCTGTGTCCAGTCGGCAGAAGAGAGACGGTTTAAGAAGCAAGTAGTGATTCACACACATAGAGCACATAGAAGATCACATACAAAACAAAGCATTTAACATGCTACTTTAATTACAATGTGATTTGAGAAACTGGTTAATTAAACGATTTTAAGATGAAGTTTATGATGTTCTACTTTAATGACAAAATAAACTACATGATTAAAGTGGAAATTTCGAGATTGAAGTTGACATTTCATGCTTTTTTTCCACTGTGTGCCTTTTTTTTCTCTGTACCCTAATAAGCTTTCATATGACACTCAGACAGTGGGCTACAACTCGCCTTTTCACGACGACTTTGATATGTGACTTCTTTTTTATTTCTGGCACTGTGCGACTTTGTGAATTTGAGCTTTCAAGTTTCTCCAACACGCTATGTCACTCGATCAACTTCCTTTTGTTGATTATACCATGGTTTAATTAAACAAATAGTATGTTCTTCCTTTGCCTCCACTTGGTATTTGCTGAAATTCTTATATTTTCCCCCATGATTTTCCCATTGTCTTTTCACAGAAGGCTGAGCTTAAGGGTGATTTATATTGATTTGCATATTCAAAGAGGCGTAATTCTGGGAAGAGTTGGATTGTTACGTAAAGCGTGTGCACAGGCATCACTTTTCACGCTGACCGGGATTTATGTAGCGGAAGAACGTGGAAGTTGGAGTACGCACAGATTCCTGCATCTGGATTTTTCTGTGCGTAAGCACATTTTGGCTTTTGTGCGTACGCCATGTTATAGTGCAAATTCTACGCACAGCGTTATACATGAGGCCCCAAGGCTATGCTGTTAGTTGCCATGCTGATTCCTCATTCAAATGAGCACGGCTACACAGAAAACAATATTTATTCATATAGCACGTTTTCATACAAATGATATAGCTCAAAGTGCTTTACAAGATGAAGAAAGAAAAAATATAAAAGTAAAATTAGGAAGTACTAATTACCAAAGAATAAAGTAAGTTCCAATGGCCAGGGAGGACAGAAAAAACAAACAAACAATAAAAAAAAACTCCAGAGGGCTGGAGAAAAAAAACCAAAATCTGCAGGGGTTCCAGGCCATGACACCACCCACCCCTCACTAGGCATTCGACCTAACATAAATGATCTAAATCAGTCCAGAAAAGCAGTTTTCATTTGATTGCAGCTTTCATTTAACTTTACTGCTAACACTGCCCGATAGAGGAATTCCATCGGTAATCTTCCACTTTCAAGTCACTGGCCTAACATATACCCTAGGCTTTCACACACAAGTAAGCCCAGTTTGTTTTCATCTTTTGGGCACATCAGACACTTAAAAAGCAATTGGTTTAGTACATAAAACCAATTATACAGTATATATGCTGTGATAAAAGCAGACAGTAGACAGAAAAAGATTTGGAGATGGCCACTCCGTTATGAAAAATGGTGAAAAATAAAGAAAACACAGTTAACAGATTGAGTTCAAAATTGAACTGAATAACAGGAAAATTACTAGGCTTAAATATGGAAGAAAAAAGGAAGAGGTGTAGTCAAGATGGGCGGAATAGGAACTGATGTGGCGGTAGAGTGGATTCTGGGAATGGGAAATCCATGTTGGCTGGAAATGACATCATCAGTTGGTGGATTGGTGGTGATGACATCAAGAGACCAGGGGCCTCATTCATCGCATGCGTAGAATTCACACTAAAACTTAAGGTACGGACAAAAGCAGAAATGTGCGTATGCACAAAAAAATCCAGATGCATAAATCTATGCATACGCCAACTTCCAAGTTCTTCTGCTTCAAAAATCCCAGTCAGCGAGAAAAGTAATGCTCGTGCATGCGCATGCTGCCCCACCCTGACTACTCCTAGAATTATGCCTCTTTGAATATGCAAATCAATATAAATAGCCTGTTACGTTTTGCATTCTGTGAAAAGACGATGGCAAAAGCACAGGAAAAAAGAATTTCAGCAAATGCCAAGTAGAGGCAAGGAAAAACAACAGAAGAAAAAAGAAAAGTGACAGTGCCAACCCCCGGTCTGGCTGACAAATATCAATATTTGAACCTACAAACTGTCTTGCATGCACACGTGTATGACAATGCCATATTTTTGATTTTTTACAAAGCATTTAATATACTGTATTCCAGGAAAAACAATTAATCTTGAAACTAGAAGCCATTAACAAAATAGATTTGATGGAGCAAAAATAAAGTGCAATAATCTTAGACAGTACCAATATTTTTTTAATTTCTTGTAATATCAATGGTTCTAATAGAATTAACAAACTGTAACAATGTAGGAAAGATTCTGAGGAGAACAAGCCATTCAACCTAACATATATTTTTAATTTTTATTCATATGCAAAATATAATCTAATATCAAAATATGAAGGTCTCCTAGGTGGTTCATTCAAATGTATTACAAATGTACAATTCCCTGGGGGAATAAAGGATTATGAAATGTATTTTACATCATTCAAAATTTTCAGATGACAAAATATTTTGTGGGACATAAAAAAACTGCAAAGTCAGCAAAAACAATTGAGAAATAACTAAACAATATTTAACAAACAGGAAAATGTATGCATGGTGTCCCAGTCAGGCTTGGAAATTTAACTGTTTAAAAAGTTTTTTTACTTCAACAAAGACAAACAATCTTTTCAGTATTTTTCAACAGTGGTAACAGAATGTAATTGCAAGTTTTAGAATACAATAAATATATGTTTTTAATAGCATTTAACAATCTAATTATTTCAAAAGTAAACCCACATAATATTATGCTGGTTGCGACAGCTTTGGTAGACAGCAGATTTCAACTTGACTGATGCAAGAAAACTTGATAGCTCATTATTGTTGTTGGTTGTTAAGGGTCATTGACTAATGGTATTTTCCATTTCTTCTAGTGTTTCAAAAACTTGTATTGCAGATTTTCTATGCTGTCAGGAGCAGGTATCAGACACGTAAAGAGGAAAACATAAATTGAAATAACCTCTTTTTGGGAAAAAAAACTCAGTAATTGATGGACCACAGTAAGTTTCCTGCTTTAGGGTAGACTATTTTTAAAAATTCACCAATGGGAGCTCTTGAAATAACAAGAATTTGAACAATGTCCAGTATTTTAAATATGTCAATGTAAATCAAACTGTCCTGACAAATTTCTGTGAAAAATAAATCAAAAGTCAATGTAACTGACAGACAGGTGAAAAAATAAACAGACATGACAACAACAATAGGAGCATAAAGGGAGGGACATGTACATTAATGCAGAGGAGTACAAATTGCTAGAGTTAGGTAAATGAAATATAATTTACAAAAATGAGGTAACTGAGACTTACTTATAGGACTCAAATTCTGAAAATAATTTTAAGGTTTATGTTGAAACAAAATTTTCATTCTCTTGGGGATGTGCCAAAGCAAAAAGTGCATAATAACCAATGCATACACTGCATTTAAAATATTTTGTGCAATTCTGGTCAACATGGACTCTGGGAATGGAATGAAACCATTTTAGTCTCAAACATAAAAAGATATGGGCGGCATGGTGGCGCAGTGGTAGCGCTGCTGCCTCGCAATTAGGAGACCTGGGTTCGCTTCCTGGGTCCTCCCTGCGTGGAGTTTGCATGTTCTCTCCGTGTCTGCGTGGGTTTCCTCCGGGTGCTCCGGTTTCCTCCCACAGTCCAAAGACATGCAGGTTAGGTGGATTGGCGATTCTAAATTGGCTCTAGTGTGTGCTTGGTGTGTGGGTGTGTTTGTGTGTGTCCTGCGGTGGGTTGGCACCCTGCCCGGGATTGGTTTCTGCCCTGTGTTGGCTGGGATTGGCTCCAGCAGACCCCTGTGACCCTGTGTTTGGATTCAGCGGGTTGGAAAATGGATGGATGGACATAAAAAGATATTTTGGAATTTAGTTGAGGTGTTTAAAAATTTCAATGGCAGATTTCACAAGCAGAATTATTTCAGTAAAATATTCACTACATTGATACCAGTTCAAGACTGAAACCAGAATGCAAGGATATCATGAATCTTAAACAATATACACAGGCCACTAGAGGCCACTGAGTCCCAAATCCACAGATACAGCTACACAAAGACAAGCTGGGTTCAAGTGAAGGTGTTTTTTATTAAGCATAGTACCTTTCCACGGGTCTTGTTTCCCAAATCACAATGTAATACTTCTTTCCTTCCTTCCTTCTTTTATTCCTCAAGGTGGGTGTTGACTCCTTCCTCCGACTCCCTGAGTCAATGGAGGTGGCCTGGATCCATGAGCACTTCTGGTGTCAGGACACTACAAGCATGAAGCACTATCATGGTCAGGTGGGAGCCTCAAAAAGAAGGGACAACCCTCTCTTGCAGAAGCATCGGTGGCAGCCATGGAAGTCAGCAGGGTTACCCCTTGGGACTGCATCTTCCAACATGCCTTGCAGGTGCAGGAATGAGCATATTGTCCCTGGAATGCCACCCCCTGCATGTTGAAGGAGAATGCAGTCTTGGGAGGCTGTCTCCCACAGTCCATCTGCTATCCTGGTGACATCGCCAAGTAAAGGGATGGGGTTTACCCCAGCCAAGATGCCAGTGTGTCCCTGTCATCCACTCCAACAGTTATAAGCATTGTATCTTTTTTTTTAAACTGTTATTAAACATTGTGTTACCCCTACATACATTTATTAGTACCTCTTTAAGAACTGGGTTGTGTTTAGTTTTTGTTCCAATACTTTATTTACTTCTTTGTTCAAGCAAATTAATCTTACTTTCTCTCCCCCCACTTAGTGATGTTCTCAGTTGTAAAATGCTGAAAACTGTCCTTAGGCATTTTAGGAAAATGTCCAAGTGCTCCTAGACTGGCAAAAGTAATATAATTCATTCATTATGTCTCAGATCTTCCCTTGGGTCTTCTCCCAGTGGGCTCTAGAATACCTCCAATTTGAGTTGCCTCGAAGCATCTCATTGCACACCCAGACTACTTCATCTGGCTCCTCTTGATGAAGAAAAGTAGCCTTAAAGTCTGCAAAACACATATACAATGGATTGGCAAACTTCCATGACCCCTCAAATATTTGCAGTGACAAGGAATTAGTCCACTGTTCCATGGTGAAGATAGAATCTGCATTGCTCCTTAGCAAATCAACATCTGTTAATTGGCCTATTGGCTGGAATGCCCTTCACAGAACCCCATAATATTCGAGCAGTGCAAAAACACTGACCCTGAGTTCCAGATAATAATGAATAGGAGTGTTAAACAAGACACCTCACAAAAGTAGTGCATTCTGTCTTTCTGACAAAATCTCATAATGCCATACAGCCTTGCCACTCTGAAATTTTTTGCACACCCTTGAGATTTTAGCCCGCTCAATTGGATCCAACCTACCAGGTTTTTTTCTCTATTGTCTCCTTCTCTGAGGCAAATATGTGTTTGAGGTTTAGGTGTTCTTCAAAGTGTTCCTTCCAGCTCTTTACAAAAACTGAGACACAGTTATGGCCAGTTTTCCAACCCCCTCATTGAGAAAAGCCTGGCTGTCTACCTTCTCTGAGTCATCAGATAGCCTGCCTGCCAAAGTCATTTTGAGGCCACCTGAATTCATTCTGCATGACCTCAATACATTTCACCCACATAAGGACTATGGCCTTAGCAACAGCTGCAGCTACCACATTCTTTCCCTGTTGGTATCTCAATAAAATAGGGAGACTACCCTGATAACACTGCTATGAAGGTTCTCTTTTTCAAATTAGCCACTTCCCTTACCATTGATGTCTTGGAGTTTTCACAAGGATGATCACCAGTTATCCTTTTGCATCATTTTCTTGAGTGGAATCATTTCAGACTCCTTTTCTTCAAATGAAAGAAAGTTTAGTTTCCAACAATACACCCAGACTGCCAATTTAGTCAATACTTTTACAGTGTTTGCTACTTCACCAAGGGATGATCAATTGAAAGCTCAGCATTTCTCTTTACCAAGCATACAAGCTCAGATCACAAGGTACTCTACCAAATACATTTATGAAGAATCTTGTATTCAAACATATTGTTCATTATGGATAATCTATGATATGTACAGAAAATGAATACAACTCATGACTAAGATTAGGCAGCCCTTTCCTCAAAGTGTATTTATCGTTGCACTGGTCTGAAATGTTCCAGAAAGAATACAAAGTGGTAACCAGGTGATACACATTCTAATATCAAGGCCAAATACAATTAATAGCTGTTCAATAAATATGTTAAAAAATTCTTCTAATGTCTATTTGGATGGACCTAATAAACCCAGCGATAGGGGTTTGGAGCACTTCATTTAAACCAGATATGTTAGATTCCTTATTAGAATAGGTCAATAACCTCTAGAAACAGTTATTCCTTTCTATGATGCTTGGAGCAATTTCTTGGGCAGGGTGTTATTCCTTTAGTATTGACTGTAAATGACTATCTGATGGGTTTAAACTAAACTAACAGAACATTTTAGTGCTTCAACTAATCTTCCTTAATGGAAGAATTTTATTGCACTCTATAGAATTGTAATCAATATTTGTAATCAATACATGACATAAATTTACAATTTAATACAAGTGTATACATATATGAAGTTATAGCAATGAATTATCAAACATAAGGATAAAAAACAAATATAATTAAACGGTTGACTAAATGTTGTTTTAAGCCTAGGCATGTAAGGCTGTTGCCTTATCTTAGAGGAGCCACCAAGATCGTTGCTAAGAGTAAAATGAAGAAGGTGAGTAATAAACACCCCTCTAGAAAGCGGAAGTAAACTATTGGGAAAGCCCCAACACCCCTCCTTTGAAGTGGTGCTAAAATCAATAGAAGAGTACACATATCACCCCTATTTACAGGCTATATTCAGATTAATGGGAGAATCAAAAGGAGTCAGAAAATACTGGTGGCACTCAACGATTGGATGAAGCTCTTGAAGCTCTACATATTATGCATATTAACAGTCAGATGATGTGATGTATTGAGATGAGGTAACGTAAAAAAAAATATAAAAGCAGATTAATTGTTTCATTGATTACTCTATGGACTGAGACCATTGTGCATACCTGTGTACAAATTGCTCTGCATTTTCATCTGGTCTCATGTATAAACAGTGCATATGCACAAAAATGTTGCGTACGCCCATTTCCTCGCACACTTTGAGAAGTATAAAAACTAAACTTGGTGTAAAGCCACACAAATTTTCACATTAGCCCCAATACCTTGCGTACATGCATTTCTGTTCGGTTTTTCAAACTGTCGGCACCCAGCGTCAAAGTAGTACTACTGTTTCTGTGTCATTTTCCTTTCTTTTTCATATTTGGATCTATGACTCAGGACTTATCAGATATACTGCATATTTACCTGTATATCGTTTACAAATTTACCTTACTTGATTGTAGTAATTCTGTAATAATATAATGGTGCATGGAATGGCTGAACTATTCCAATTACCATAGCTGCTTTAGCATTGTTAGAAGAAATCGCAAATGGAAGAATTAGAAGAGATTTATAGATGATGTACAGTGGGATGCAAAAGTTTGGGCAACCTTGTTAATAGTCATTATTTTCCTGTATAAATCGTTGGTTGTTATGATAAAAAATGTCAGTTAAATATATCATATAGGAGACACACACAGTG
>JANRMT010062807.1:58364772-58388082 GCA_026402145.1 Polypterus bichir lapradei | reverse complement strand
CACTGTGTGTGTCTCCTATATGATATATTTAACTGACATTTTTTATCGTAACAACCAACGATTTATACAGGAAAATAATGACTATTAACAAGGTTGCCCAAACTTTTGCATCCCACTGTATTTATAGATGATCATGACTGGCCCTTAAGTAGATTTCATTTTTCTAAGAGCTATCCACTTGGAGCTGTGTGCTGAACTGGTGCCAGCTTTACAAAGGCAGACTTTAAGGAATTGTGCTCTACCTGCTCCTTTGCAAGTTCTGTCCACTCTCAGGTTTTTAAACACAGGAGCTTTTCAATATGAACTTGCTGACCGATCGGGTATTTCACAAACATCATCGAGTCACATCATGCCAGCTGTATAGTATAGCTGCTTGTCATCCAGATATATAAGATTTCCTTACACTGTGGCTGAACTGCAAAACATCAAAGTGGAATTCGCAGCAACATCCATTTTCCAAATGTTATTGGAGCGATCAGCTGCATGCACATTGCTATTGCAAAAGCGCTGGATAAGTTACATCAGCCAGAGAGCACCAAAAGAATGAGCTGACAGTACATCATATATAGCCGGAAAACCTATAAAAACATCTCTGCCATTCTGTATCACACCAAAACTTCGTTTTCTTGTTTATATTACTGTTTAAGCCAACAATTAGTACATTTTTCCTTGCCTCCACTGCGCATTGGCTGAAATAGTTTTTTTTTTCCCATGTGATTTTGCCATTGTCTTTTAACAAAACACTGAATGGAGGTTGATATTCCTATTGATTTGCATATTAATATATGCAAAATTCTGGGATGAGTCGGGATGGGGCTGTAGGCGCGTGCACGTGTGTTAAATTTTACATTCATTGGGATTTGTAAACAGGAAATGTGTGGGACCTGGCGTACGCAGTTTTTTGCATCTGGATTTTTTTTGTGCATACGCACATTTCTGTTTTTGTCCATATGCCATGTTTTAGTGTACATTCTACGCAGAGTGTTCTACATGAGGGCCCTGGTCTCTGTGAATGACTGCTTTGAAAACAGAAGTTTTTTTTCTACAACTCTCTGTTATGACCTCAAAAGAGTTTTGAGAGATCCAGAAATTATTTTTCTTAGAAAATAAAAGCAATGTAACTAGAAAATGGAGGAACCAAAAAGGAGCTGGCAAGTGCATTGTTTTTAAACTGGCTGGGGGGAACAATCCCAGAGGGACTTATCAAACCATGCCTCAAAACAAAAACACTAAATCAGAAACTGTTCTGAAAATAAATAAAAAGTTTAAAAACTGTGTAATTTTCCTTTTTCTGTAACACAATCCAAACGTTGTTGTCTTATCTTGAATGGAATGTACAGATAAGGAAATATTCTACGACTCCATTTGTAATGGGTGACGTAATGATGTTGTTAACCACGGACACATCTCAAATTCTCTTGTTGGGGCTCTGCAGAGCCTCTTTACAATCTGGCAGGAATTAATGTTATTCTAAAATGCTGGGCCCCAATATAATTTTATAATTCCTGTTTTTTTACTCAGTATGAGTGGGTGCTTTGTTATTAATTAACTCTCTACATTGGGTAAGAATGTCACCTTTTAGTGTTGTTTAAGATGAATGGAGCTTAATTCTTTCTATGAAAAAAGAAAGCCTTACCAAAATGGATGATCCCCTCTTTCCCTTTCCTAATCTTCTTGTGTAGCATTAAGTCCACTGTGCTTCTGGTTGCCCTTGTCAGTTTGTTCTGGTACGGTACTTCTGAGTCCTTCCTGAGAAAGAGGAAATCTCTGAGTCACTGAAAGTTCTCACCTCATTTTATAAAGGTCTTTCCCATGCTTCATGAGTATTCTGTACTAGAAGGCAACTTGAATTAACAGTCTGGAAAATCTCTCTAGGGTCCCTCACATGACATGGATATGTAGCAAAACAGAAATAAATCTAGTTCAATACCAGTGATGCATGTAGTGGATCTCACTGTATCTAGAGCACTTTCCTGCCACTTACCCATGCACCTGCTCTTTTCTCACCAGCAAAATGGCTTTCCACATCACAAAAGCAAGTCTAATGTCCCTCAAATATCTACCCTTTTCCTTGTGAAGGTGAACCCAAATGAAGGGTGAACATTTAATTTTTCAGCTAAGGCGACATGGGTCACTCGTCAGCTGGATCAGAAATGCAAATAAAGGGGAGGTAAAAACAAAGGTCCTTCAAGAGGTCAAATAAAAATAATTATTTCACATTTTTATATTGTGGCATAATGATAAATGCAAATCTCTCATACTTCCTAAAACGACAACTAGATAATGAGAACTATGTTGGTGAGAACAGGGCATTCAACCCAGGAAGCATGACAATCCTATTCACCTCATTTCTCCAAAATATTGTTCTAGTTGTAGGCATATTTATCTGGTTATGAAATTTGTTAATTTACTACAGTCTCACATTTTCTAAATAAAGACAGAATATTATTAATTTGACTTCAGATGATTACTTTGAGTAATGTCATGAGTTCAAATTCAGGTAAACAAAGAACTTGCTGACCTGGTGGCCCCTTGGGTTAGTCCTCTCCCGTTCTTACCTTCCTTTGGCTTCTATTCCTCCCACTAATTAAGCCCTTGCCTCACACTCCACTCTCAACTCTTGGCTCATTTAACAGGAGGCTGAAAGGACCTTTTAGATCCTAGAAAGAAATCCTTTCCAAGAGCAATTCAGTGACCACTTCTGGGGTCAGGGCTAGCCTCTTGAACATCTTCGGCCATCCTAACAGAAGTCCTTCTACCAGACTCAGGTTCTAATTAAAGGATCAGTCCCCAGTCCAATTGTACAGAGGAGCAGAAAACTGATTATAGCATAATGGCCCACTGGCTGTTATCACCCAGCCAGGGTTACTGCAGCTCTATTGCCAGATGTCCTCTACCTACTTACCTATTTACTATCCCCTAATTGTCAATGGTTAAGTGTCTCTGGCAAGGCTGTATACTGTGCCATTGCCAGTACACAGACAACTAGGGCTCCTTACAGCCTGACTTTAGTCCTGCGCTGTGTGAAACTCCTTACAGTTCCAGCCATTGATCCAGCTCTCTTTCACAACTTTAAATAATGTTTATAGTTGGTCTGTCTTTGAAAGTTTTCAGTCAGCATTTCATTTTGTCTACTCGTATGGAATTGGATGGATGGAATTGTAGTGAGGGAGACAAGCAATACCAGTCTATCAAAGGCCATAAATGTCTTTTATTTATGTCAATTTTGCACTATCAAAGTCAAGTAACAGAAAGATATGGTCAATAATATTATTTCAAAAATAGCATTTTTTTGCCATGCACAATTTCCATTGGAACAATGACATCATGTGTAAACTTGTTAGCTTGCATAAAAAAATCATTAGCTTGTAAACTAATATTATTTGTAAACTCATTACTTAGCATACTACATAATGTAAGGCACTTCTGGAGACTGCTTTGTGAATTTATTTTGCTACTTAATACACTGGAGTGCAGATCAATAAGCTAAAATTATTTGTATCTCTTACTGGTCACTCGGTAATACCATGCTTCAATTAGTGGCATAACTATCAGTACTGTGGGTGGGATAGTTAGACAATGGCCAGTGGGGCTGGTGGGGGCCTATAGGGACTGCATGATTGTTGTTGAAGTCTTTATTAGTAACATGCTTGTCTACTTGATGCTGGAATGAAAAGGTAAATGGTGCTATCATTTCCACAGCTCTGTAAAATGTAATTATGATTGTTGACCTTTTACTATACAGTATGTACCGTCTTATTGATGGAGGTCATTTTTAAATAGGATTCAATTTAATTTGAGGGGAGGCTAATTAATGTTTTTTCCACTAGGGCACATCAAATTCAAGTTACACCACCAGCTTCAAATATATGGTTTTCTGTATTTGTCTGTATTTTAAAAATCTCTTTTTAAAATATAATATTTTTATATACACTGTAAAGGTTTTACAGTTAAATCATTCAGAAAAGAATAGAAGAATTAGAGTAAGTTTGTCTCACTTCATTTAAAAATGGGCAGAGAGTCAATGATCAGCTTACACAGTCCAAAATGTTTTGAATGTATGAAAAATAATTGCCAGAAAAAAATATCAATAAATGGATATTGCACTTTTAAAAGCAATTGGCAAAAATGCAAGCCACATTTTTGAAAACTTTATATTATGAGACGTGAAGAGCTGAAAAGCACTTTTGCTAATGTACTTGGCATCTGAATCGAAGTCTAACCATAACAATATTAAACAGCACAACATAGCTATGTCAAAAATAAGCACCCTGAATATGTCCGACATTCCTCTGCTGGCCAGATTTAGAAATTTTGCTAATTTTGTCCGGTTATCCTGTGTGTCTTTTTAGCATATTTTTCAGAGTACTTCATTATATGGTCATACCTATATCATTTATAAACAAGACAGGATAAAGATGTATGAACCCAAGTTGACTTTGGCTGAGGATTTTTTTTTTTTATACTACTAGGATGACCAATATGCTTTTTGCACCATGGAGGATGAATTTACTTACTTGGCATTTTATTCAAAAAGTGTTACCAGATGCCTTCCTTTGTAAATACCACTTCATTATATCATTCTGCGAGTTCAAAGAATTCCCACATCATCAGTGGAATACATAGCTGAGTTGTTAGAATATTGGAAATGCGGATTCGCAGATGAAAGGTCATGGCTTTTAAAGCAAGATCTGGAACACATATTTACCATTTACTGTAAGGCATCTGGGAGGTGACTAGACAAAACTCATGTACTAGTACTATTTTTGAAATGCTATTCTCCAAGGTGATTTCCAAAATAGTAAACATTTCAATAATCTTCAGTGCTTTGAAAAAATACTGCAACACAAGTACAGTAAATCAGAGAGTGATAGGGTCCTAGCGACATGTAGGTACCAGACTTTCAGAGAGATTAAAAGCTTTATGAAGTGATGTGTCTTCAAGAGTCACCTGAACATCCATAGGCTAGCTCATGGTAGCTATTACGTTTGAGCTGTTTAAAATTTAACTAAATATAAAGTTTTTTAACATGTTTTGTTATTTCATTAAAACCTTTAAAATGCACATTAAAATCATTTGGCACCAGCTGAGCTGGCTGTCTTGCTCTTTCCTGAATAGAGATAACACATGAGAGGTTATTCTTCCCATCCTGCTGTTTTGTTGAAACACCACATAGAAAATAAAATATACAGTTTTACAGTTTATTTACTGTTTTATTCCTTCTCGGTATTTATTACTTGATTGTTCTACAAAGCATTAAATCAATGTTTTTGGAAAGGACTTTTTAATTGTTGCACTGAATATTCTTTATAATTTATGATGTATGCACAAAAAGATTATGTTGTGTACTCCTTCAAATGTGTGCACAAAATTTTTTAGAAAGCAAAAATCAGAAGGTGAAATGTATTGGGAGCTGGCAGATATTGTTGCCAAAGGAAAAGTAGAGGTCTAGCTTCAAAAAATCTTGAATAATCAAAGCGACAGAACCAAAGTAAAATTCAAAATTGAAAAGACAAGACAAAAGAAAACCAAAGTAACCAATAAAGAAGCTTCCCTAATGATACGTGTCTTTTTGAAAACGTGAGCCATTTTTCATTTTTTTGTACTGTCCACATGATTACATCAGCAATGACATGGGTGACAGCTGATGTCTTTACAGCATGTAATAAGGCCACAGTAACGAGAAACAAGCACAAAAAACTGGTGCCTGGGAAAATAACATGTTACAAAATGACACCATAATGATGTCCTCAAAATTGCAATTAGGTATGTTCAGCAACAAGGAAAGAAATCAATTTGTATAAAATTTCACAAATGATTTTAGGGGTCTAAAAAACAATATTTGTGACAGATTCTTTACATCCATAATACTAACATTCAGACAGAATTCATACATCTTTTGAGTTATTCTCTGACAACTAGGCTAAACTTGATCTCATGATGATAGACCCTAAATTGGGTCACCTCCATGTTAAATTGATATGTTAATATCAAAAAAAATATGTAACACATCAAGCAGGGGTCCTGAACTGCAGTCCTGTAGGGCCGCAGTGGTTGTAGTTTTTCATTCTAACCCTTTTCTTAATTAGTGATCTGTTTTTGCAGCTAATTAACATGTTTTGAATTAATTTTATTTGACTTGCTCTTGAAGAATGAGACCCCTTAATTGTTTATTTTTCCTTAATTAGCAGCCAAACAATAATGAGATACAAAACATAACCAACAAACTGTGTCAATCATACAATATCTGAAAATAAAGAAAGGTGAAGGTCTCAGAATTGTTGATCTGCTCAGGTCCCCAAAACATTGTAAACATGCTCTTAGAAAAGAGAAAATGAACAATTTCGGAAATCTATGCTATTATACAATGAGAGCAGCAACAATCCATGGAATTAAAGAATGGGATTAATTGCCAACAAGAATCGGCTCCTAATTAAGCAACTGCTTGGAGTGAAATTGGTTGGAGTTTGAGGCCCTAACTTAGTTGGTCTTCCGTTGGCTCACTCAATTCATATTTAATTTCTGTTTGGGTGCCATTTAAGGAAAGAAATGAAGCAATTCAGAGGAATGATGAAGAAAATCAGGGCAACAAATCTTGAACAAAAAGTCGATTAAAATTAACTCAGGTTTCTAATTAAAAAAGGGATTAGAATGAAAACCCACAGCTGCTGGGGCCCTACAAAACCAGAGTTGGGGATCCCTTACTTAAAGTGCTGGAGAAAGGAGCAGAACCTTTCTATAAGGAAAATAACTTTTCTTGTAATATTTAAAAAGTGGACCTTTACAAAGATGCTCTATTCCCTTCTATACAGCTCATTAGGTTAATTTGATATTAAGTATATTAAGATATTAAGCATATTAAGCAGAACATGTAATAAGCTCTTTGGCATTGTAAGTCTAGAACTTTAGGAATGCTGCTCTGGGGTAGTGTTTGGTTGAAAAATACAAACATGGGCCTCTACCACAAAGTGCAATTTATTATAATACAATAGTGTTTCTTATAAACTCAGTTTCTAAGTTACACAAGAACACTCCTCTATAGCCTCCCGACTATAATGATATAGGAGATATATGAGCCCTGAAAGCACTTTTTGGAGACAAGAAGTTTAATTTAAAAAAAAGGTAAAGTAGTTTTCCACAGACTCAAATCAAATGTATGTTTTTATTATATTATAGTAATAATAATAGCAGCAGCTCACTACTCAAAAAACAGAATGGCCAGACTCGAACCTGGGACCTTTTGGTTATAAAGCAGCAGTTCTTACCTCTGCAACATCCAACAATACTTATCAACTTTCTGTCGATTGACATTTGAGCTTGGTTTTTAAGTCATTGATAGCAATATGTAAATTGAATGATTTTTTTCTTTGATTATATTCTTGAATAAAAGTACACATGTTTATTTGATATTTGGACTAAAGTCTTCACACATTATACACTTCACATCATCATTAATAATAATAATAATAATAATAATTCTTTGCATTTATATAGCGCTTTTCTCACTACTCAAAGCGCTCAGCAATTGCAGGTTAAGGGCCCAACAGAGCTGAGTCCCTTTTGACATTACAGGATTCGAACCGGCAACCTTCCGATTGCCAGTGCAGATCCCTAGCTTCAGAGTATAACATTAGTATAACATGGAAAAAGTTTCTGCTTTAGGTGTGTGTTCAACATTTCTTGCCTCGCATTTCCTTTCATCCAACTCTTACACAGATCATTGTAGACACGGAACACACACAAAATGCCATGTATTCCAAATAATGATATATTATTTATCCTATACAACTCCAGGCACCTCACACCATGATAAAGAGACTTGAGCTCTTAGAATTTTGTGACTGACATCAGCTTCGTCGGGGGTGGCATAGCAGGCTGCTGGCTGGTTGTACTGATTGACACATTTGCAAAACAAAAGACACTGATGAGGAGGTGCAAAGGAACTTAAGGTGGCCCAGGATTACAAGTTTTTTCATAGGCTCCAATGATTCTAGCGTTAAAGGGCAGGTCTAATAAGAATACTTATAAATGAAGAATTTATTTTAAATAAAAAGAGAGCAAAAATGAAAAAGACAACTTATAAGGGCAAAAAGTATTTGCCTATAAAGACAACCACAAGCAAACAAGTCCAAATGATAAATCAAAGGCAATAAACAGAAGACAAGGCAGTCCCAACAGATAAATAACACCACAAACAACAACTTGTTTTTTGCATAGTGTTCTTCAATGAGTGTAGGTGCAGAGCGCTATGAACAATTCTCAGTTAAAATATAATATAGATTATAGTAATTACTAAATACATAAAAATAGAATTGTTAAAACACATGGAGACCAAGGTAGAAACTGATTAAACACTAATGGAAACCGACAGTACTGTATGTGTCCATTAATTGATTCATGAACTATGGCCAATTGACAATGGAAGTGGTTAAAACTGTAAAAGAGAAAGTCAAAAACAAAGTCACAGTCATGGAGACCTCAGCCAACTGGCTGCCTACCCCCTCATGGGTTTTCTATACTGGAGTCTGTGCTGGCCATTCAATCTGATGAGAGAATCTTTCCATCTGATGATTCCAAAACTGACGATATGTTCCAAAAGAGGACTTTTCCATACGCAGGAGAGTATCATAGCAGTAGATCAGTGGCACCAAGTGCCACATCCAGATACAAAGAAGAGAAACAGAATACAGGAGGGTTAGCAACAGTTTAAAACATTGTGATACTTATATTTCTATGAATAACAAACAGAAATGGCAGTATGCACCACTAATTATCCGCTCTACTCTGGGTATGCTAGACTGAAATAGAGAGTCTTCACCCTGGATTTAAAGAGTAAGGTTCAAGAGGCATCTCTTATATTAGCAGGGAGATTATTCCATAGCTTCAGGACCCTCTAAATAGAAATTCAACCTCCAACTTTTATTTTATTAATCCCTGGAATATTAAGTAGGCCGGCATATTGAGATCTCAATGTGTGCCTTGGTTTGTAAGTATGCCTCAATGAATCTCTGAGGGATTCATTCCCTGGCATTAAATATAAAGGTTAAAGGTGGTCCCTCAGTAGTGATGTAATGGAGACCCCACCTCTTGGGGTTCAACTTACAAAAAATAAGAAATGTAACTTTAAAGACCATTTGCACAACATATACTGATTAAGCAATATTCACATAAAGCAATACAAACAAAACTACAAATAAATAACAGAAAAATACATAAAAAATAATAACAAAAATAACAAATGTAATGTAAGATTAAAATAAGCCAGGGAACAAACCCTGGCTGTAACATAACATATGTAGGTTGATTGTGTTATTTTATATCTGAAGCAGAAGTTGGTCGAATGTTTTTGTAACTACAGTAAGATCTGACCTTAGGTTGGTTCAGTCAGTCAGTCATTCCTTTGTTATTTGCTGTAAGTTTCAAATAGAAAGCTCTGATCTTTCAAATGCAGCCACCATTCCTGTGGTGGCGGTGTTCTGAGATTGGGCTTTGTAAAAGGTGGGAGTAGTATGTACCTTCCTTTGTTAATGATTGATTGCTTGCTTGATCATCAATCAAGGCATTGAGGTCTTAAAATCAGTAGAACATTTAATAATGTCTCCTTGACAGGCTGCAAACAAAGCCTTGCTTTTCAATGTATGCAGTGGCATACTGTGACATATGAGGCTAGAGGGAAGCAACATTAGCTCTGCGATGGATTCATTGTTTGGTTACTTTGAAGATAAGAACATGCTTAGTTATGATCTTGAATATGAATGCTTATTTTAATTAGTAAAATAAACATATAACCCATATACTAAAAAAGATGATGGATCAGGTTTTCTACACGTTTGTATATGATATTACCAGCAATTCTTGCACTTAGACGTTTTCATCCAGGAGAAGAAACTGCCTTTGCAATGGAATAAGTCTCCACTAGCAACTGGAAGCTGAAGACATTTTTTCTTTTATGCATTATTTTTTGACTTTTTTCTTGGTTATTTTGTATTGTTTATACTGTTATTATGTTTAAACTACCTTTAAGCTTTATTGTTGATCCCATTATAAGAATTTATTGAGATGTCTTATTATTTATTCTGTTTCTGTTGTGATTTTTTTGTTTTGATTCTGTCTAGTTATTGTCATGCGCATGTGCAACAGAGACAGCTTAAGGGCTCTGATGATGGTAATTACCTACCAAACTAGGGGTTGGCACTCTGGTCTATTGCCTTCTCTCTTCCTCCTGTAGAACAAAAGATCAACAGCCACACCACTGCTGACATCAATTCCATTGTTCTCTTTCCTCGATCTGCCATTTTCTCTCGAATGTCTATATCACCCAGAACAGGCCATATTGTAGTTAGTTCCTAATTGAACTTGTTTTACTGTTTTCATCATTGCAATTATATAAGGTCACCAAGGTGGTACCCCAAATCTTTCACATTGTTGTGTCTAGTCTTTACACTATAGAATATGTATTTTTAATGAAGCATACTAAACATACTGAAAGAAATGGAAATTGGTAAAGAAGCCCTTGCTTCTTCTCCACCCACTATTTCATGCTCACCTGGCTGATCACTATAAAAATCTTCTGAAGCGTAAGTGACAACTCATTCCAGGGAGGACTTTTCAACTACTTCCTGGATGAGAAGTGTTCTAAGGAACCTCCTGGAGGCTTTCTGCAGGTTTAACTCCCTAGACCTAAGTAAGGGGTGTCAGGCCATCCCCAGGTTTCCTGTTTATCATATGAGTTATTTTTAATACTTCCTTCTAGTAATGTTGTGCCCACAGAGCAACTAACACCTGGGCAATTGCAGAATTTGGAAATGATGCCTCCTGCTGTTGTTCTCATACTCTCCCAGAGAGCATCTTATGGTCTGATTCCCATCCTGCACCACTGCATGTGTTGTGGTCCCTAACAATCATCCTTTACAATGGTATCAATGAATATAGTTGCTTAGACGCTCTACACTCCTGCAATTACAATGCTGTTAATTTTTAAGCTATTTTTAGCTTCAGAGTTAGGGGATATGATTTATCATCTATTCAGATAACATCTAACATACTTGTTTCAGTGGTTCCTATCCAGGGAGGCTTTTTCTGTCCATTTCCATGCACACCTATGCACAAACACACACTCACTAATATTTGTACTTGGTAACTTTATGGTTGTGAGTTAACCTAACACACATCTTTGGAATATTGGAGGAAAACACATACAAATGATGCCGAAAACCACCTGTGCCTGGATTTGCTATGCTGTTGTCTCACTGTGCCATCCTTTCCAATAAAGTATTGGATCACCATCTCCCAATGGTTCCTCTCAGGATACACTCTGTGGAAAAGGATTAACAAGGTAATATAGTGAAGTGAGTTCATTGCTAGAGCTAACACCCTTTCTCTTGGTGTGAAAACATTTAATGTATGTTTTCTGCTGAGCTCTGGTTATTTGAAACACCTTGGAGTTTTGTTTAAACCAGAGACAAGATAGTACTGATGAGATACCCTATTAAGAATATGCTGGAATACACCTTATTTTATAAATATATAGAGTATTTGCAATCCATTTTCTGAGTTAGAATCAGTGGTACCTCTTGGGAGAAATAATGTAAAAAAGAATGCCAAAAACATGACTAAATGCAGAAGATGAGGTTGAATGCAATTTGGATGAGTTTTATAATACTGTGTATGAGCAAAATATTTTAAAGTAAATGAACCAAAACTGATGTTGCCAGCACAACATTCTGAAATATTCAGGAGAAAATGATGTAACACTTGTGGTGTGTTACAAGCCCTTCAGATCACTAAAACAGTAATGAAGATGTGACCATATGTGGTTATGAGAGTGATTTAGTGGAACTATTTACTTACTCAGTTAACATTCCCATCAGGGCCAAGTAAGGGATCAGAATTAATTCAATTTAAGAAAGCAGACTGTCAAAGAATAAATCATCAAAATATTAGAAACCAGTGTCCCTATTTTTTAAGCATTTCAGAGTAGAAAAATGGCCCTAATTGGCTAAAAAATCTCAAAGTGATGCAAATTTGGTCCCAATTTTAGGAGTAGGTTTAAAAGAATTTTAAGTATCAAATTTAGGAAACTATTCCTAACTTCATAAGGATTTTGAAGAGCACCTGAATTGTCCTAACTCACTAGGAGCTACCAGAAGATGATGTTCAGGAAGAGATCAGCACACACATCACAGGAAAGGTAGAATATTTTAGATACACTGGACAACAATGAACTTGTAAAAAGATATTGATTTGACAGAGATGGAATAATATTTGTAATAAATCTTCTAGGTTATGTGATTGTGCCATCTACGCAATGAAGTCATGTGCTGATTGCTGAAATGAATAAATGTGGAAAATGAATGTGGAAAATACAGCTTTGCAGCAGTGATGATTTGAGTATGTCAACACAAACCTTACTCAAATTTTGCACCAAACCAGAGATAATACACAGATTCCTACATTTCCCCACCACTCCACATAATGTAATGTTAAAGCAAGCTGCATTCAGGCAAATCAGCAATCTCCTTCAGACTGACACTTCTGCATCTGCCTCTAATATACCTATGTGCATCTTCCTCCACTCTTGTACATCACCCTGTGTTCCTCCCTCTTCTGAAAATATGTATTCACCTCAGCCATATCCATCCTTTTTGCAAAATCTACTACCATCTGACCTTCTTCATTCCTCTCCTTGACACCAAACCTACCCATCACCTCCTCATTTTCTCTGTTCCTTTCACCAACTTGTCCATTGAAATCCACTCCAATCACCGCCCTCTCTCTCCCTTGGGTACACTCTCAACCACTTTATCCAACTCACTCCAGAAATGTTTTTTCTCATCCATTACACAAACAAGTTGCAGGACATATGCACTAACAACATTTATCATCACACCTTCAATTTCCAGCTTCATAATCATCACTCTGACACTCTTTTCACCTCCAAAACACACTTGAACATACTGTTCCTTCAGGATAACACCTACACAATTTCTCCTCCCATATACAACATGGTAGAAAAATTTAAACCCGCCTCTGATATGCCTGGCCTTATTCCCCTTCCATTTGGTCTCCTGCATGCACATTGTATCACCCTTCCATCTTTTCATCACATCAGCTATCCCTCTCCCTTTACCAGTCATACTGCCAACATTTAAAGTTCCTACCCTCACTTCAAGTCTCTTTAACTTCCTGTACTCCTTCTTCGGCCAACAATAGACCAATTAACCCCAACACCCTTTTGACTAACAGTACTGGTGGCGGCCGTTGTTAAACCGGGCCTTAACCAGTCCTATATGGAAATCTGTATTGTTGTCCACTTATTGATCCAAGCTTGGGACCAGCAGAAAGGAACACACTGGTTTGTGCATCCCCTGTGGCCAGGTTACCTAATTTAATTTAATAGAAAACAAACAAACAAAAAAAATCACATTTTAGGAACCTGGATCTTTAACTTAACAAAATGGTATGCCAACTTAATAGAAAATTCACATAATAGAAAACAAAAATCTGCTTACCTGATGTACTCCTTACACTTATTGGCATACCACTTGTTTAGTTAAAACTCCAAGTTCCTAAAATGATCTGTAAAAAAAAAAAAGCCCTGAAAGTTCTGAAACTTAAGCCAAGGCGGAAGGGCCCATTAATCAGACAGATGACCTTTAGGGCAGCCATCTCAGTTCTTATTTAACTCTTTCAAGGAAGTCATTGACAAAAGTCGACATCATGGGGTGGAAGGCTGAAACGTTTTCTAAACATTGACAAAAATCATCTGCAGTAGTTTATTTTGTTTTATCGGCTAGTGCTAAAAAATGGAAAGCTTGAAATGTTTTTGTGCTTTGGATTTGTTTTTTGGGTTCACAAGATTTTTAGATTTTGAAAGCTCAATTTTCAAAGTCTGTTTTATATATGATCTTAAATTTTATTTATTTATTTGAAAAATATTGTCATATTTTGACTTGTGTCATGAAGAATTGTTTAAATTATAGTGGAGTGCAGGAGCCCTTTCATTCGAGTTATAGGTTTTGATCAGTGAACAAGTGCAGTTAGTCTTAATTTTGATTTTCTCGTTTTGACTTGTGCCTCTTTTGTTTTGACTGAGTTTTCATGTTAATGTTTTGGCCCTGGTAGAATAATAGACTTTTTGGGAGCCAACTCATTTCTGGATAAATTTCTACCTTGAAAAATATCTGGCAATACTTAGAAAATGATTCCTTCTATTTTCAATTTTATTTTTAGTCCTTGGAAAATTTTGGTTTTGATGTTATTCCTATAAAGATCGTACATCTAGTTAATTGCTGTAAATACCATAGCTGTTGCTCTAAAACACTCAATGCCAGAAGATTATCTGTGGGAATTGGTTGGGGGGAAAAGGCAGGCAAGTAGGTATCTGAGCTGCAGAGCTGTCAAACTGCTTCATGTTTTGATAACTAGCATAACGGCCAGATGGTAGCAAAGTCTGTAGAATAAAGTGAGGCTCGTGCACTTCAAGCCTGATTCTCCTTACATCAGGTCATCAAATAGCAGTCATCAGCTCTCTTTTGCCAAGGAGGCTAATTAAATGTCATTTTCCAGCCATCAATAAGAATAAGAAATACAAACGAGATTATGCAGTTTGTAGCAACAGGCAAAAAGTCTTGTGACTTGCCAATGCGTTACAATTATAGTAGTTGCTTTGAATGGTACCAAATGATTTCATAATTATCGTGTATTGAATATTCATACATTTTCAGACATTTCTTAGTCGCATGCTTAGTGAGATATTTCTGTGAAGGTAATGGTAGTGTGCACAATGAGCATTTTGGTGTGTCTGTGTGGAAGTTGTGCAGTTTGTTACATTTCTAAAAAATACATTGCACTCCTCTATGGTGATGTGAAAAGAGCATGAATAGAATTAATTTTACCAGTGTGCAACAGATTATATGCGTAATGCATCTGTAAAAGAGAGCATATTTAAACACAGAAGTGTGAATGAGGCTTTACAGAGCAATGCTTCTTTTTCACCCTATAAACCTTTAAAGCAGCCCAAAAAATATTTTAGTGAGTTTTGAATTTTGCAAGTACAAAATTACCTACAAAATTAATTTTAGTGTCTGATTTATGAAGCTGTGAGCAAATCAACTGTTACCTGTTCCACTCATCACTATTTATTACTAAACAAATAGAATCTGAAAGTCCAAGCTGAAAGGATTTCAAAGGTTATCTCATTAATTAACCAGGGCCGCATACTAATAAGGGTCCTGGTGTTCATCTGGAATTTTAGTGTACAAATTTTTCTCTGTATGAGTGTCTGACCATGTATTCCTGCTTTTCCTACATTTTCTGAACAGCATTTAGGTTACTCTTACATCCGACTAGAATTGCCTCATTAATACTCCTAAAAGGAAACAGCTACTTATACTCCTGCCCAGGGCTCTTAGTTTTAGATCAAAGCCAGAGTTAGCTTAGGCAAGTTTGATTTATGTCATGTACAAAAGTACAATGAAATGTTTAGTTGCATGTTCCCATACAAAAAAAAAATAAACAGCCAAAACATGTAAAACAGTAATGAAATGCTAGCAGCCTTTGCAACATTTTAAAGATAATTAATAGACTTACCACTAGAAATGCAGGCATAATTACTAAGCAACATTCAACACAGCACCATGAGAGGAATTACAAGGTGTCATTCAAAAGTCTTACTGCTTGAGGGAAAAGATGTTTTCAAGTCTGGATTTTCATTTTCCTGTACCATTTGGGTGAGAACAGAAGAAAAAGCTTATGGTCTGGTTGGCTGTAATTCTTGATTATGTTACATGACTTCATGAGAGAGGGTCCTGTGTAAATGTTATCAGTTATTTAAAAATAACTTACATTGTCTTCATCTATTTTAGTAAGAACTTATTTTTAGATCTAAAATACTGTTACAAACATCACCGTCACTCTCATACAGTTAGTATGTAAAAATTCTATTGCCTGTTTGTCAAAAATGAAAAGTAAATGTAATATACATAAATTATTACTAAGATGGGTACCCAGAACCAGAAATGCTGGCTATCAGGCCTACTAGTGAGCCATTCTAACTTTCTAAGGTGACACAAGATGAATGAAAATAATAATAAAATAGCTGCAAAAACACAGAAATCACTAAAAATAAAGCTAGAGCAAGACTGTCAAACTTTTCAAAGCTGACTGATTTATCAATATTCAAAATGCTGTAGCATCTCACCCAGTATGTAGTGTGGCCACTGTGAGACATTTTGACTGGTGAGAGAGATGGAGAGCCCCACATAGAGCTGCCTGTCAAATAAATCAGGGCAACATGTAAATGACTGACACCGACAGGAAAGGCCTGGTGGTACTGTGAGCTGGTGAAATAAAAAGAAAGGGCTGGGTTGGAGTGGGAGGCTTTTCTTTTGGAAGAGCAGTAGGTGCTGTGGTGAACACATCCGATGAACTGAAACAACACGCAGACTGCTAGAAAAGAGCAGTGGAAGGAATGGAAATCGTGGTGGATTTCAAACTGGTAAGTGAATATGGATGGTGATGTCGTGATCTGATCTGGACACCAGGCAGAACACTGTAAATAGAGGAGTGAGCAAGCTGAAAAGTCTGAGGAATACTTCTGTATCAAGGACATCCGTCAGGGTGAGAGTAGTGAGGAGGTTAAAGATAAGTGCAAATAGTTCATTTCCAAGTATTTTTGCCTTACACTCTGCTTTCCTACAATTGTTAAAAAGGGTTGCTTTCTGCAACTACTTCCTTGTTCTGATGCACCTTCTTCCTAAACCAAGTCCTTGGCCACT
The DNA here is from genome assembly GCA_026402145.1 of Polypterus bichir lapradei. Taxonomy (NCBI): domain Eukaryota; kingdom Metazoa; phylum Chordata; class Cladistia; order Polypteriformes; family Polypteridae; genus Polypterus; species Polypterus bichir. The sequence continues at coordinate 58,371,304 of JANRMT010062807.1, read as the reverse complement.
AAAATATGTCACATATGGCGTGCAATAACTATTAGTTTACTTAAAGTTTCCTATATACTGCAGTTATAGTATTAATCTGTAGTTACAATAAGTACTTGCTGCTCATAATGACCCAACAAGAAAATTCAAAAAGAAGGTGACATGCCAAACTGCCACAAAGACCTTTAATATTTTAGCTTGATGCCAATGAGGTGGCAGTGTTATGAATGGGATGGCAGGGTGACTTCACACATACTGCTACTGCCCCCACTTTTTAAAGTCACATGGGTGTCAGGTCTGACCACTCTTTCACGGCTTACCTAACTATGTGATGCCTTTGTCTCTACCATCTGACTTGATTGTTGTATATGGACAGAAGACCCATGTGCAGTTGTGTTAAATATGGCAATCACAGATGGAAATGCCTCTGCGCTGAATTTGGACAAAAAAAACTTCTGTAACTGAGTTATGAACAAACATGTGCATCAAATAGTTCTGCATTTTAAAAATTACTTTATGCTTAATTTAAATAGTAATACTTATGCCAAGTGAGCAGCTTTTGTTGTTAACATCTGCAGTGTCAAATTCTGTATTCTGGTTATTATTTATCGTTAGGAAATGCCTACTCATTTTATGTTATGATTAAGAAATACATACACTAGTAAAATCTTTTTTATTTAATGAAAACAACATATTTTTGAAATGGCTTCTTAATTTTGCTTTACTCTTGAAAATACAAGCAGTAAAACAACATTAGTAGCACATATTTTGTTAAGCCCCTCAGTTTTTCTTCTGGCTGATGTTCAGTTTTGAAGTTTTTATGGACATAAACAGGTGAGGTATTTGTCACAGCAGCACAGTGCCAGGTTCTTCACTCACCTCCTCAATGCATGTTGACTTATCATCGCTTGTGTATCAGGACAAAGATGGGCGCTGAGCTATGTCTAGCCGAACTGTAATGTGTAAACAGGAAGAAAAGAAGGAGGTTAAACTCTTAGCCCTTGGAGGATGCTGTGAAGGATCAAAGTGGCCACTTTTCATAGGCAAGTGTTTTCAGGCTAGAACATTTAAAGCTAGAGAGACTCGCGCCACGTTCAGATGAATGATTTCATGGATTTTAGAGAACCCTCTATATGCAGTGAGTTAGGTTAGGTCTCAACATTTTTAAGTGTTGAATCTTTACCTGATACTGTCAAAACATTTTTTTTCTGATTGTCTGAAATGTTTCTGGTACTTTGGGTATTCTAAAATATTAGAGAAGAGGAAGAAGAAGAAGAGGAGGATGAGGACGAGGCGGGATTAAGTTTACATAAGACTTTCCTCAGATGATTTATAGTTTAGGTGCTATTATTTTATATGTGATTTATTCATTACAGAAACTGAAGCACTAATTTTAGGTTACCTGATTTTCAAAATTCTGCCCAGGGATGCTACCAAAACCACCACATGTTGACTAGCATAGAAGTGTGGCAGAGTACATTCATAAATATACCTTTATTATTTCCTATTTAAGCAAAGTGTACCTTGCCTTTGACTTTGACAAGGATAAGGTTAATGAGTGTGTGTTCATAATATTAAGAAATCAGGCAAAATATTAATCAATGCTCATTAATAGTGTGTATATAACCCTCAACATGTTGGATTGGTTTATACTATTGTGGGATCATATACAAGTGATTGTAAATCAACCGTAAGCTAAACACAAACACACAAACAATTTACTTTTTAGTATATTTTGAACTTAGGCAATACAGTGGTTAATAGTGCTACATCACAGATCCAATGTTTTGGGACTGAATCCCCTTTTGCAGTCCTATCTATCTATCTATCTATCTATCTATCTATCTATCTATCTATCTAATCAATATGAATTTTGTGCATTCTCCCTGTGGTGTTCACTCCCATTTTCCCTTGTGCCTGTTGCACCTAAGCCATCATAAATGGGGTTAATTTGTTTAAAAAGGTTGCATGTAAAATGCCTAAAAAAGTATTCACCCCCTGGGAAGTTAATGACATTCTTATGTCTCCCTATTCTAAAAAAAAATCCTGGAGAGAAACACAAGGGCGTCGAGATGTGATCTTCACATTAAGATCACGGAAGACATTTAAAAGAGACCACGAGATGAAAGAGACTGGCCATAGAGTGTCTTGCGGGGACCTTAAACATAAGACTTTGTGCCAAGAGATTGACCCAAGAACATCTTGCGATGATGTGGAACATGAGATTCTTGCAAGACACACCCTACTTACAATCAATATCAAATAAGCCAAGAGCCAGCAAAACATTCAGTCGTCTAAAGGATTTGAGCACACACAGATTCAGGGCTCTCAGTGCATATAAAGCGTATTAGGACAGTACATTAGAAATGAAACAAAGACGACTAAACGAAGAAAGCAGTGCGGAGGAAAGAGACTCAAAAGCATTGGAGAGAAAAAAGTGCAAAAAAGAAAACGAATAATCTAGGAGCAAATTCAGAAAATAAGGAAAGTAATTATCAGCCTGGAACAAGTGGAATTGAAAAAAAGCACGTCCAATCGGGCTCAGAATTGAAAGACAGAGAGTAAAAGACAAAGTAGAACTTCATAAAGACCTTCACAAACATTGCCGCTAAACACATGCAGAGCAGGTTAGAGATTATGAAAGCAGTAGAATTCGAAAGGCTCAAAAAAAAAAAAACCTTGGCACGATATACATGTGGAGAAAGTTAAAGGATATGAAAGTAGAAAATGAGAAAATATAAAAAAAAGAAAGTAAAGATCACAGTAGCGCAAACAAACAAACTGACTCATTTAACTATGCACCTTTCTAACTTTGGTTTTGCACAATAATCACTGTACTATTGCACCTTAACACTTAATTCTACTTTATTCACATAATTTTACTTATTTATTATGTTCTACTATACTGTTATCTTTCAATCTATGACTTTTTGTTAATCTAACTGATATTCTTTTAACTTTGCACAGTTTTTGATAAGCGGATCAGGATGCATTTCACTGCGTGTTGTCCTGTATAACTATGCATGTGACAAATAAAGAATCTTGAATCTGGAGAATTTCAAAAACGGAGTTTACCGCACATGCATTTATTGGTTACTTTGTAAAAAAAATGATTGCTGATGATGTGCATCGTTTTGTCTGTGCTGAAATTCCAAACAGAGAAACCTATCCTGAATTATGGTACAAAGTCATTAAACACATGTCTCACTTAAAAAGATTCAGCATTTTGGGACTTGTAAGATTTCAAATATTGTTTTTACAGAAGTTCTGAAATAAAAGTGAAACTAATGAAATAGCAACAATTCAAAGAAAAAATAATCTTAAAAGTGTGTATCCAGAAAACCAAGCACGGGGGTTGGCGAGCGAAGCCCCCTAGTATGTATAAAAAAGCAGCTTGATTTCATTCAGCTGGATCTTCAGAAGTTGATCAGTGGCACCCTGAGGAGTAAAAAGTCACATGAACAAATAAACATATATGAGCAAGAACTCAAAAGTTCCTGGAATTGGTAATTAGCATGGGAGTAGGGTGTAGCTATCGAATATGCCACTATGTACTGTATGCCTACAGTCTAGTTAATCAGTCTGCTGAGTGGCATCGTGATGAGTTGATTGAGTACATATTTATTCTACAATTGCACAGGTGACTTTGGCAATTTTTTTCTCCAAGCCACCATGGCCTATTTCCAACAGACAATGCCGACTGCATTTTTTAATAATGATGGACTTGTTCTTAAATAGTTTGTTCCCTGTGAACAGACTGTTAATCAGTGGCATTACATTGGATTGCTGAGGTTTCAACTAGAAAACATCAGGAAAAATTGTCTGGAGAAGACACGTACCCAAAAGTGGAGTTTGCACAATGACAACACATCTGTACAGTAGACATTACATTGTCAATCAACCAAAATCCCTGCCTGATAAAAACTATCCTTACTTCAGCTACATTAGGCTCAAAAATCACAATTATCAAACAATTATTTTTCAATTCTGGTTACACAGTTAAAGAGTTTTTGTCCAAAAACAATATGATTGTTACTTCTCACCAGTATTTGGCAGATCCAGCTCCTGTAACTTCTCTTTCTTCCCAAAATTAAAATTGAGACTGAAAAAAAAAACACAGGAAGCACTAGACATGGTAAGAAAAGAGCACAGGAAATGTTTCCAGAAATGGGATGAGGGCTGGGACAAGTTTATTGAATCTCAAGAAAAGTACTTTGAAGGGGACTAAAAGGGAATTGCTGTAGGTTTTATAATAATGATTCTTTTAACACTTCTGGGAATTTTCTCCCTCATATATCAAAGAAAAAAGCTAAATGAAAATAGGAAAAGGTCAGAAGTGAATAATTATAGACATTATTAAAAATGAAACACAAGAAAGACTGCTCTACAGGAAAATCTTTAAAAGCAATAAAGAATAAAAGTAGAAGAAAATAGGAAACTGCATTTAATAAGCATGTAAAAGGTTAATTAAAAATTTAAATGAATAAAAGTAGTAAATGCTATAACAAATAGCAAAAACGCTTCCAGTGTCAGTACTGTAAAATAAAAAAGGCAATTTAAAAAAGATCAGAGATGCTTTAGGGATAAATCATTTTAACCAGAACATGTCAGCATGTAGTGTTTGAGAGAAACCGAATGGACAGTGTTGCACCGTTATGAGGTTACTAGCAGTAGAGCCACCTTGTTTCTTTTAAGTTTTCAGCGGTTTTATTAACACCAAATGTCACTAGGAGATGTTCTAGCCTGGGGACCCTGCTACCCAAACCATGCTGATTTTGAGCCTTTTAAGTATGCCTCAGAAGTTATTTTCCTTTGAGTTTGAATTTCTACCTCATGCCAGTGCCTCATTTAGTCTACAGTACAGAAGAGGAGTTGGAACAATAAGGGTCTGATTTGAGAAGGAAAGAGATAACAGGTAAGAAAAGAATGGTCTGGTGTCATACTTTATAGGTGGACCATGGTACCAGGCAGTGAAATGAAATACTTGTGAAGGCAGATCCTGAAGGGTATTAAGATTTGGTTTCTGTTCTGTTCTTTTTGTGCTTTCAGTTGTTCCTATATTCACTCTCTTGTCATTTTATAAAATGCTCGTACATATTTTTTTACATTTCTGACTCCTTGGTACTGTATTATTCCAGGTGTACATTTCCTGTATTAATAAAATAATTCAATGTTGCATTTGTAATCTGACCACAGATAAAAGTTTTTTTTTGTCTCAGGGAGGGAAAGGTTGGTCATTCTACAATAATCTTATTTTAATTTGATACATGAAGATTGAGCTTTTTTGAAGGCTTTTACCGGACATACCTCGTTGTAAAAAGGCGAGTGATTTCCACAGTTGGATCAATACAAAGAGAAGTGCGTAGACAGAGGTTCAGATTGCTGCGTACCACAAGTAACCAGACCAAGGGTTTATATACCTTAAAAATATGCTTCAGACGTGACCGAAACAAGAGATAAAGGGGTGTCTACGTGAGACACATGGGGTGTATTGTATTTAAATGTTTATTATGGGACCTACATGCTTTATGTGAGCTTCATAAACAATTATGACACCACTGTGAGTGTGGGATGTGACTGACAGGTGTGTTAATAAATGACAAGATAAAGGGGGAGCACAGCTCAACAAATAAAAGTAACAGCTAACAGCATGTGGGTCAGAACACCTAGCTCTAAAAAGTGTTCACATTTTTCCTTTAAAAATTAGGCAGTGAGGTTGTCCAAGGAATATCTTAGCATATTACATTCTCAAACTCGATTAATCCAGCTCAGGGTCACCAAGTGGCAGAACCAATGTCATTGGTATCGTCAGATATTCAAGAACTACAGTAGTTCTGGGTAAGGTGTCAGTCCACAAGGCTTTTTTTTCTTGGTACTCAGAAAGGAGAACAATGTGAAAATACTGTATATGGATATTACAAGTAAGAAATTACTTAGTTAGAAGTAGAACAATAGGCTTTACTTAGAACTGTAGACTTGTTTCCATATTATCTGATGGTCAAAATCTCACTTTTTACAGGCCTACCAAAGATACAGCAAGAAGAGACTCAAAAGTGAGACTCATTTGTGTTATAAACAACTTAGCAGTGTCCTAAATTATTGTAAGGAAATTACTAGGAAACAAAAAAGTTAAAGTTAATGACACAATTGTGGTCAGAATGCAGGCTAGGGTCAGAACCAGCAAAGTCAGGTTTAGCCAAAGAGCAAATGAAGGTTCAAAAATCAAATGATAATTTGCACTGTCTTGAGTTTCTTTTCCCTAACCACTCTAGAAATATCCTCTTTAGACATCTCTTCATGTCTACCAGGGGTACCAGTGATGCTAGGCACTGCCATTTTATAAAAGATGCCCAATGATATCACACAGTTCTACAGCATAGTATATTTGGCAGAAAAATGCCCAGGTAGTCAAAATAGAATGGTTCCATCCAGGATCTACGATGCCACAAAATGACATCTAAAATGTGGCAGTTTATAAATATAAACATATATATATATCTGTTTTTGTATCTATTTATGTATATATATATATAGTCAGACAAATCACACAAAA
>JANRMT010062807.1:58254807-58331184 GCA_026402145.1 Polypterus bichir lapradei | reverse complement strand
CTTAACTTTTGTAAGTGAGCTGTAAGGAATAAGCCTGCCAAATTTCAGCCTTCTACCTACACGGGAAGTTGGAGAATTAGTGATGAGTCAGTGAGTGAGTGAGTGAGTCAGTCAGTCAGTCAGTCAGTCAGTCAGTCAGTCAGTCAGTGAGGGCTTTGCCTTTTATTAGTATAGATATATATATATATATATGAATAGTTTGAAATCAATCCTAGGTTGTTTAACTAGGAGCCAGCGTAAGGGTTTCATAACTGGAGGTATGTGTTTTTAGTGTCTAGTTCTGATAATGATTCTTGCAGTAGCATTTTACATGAACTGAAAGCTGCATAAAGAACAAGTTGAACAGCCAGTGTATACCACATTACAGTAGTCAACCCTACAAGAAAGAAAGGCATAAATTAATTTCTCAGTATCTGAAATATTTATAAAATGTCTTACTTTTCTAACAGACTGTCATAACAGCCATTGAACTTTTAACTGGTTTTGTTGGGACTGAGTCTAAGGGACAGGTAGTCTTGACGTTTTTCCATGTTAGTTGTCTTCATGACCTCTTTGTACATCACTTAGTGTCTCCATAAAAAGGCATCACCTGTGGATGTCATCCAGCATATCTGATAACTTGGTTGTTTCTTTCCACATCTTACAAGTGTACATTACTAAAAGGATAACAATAGATTTGCAAAGACAGAACTTGGCATTCTTGTTGATGTTGTTTTAATGCCAAACTCGAAGCATACTAGCTGGAAGACTGATGCAGCTTTACCTGTCCTTGTTGTTATCTTTTTTCTACATCTCATTTTTTTCCCCAGATGCAGGAAGTGGTTGACTTAGTCAATATTTTGCCAGCCATTAACAAAGACAGGATGTTATTCCTGGCTAACAATCAATGCTAAGAACATGATATCACAAAATGAATACATTCAAAGAAACACTGGAGCTTGTAGTCTTCATCATCTATGGAAATATCAATTGGAGGATAGACATACATAGAAAATCTTTGGCATGCCATTTGAAGAACCTTGCTGTGATGATGCATTTATTCACTGGTCTCATGCTATTAATGCTAATGTAGAGAAACAGTAGAGGATTATGCTGACTCCATGGTTGTGATGACCTACTTTTCTGGAAAAGAGGATTGCCAAGTTGAAACTTACAAGATGCCACTGTCCTGTCCACCACAATTCAGGAGACATAGAATGTCCAGTTGGTAATTTATCATTTTATGTAGCACTTGCTCATTCTTTCTACTTTGAAATAGTGTTTGTACATCGTATGTGCCAATTCTTGTAATGGTTTTAGCTTTGAAGTTCCAGTTTTTGTAGGACCAGGTTTTCACCTAGTCCCCTTATATGGACATCTCGTGATGCACCTTTTCTTCTTCGCTGATGTGTTTTGTCTTCTCATCATTGTTTATGTAGAAATTACATATTTTAAAGGGATGGGGTGAAAGCCCAAAGCTCTGACCACCCTCCTCCCTTAATAATTAGCTTAGGACCGGATTTAGAAGTTAGGGTTAGGGGTAGGCTTAAGAGTTACTTAACCCTGAATGCTAGAAAATCTACTCTTTTTCACATGTGTTTAGGTCCAATTTTAATTAATTACTTTCCTAATAGTACTTATCCACAAGCTTTGAAATGCATGTGCATAACATGTCAACCTTATAACAATTTGAGGAAGTCTGTTTGCATTAAATTGGCGGTTCGTGAGTAAAATCGCTCCCATTCACATCTTCACCCCTTTAAGTATGAAGGCATATAGTTAAAGTGCTCTAATGCTAGACACCTATATAAAAACAGAATAAGGGCAGCATAGTGAGGCAGTGATAAATGCTGCTGCTTCACCACATCAGGGATCACTGTTCATTTCAGAGTCTTGTCACCATGTGGACTTTGCATTTTCTTTCTGTATTTTCACCAAATATGTTGGTTCTTCTCAAACACTGGTTCATGACTGTTCTTTGAGATGAACCTGAGTCCCAGCTGGAACTAGGTTTTGTGCTTGCTTCTTTTAAAATCGGCAATGTCTTCACTTATAATAAAAAAGTATTTAAAAAAATGATGTGCTAATCAAGGAGTTGTAGGTTTTCTACTGGGCTTTATGAAACAGTTGAAAAGTGTAATGAGACGCCACTTTCAACAAGATCTGCCGTGGTATGAGTTGGCAAAGAGCTAAAGTAGCAATATCAGGGTTAGCTTACAAAAAGAATATGCTTCCAGTCATGCTGGCTTCAAGGCCCATACATCTTCCAGATAAGAACAAAGATTTATAAATTTATGAAGATTTAAAAATTTTGTAAATGACAACAGAACATTCATTTCATCAAAATCATTTGGTTGCATAACAGCTAATTTGTCCCAGTACCCTGTATAGTCTTTTTTAAGTTGTCCAGTTTTCAGCTTCAAATGCATGATTTGATATTTTGTTCTGATTGCTACAACCATTTATGTTGATAAGTGTTTACTGGATTCATGACTAAAGAGGGTAGGACATGATGTTTAGTCCCGGGATGCACTTGACTGCTCTTTTCCACAAAGTTTCAAGTGCTGTTGTGTCTTTTTTGCACCTTGGCAAACAGAACTGCACACAGTAAACCTTATGTGAAACTGTAGCTTAACATAATGTTCACCATTTTGATCGCTTTTCTGGATTGACTTGACAATGAGAATGTATTGTCAATTTGACTTGATTCCAGAAAGTATTAAAAACACTGATTGTCTAAACAATAACATCATGAAAAAATGAATGGAAAATAAAATTCAGGTTGAACAGGGATAGCACAGTGATTACATTAAAGAAGTGAAAAAGAGGAAAATATGATTGAATCAATATATAAATGTAGACATTCTGATAGAATATTTCATTTAACCATATAAAAATAAAAAGAAGAGCCAATCCTTGGTTAGATACATTGATCAAACCTTTTAACTATGTGTTAACACTTAAAATAGGTACATTAAGAACTTTAGTAAGTAAATTGTTGCATCTTCTCTGCATTACCTGTTTCTTCAGTTTTAATTAAAAAATGATTGGCTCATAATTCGTTAAAGGGTAAAATAGTCCTGTATCTTTACTAGATCTTTGGCACAAGCTTCCCTAGTAAGGAAATATGCTGAAGCAGGCTTAAAAATCCCATATGTATTGCTATGAAAACAGCTGTTAAGTTTGGAAATTTGTTCATCATTCCAAGCCATGCTTTAATCAGAATTCTTCTTTATTTTAGATCTGTTACCTAGGAATGATATTACAAGGTAATTTCTCATTCTGTCAGGCTTTCTTTTGCAGGAAGTGCTGACATTACAAAGTTTATTATATTCACAATCTGACAACCTAGTAAAGAAAATGTTGTACAACTGAATCATTTGAATTATTTTGCGGCACGTCAGGAAACAGCTACTGTAAATCAAGAGGTCAGCATGGAAGACCATGTTGTCAAATGTTAAAAGTGATACAACTAATATTCAAGAAGATAGTTTCCAGCCTAAACATGAGTTTATAGGAGATTGCTTCACTCAATCAGATATGGTATAGAGAGACTGTGGCTCAGAAAAACCATCTGTTTCAATAAATAAATAATGAATGTGCTCTAGCTGGGGAGGGGAGCAGGTGCAAGCAATTTGCTGTGAGGACAGCTTGTCTCCAGGTTAGTGTGAGGTGGTCGGCCGACCGTGCATTGCCTTGCTGGCACATGCAGGCAGTCTGACTGTCTAAATATCAGCTCCGGGCAGCAATCATGCGATCGCACCTACAACTGCTCCCCAGCATATAAAATGGGGAGCACAAGATCACAAGATGGGAAAAAGAATGGAAGAAAAAGGAAAGAGACAAAGGAAATACAGGTTAAAGGATGGGAGGAGAATCAGGTAGGAAAGAGAAAGAAAACAAGCTGGTGCAGAGAATGGAAGCAGCTGGATAGGATTATAGCTTCAAGGAGGAGCGAGTGGCCACTGCTCAGAAGGGTCACTCCTGTTGAGCATCTTGGGAGCAGAAGCAACCGTTACGGTCTGGAGTTGCTGTTGCTTGGAGTAGCCATTGATACAGAAGCAGACTGCCTGTGCCAGGTGGAGCCAGGATTGGCAGCAGTTCAGGTGAAGCAGGGCTTGGTGGTTGCGTGCAAACGCCATGGGATTGGCGGTGTGGACATGGGCCAGATAAGATGGGTGTCTGGACCTGTTGGACGACATCTATCTGGGCTGCGAGGTCCGAATAGGGTAAGCTGGAGAGGTGTCAGTTTTAAAGGAAGGTACCAGGGCTTGTGGATTTAAATGAGTTTCCTGCCAGATGGTTTTAACCTTGTTTTTATTGGATTTTAACCTCCACAGTTCACTTTATTTTATGGATCATGTATTTATTGACATATGGAAGCACTGCACTTTTTTGAACACTTTGATTTTGAGTTTTTTAATAAAAGAACTTGCACTTTTTCACCATCTCCTTGCTTGGTGTATTTGTCCTCATTTGCTCAGCTCAACCTGATCATTACTATCAACGGTGTCAGGTTCAAGAGGCTCCTAAAAATGAAGAGGGAGCATGGAGCCAAGCCACGCCATCACATCAAGTTTACATAAACTGGAATTAAGTGTCTGCCTAGGATAACTAGCTCCTGCAAGCAATGGCAACAAAAAAAACAAGCAACAATAAACAAAAAGAATTAAGGCTCAAGTACAATCTCAAGGTGCAATGGCATTCTAAATTACCAATGAAGTCTTACTCATTCTAAATTGTCAGAAGCCAGGAAAGTCTATCTTGCTGTTTTATTCAGACAAAACCAGGAACTAAAAGCACTAACAAATGTGCACTTGGAGAAGTAAAGGGAAAGGCACTGAAGAGCTGAACATTACAAGAATGTGTAAATTCAACACAGACAGTGATCAGGCCATATTATTAATGCTGTCTCCTGGAATTGTGAGGAGACTAAACATTAAACACTGCATTCTTCCATTGTAAAATTATATTAGTCAAGACCCTTGCAGGTATAAGTGGTGCTGACAGTGGTCTCAAACTCCAGTTCCAGAGGGCTGCAGTGGCTGCAGGTTTTCATTCTGACCCTTTTCTTAATTAATGACCTGTTTTTGCTGCTAATTAACTTCTTTTGAAGTAATTTTAATTGACTAGTTCTTGAAGACTCAGACCCCTCAATTGGTGCTTCTTCTTTAATTAGCAGTCAAACAATAATGAGATATAAAATGAGCCAAAACATGACCAGCAAACTGTGTCCATCACACAATATCTGAAAATAAAGAAAGATGAAGGTCTCAGGAATGCTGATCTGCTCAGGTCCACAAAACATTTTAACAGAGCTCTTAGGAAAAAGAAAATCAACAATTTCAGAAATGTATGCCATTACACAATGAGAGCAGCAACAAAACATGGAATTAAAGAACAGGCTTAATTAACAACAAGAATCGGCTTCTAAATATGAAACTGCTTGGAGTGAAATTGGTTGGAGTTTGAGACCCTGACTTAGTTGGTGTTCTGTTGACTCACTCACTTCACGTTTCATTTTTGTTTGGGTGCTGTTTAAGGAAAGAAATGAAGCAATTCAGAGGAACAATTAAGAAATTCAGGAAAACAAATCTTAAAAAAAAGTCAATTAAAATGAAAGAAAAAGGAATTAATTAGCAGCAAAAACTGGTGACCAATTAAGAAAACTGTTAGAATGAAAACCTGCAGCCCTCCAGGACCGGAGTTTGAGACCACTGTTCTAGAGTCATATATTGCAGAGGTTCGCTCTACATGAATACATACTTTGATGCAAGATGTAACATGAACAATGCACACCAGGCAGTGTTAAGCTAGCACATAGAACGTGTGCACATAGAGGTGCTGGACATACATGCTTGATGAACCAACAAAACTCTTGCGTAAAGGAATAAATACTACAAAAACAATGTGGTAACTGTAAAGTTTATATGAATATCCATATGGAAATCTTATGGATTATCCAATATTTTTTTGTCCATGAGTCACCAATGAACTCAAGAATATAAAAACATAACTGTTATTTTGATGAGAAGAGGACATTGCCTCCCACATTGCCCAAAATGAACCTCTTTGTACCTACGAAACTAACAAACATGGAATATGAAAATGGCAAAGAATAGTAACTGAGCAGGAAATCAAAAAGAAAAACTCCCTGGTTCTGTTAGACAGATGTGATTATCCCACACCACTGTGCCATGCTTACATCAGGTTACACCTTTTAATATTACGTGCAAAAATAATACTGTGTAAAACATGAACCTTGTTGGAAAAGAAACTTAAAAGTTGGATTTTATTTATTAAGTATTTGCTCTATTGCAACAAATGTACATGTTAAAAATGAAATGAATCTCGTGTTAAAAAACACTATATTTTCACAGCCTTACAAATAAACTGCTATTTTATTCTTATTCAAAATGGGATAGGTAAAAAAGGTAAAATCTTTTAATAACCGTTTTAACATTTTCTTCTAAAGGGCAGTTAAAAAAGGTAATGTTGGTATATGGTTTTAAGTAAAGATACTTTCCACAGGACAGGACAGTCTGGACCCTTTTTCCCTCTCAAATGGAAATCCACCGCCCCGTCTCGGGTAAGTTCCTTGCTTGTATCATTAAATTATAATTTCAAAGCCCTGCTCTAAAAGCATTCTTTGAAGTTGACCTTAAAAACCAGCCTGCCGTAAGGATCACAGCATGATTACATAGTGGATTTATGATTACATGGTTCAGCGCTAGGCGGGCACATCCCCAATGCCACCCTCTTGTGTCAAGAGGTTTGTGCATTGCATAAGTTATGAATTTTGCTAAGGGGCAAATTGTTGCTTCCTTTTGTCATTATCATTTTCCTTCGTACAGAGCATTGCAATGTTTTGGAAGCCAACCAGCATTCCACATTATACGTGAGCTGTACTATGAAGTTATAATTAATCACGAAGGAATATTTTTATGAGAGATAGCAGTTCAGAAATAAATATTTACAGCCATGCTAAAGTTGATCTGTGGAGCAACTGATACTATTCTTTAGCAAACAACACAGATACACAGTAGCTTTAGAGTGCACTGTGCTGGATCAATGAGCAGAAAGAGAGAAAGACGGACAAGGAGGAGGGGAAAGTGTATTCTTTTTCTTTTACCTTCTGTCTCCAGCTCCTTTCAGATGTGTCACTCTCCTTCTTTTAACTTCTGTACCATTCTCTTCGCTACATCATGTATGGAAGTCTTTCAGGAATTCTGAAGCAATTCTTTTGTTACAAAAAGTCAGTTAGAGCTGAACCCAGCTTGACTGTCTGTTACGTTCTTAGTGCTGATTTTTTTTAAAAAAGAAGGTTTTATGTACAGAAACTTCTCAGTTTTGTAAAAACTCAGTATGACATGAACTAAAAAAGGTTAAAGGTTTCACATACACACACACTATCTATGTATATACAGGTATGTCTTAATTCACAAAACTATATATGATCTGTATATTACAATAACCTCCGAAATAGTCCACAGAGAAAGCAAATATTTCTTTCTGTAAACTAAGCTAAAAAAGAAATGCTATACTCCCAATGCTGAGAAGAGCTCAGCCTTCTCATGCCAAGCCACAACCATTTATACCAAGATAATCTGCACAGCTGCAGCCCCGATCAGATTCAAATTTCAGATCAATTACGACTGCTGATATAGGGACAGATTTGAATGTATTTATACATTATAAAATCTAAAGTCAATTCATGTTGTTTGTAATGTTATGTAATTGTAATGTCATCTTACAGTAACTAAACATTACATACAGTATTTCAGATCAAACAAATAACACCATAGTAGCACAAAGACCAATTACTAAAAAAAAAATCTTCAGTAAAAAATAAACATTATAGCAGTGGTTAGTAGTGCCAGTTCATGGATCTCACATTCTGGGTTTAAATCATCCAGTCAGATATTTTGCACTTGGAGTTTCGATGCTCTCCTCATGTTTTTCTCAGGGTCTTCTTCCCACATTTCCCAAAACATGCAGATTTGGTTAAATGGCGATTTCATATCGGCATGTGTGCAAGAGCAAGCATATGTAGGAATTGGCCATGCATTACATTTCTACCCTGTCTTAGCTCAGATTATGCCTTGTGCTGACTGCCTCTGACCCTGGAAAGCAAAAGAGAAAGTATGCATAGCAACAGTGCAGGTTTTCTTCAATAAAGTACATTTTATTTTCAGTGTTAAAAATGTGTAGACTATCCTTTCATTACTGTTGACCACTGCAATGCTTTGCCACCCTAGGTTGTTTTTAATTAACCAAAAGTTTGCTTTAAGAAATACATCACCCAATAATGAAATTTTTTATATGTTACTTAGTGCATTTAGTTTGTAGTGATAGATGATTAGTATTTTTAATAATCACCTTTCTCTTGCAATAGAAATTTGTATTGTTGTCAGCATATTGATCTGGCAAAATTTTACACCGGATGCCCTCCCTGACATTACCCTCCCCATTCATCCAGGTTTGGGACTGGCACGAAGAAATGCTCTAGTAGAGCTGCTAGGCAAGAGGAAAAGAGGAAGACCTAAGAGGAGGTTTATGGATGTGGTGAGAAAGGACATGCAGGTAATCGGTGTAACAGAACAAGATATAGAGGACAAAAAGATATGGAAAAAGATGGTCCGCGGTGGCAACCCCTAAGGGGAGCAGCCGAAAGAAGAAGAATAAGATCTTTCTCTTGCAATTAAGAGAAGCTCAAGAAGAGTTACTGCAGACTGGAAGATTTGTGGGCGTGTACAGGGGGTGTGATAACTGTCAATCAAATTTGACTTCAGCCATACTTGTGGAGCTCTGGAGGTTCACCACAGCTAGACTCTTGTCGCTTATTTTAGGTTTCTTGAGGTATGGTTTAACTTTGATGAGCACAGATTGATGATTAAAAGCAAAAGTGCTGACTGCCGAGCTTCCCTCTTGTTTATGCTACTCAACCAGTTTTCAACATTTTTCATAAATTCGACAAGATTTTACCCTATGAGCACCTGCACACCATAATCTTTAAATTAAAAAAAAAATGGTTGCAATTAAATGTGTCTTTGAGTTTGTGCTCACAAATGTATACATCCAACAATTCTTATAGATGGGAGGTGTGGAATGAGAAGGGAAGAGGTTATATTATATTGTGCTATCTTGGACAGAGCAGTTGGAGGCCTATTAAGGTTCTTGTTGAAAATAAAACAACCTTTTCTGCACTTGTGACTGTGTTTGTGTAGATGTGTCTGGGGTTTGGGGCTCTGCAATGCCCACTACTGGTCACACATGCTTTACAAGGTTGTTTAAGTTCATTAAGATCTCCAGTGTGAAATGGTAATGCCCGTGCTGGCATTCCTCTGGTCACCATTGCTAAATCCAATATTTGGTGAAGGAGTAGTCTTCTGTGTTGATTGGACATTGCAGAAAGAAGCACGTCATTAAAAGCGTTATTTGCTTCATTGTAGTCCTCTGCTCCTTAAACGGTGCAGCCAGGACCACCATTTCCAATACAACATATTTGAAATTTGCTCATGTGATTGGATTCTCTGCTCCTTAATTACGACAGCCACAAATCAGTTATCCCTGACACTAAATCTTCAGTTTTGCAGGATAGTTTCTGAATATATTTGTCATAGTAAATGTGCTAGGTTTCATAAAATCTTTTATTTCTGTAACAAAGCTTGTGCCTTTTATTGAAAGGAGTATTAGTGAGTCATCCACACCACTGGCTTTGTCTGTTGCAGAAACACAGGATTGGAGAAATTTCTTTTTTTTAAATGGAATGATTATAATTTCTGGATCGTGACCATTAGTGTTTTGGCATGAAAATTCTCCCTGTTTGGCTAATGACTAGTGACATGTACACATTCATGTACCAATAGTGTTACAAAAAATCTGCCAAATAAGAGGATGCTGGAGCATAGTATGTCTTGTGGTATCAGATCATTGTTATACCACTGGCATTGCCATCATCTGACAAAATGTAGCCAAATAGATTTAATAGTTAAGTATATTTGTAACCACCTGCTAGCCAGAAAAATATATTGGCTATGAACTGCCTAAAGTGAATCATAAAAAGCTACAATTTAGAATCTAATGACTATGAGATGAGAAAAGACAAGCCACAAAAAACACAAAAATTACACTCAGTCTACAAATGCTATACAACTTAAACACAAGTCTCTGGAAATGTCTTCTAGGAGAGCTAACTACTATGCAGTGAGATGTTTGCGGGATAGCCAACAAACAATTGAAATAACAAATTTCCTAAATGTACATTCTTTTCATATCAAAACTCTGTGCTTTTTTGAAACAAGGGCATCCTACTGCTGGTTTCTTTCCCCCAATGTGAATGGAGCACATGCAAAGCTGCTATGCTGGCTTTTCCAAATTTAGCAATGTCAGGTGGTCTTTCTCATTGGTGGAAGAAGATCAAGATGCTTCTCAGACCCATTCTTATCAGTGTAATATTTTGTTCTTGATGCATTCCTAATGTTGATCTGCTTTCCATTTTTCTCAGATTACTGTGGCTACCTTTAAGGTAGCAAATGATACTGAACTTTTCACACTTCTTTACTGGCTTCTGCTGCATAGATGTGACTGAGAAAAGCTCAAACTTGAAGTGCAAACTTGATACTGAAAAAAAGGTTTTCCTTGATTTTATGACAAGAATAAGGGGCTCTAATTATCAAGCCCCATTACTAAACTTGAAGGTTCAGGTTGTTCACACCCAAGGGTAAACCAATGACATGGCAGGGCCACTATGGTAAGCCTCATGAGTTGGAAACAACTGGCATTAAGACAATTTTACATGATGCAAACAGCACATTTTTTGTACATAAGAAATTATATTGAGAAAATTGCTAAAGAAGACACATTTGACATTAATAAATTAAATTAATGAAGGAAGCTTGCTAATTATTTTGATCATCATCTGCTGGGACTGTGCACCCAAGTTCTAAATGCAAAAACACTGTCCTTCCTTTCTGGAATAGGCCCATCTTAAAAAGTGTAATCTTCAATTCTGTTTATTTTTGGAACTTAAATATACATTGTCTAATGCTGTACACTAAACGCAAACTAGACATATTCAAAACCTTGTAACTTCAGAACCGTCATAAAATCTTATTCATGTTTTACCCTGAAGATTTTAAATTGAGAGTCAGAATGACGCAGTTAGTAGCACTCCTATCTAACAAATCCAGCATTTTTGGCTTGTATCCTATACTATGTTTTTTATTTGCACATTCTTCATAGATGTGTGTAGAATTTCCACTGGGTGCCCCCAAGTGCCAAAAAATATGGTTAGATTAATTACTTATTTTAAATTGTCCCTGGGATGGAGTGGCACTTATCCAGTGCTATTTTCTTTCTTTCTCCAAATGCTACCAGGACAAATTCAGGCCCCCTGACACACAGGATAAAGTGGATTTGAGATGTATGTTACAAATCCATCCATCCATCCATTATCCAACCCACTCTATCCTAACTAAAGGGTCACGGGGGTCTGCTGGAGCCTATCCCAGCCAACACAGGGCGCAAGGTAGGAACAAATCCTGGGCAGGGCGCCAGCCCACCGCAAGACACACACACACACAGGCACACACCAAGCACACACTAGGGACAATTTAGGATCGCCAATGCACCTAACCATGGTACAAATCAAATTTTTCCAAAGAACATGTAGTGATGACAAAACTTACAAATTCCATGTAGCTTCAAATGACTATCTGAATAAATATGTGCATGTGAGTTTCATTTTTTCTAAATTTAATGTCAGTAACTATCCAATATAAAAATGTCATAGTCTTAAATATAAACATCTACGTTTGGAAGTGTGTGTGTCACTCTGTCCCGGAAATGAGATATGGAGTCAGGGTAAGGCCAGCACGTCAGCAAAATGAAGCTGCTAACATTGGCAATCCCAATGGTATCCCTTTTACTTTTCCCCCACCGCTAATAACACAAGTGGGGCCAGCACGTCAGCAAAATAAAACCTCCGAAAAAAGACAAAGTCGCTTAGCTGCCAACATTGACAAAACGGTGTCCCTTTTACTTTTTCTCCCACCGCTACTGCACAAACAGTGTGAGTGCATCAGCAAAACAAAACCTCCTAGGAGAGAGAAGCCCAGAGTAGTTCCTTTTAATTACGTGGCATCTCTACATTTCTATTTTTTTTCTGATGATTTTAATAGTTTCTAGGACTCCAGGCTTTTTACAGCATGGGCGTACACAGCTATAATTAAAACATGGTAAACTGTTCAAAATGATGGGGTGTATATTAGTAAACCATGAGTATCCATGGCTTAACATACTTTTTTCTACATGGGGTATTTTGGTAGCCATGGTAACATAATAGTCATTTACAAAGTGGAGAAAGATATCTAAGGATATTCCATGTACATACAGCAGTCTACCAAGATAAAATATACTATTATTGTTCTCAAATCCACACACTTACTTGTTTTAACATCCAGTGGTATCTATCCTGTCATTCACCAAAATACCTTACAGGTGGAGCAAGCTTTTGATGAGGTGCTATGACTGGTGGAGAGGTGTCACAAGGCACAAACCCTTCTGACTGTGGAAATCCATATTAACACTTTGAGATACTTCAAAATGGCTTTATGTTGTATATTTACATAGGATTTCTTATATTCACTTCATATGTGAAGGAATTCCTTTTTTATTTAAGATATTTGCAGATGTATTTTACTTATCTTAGGACAATTTACAGAGATATCTTGAAATGCATATGAGATATCTTAAAGGCTTAATGCTTTTCACAACATCTCTTAAGTTTTCAACATCTTAAAGTGAGTGTCTGTTTATTTTGTTATTTATAAATGCATTGGTTCCACTTCTTTATTTCTGGTGATTTCTAGTACATTGACATTAACTTATGTTGATTGGGGCGCAGAGTAGAGCATACAAAGACGATTTAGAGTAGCATTTATTTTCCATTGCAAATGTAGCAGGTGTAGATTTCTGAAATTCTTCTAGTTTTCAATGTTTTATTGTATGGATATTTTCAGCCCAGGTAATAGAACTGAAAGTTAGGTAGTGCCATGCCTCCTTCTGCTGTAGATCTCTGAAGAGTCTGTACTACAAAAGTTTTGTTTAAAGAGATCTTTATGTACCTTTGTAATAACTACCCCAAGATTTTTAAACTGCTATGATACATTCAGAGAAAAGTTATGTTATACAGCCAGGTCTGACATGCCAAAGCTTTTTTACAAGAAAAAAACAGACTTTTATTCATAGTAATTTTAAATTCAGAGATAGCATGAACTTCTAGTAGGTTTAATACTAACAGTAAAGATGTTGTAGGTCTGAAATATAAAGAACAATGGCATTGCATAAAGAGATATTTACATTTTTAACACTTCTCTCATTGCTTCTGGAAATAAATAGCTAATGGTTTGATGGCAATTGCAAAAAGCTTGAAGGAATCCAATTTCATATTATTATTATAATTTAATCCATGTACCCCAATAGATATATTGGTGCCAAACCCAAATTTATTCAGAAATGATAAGTAAATATCCCAGTTCCATCAAAAGCTTTTTCTGTATCCAAGGCATAAGGGATCTGGTGAGACAGTTTCTTTAAATGAGTATATTACATTAAGCAAGCACCAAAGATCATATATTAATTTTCTGTCTTTAATAAATCCTGTTTGGTCTTGTGATATTACAGAGGGAAGCACTTTTTTGATACTTGTACACTTTTTTAAAAACAATGGTTCTTTAATGGCATTTTATGGTTCTTTAATGTGTTGTATGGTTTCATATAGAACTATTGCTAGATAAAGCACCGTTTCATTCTGGGAAGAGTTCTTTGCATGTACAGTTGGTTCTTTGAGCTTTGAAAAACATTCTAATATGTAGAATAAAAAATGATACGTTTAATGTGTGCTAGGTTACCTAGCAAGACACAAACAGATTAAGAAACAACAGGTTTAGTCTGTGTTATTGTATTCAGCAAGAGTCCTTTTCAATTCATGAGCCAAAGGTATTTCACAAATCTGTTACCATATATTCATGGTTATTTACTGTAGGGAGCCTATTATGGATCTAAATAAATAAAGGTTCTTTCTGGTATGTTCATATGGATGGATGTTTTGGGAACTTAAAATGCTTCCAATTATGGCATCACTCTGAAGAACCTCTCTGGCACCTTTATTTTTAAGAGTGTAGCCAAAACTTTCACCAGTATCTTAATATCATTATTCAGGTCTGAAACTGGTCTGGTATGATGTTCTTTGCAACAAGTCTTTATTTTTCTTTGAAATGGCAGTAAATGATACTTTGTGTGATGTTTTTGCAGAATCTTACTTTCTCCAACTTTTATAAACATTGCTAACATAAATGACACTAACTGATTTGAAAACTTTTTATAAAATTTCACAGGATATCCCTTTAAGGCAAAGGAACCGTTATTTGTTGCCACTGTATGTCATAATCACCTATTTCAACCTTCTCTAACCTATGCAGTATTCAATCTATGGAAAAAAGTTGGAATATTTAGAGATCTCTATATCATTAATACTCACATCTTCTGAAACAATTAAACTCCAGATTTAATCTTCCAGATGCTGACATTTTCTTCTATATTCAAATTAGAAACTTTATTTAAAAAAAAACAACCTAACAATTATCTCCTATATCTCTCCCTGAAGCAATTATCGACTAGAGTAGATGAAGAATCAGACAGCATTCCCAGAGTACATAAAAA
This sequence comes from Polypterus bichir lapradei, assembly GCA_026402145.1. Taxonomy (NCBI): domain Eukaryota; kingdom Metazoa; phylum Chordata; class Cladistia; order Polypteriformes; family Polypteridae; genus Polypterus; species Polypterus bichir. Next base: position 58,316,481 of record JANRMT010062807.1, on the reverse strand, counting down.
GTGTCATGTAACTTATCTTTTACTGATCACAGAGAAGAATGGGAAGGAGATTTTTCAAAAACAACTCCAGAAAAGTCATGCAATTCAGTCAGTCATTACCCAGCCCACTATATCCTAACACAGGGTCACGGGGGTCGGCTGGAGCCAATCCCAGCCAGAACAGGGCACACTGCAGCAACAAATCCCAGGCAGGGCTCCAACACATACACACACACCAAGCACACACTAGGGCCAATTTAGTATCGCCAATGCACTTAACCTGCATGTCTTTGGACTGTGGGAGGAAACCGGAGCACCTGGAGGAAACCCACGCAGACAACATGCAAACTCCACACTGGGAGGACCCGGGAAGTGAACCTGGGTCTCCTAACTGCGAGGCAGCAGCGCTACCACTGCACCACCCTAACGCAATTCAGCCATTTGTGAAATGTGTTCTAGTTAAGCATGCATCAAGCATGTGAAAATTCAAATAGATTTTGTCTTTATTAATAATATATAGCTTGTTTAGAAAATTGTTTAGAAGTGTACCCAGGGCAAGTTCCAACCTGTGAACAGTGTCATTAGCCACTTGCATTGCCAAGCCACATGTTTTGGGGAATGTCCTGCACTTTGAATGTTGGAAAAATATATAATACAGGGGGTCCTCGGGTTACAACGTCTCGACATACAACGTTTTGAGTTTACAACTCTCACTTCCCATAAAAACTTCAAAAAATTGACACATGAGAAGGAATAAAGGTATGGATTTTTTTTTACACTCATTTTTTTCTGTTACTACATTACAGTGTACAGTACAGTATATTTATGCCCTTTTCCTTTTTCTGCGGCTTAGTTGTGTTTTTATGTTCTAAATTATGACTTTGCAAATGTGTTAAGATAGATAAGTGACTTAGGCTAGGGTGTGTTTTGACTTACACCAAAATTCGGGTTACATCGCTGTTGTAGGAATGGAACTGTGTTGTTACCCGAGGGCCCCCTGTGTATAACTGCAATGTAATACTTTGTGAAAGGTAATGGATGCTCTCAAGCTAATTCCAGATCCACAATAACAAAAAACAGTCCAAAATAGCAAAAAAATAAAAAACTTTTTTAAGAAAACAGTAGAATGGAGGGATGAACGTAGCCCTTCCTTAAAGAACCAGCAGTTTGAAGAGTACAAATTCATCCCAAAAAAATGAAAAGTCAAAATGTTGTCTAAATGTCTAATATAACAATCTTAGTCAAAAACACATTCAGAAAAAGAGTCCTTAACAAAATGTGAAAAGGGTTTCTCACAAATCCAATTCTAGTGCATGTTGCTATTTTATAATTATGTGTTGCCATCGTTTTTGTTGTTTGAATGTTTAGATCCATTCCAATCTAAAAGTGAAGTGTGGGTTTTTATTTCATCAATTGAAGCTTTAATAATAAAAATTCATAAAGCAAAATGGATTAAACTTCATAGTGATTAATTTCAGCTGCTTGTTTCAACACTGACTTAAGCATTGTTTTACTTTTGTTGTTACTTTTTTTTTTTTAATAGAATCTTATGTCTTCTTATCATTCACAGATTGCGGTGGTGTCTATTTAAAATCCCAGTGTTATGACCTCATTATTATTTTCATTTTTTGGCATATTTCTATTTTGGGGTTTATCTCTTAAAAGAAATTCATTTTTAGATGTATTTTTTACTAGAACTCTTCTGAAAGAAGTTACACATTTTTACTGCTATCACTTTGGATTCCACCATTTTCTGGGCATGGCAACCTTGCCCAGTATGCTCTATGAGTGTGCAGTGTGCTATGTCAGAGAAGTGACTATAAAAAGATTGGTGTGTTGCGGTAAAGTGAGGAACAACATGCTGGAGAGAGTCAATGTAAAGTACCAACATAGTCATCACTGTTCTCAAAGGATCTGTGTCGGAAATTAAATTAAAAAGAAAGCAGATCACCTCTTGGGGCTTAAGTGAAGAATTTTCGTGGTGATAGTTCATGAGTTTAGAAGCTCTGATCATAGAATGATGCCTCCTTCTGGTGGCCTCAGAACGTATAGGTGCAGACCGAAAGAGGCAGAGTCAGTTGTCCCGACTGGGCATTTTCTCAGCATTGTAGAGTGAAGAATTGCACTAGTGCCTCCTCTTGTCCCGATGTGGTATTACGTACCTTATTTGAGCCCAGAGGGTGACATTCTGACACGCATATATAACAGCGTGTATTCACTAAGTATATGAGATTGGATAAACATTGTGTGGGCTAATTATTACTGTTTATGTTTTATTCTTGGTATAATAAAAAAATTTTCTGGGTTAAAACTTTGATTTTTAGTTAGATACTTGGTGAACAATAGATTTCTTGGATGTTGAAACGTGCCTTAATTTTTGACTATGTTATCTTCTGGTCCTCACACAAAAATTACTTTCTTTTCTCCAAGCAAGTCAGAAGAGCCAGATTACTGTTGTTATTCATTACATGATTTATGGGTACCCTTAGACATCTGGTTTAAAATGGCAAATTTGTCATCAATTATAATCTGTGAGTGATGCAAATTCTTTGTCATTATTTGTCGTTTCATATCCTTTAACTGTATATATTGAGTTGCATAAGGCATTTCCATCTTCATTTGTGTTCTCTAGTGTGTCTTTCAGCAAAAAGCTAGTGTAAAACTGAGGGATTCATTTTGTCAGTGCCATGATGCATCTGTAGTCTCTATTCAATATAGTAATACATTTAAGAATGAAGAAGTATGACATGTATTTATAGAGAACAGCGTATATTTGAAAAAAGTACTAACATTTATGCTATGAAAGGTATCAGCAGGTATCAATAAGCTTTTTATTTATTCACCTATCTACAGCATCATCGATTTTGTAGATGGCAGTTGTATTTAGATTATGTTAGTTTTTTCCATGTTTCTTAGTAATGGCACTTCAGTGGCACATTAATTCTGTTGTATTTATTGTCTTTTCTATTTTTCCAGGGACAGCCGATAGCTGGTGGTTTTTGTGCTTTCCAAAACTTTGCCTTAGTGAGCTCACTGTTGTAACTTGAAATAATGCGGGGCCTTTTGATTTAAAAGGCATAACTTTTAAAGAACATTTATGCACTTTCAGAACAGAAACATCTAAAGGCTGCCAACCCCTTAACTAGATTAAATGAATGGTCACCTCATTTTTAAACTTGATAGCATATGTTTCTTACATTACTGGCATTCTCTGCAGAATGTACTTCGGCCTTGCATCCAGTGTATCACAAGACACTCTCAGACTATTTGTGAACTTGTCCAGGATGAAGTGCATTTGAATATTGAATAAAGTCCAGTCTAAAAGTAATCATCATTATTCTCTTTTTCCTTGGGGGTAAAGAAAACAGTATATCTTCCATATGGTTAACTGTTTGCTGTGTTATTCCCAATGCTGTTATATCCTAATCCAAATAATTATATTAATGGTTAATTATTCTTCACAGCTGGGTCAGGTTATCATGTGGCTAAATAATTTTTAAAGTATATCCTTTCAAAATGGACTTGTTTTTTGCATGAATGCAAATCACTGTCAAAGTAAATATTAATTATACATTTTAGCAATGAATATATGTTTGCACCATCCCTGAAGTTAAGTCATTTTAACTCTGTGGACAGATACATATATTTTTTAGGTTGCTAAATGTTTTCAAAGTAGCGTGAGAAAATATACATGACACTATTAAACAAGAATACTTTGCTATTATTTTATGAATGGTGCCTTCAGCATTTGGCAGTTTTAATTTAAATGTTGATAAGTTTTAAAGAGTACAAGTGAACCGTGATAACCATCTTTTGACAACATGCTGACTTCAGTGTATGAATTGTAGCTTGAAGAAATATATACGTCTGTAATGTAGATCATGTGAAATGCTTTAAGCAGATGTGTACTCATCCTTCCTAAGTAGCATTTTGTGAGTATTGTGTGGAAAATTCACTCACCGCTTCTCAAAATGTTGCTATGTTGTTCAGTCATTTTTAAAACATTTTTTGAATTTTAACAAATTGTTAAATTGCTCAGTATTTTTGAAATGTCACCTCGATCACGTGAAGTGATGTGTTTTCAACTTACTTTGCTTAAGATCTACATGATCGCATTACTAACTGCCAGACTGTGATGGAGAGTGCAGCCAAGATTTTTTCATTTTAGACAGAATGAATGTGACAAGGCCCAATTCCTAGTGCAGACTGCGTTTGCTCTGACTTAGTATAAGAATTGTCATATATAAAATTTCATAAAATGAAAATTAGCTCAAACCACAAACAGTAAAATAATAAACATATCCTCCCAAAACCTGAACAAAGCCATACAAAAAAATCCTAATAAAGAAAATGCAACTATAAAACAGTGTATGGCTTTAGAAAATCAATACAACCATAAGGCTTTGGAATATTTTTCATAGTAAATGAGTTCCAAAAGACTCTTAAGAGGCTACACATATTAATCTATCCCACAAAAATGATTCCTGGAGGTAGCTATAATCCCATATGCTGCTTTAGCTCTGTTAATCTGTGGTCTATCGTCAAGATCATCACATTCTACCCCACCAGCAATGGGTGCAAAGTGAATCTAGGACTAAAAGGAACACTCACATACATGGAGACAATATTGAATGACCATAAATTCTGCAAAACAATCTTAGGTAATAGCAAGTATAATATGCAGACTCTACTCTAATATGCAGAAGTCAGGAATCACGCCCAGAATGTTATTGCTGTGAGTTGTTTCTACCACTAGTAGTGAGGAGCAAAATAATTTGTGCAAAACTGAATTCACAGAGAAAATCAGTGTTTCACTTTGCAAAAAAAAAAAAAAAAGCAAAATCAATTGCATTTGGCAGCTTCATCTTATTCACAAGAAAAAGAATTGCATTTACAGTAGTTCCTGTTTGGAAATGTTTACATGCATTAATTCCACTTGTGTCTGCCCATCATTATTTATTTAAATAAAGATTTCTAGTGAAAAAAAATCACTGGAAGTGTGAGTATCCTCAGCTAAGATAAGGCGGTTTCTAGGTTACAGCAGGAGACAGAATTTGGTAGTGGTAGGCATCCATGTCCTGAGATTTTGCTGTGGAGAAAACACAGTAATGTGCAGTAAATGTTCTTTGTTTGGCGAATATACAGCATGTCAAGTTTTTAAGAGTTGTCCGGCAATGCTCCATGGCAATGTAATGAGAGTCAAAAATAAGGTTGATATTACCAGCGTGGTGTATATTACATGCATTGCAAAGCTGCAGAAAAGAACACAGCTTTATAGATGTGTGAATGAAGCTTTAGGAAGTAATTTCCAACCAAAAAGCAGTCTTTTTAAGGGTAGTGAGCAAACTTAAAGAGCAGTATAAAGAGCAAAGGGATCCATTCTGGCATTCAACACAGGTCTAAACTGGTGTGAGAAGTGGGATGAGGATAACCTATTGTCCTATTTAGCAAAGTGCAGAGTGTCACGGACACTGCAATGAACCTGCTTGGGTCTTTGGAGAAGTTGCTGGTGAGTCTTAAGGGTGAGATCTGGTGTGTGGAGTGGCATTTGTAGATCGGGGGGAAGACAACTGAGAGACTGCTACTGCTGCAGCTCTACCAACACTTCTCCATCTGTTAAAGTTTGTTGGTCTGGGTGAGTGGTTCCCAGCAGAGCTTCTGACTCATGGAACTGGGAAAAAGTGTGGCAGATCGAGTTAGCACTGACCCCAGGTGAGCTGCGTGGAGCAAAAAACTGTGGAAGGCAAAGTACAAGGTAAATTGTAGAGGTGCTGCAAAGCAGCAATGAAGAGAAAGTTTCAAAGCTGTGATCTGGACCTAGAACGGTGTTTGAAGTGTCAGTTCAGTGAAGGAAAACAGCCAAGAGGCTGGTATATCTCCAGCTCTAGACAAGGAGGTTTGACTGCTCTCTTGGAATGGACAGATCACCACAAAAAAGTGCAATGCTTTACACCCCTGCTACATACCACATCCCTGTTGTGCCACCTTACAGCGAAGTGTACAAGATCCTTGCTGATTTGCTTTTTGTCGCTCTGCAGCAAGACCAAAGCAGAAACGAAGATCATCCCACAGTTTTGAAGATTTGTATGCCATTCCAAAGAGAAGGATGTGCTCACTGGGGATAGCGACTTCAAAGGGAGAGCTAAATAATGGCTCTGAGAAGCTGAATCAAACAGGGAAGAATCACCCATAGCATGAGCTGGCATTCCATCATGAGAAGCAGGGGTGCTATAAAAACTGCAAGTCTTGAATGTCACAAACAATATTCTAACTAGTGCGGCAAAGTTAACCAGTCCTTTTAAGCAAAGTGAGCCACCTCAAAGAGCCATGAAAATAGCAAAAGGATGCATTCTGGCACTATAAAACATTATAAAACAAAAGTGAAACATTATTAATACAATGCTGACACAAAGGAATATATATTTCAGAGAAGAAACAATATTTTTTTTTGCAAATTATAATCATAGGTGGGAATATCTTAAACAATAGCTTCCAAGCATATTGGTGGGAAAGGAGGATGAGTGGAATGGTACAGAATAAACAAAACAGTTTTAAGAGTTCCAAATATATATCTTCAAATGAGGTTGCACTTGCGTCTCGGGGGGGGGGGAAGCAGTGCAGTGTCAACACCATATATGGTGGGGATGGTGCGCTGCTGACCTCGACTCGAGACGTTGTGGGTCAGTGGGGGAGTACTTCAAAGACCTCCTCAATCCCACCAACATGCCTTCCAATGAGGAAGCTGAGCCTGGGACTCGGAGGTGGGTTCCCCCATCTCTGTGACTGAGGTCACCGAGATGGTCAAAAAACTCCTTGGTTGCAGGGCCCCAGGGGTGGATGAGATACGCCCAGAGTTCCTCAAGGCTCTGGATGTTGTAGGACTGTCTTGGTTTACACGTCTCTGCAACATCCCATGGACATCGGGGACAGCGCCTCTGGATTGGCAGACCAGGGTGGTGGTCCCCCTCTTTAAGAAGGGGGACCAGAGGGTGTGTTCCAACTACAGAGGGATCACACTCCTCAGCCTCTCTGGAAAAGTCTGTTCGGGGGTTCTGGAGAGGAGGGTCCATCGGATGGTCAAAACCTCGGATTCAGGAGGAACAGTGTGGTTTTCGTCCTGGTCGCGGAACAGTGGATCAGCTCTACACCCTTAGCAGAGTCCTGGAGGGTGCATGGGAGTTTGCCCAACCAGTCTACATGTGTTTTGTGGACTTGGAAAAGGCGTTCGACTGTGCCCCTCAGGGAATCCTGTGTGGGGGGTGATCCGGGAGTATGGGGTACCGGACCCCCTGATAAGGGCTGAAGCAGTCCCTGTACAACCAGTGTCAGAGCTTGGTCCGCATTGCCGGCAGTAAGTCGAACCCGTTTCCAGTGAGAGGTGGACTCTGCCAGGACTGCCCTTTGTCCCCGATTCTGTTCATAACTTTTATGGACAGAATTTCTAGGCGCAGTGTTAAGGGGGTCCGGTTTGGTGGACTCAGGATTGGGTCACTGCATTTTGCAGATGATGTTGTCCTGTTTGCTCCATCAGGCCGTGATCTTCAGCTCTCTCTGAATCGGTTCGCAGCTGAGTGTAAAGCGGCTGGGATGGGAATCAGCACCTCCAACTCCGAGACCATGATCCTCAGCCGGAAAAGGGTGGAGTGCCCTCTAAGGGTTGGGAGCAAGATCCTGCCCCAAGTGGAGGAGTTCAAGTATGTTGGGGTCTTGTTCACGAGTGAGGGAAGAATGGAGCATGAAATGAAATGGTGCGGCATCTGCAGTGATGCGGCCTCTGCATCAGTCTGTCGTAGTGAAAAAGGAGCTGAGCCGTAAGGCAAAGCTCTCAATTTACCAGTCGATCTACGTTCCTACCCTCACCTATGGTCATGAGCTATGGGTAGTGACCGAAAGAACGAGATCGCGAACACAAGCAGCTGAAATGAGTTTCCTCCGCAGGGTGTCTGGGCTTTCCCTTAAAGATAGAGTGAGAAGCTCAGTCCTCTGGGAGGGGCTCAGAGTAGAGCCGCTGCTCCTCGGCATCGAGAGGAGTCAAATGAGGTGGCTCGGGCATCTGATCAGAATGCCTCCTGGAAGCCTCCCTGGTGAGGTGTTCCAGGTACGTCTAACCGGGAGGAGGCCCCAGGGAAGACCCAGGACATGCTGGAGGGACTATGTCTCCCGGCTGGCCTGGGAACACCTTGGGATTCTCCCGGAAGAGCTAGAAGAAGTGGCCAGGGAGAGGGAAGTCTGGGCCTTTCTGCTCAAGCTGCTGCGGAAGAAGATGGATGGATGGATGGATGGATGACTTTGAAAACCCCATTCTCTAAGAAAACATGACATAATTTTTTTTCTCTGCCATTCACTATAAACTACATGAGCTAAGTAACATACAAAAAACATCTTTTGCCACAGTATTTCTTTAAATTCATACCCATAAAGCTGACAAATGAAACATGACCCTTCATTCCATCTAGTTCTTGAAGTTAATCATCGGCTAAGTAATCCAAATATATTTTTAACACATTACTAAAATTCAGCAGACATATTATTTCTGCTCTATCGCAGTTATCTTTCCTAGCTGAATTTGATTATACATATCTGGGGGCCTTCCTTCTGTTATAAGATACTACATTCCTTATTATGATGTCTGTAAGCACTTACATTGTTTCTTAAGGTCTACAAAATTAAAAAACTGAAGTGAAAACTAATAAACTTAAATACTCACCACAAAAACAAAGGTACAAAAGACTACAGTAACTACAAAGGACAGGAAGGAATTACACTGAGGAAAAACAATACTAAGCAACCACTTCAATCAAAATAACCAAAAGAATTGTACCAAAAATAATTTAAACACTTTAGTCACAAAGATATCAGATGATTTAACAAAGCTGATAGCTTGCTTGCTGTGTGCCGAGTCTTTGAATATGAAACACTCACAGAAATATGTGATCAAACAATAGCACATGCTAGGAGACAATATTTACTGTAGTAATGTCATAAATATTCAGCAACCAAAACAAAATAAATAGTATAGCAGGAAAGTGTTTGCTAAAAAGGCAAGAAAATTAAAGGCACAAATTTTAACAGTAATAACTCACGGTTATACATATAGCTGATAAAGTATTCATCAAAATAGGATTCAGAATACTGTAGCTAATAAAGTGTAATGGAGGATGTATAAGAATTACCTGATGGCCTAGTATAAGAATTACCTGAAATTATCTTACATATTATTTTTCAAGTGACGTTCCTGGAAGAAGTCTACATATGACTAAGATCAAGAATATAATGTTTTGCGTAGTTCAGTTAAAAATTGTCTGTATTCAATAATAACAGCAGTTTCCACATTCCTATATTGACAACGTTTACTTATGTTATCATATATTTCCTACAAATAGGACATACAATGAACATTACTCTGTCTGCTCTGACTTAATGCCTGGTTCAGATTCATGTTAAACATCTTGCTAATAGCTTTCATATTCCAGCAACTGAAATATCTGTTGATGCTATGTAACCAGTATAAACAAGTGCAAATATATTTTGTGCTTAAAAGGTATCTTGACATCTAAACATTGTAGTCTATCAAAACAGTTAAAGAGCTTTTTTGTGTATGTTATGTATTTTAAAATTTTACCTAGCTTAAAGAACCAAGTCTGAAACTAAAATTCCTTTCCAAAGTATGAAGTTAAGTAGAATGAGACTAGTGTGCTTGGAATAAGCGTAAACCAACTGTGGTATACGAAAAGAAAACACCACCACCAGAGTGTCGTGTGTTTCATTCATCAGCTACAATGTGGTGAAAATATATTTGCAAAGTGTGCTTGAGTTTGTAGCACCTGTGTATAATTCATGCTTGGATGAAGAATAGGCATGACACAGAATAAATGACTTTCAATTACTTGATTTCAACCGTGTATTACAAAAGATAAGACACAAAGTATGCGACCCCAGCCGGGAAGTATTTATTCCCTGAAATTTGATCATTAACAAAATAAATGCCTTTTTAAAGCATTACCTATTTGAATTTTAGAAGCATATTCTATATGAAAGCCACTTGCTATTGAAGCTGTCACAGTGCACTCTCAATTCAATGAGGCATGCTTTGAAAAGCCCAGCCTAATAGTGAACATATGTCTCCGTGTAACTTTTGTTAGCAGTGCCACCAAAAAAAATCTGTTTTATTTTATAGTTTTCAAAAATTTTGCAAAGAGTGTACCTGAAAAGATTCATTTGGCTTGAACATAATGAATGAAAAGGTGAGAGAGAATAAAAGAGTTAGAATATGTTTTGCTCAGTAAGCCCAAATGTTTTTCAGGTTGACCTAATCCAGTTGTCCAGAGTTCTAAACCTGAAACACTTCCTACCCTTACAAAGGATCACTGTGAGCCTGCTTCAAGTGATGTGACAATGGGACTGTGCCAGATAACAACAGCAGTTCTTCCTAGGCAACAGGCTGCAACTCGTTGAAGGCAACTCAGACAAAGATGGAAAGCATATCATCATGGGTTCAGCTCCTGAAGGAGGGCAGTTCACAACACTAACTGCGGAAACCTGACACTCAGAAGCAGAGTACAAAGCCTTTGTTTTGAATGGTGCGCTACAAGGTAAACAAAGGTATCAAGCAAAACTTTGATCAGTGGTGGGAAACTGGAAAACATGGGAAATTAAAAAAAAAGTATACACAGACGTAACCAAGAAATCTACATCTGCAGGTAGGGGTAACACCAAATTCAGAACAACCTTTTCCTCTATTTATTTATGTAGTACTAAGCTGTTGTACCGTGTTAGCCATTACGAATGTAATGAGAAGTCAAACAAATTGACACCTTTTATTGGCTAACTAAAAAGATTACAATATGCAAGCTTTCAAGGCAACTCAGGCCCCTTCTTCAGGCAAGATGTAATGGAAGATGTTGCCTCGAAAGCTTGCATATTGTAATCTTTTTAGTTAGCCAATAAAAGGTGACATTTTGCTTGACTTCTCACTCTTATTTATTCATTTTGTCAAGCCTAAGAAAATTAAACTAAAGATTTAAAGCTTTCCTTCTGATTATGCCCACATACATCTGTGACTTTAGTTTTCATATTTATGTTACTCTTCTTATATCTATATAGGCATTTTAACTGATTGGACACATCTGTTATATTATACTAACATGTAAACGGGATTAAACATTTAACATTTTCCTTTTGCATCTAAATTAATAAAAATGACTAGGAGATAATCTAAGAAGAAGCCAAAGTTCAGACACCAGTCTTTTTGTCGAAACTAGAACATAACCAGAAATTAAACATTAGAAACAACAGCAAAGATTCTTAAACTGGGAAGTCAAAAATTTTAAATTATTTTTAGTAATAATTTGACCCTACATCCTGAGGAACTAGTAATGGGAAGTGTGTATGGGATAGTGATTTTCTCAGAATCACAATAGAAAAGATCACATTTGTTGTGAAATTGCAATGCTTGTAGAAAAACGATGATAGCATTGCGGCATAATGGCAAAAAATATTCAGCTTTTTCAATTCACTTTAAATTCCTAACTTAACATTAAATTTGTAATCCAATATACTGTAGTTTGTAAAAATCCATTCAGAATTTCTCACAAAAAATATTATAAAACTGTTGATAATAACAGTGTCTCCTTTTGTATTTTTTTTTTGTGGTTTTTAATTTTTGTTTCTATTTGTTTAGCTTCATCTCTAATACTGTGCTTGAATTTGACTGACACCTTGTTTTCTGACCTCTTCTCCTACATCATGTTAATCCTTGTTTGCCTGCTAGTACCAGTTAATTTTACCATTTTTCCCTTTCATTCCTTAAAGCTGATAGGATTATTCTGTTACAAAGCAACTATGTTTTTCTTCGCAATGTTTTGCCCCTGTTGTTACTACAAGTAATGATCGTTATGGGTGTACCTGAGTACTGTGAAACAATGAATATAAAAGGTCTTCCAGGGCAATCTTTCCCTATCTGAGCTGTGGACTAAAAAAAAAATCTATCACATGTGCAAATTGTTTGTGTATCAACTTTCTGTTTGTGTCATTGACTGTTTCTTGTTCATAGTTTTGGTCTTCACACACAGCCTTCTTTTTTCCAGTTTTGACCTGGTTTGATTTCACATGATTCTCCTGGTCACTTCAAATCTTGTCTGCCCTACAGACATAACAGAAGAATTATATAGCCTTCCTAATATGTCTGTAGTGGACTGAAAGTGAAGTTCAGTCAAGGAGGATTTTATTTATAGTGCAACAGATACACATACACAATAAGCAGATGTTCTATCAACAGACTCTTTAGGTGTAAGCAAGCAATATTTGAAGATATCATAAGATGTTTCACCAAAACCACAGTCAAAGTGAAGCAGGAAATTCAAGGCCAAACAGTATTCTGTTAAAGTTCTTGTATATCATTTTATTGATTGACAAGAATTTTCAGATGATTCTGCACTTATGGGGTGTATTGATAAAGGGGTATAGAATATAGGAGTCAGGTGGAGAACTTTGTTTCTTGGTGCAGAGAGAATTGTCTGCATTTTAACATTAGTAAAAACTGGTCATTGACTTTCACTACACAAAAATGCCTCTATGCCCGGTCACTTTTCAAGAAGTGGATGTGGAGGTGGTGTGCTCCTACAAGTACTTGGGGGTCCAAATCAATGACAGGCTGGACTGGTCACAGAACACAGAAGAACTATATAAGAAAGGGTAGAGCAGGCATCCTTCATGTGACATCCTTCACATCTTCTACAACTCTGTGATGGCCAGTGAAATTTTATATGCTACTAGTTGATTACCGAGTGGCTTCGCTCACTGAGTGCAAGGGAAAAAAATAAAATGTAGTATTTATAAAATAAGTTATTAAGTAGTAAAACATTTTGATAAGAGTTTGAAGAACATATAAGAAGCGTATAAATTATTAAACAGTAAAACATTTCCATAAGAGAATTTGAATGATATATAAGAAGTGTATAAATTATTAAACAGTAAAACATTAACATTTAAGAAGTAAAGATACATTGAGTACTACTGCAGTGGTTTCGGGTAAACTACCTACTTGACAACCTGGCACTACGTGCCTGTGATTTAAGAGAAAAATTATTCTGAGAAATGTGGACGCTGCCCTTCGGTGCTTAACGGGCAGAAGGTCCAAACAATTCCCAAGTCCAATACTTCACATGAAGAGGTCGGTACATCTTCTTAGATGTAAACCCTCCATCTTCTTAAAAGAATTCATCACAAAAGCAACCTTGAATGTTGCAGGGTTTTAGTGACCCAAACTCACCTTAAGGGAGAGTATGTAGCCGTGCACCGAAATTTACCAAGAGAGTCACACTTCAATGGCACCGATTACACTCATTTGCAAAGATTTCCACTGTCCAAGGAGCCGACGGGGCACTTGAAGTGTCACAAACAGTGAGAGAAGAGAAGACGCTGCCCGAAACTGCGAAGCTGTCGACCCGGCGGAGCAGCCCGACATTCTGCGCCTCCCAGCGTCCACTTTGTTGTCAGGACCCCTCGCCGCTGAAGGCGGTCTCGTCTTCACATTATTTACAGCTCGGCGCAGTTAAAATGTAGAAAGACGCAAAGCTGTTTTCTTCATCTCTTCTACTATCAAGTACTGCCAATTAAAAAAAAGTTACAATGTGGCAGTTTCCGCGACAGTCACTTGGACGAATAAATAAAACTTCTCTGTCTGAACGCGCCTGCTGGCGGACGGCTCAGCGCTGCAGTTCAGAGAGGAGGATTGGGAGAGGGTGACGCGGGGTGCACTTCTATGGGATAGATTGGTGTGTTTGTGTTTACTTCTTTTCAATATCAGTAAAATAACTCTCACACAAATAATAACAATTTGTAAAGATGATATAAAAATGGTGTCCACAAACGAAGTGATTAGTTCCTGTATTATAATATGTTCTGTGGTCATACGTAATTTCCGTTTTGCGTGGTCATACGCAATTTCCGTTTCAAACGCAAAAAGAATTTTATATATATAGATGCTGTGCTGAGCTGGTAACATATATTCAAGAGATGCCCACCAAATCAACAAGCTAATTGAAACAGTATGCTTAGTTATATGACACACTCTGGACCCCCTGTAGGTAGTAGCAAAGGACAGAATTAAAACAAAACTGAGTTTCTTTATGAACAATGATGCACAAATCTTCTCTCTGACACACAAACACTGAGAACTTTCAGCCAACGAATTATTCAGCAGAAGTGTGTCAAGTAACGATATGGGGGTTCCTTTATTCCAACAGCAATACACTTGCATAATGCTTCACTGGGACTGGAGTCAGAAATTTTCAGTAGCGTGTCTTAAGAGACACAGAAATTCTTAGAATGAATGTACAGCTGCAATCTGGAAATGGTTTTACTTCGGAAATGTTTTATAGATTTTTCAAACAAATTACATTATTTTTATGATTAACACCTTCAAACAGTCAGTAAGAATGACAATTCCTAGTGACACAACAATGTATTCGATTTTTGAGTAAAGGCCTTGCCACATTACTCAGCTTTTTCAGTTATAACCTTCATTTACATAATCTTAGTGAGATTTAGGCAGTCGGGGTGCACTACCCTGAAGCCAGTAGCCTCATGTCACATACCCAATGATTCACTTCAACTAGTCTGCGACTCACTCAGATAAAATCAAATAGGTTGGATTTTGTGTTTAATCGTAGGGATGGGCTCTGTGTGTTCTGACAGCCTATGAACGATGATATGGAAGTACAATGCATTTAAGTTAGTGACAAGAAATACGGAACAGGAGTGTTTTGAACACTACAAACAGAAGAGAAGCCTGTCTGTCTGATGTCTTAAATTTTGTATATCACAACAGATTGTACAAAAGTAAAAAGGGCTGAGATCATGGCTGAACTGACCATAGCTGTTAACCCTCCATACAGCACGGGCTCAGTCAGGCAGCATGCTATTGGCTGTCTCAGAAAGGGGAGAGCACACATGTGCTGGGAGATCAGCCATCAGTTTGTAAATGATACACAGGCAGAGATTTTCTGTCCTTTAAACTGATATGGTCTGGCGATGAGATCAGCTTCTGCCTTCAGCAAATGTGACATACCCCATGCGACTTTCAGCTTAAAGTTACTTTGAATTATAAGTGGCCAATGAGTCTGAAACTGGATTGAGGTGGTGTAGTTCTGTTTAGCCATCTGGTTATTCTGTAGCACCAAGGGCTGGTAAATAAGTACTTCTATTAGTAAATGATATGAGTAATATTAAGTAGTAATCTTCTACAAACGGCAGAGGGACATGAAAGACATTCTCAGTTAAGTTAAATCTGGCAAAGGTTTACTGGCATAACTAAAACAGAATGCCCTACAGTTTGCCTTGTCTTACACCCAACATTGGTGCATGTTATATAAAAATGTTTTTAATTCAATTCAGTTTATTTTTGTATAGTGCTCTTCACTGAGTGCAGGTACAGAGCATTGTGAGAAAATTACAAGTAGACACAAATACAAACTTTACAAATTACTAATTACATAGCAAGTACACATTAAGACAGTTGTGTTTAGACAGACAGGAAACAAAGTGGTTTCTAACTGATTAACAGAAATGGAGCCCAGCAATATCTGCCCATTAATTAATTGTTGAACATAGAGTGGATTTAGGAAGCATTCAGACTCCTTCACTCTTTTCACATAGCAAAATGCAAATACCCAATAATCACAAAGTAAAAACAGGATTTTGGACATTTCTGCAAATTTATTAAAAATGAAAAACAGAAATATTGCATTGACACAAGTATTCAGACCCTTTGCTATGACACTTAAAATATGGCTCAAATGCATCATATTCTATTAATCATCATTGAGTTTCAACACTTTGTTTGGAATCCACCTGTGTTCAATTCAAATGATTGAACTTGACAAGGAAAGGCACATACCTGTCTATAGAAAGTCTAGTCTAACAGCTGATAATTTATATCAGAATAAAAACCAAGTTATGAGGTCTCAGGAATTGACTGCAGAGGTTAGATGCAGGATTGTGATGAGGCACAGGTCAGGGAAAGGCTACAAAAAACCCCCTCAGCACTGTAGGTTCCCAAGACCACAGTTGCCTTCATGAAAGAAACATGTAACCACATACAACTCTTCCTAGAGCTGGCCACCCGGTCAAAGTGAACAATCATGGGTGAAGGGCCATGGTGAACGAGGTGACTAAGAACTGAATGGTTAACCTGGACAAATTGATATTCCCTTATTTCAGAATGATTGGACAAGTAGCTAGACAGAAGCCTCTCCTCAGTAAAAGACACACAGAAGCTAACTTGGAGTTTGCAGAAAGGCACCTAAAGGACTTAAGACTGTAAGAAACAAGAAATCCTGGCCTAATGAAACCAACATTAGCGTCATGTCTGGAGGATGCCAGTCAGTGCTTATCGGCTGTGCAATACCATTCCAAAGGTGAAGCAACATGGTGGCAGCATCATAATATGGGGTTGTTTTTTAGTGGCAGGGACTGGGAGGCAACACAGGGTTGAGAGAAAATTGAATGGAGCAAAGAAAAGAAATATCCTTAATGAAAGTCTGCTCAAGAGAGCTCCAGGCCTCAGACTGGGTTGAAGCTTCACCGTAACATACATTGCAAAAATGAAATCTAAGCCAAGTGAAAAGTATTTGAATCATGAAATTAAATCTAGTTTTCATTATTACAAGAATTGTTGACTAACCCAAAAAATTGTATTTATGAGTATTTAGCTTAATTTAAGAAATCCTGTAAAGTAAATTTTCCTTACCCCTTTGGCAGATTTTTTTTGCTAACTACAAGCAAAACAGCTCCCATTTAAAGTTTTTTTTTGTCTAGTTTTTGCATATGAATTTTTTACAGTGCAGGACAATGATCCTAAGCACTAAGCAAAGACAAGACATGAATAGTTTAGAGACAACTCTGTGAATAACTTTGAGTTGCCCAGCCAGAGCCCAGACGTGAACCCAATTGAACATCTCTGGAAAGACATGAATATATCTGTCCACTATTGGTCACCATCCAACCTGACAAAGCTTAAGAGGATCTGCAGGGAAGAATGGCACAAAATCCCCAAATCCAGGGGCCTCATGCATAAACGGTGCGTACGCACAGAAATGTTGCGTAAGAACATTTCCACATTCAAATCACAATGTATAAAACCTACACTTGGTGTAAAGCCACGCACTTTTCCACGGTACCTCATACCCTGTCGTATGCAAGTTCTCCGCTCGGTTTTGCAGACTGGCGGCACCCTGCGTCAAAACACTGCTACTGTCCCTGTGTGGTTACCCTTTATTTCTTAGAACCACATTTCTGACGCGGCTTTATAAATACACTGAAACTAACTGCATATTGTTTATTAGTGTAATGCATCTGATTGTAGATTACCTGTAACAATATAATGGCCCAGGGAATAGCCAGAGTATTCCAAATACCATAACTGCTTTAGCGTTGTTACTCTCACAGCACCATCTTTTTCTTTTTCTTCTTTCAGCTGCTCCCTTTAAGGGTTGCCACAGCGGATCATCTTTTTCCATATTACTCTCACTGCACCACTCAGAGTATTTATATCACTGTATCTGAGTGGGGAATCACAGCAGCAGCTGATCAGAAAGAGAATTATTGGTATACAGCATCAAGCACATGCTTGCCGTTCAGCCATGGCAAAACGTTTCAAAGCCTTTCCTGTACGTATTTTGCGGTTCAGAAACAGTTTCATCCCAAGAACTATAAACACACTCAATCAATTGCTCCTTGTAGAACTATTTGTACTCATAAGTACAATTACCCCATTGTAAACTTGCACTACAGTTATAATATTGCACAACCTGCGCCACTTTATAAAGCACGTATTTACATACGATGACAATATCATTTTTAAGATGAAATGCAGCAAAATATGTTGATTATATTATACAGATAAAACTTTAACTTCATTTAAATAATCTGTATTGTTAATATTTAAACATGTGAGGACACGGTGCTGCAGCGCTAGCAAGTTCACGTATTGTTCCTGCCTTGCGCGCTGTATATTTGCTGATGCTGGTGCGACACTGGAAGGATAGACGGGTAGAATAATTAAACACGTACTATGAAGATTGAATGTTCCTTAAAAGTTTTGAAGAATCGTCGTTGTAAGCTTACAGATGGCTTAACGTCTATTACAGAGCTGATTGTGTGGCGATTGGGTATTTGGGGAAAGAAAAGTAAGGACAGGAATTGGAGATTAGTACGTTTGAAAGAGACAGTACTGCTACAATAAATTATTTCATCGAAGGTCGCGCATGGCGCAGCAGTATCTTGTGTGAGACATGAACAATCACTGCGCCATCATTTAATAACATGCTTTCATTCCAATCATCATGAAAATAATATCACATATACATCTCAGTATTTTAATTATTCAGAGAGCTGTAATATAATGAATGTAATGGATTCTGTGTCCTGTCGGAGGAAGAGAAAGAACAGAAGCACTTAGTGATTCACACACATAAAGCACATTTAAGATCAAATACAAAACAAAGCATTTAACAGGCTACTTTAGTTACGATGGGATTTAAGAAACTAGTAAATTAAATGAATTTAAGATGAAGTTTATGATGTTCTACTTTAATGACAAAATAAAACTACATGATTAAAGTGGAAATTTCGAGATTAAAGTTGACATTTCGTACTTTTTTCCCCACTGTGTGCCTATTTTTTTTTTGTCTGTACCCTAATAAGCTAAGACGGTGGGCTACAACTCGCCTTTTCACGGCGACTTTGATATGTGACTTTTGTTTATTTTGGCACTGTGTGACTTTGAACTTGAGCTTTCGAGTTTCTCCAACACACTATGTCACTCGATCAACTTCCTTTTGTTGATTATACCACTGTTTAAATCAACAAATAGTATGTTTTTGCTTTGCCTCCACTTGGTATTTGCTGAAATTCTTATATTTTCCCCCGTGTCTTTTCACAGAACGCTGAGCTTAAGGGCTATTTATATTAATTTGCATATTCAAAGAGGCGTAATTCTAGGAGGAATTGGGGCGGGACAGCACACGCGTGCACAAGCGTTACTTTTCACGCTGACCGGGATTTTTGGAGCAGAAGAATGCGGAAGTTGGAGTACGCACAGATTCCTGCATCTGGATTTTTCTGTGCGTAAGCACATTTCGGCTTTTGTGCTTACGTCATGTTATAGTGCGAATTCTACACACGGCATTATGCATGAGGCCCCAGGTGTGCAAAGCACGTCACATCATACCCAAGAAGACTGCGGGCTGGAATTGCTGTCAAAGGAGCTTCAACTAAGTACTGAGTAAAAGGTCTGAATACTTGTATCAATGGGAAATTTCACTTTTTTATTTTTAATGAATTTGCTAAAGAATTTCTAAAAATCCTGTTTTTGCTTTGTTTTTTTGGGGTATTGGGTGTTGCTTGATGTCGGTAAAAATGAATGTAAATGATTTTAGCACAGGTTTGCAGCACAGTAAAATGTGAAAAAAGTGAGGGGGTCTGAATAATTTCTGAATCCATTGTATATAAAGTGCATGTAAATTATACACAACTTTCTAGTGAAATGACACGTAACAATATTTCAATTTAGATTGCATTTAGTTCAAATAAATGACAGAGATGAAGTACTATAATGAGAACTATGTGAAAATTATAATTTTTAATACATTTTCAAGAAAAATGGACTGAAGCATATGTAATGTATGGCATAAGTAGAATATATATTGCAAGCAAAAGGTGGAATTCCCAGTACAACTAAATTGGGACAGAGTGCCCTCAGCTGGGCAGAAAGCAATTTTAATAGAGGAAGGCAACATATATTACGATACAGTAGATTAGAAAGAGAAAGAAAAGAATTTGATCAGTTAAAAGCAACTGCAGTCAGCCCCAAGTACAAAGACACTTAGGCTCCTCAAAGGCTGGGAGAAGGCAACCACTTCCTCCATTCCTGTCTTTTTAAAAATTCTTTAAAGCCTTTTTCTTGCTATTTTTTGTAACCTTCCTCTCCGTATACTTTTATTTCTTAAAATGAATTGCATCTTGTTTTTGTTTAGAATGATATCCTTAAAATTTCAGCCTGCACCAACATTTCCCTAGATGTTTTTTTTTATCCTCCAAGAGTTTTAACACTTAATGTTTTTCCAAATCTCTTTGAATCTTTATCACCAATATTTCAACTCTACTGCTGTATTTTTCATTCAGTACCAATGACCTGTCTCTTATCATTATGATTCTGCTTTCCACATTGTTTTATTTATCTTTTTCTAGGGATAGTTTAGGCTTTACTTTCTTTGCCAAGGACCCCTTTGATGGTTGAGATTCTGCCTTTATTTTCACACCTTCTTCTATCTGAAGTGAGTGAAGGTAACTTAACACCATATGAAAATGTTACCTTAACCTTGAAATAAGTAAATAAAATTACAAATGTGGCCCACATTTTAGATTGATTATCAGTTAGCATTATGTGTCAGCTATAATAGTGGTTTGACAATTGGTACTCTTGTGAATTTTCAAAGTGACAAGAAGTAACTAACAGAGTTCCAAAAACGTCAAATAGTCATATCCAAACATCATGTCCAACATTCACCAGAAATGCAAAATAATTTACATTTTAAATATAATGTATCACAAATATAATGACGACATGTCAAATATAAACACACTGCAAAGAGAAACCATGGCTGCACGTTGAAGCTCATTAACTGAGACAGAAGAATATTTCACAGGAGAGCTGCTAAATGCCACAAAAGTATAACACTATATTTGAATCTGCACCTCTGTGACCCAGTCTCAACCAAAAACTGTACACCATGAGTTTCAGGAAATTAAAATTTAGGGCAGGTTTCCATTTGGAAATCACTTCTATTCAGGGCCAATGAACAAAGCACATAATACATAACCTAGTGTACTTGGACTCCTGACCAATGAAAACCATTATATTTATACGTTTTTGTTCACCTTATTTCCTAAATCCAGATGGGTTCATATTTGAAGAAAACCAAAAGGTCCCTCAAATCCTCAATGCTTGTTGGGTAGCCATTTTAAGGGAGAAATTATGTCTGATGATTACTGTGCATGGGTGCATAATGTCCTTGGAATATCAGGCCTTTTTATAGGACCAGGTACACCCTATGATGCAAACATGGTTCTCTCATGATATTCCCTTATTTCAGAATGATAACTCTCTAAGCAAATGGATAAACTAATTCAATAGAACACCACAGTAAAAATAAATGCCTTCCATGGCTTCAATCACTCACCAGATGTAAAACATCACTGACCCATCATAGAACGTTTTGCATTGGAGTGTGATGTAAATATCCATTTTCATTATCCTTTGAAGAGCTGGAGGTTTTTCCTTCTTGATGAATTGTCCTAGATATACAGAAAGATTAAAGCTGTTCTAATAGAAAATGGTGGTCCTACTCCTAATCATGGTCTTTACTGTATATTAATATATTTTTCTCTGATTTTTTTTTACAAACTTTGTGCTTCAGCGGTTGTCTCCCTCAGTGGTAATATTTAATATTATCCCTTTTCCCCTCTATCCCTTTTCCTACCATCTCTTTAAGCTTACATGACAGTTATATTTTTATAACGATTTTTATATAATACTGCTTACCAGCAACTGTGACTGAATTTTTTAGACTTATTTACAGTACACCACTATAGCGTCATCATCTGCAAACTTTAACTCCCGTAGTAGTTCATCTCCTATTTTTGTTCCTATCTGGAAACCAACCATCATCACAGTCTTTACCATTATTATAGATTATCAAAACAGTAATGGGAAAATCCTTCTACAGGTACCAGACAGCACAACTGAAAAAGGAAGCAAGCGATTCCACACAGTGTAACGATGGAGATAATTAAGTTTTATGCCTTTTGTGGCTAGAAAAGATCTTATTGTCATCAGAACAATTTTACCAAAACAGACCATTCAGCAAAACAAAGCTCAACAGTTATTTTCACCTAATTTTTCTAAAATGACATATTGACTTTTGAAAGCCTTCCAAGTACTACTGTCTACCACACTATTTAATTAATGAATATATAATATTATACTATATAATTAAGGTAGCTTGCTGATGCTTCATATGGAATAATGAGTAGGTTGATTTTCATAAAAAGTAAGAGGAAAAGTCATTCTGCATTCATTTCAACTGTGTTTTCTGCCAAATGGAAAATTTCTCAAAAAGAGAAAAGTTTACACTTTTATAGTGATCCAGAGATTAAGGTCTTCCAAAAGGGCTAATGGTACACAGATTTCAGTAGCAACTCTGTACTGAACTGAATGTTGTAATTATTTGTACAAGATATAACACCAGAAAATTAATGAGAATATGTTGGGTTAGGTTAAGTTAGGTAGACTTTATGATTCCAGATTGAAATTTGTTCGCAACAAGAAAGTACAAAAGACAGATCCATTAAATAAATAAAAGAGACAACAAGTAACAACCAGTGTTATCATATATTGGAATAAATTAGATTAGATAAAGTTTATGAATAACATGGGGAAATTCAGATGCATATAGAAGTCAAAACATCAAAAAACTAGGATACATACTCACAGGACAAATAATACAGCCAATTATTCAATCAATAAATATTGTGCAGATATTTCAAAATGAACTAAACAAATACATCTGGAGGAAGCATTGAATTGCTTGACAGCAGTGGGCAGAAAAGCCCCCTAGAAATGCTTCTTAGCACACTATAGTGGAATAAGCCTGTGGCTAAAAGTGTTCGAAGAGAGCCCCTCCTGGAGGGGATGGAGAGGATTTTTCATGATGCTATTCAATTTTGCCACCATCCACTTTACCACAACAGCTACCAGTTTGTCTAGGGTTCAACCAGTGATGAAGCAGGCTTTCCTGATAAACTACTTCTGTCATTGCTCCCTAGGAGACTGCAGCATAGAACACCACATTGTGGGCCAATAAAACATTACCAAACAAAGTTCACAGTACTGTGAGGATTATGTTTTTTTATTTTCTCCAGTGCCTTCAATACAATGCATCCATCCCTGTTAAGGGATTAGCCCAGAGATATGCTTGTGGATGAGCCTATGGCAGTGTTTCTCAACCTCTAAGTATTTGCGACCCGAGTTTTCATAACAGTTTTAATCACGCCCCCCCTAACATTTTTTTGAAATGTAGATGCATATTTTATTATACCTACTTAACTTTTATCGACATTTATAGTACTAGGGAGTTGTACCGTGTTAGCCATTATGAATGTAGAGAAGACCCAAGCAAAATGACACCTTTTATTGGCTAACTAAAAAGATTACAATATGCAACTCAGGCCCCTTCTTCAGGCAAGATGTAAGATTATCGACATTTATCTAACTCTATATTTATTGTTCTAGTATCAGAATGTAGTTTAAGTTAATTTGTTTTGGTTTCAACAGATGTTTTTGATTCTTGTTTTTTTTCCCTAGGGGGGCCTGCCCCACAGGTTGAGAACCACTGGCCTATGGTGTCCTGGATAATGAACCATATGTCAGGCAGACCACGATTTGTGAGACTCAAGGACTGAGACTCTCATAAAGATGTGAGCAACACTAGATCACCATTTAAATTTAACAATTTTCTACGCTGTGATTTGCTGGGCTGTTAACATAATTTCAGGACAGGCCCACCAATTCAACAAGCTAATTAAAATGGCAGACACATTTATGGGATGCACTGCCAACCCCGAAGAGGTCGTAGTAAAGGACAGAATTAAAACAAAACTGAGTGCCATTATAAACAAGACTGCACATCCTCTCTCTGGCACACTAACGCAGGATTTTCACTAACGCCGAGTATTATTCAGCAGAAGTGTGACAAGAAATGCTCTTTTGTGTGTAGGTATTTATTTATTGAGCTTCTGTAAAAAGCCAAAATTCCCCCTTGGGACAAAAAAAGTTCTATCTATCTATCTATCTATCTATCTATCTATCTATCTATCTATCTATCTATCTATCTATCTATCTAATAGTTATAATTACTAATAATAAAAAACACAGCAAACAATAAAATTAGAATCTGAATCATATATTTTAAAAAGCAATATTTATGCACGCCCTGTGATGGGCTGGCGCCCTGCCTGGGGTTTGTTTCCTGCCTTGTGTCCTGTGTTGGCTGGGATTGGCTCTAGCAGACCCCCGTGACCCTGTAGTTAGGATATAGCGGGTTGGATAATGGATGGGTGGATGGATGTTTATACATGGATAAAAGATAAAACAGACAACTAAAAATCACATTACTGAAAATGTCTGTCTAAGGCAAAAGTCAGTAGTTTCATCGAGATAATTATGCCAAGATCTTCCCAAAGTTATGTTAGGTTTTGGTGCATTGCTATGATTTGAGCTTCTTTTTTATTTTTTTGGGTTCTCTCTAAAGCTAGAAAACTCATCTTTGTGCTGATTTGGGGGCTTTAAAACTCAAGGGACATAATTCTGCAATCAGACTTTTGTTTAGAGCTTTGGTTTAGAAGTGTGATACTTTTTTTTACCTGAAGGTGACATATCCACAGAGATTTCCCATGATGCACCAGGGTTACTCTGGTATAAGTGTCACCCTAAAATAGCTAAAAGTATCTAAGATTGGACTAAACTTAACATACAACATACTTTGAATTTTGATTACCAGTGTTTTGACTTTGACTTAAAGTTTTGGTTTATGATTTTACTCTGATATTTCTCTCTTTTTGACTTTTGGTTTTTAATCCTTTCTTTGCCATTTCACTCCATTCTTTCTCCTGATTTTTAAATTTATTATTATAAACAAAATGAGAAAAAAATGCACTTTTCAGGTAAAGTGATCCAAAAAAGTGCTCTTAACATATGTGGTCCAGACTAAACAAAACCTACAGGCCTCATTTCCGGTGGCTTCCTTATGCTCTTTATCCTGACATGGTTTAGGTCAACAGAATCCCTTTAAGCAGCATTTCTACACTGTTGACAGTAGAATTTTCCAGGATGGAAATGCCGCCCATCCATAGGTCATGGGTATAAAACAATTAGTTTAATGAACAAGATGGTGATTTAAACCATGTACTGTTGCTGTCCCAGACAAAAGATTGCAAACCAATCAAGCAATTAAGGAAGTTTCTAGAGCTGAACCTTGAAATCCATTTTCTACCGCCATCACTAAAACACTAAATGGTGGAATTTTGTCATTGCAGTATGTTGTTACATCCCTTCCAAAATCTGCTCTATGTCAAGGTGCATTGAAGGTGTTCAGGTGGCTCATTCCCTAATAATGGAACTTTCTGCAGGTGTTTCCTTCATTTGTGTCAGTTACCTCGTAATGAAAGATTTTCACATGTTTAGTATTGTCTTAATATTTTGATTATGTATCTTAATCTACTCTCTTTTAATCTGTTTATAAAGAGGTAGCACATGTTAAAATGCCTCACATCTTGCCTAACTCTTTTGAGTCTGTATAATAGCCACACTCTCTGCTCAGATGAAAATGAGGTATTTTACTCTACACTAAAATCTCCCAGAAAACTGCAGAAGGAAAGTCAGGGCAGGCAGCTTGTCCGCTAATGTCTGCTCTGTTTTTTTGTATGCATTCTGAGCCCAGTCTGGAATCTGCGTTCTGTGCTGCTGAAGGGCAAGCATCCAGTTATCAGGCTTTTATCTCAGTTGTCTGACTGGGCCCTCGAAAAAAGTTCAGATACCAGCCTGAGTCTCAGTCCGATCTTTGTTCTTTGCCTTGTAACTTGCTGTTACTGCCTCTGATTGATGTTTGTGAAATAGCTATAGTGTAGCCATCCAGGAATGCTATTACTGCATGATTCACACACCCCTACGAAATTCCAGCACTCCGGTGAGTCGCAGCGTCAGAGCCAGACTTAAAAAATGACAGGAATTTACATTAATTCATGTTAAAAGCATAAGGAGGCACTGCATGCTGTTTAGAAAGAAAAAAAAAGGCTGCCTATGATTTACATTTAAAACATGTCTTTGTTTTCCTTTATTTTAATTCCCTTTACTTACAAACACGGCCATGCAAGAGCACATCTCAGATGGTATTTTGCAAACTGTAATTAAAAATCTGTATGTTTTCTGGTTATGGCAATCAAATTTGATTTTTGTTTTCTTCTTGGACTTAAATCTTAAACAACATATTGAAAGCAATAAAATAAATGTCAGCCGTGGTTATTTCAATAGCAGGTAATTTATAGGCACTTCACCTAAGCAGAATGAAGTGACCAAACTTTGATTTGTATAAAGCCTTGCAAGAGGGGCTTAGATATTCCATTGGGTGTCATATATAGTTTTTAATGGAGAAATGAGGGGAGGGTTACCTCCTCACACAAATACTATATATACTGTAAATAAACACAACCTGTGGGTCTTGTAATTCTGCCATTCACGAAGCCTTAATAACTGCTTATTGTTCTTATCCTGTGAAGGGGCTTTGTCTTTTATGGGTGAAGCCATTGCAAACTGCAAGGTACTGTATATTAATTTTGGGAGTACTCTCATGATGTCACCCTGAACTGTATTAAATTAATTCAGTACTGAGTGGGTGTTCGCTTCCTGGGTCCTCCCTGCGTGGAGTTTGCATGTTCTCCCTGTGTCTGCGTGGGTTTCCTCCGGGCACTCCGGTTCTCTCCCACAGTCCAAATACATGCAGGTTAAGTGGATTGGCGATTCTAAATTGTCCCTAGTATGTGCTTGGTGTGTGGGTGTGTGTGTGTGTGTGCCCAGCGGCGGGTTGGCGCCCTGCCCGGGATTGGTTCCTACCTTGCGCCCTGTGTTGGCTGGGATTGGCTCCAGTTGACCCCTGTGACCCTATGTTTGGATTCAGCGGATTGGAAAATGGATGGATAGATGGATGAGTGCATGAATGGATGTTGATTTTCCAGTTTTCATTTACATGCTAAATCATGACAGCAATCTGCAGCGAGTATATAGATCTGCACTGCATATGGGGACATGCATATATATGACTAAATCTTAACAATACTGCTGCAGCTAAGGTAGTGTACATAGGCACTGATCAGCCACATCATTACATCCACCTGTGTTACAGTAATTCCTCTGTGGGACTGGGCTAGACATTCCAACATTCTGTTCCCTATGTGCATCAATGAGCCTTGGGTGCCCATAACCCTGTCTGTGGTTCATTGATAGTTTTTCTTTGGACCACTTTTGGCATGTACTAACCAGGGCTTACAATGAACATCCTACTAGACCTACTGTTTTGGAAATGCTCTGACCCAGTCGTCTAGCCACCACAATCTTGTCCTTGTCAATGTTACTCACATCCTTACACATGCTCATTTTTTCTGCTTCCAGCATATCACTTTCAAGAACTGACTGTTTACTTGCCACCTAATATATCCCACACCTTGATAGACGCCATTGTAATGAGATAATAAGTGTTATTAACCTCAGCTGTCAGTTGTTTAAATTTTATGACTGATCAGTGTATACTAGACTAAGAAACTCACAAATCTGCCTGCTTCCTCCTTAGCTTTAAGGCTATCAACTTGATAGAAGACTCGCGAACACAGCTATTCTCTGTTTACCTGTACTCCTCTGCCAGGTCATTTGCCTTTTCAAAGAGGAACCTGGAAGCCGTCTGTTGACTCTCAGTGGATGACAATTTCTTATTTCTTGTTGCATGAGCTTTTTGGCAGCATCCTATTTACCATTCAGCAATAAACGGTTACTTGCTATTCTAGACAGCAAACTAACTGTAAACCGTAAACTAAAATAAATTTTTAATTTTCTACTGTTATCACCTCAATATTATGATTAAAACATCAATTTTTCCTGTTAGAAATATTGCTTGTCTATGGCCATCTTAAACCTTGGCTATGCTTTCACTGTATATTCATATCGACCAGAGCAGTTATATATATATTCATATCAAGTAGGGCAGCGCATTACAGTCTGACCCTCTTGTTTACCAGGTTATCAGATCAACTGTGAAGTGCACCTTACACGAAAGGTACCAACTAATCCCTTAGGGGGAGAAGGAGGAAGAAGTTGGGAGCATGCGGCAGGTTAATGTTACACCCTGGACAAAGCACTTGCAGATTAAGGGCATTGCTCAAGTGCTCATTTCTTAATGGAGAACAGAAAGAAATGTCAAAACCAACCATACAACTGTTATCTATAATCTCGTACCTGTCTCACTGTCCATATTTTACCCTGTATATTTATCCCTAGGGACTTCTGTGGCACTATGGCTACCTTTTACTTTCAATCCTTTAATTGAACCCAGTTTATCAGCAAGTGGGGGACCCCAGTTATACAGAAAAATGTACAATCTAGCTTCTCAGCGTGCTAGTAACAATCAAACAGAAAGAATGAGTTAACCCTTCACTTAAAAATTATATTTCTTTGCATTTCCAGATGCCAATTCCCAGATGGCTAGTTTTCTTTAGTTGCAAATTTTACATATATCCTGTGGCAGGCGGCTGGGGGCTATGCCCAGTCTGGACACCTAGAAAGAACGAGAGAGGGACTATGCCTCCCTTGGACCACAAGAGTGCAGCCACCCTAGTTTGTATGGGGGCCACGGGAATTGAGCATGGAAGCTCAACCCTATAGGGACCCGTGGTCACCGCCAGGGGGCGCCCAGATGAGTAAGGAGTCCTGGACGTCAGCACTTCTGCCACACCTGGAGGTGCTGGTGGAAGAAAT
The DNA here is from genome assembly GCA_026402145.1 of Polypterus bichir lapradei. NCBI lineage: Eukaryota > Metazoa > Chordata > Cladistia > Polypteriformes > Polypteridae > Polypterus > Polypterus bichir. Next base: position 58,287,863 of record JANRMT010062807.1, on the reverse strand, counting down.
ATCAGGGACACCCGGAGTGCTTCCTGTTGCTCATGTGTCATTTCCGCCATGCTAGGAAGTGCCACAAGAAGCTCATCAGGAGGCACCTGGAGCACATCCAGATGGAAATAAAAGGGGCCGCCTTTCTGAAGTCGTCAGCCGGAGTCGGGAGGAAAGCCTGGACTTAAGGGTGATTGGTGCTGGGGAACTGTGTGCTGTGCGGGAGAGTTTTTTATTGCCTAAAAACGTGGGTGTTTTTGGACTTATGGTGTCTGCCTGTTTGTGTCCGGGCTAAACTTCCACAATCCATAATCAAAAAAAAAAAGAAAAGAAATTGATTTCTTGTTGGAGAGAGTACTCCATGAAAGTGTTCATAGCAGCAACAAATGGAAAGCTCCATTAACATGTCAATTTCAGCTGAGAGGCTCCTTTTAAATGTTTATTTTTTTAACCAAACAGCAAATTAACTCAACTCTTTAAATAAGTGTCAGAAAAGCAACATCTGAATTAAAAATGTTTGTTTTCAAGAAACAGCCAAAAGAGAATTCTTTTTTGAAAAATGACTAATAAAAGGGCTTACTTGTTTTCATCTCTGTTAGTAAAGTGCACCATGACACTTTTCAGTTTCTCAAAACACTTGGAAATGTAATTGAATCATTATTACTAAGCTCAAGGTTATTTTCCCATGGGATTTAAAAGCTGCACTTTCTAAGTAAACAAAATACTCTAAATCCTACTTTATCTTTCTGCTTTTCCAGAATTCATCCCACTCCTGTTCAGCTTGACCACATTTTAAGACTAAAGCCTATCCCCTGAAATCTATCAGCTGATAAGGTTAAGTATCTCTCATATACCCTCCAAGGCTCAACAACAAATTCCAGAATGGTGCATGATATTAAACATCCTACTATTATACTGCTAACTGTTCACTGGCTGAATATAAACCTCTCATTCAGTACCAAAAGCTTATCTTGATATATGAGCTCCTCCATAACCTTTCATCATTGCTTTTTTCTCTTGTTTAGGTGTATGTCCTTCTTATAGACTCTGCTTTGCTGATTCAGGACTACTTTATAATATTCATAAATGGAAATGTTAATCTTTAGGTCATCAGGCTTTCTCAGTGGTTAATTCAAAGCTGTAGAAAGCCTTTCTTCAAGCAATATTTTGTCACAACATTTAAATCTAGACTTAAAACTCTCTTTTAACTTGTTTATTTCATCTTTTCCTGTTGTCCATTGTTAATAATCTTATTTAATCCAAATAACACATTCAATTTGCTAACTATCAATAATCCTAAAACAACTTTTGGGATTCCTTCACATTTGAAAGTTATTACACTACAGTAAGAGTTTATTGTCTCAAATTCCAATATTTTGGCCAAAACTGACCTGGAACATATACCAGAGAACTACTCTGAGCAAGATCAAAATCGTAAATCGTTTCTACACCATGAACCAGGACAAATCTGACATTTTCAAATGTCAGTATCTATAAGCATCAAATCTGTGAAATCTAGATGTAGCAGTCAACATAAATATTGTTTTTTTAACGTTTTTGTTTATAAGTGGAGATCTTTATTATCTCAGTATGCAAAACTGTAGTCAGAGGTCAGGCAGGTATCAGAATGATAGTGTTATATGTGTGTCACTGTGATTCAAAGATGTTATGAAACACCATTAAGAGAGGACTAAGGCCACTCTGTGTCTGTCTGCTCAGTTCTTTCATTGTTAGAAGCAGTATCTTCAAAGACACCCCAGTCCGTGCAGTTAAAGCAGGCCTACAGCTTCAACTTTGCCTCAACAGCCCACCTAATCACAGATTTAGCAGATCTTAACTTATCCCTATAGGTTGGAAGCAAATGAATCAAACAGTGATCAGAGAAATCAGAGAAAGGCATGCTTTAACACTGTATAGCAATGATCCAGTGTGTTACTGTATCTGCATACATTTGGGAAGTTCCTGGATGAGATTTGACTTATTAAAATCCTCCAGAATAATCAGAAGGGAGTTTGGATTATTTTGCTTCATACTCATTATCTGATCAGCCAGTTTTTGTAGCGCCACACTCACACAGGGGTGCGGTGGGATGTAAACACTAACCAGAATAAATGAGGAAAACTCCCACAGTGAATAAAAAGGCCTACAACTAACAAAACGTATTTCTAAATTAGGACAGCACATTTTTTTAACACTGTGACATCAGTACACCAGCCCTTATTGATATAAAAGCAGATTCCTCCTCATTGTGTTTTCCCTGATGTCTCTGATGCGTGGTCCGCTCTATAAAGGTGAAAGCTGGGCAGGTGTAATGCAGAGTTTGGGATGGATTCATTTAACCAGGTTTCCATGAAACACAGAACAGAAGAAAGTGAAAAGTCCTTGTCAGTTCTGTTGAGGAGTAACTGTTCATCCTTTTTATTGCCCAGAGAGCGCAGATTCGACCAATGTAAACTTGGGAGCACCATTTGAAAATCCCGCTGTCGCAGCCTAACGAGTGTACCAGTGTGCCCTTTTGCGATACCTGTGTCCTCATCTGCTGCTGACAACTTCTGCTCCACCAGCAATGATATTAAGAAAAAAGATTACTTGTGAAAAATCCAGTGTCAGTGTCAATTGTTTAACAATTCTTCATGGGTATACTTGATTACAGTTGAACACCAAACTACGAGACAAATAAACAAAAACAGACAAAATACTAGAGAGCACCAAACCGAGGCTGCAATTTCCGTTGCCAAGATAGTCATCACCCGCCATTAGGTCTGAAAATTGAAAGTACAGCTTATGAGAAGGATTTAGGATTCAGTTGACTCATCACTGTAACTTCCAGACACTGTTTAGAAGCCATTAAGATGACAAACATTATGTTAGGTTATTTAGCCTAATGTATGAGTACAAGTCAAAGGGAGTTATGCTGAAGCTTTATAAAGCACTAGTGAGGTCTCATCTGGATTACTGTGTACAATTTTGGCCTCCAGGCTACAAAAAAGAAATAGGAGCATTAGAAAAAGTCCAGAGAAGACCAACTAGACTGATTCTAGGACTACAGCAGAGGAGTTATGATGAAAGATTAAAACAGATGAGGTTTTTCCGTTTAAAGTATGTAGGGAATTAGTCCAGCAAATCGAGAGTGTTAATTTAAAATGAGTTCAGCAAGACCACAGTGTCGCAGTGGGAAACGGATAAATTTCGTATAAAAACATTATGAAGTGTTTCTTGATACAGAGAACCAAACACACATGGAATAAGTTACCAGGTAGTGTGGCAGATAGTAAAACTTTAGGGACCTTCAAAACTAGACTTGATGTTATTTTGGAGGGGATTAATTGGATAGGACTGTTGAGCTTTGTTGGGCTGAATAGTCTTCGAGATTGTTCTAAGAGGGGAGTGGGCAGTCTAATGGTCTGGAATCCCTACAGATTTTATTTTTTTCTCCAGCCGTCTGGAGTTTTGTTTTTGTTTTTTCTGTCCAACCTGGCCATTGGACCTTACTCTTATTCTATGTTAATTAATGTTGATTTATTTTATTTTCTTACTGTGTCTTTTATTTTTCTATTCTTCATTATGTAAAGCACTTTGAGCTACTTTTTGTATGAAAATGTGCTATATAAATAAATGTTGTTGTTGTTGTTGTAATGTTCTAACAATGGTACCCAAATCAATTGAATGAGGTGAATATCGATCTTACACCTTATCTTATAATATTAAATAAAAAATAAATTACAATGTTGCCCAGAAATGGAATTTCCAGGACAAATGACAGTTGAAAAAATGTCATACACACATTGCTATATCTTTCCATCCATTATCCAACCTGCTATATCCTAACTACAGGGTCACGGGGGTCTGCTGGAGCCAATCACAGCCATCACAGGGCGCAAGGCAGGAAACAAACCCTGGGCAGGATGCCAGCCCACCGCAGGGCACGCGCACACACGCACCCACACACCAAGCACACACTAGGGACAATTTAGGATCGCCAATGCACCAAACCTGCATGTCTTTGGACTGTGGGAGGAAACTGGACCACCTGGAGGAAACCTACGCAGACACGGGGAGAACATGCAAACTCCACGCAGGGAGGACCTGAAAATTAGAGCTTATCTTCACTCTGTTTTTGTGTGGACTGATTTTTCAAATTAAGAGCAGCATTGTGTTTCTTTCAAAACACTAACCCAGAAATTTACAAGAACGCAATGAAGTGGAAAGGACATGGGATGCTGGAATGTTTCATAGAATTTGAATGCCATATAAAAGTGAAAGTTTTTGAAGGCTAAACATCTCAATATCACTTATCATTTCTTCAACAATAGCAATTCAAGGCAACTTACTATGGACTCCAGGAGACACAGATGAGGTCTAGCACCTACTGAAATGAACAGAGCTGCTCCAGATAGAGTAAGTAGCTTAATTTCTTAGAGGTCTATAGTTTTTAATGCAGGATCTCTCAAATGTGAAGAAGGCTCAATAGTGCCTTTACTTTTTAGTATTTTACACAGATGAACACTGTAGAGAATCCTAACTAGCTGAATCAAAGATCAGAATTGCAACTGCAGTGCAACCACAGTAGGTGGTTAAAACTTCCCAGGCCATCATCACCATCATGTTTCCATCCATACAAGATATCTAAGACAAGAAATGTCTGGTAAAAGTGCCTCATGTTTAGATCACCTTATGAAAAACTGTTTCTACACCGCCATCAAGTAAGCATTCAGAGTTCTAGTATCAGGCCATAAAACCATTAACTTACATATACTGTAGTCTTCTGCTTTATCTGAGGTTAAGACTCAAGGATTTAAACAAGTAAACTATGAATGGGTTTTCACTACCAAATGAATGTTATGGATTATGCATAGTACAGTTATTTTATCTGGTACTTCTGCTTGCTATGTTCATATCTGGAATATTTTACATTTTATACTATTTTATGAGAATTGTTTTTTAATACTCCATTTCTGTTGTGATATGTGCTAGCAAGTAATAGTATTTAATAAAGCTGTAAGATACACATTTAAATATCCAGTGGAGCTTAAAATCTGGTTAATTTCTAATGAGCATATTCTACTATGCTAATAACTGTACATTGAAATTAATCTAAGGGCTGAAGACAAAGTCTGTAAAGTTACCCCTAGATATGAGAAAAATTACAGCCTAATAAGCAATGTTAGGGTCACAATGCTAACAGTAACAGGGAGGCCTTCCTGCTAAGTAACAGAAAGATCTCAAGATGTAAATACTCCAAGGAAGATTCTATAATGAAAAGACATTTGGGACAGTGGATTGTAGAATAAAAGTCCTCAAAGCCATTAAATGACAGAAGGCAGGTGTATTGACTTATGTATGGCCCCTAGTATATTTTGCAATATTCTGGCTTCTGTAGGAAGGTCTGGGCTTTCAATTGTAGATTGGGTGTTGAGGACACCTAGGGCTGACAGGAGTGTCCTAAAAACATGGCCTCAAGGTGGTTCGGTGTTATTATGCAGAAGCAGTAACAAAATGAGACTTAAAGTCTCATTAAAGTCATGTGTTTAGTGCGTTTGTAGCCAGGAGAGAAGAGTGAGAGGCAAGGACTCACATGGACTCTGAAGAGATGTCAGAGTGGTGAGAGGAAAATGAAAGAAAAGGTGGGCAAGAAGGAGAGTTGTTTCTTTGTTCTTTGTCAGCAAGGTGACTAGATACCCAAAATCATAATAAAGGACTTGAATGGCAAGCCATGTTAACATTTAGACAAAGCTCTAAATTTGATCTCTAAATATGAAAATACAGTATGTGTATATCAAGTTAATTATCCTAATGTGCTCCTAGGATATCCTAAAATGGATTTCTAAATATTCTGAAATGACATAGTGTTCATTCTGAGATACTGTATGTCACATGCATTTTATGATGCATTTGAAGACTTTAAAGACGTGTCTTGGTCCTATTTGTGCACCCCTTTTCTAATTAACCAAAAAATGGAGATTCTTAAGATTTTGTATGGTTCTAACCTAAAAGAAGCCCAGGCTGTAGCAGAAGAAGGAAAGTATACATTTTTGGCCAAAACCTTTTCCAGTATTCATACTTATCTGTTATGGTCAAAAAAGGAGCATACGTCTAACAAACAAAAGCAGGCCATTCATTCCATCAAGTTTGCCATAATGGAAGGATGGACTAAATGGGGGCAATACCCTGTTGGGATCCCTTATAATCCTGGGTAGGATACTAGAAGAGCACAAGAACTGGCAGGAGAGCACGGCAGGGAGAAGTTCATTCCCCACTTTAATAGGTGGCAGTGTCCCTCATATAGAGTCCCAGTATGGACACCAGTAGGGCTACATGGAAGTTGGAGTCTGGAGGAGCAGCCCTGTACAGATCTGTGGCAAACAGCAGAGGTCTCCACCGGGGAGGGGATTTCCCTGGCTTTCTCATAACCCGGAAGTGCTTCCAACTGGTTATGCCATGTCACTGGAAGTACTCCCAGGTCCTCAATAAAAGGAGCCACAGTGCCTGTCTAGACAAGTTGGAGCTGGGAGGAAGCAAGGCAACACTTGACTGGGAGAGAGCAGTGTGGTAGAGAGAGGAGAGGAGGAGAAAGAGGGGAAAAAAAGCTTGTTTTGTTGCTTGTGTAAACGAGGTAATTGTAATAAAACATCCTTTTATTTGCTGATGTATTCATATTTGGGGTTTGGGGCTCACTGGCATCCCCTAGCCTTCACAATGGCTACACTGATGCTTCATTTCTATGAGCGTCATGACATACTGTAGATTCCGGAATATAAGCCGAAAATTTCATCCTAGATTTTTGGCTTGGAGTTTGGGGGTCGGCTTATACAACGAGTATCGTTTCAGATTCAAGATTTCCAGCGCAATGCCGGTTTTGCCAATGAATACGGAAGTAATTAATGATGAAACCACAGCGCCATCTTTCAGATGAAGAAGTAACTTTACATGCCAGTACTACTTTAAATTAAATAAAGAATTTATTCAAAAAAGTGTTTTAGTTGTTGATTTTATTAATAAAATTTATAACAAATTATCGGGAAGTTTAAAATAAAAATTTTTGTTTTGATTTACGACCAACATCTTGCGTTACGACTCGAATGCTGTCACGTGTATCCGCTTGTGCGATTGTAAACAAACAACCGAGAGCGTTAGTAAGCGTCAGTCGGAGCCCAGATACATATGTTTGTGGATGTAATTTCGATCATTGCAGTGATTTACCTATATATAATTCACTAAGACCATGCAAGCAAGACACATAATTGCTAAGGAAGGAAGAGAAGGTAACGAAGTTAAAGAAAGCGATCACAATCGAAACGAAGATGGAAGTTGTGTGGAAATATGAGAGTGCTGTTCGTGTGACCAATCTCGCTAATATGTACAGCATGTCGAAATCCACCATCTCGACAATTTTACAAAGAAAAGATTTGCATAAGGAGGCTCCTTCTAAACAATAACCACCTTCCATTTCATTCTCCTCCTCCTCCCTTCCTGCAGCCCAAAGATGTCAAATTAAATGGTGAGTACAGTATGAAATTGTTGTTTCTAGAATAGACTAGAATAGAATAGAATGCCTTTTATTGTCACTATACACATGTACAATGAGATTAAAAGCAGCTCCTTCAGTGCAGACATATGTGTAGAACACAACAAGTAAATAAACAAATAAACAAATGGTGCAAAAAGATGCAAAGAAGTTGCAAAAAAATGTTCTGTATAGGGCTTGTATGGTTGTTTCTTTAGCCTTAGCATAACGCCGGATCTGCAGCCCCACTTCTGCTTTCTTTCCCTCCTCCGTCTGCGTCGTCTCCTAGACCCGACAACAATCCATGGAGAGCCCGCTGGTCTCGCTATGTTGTCTGGGATGTTGTGCGTGTGATGAAAAACACTCGAAACAGATGTCTGGCTCTGGACACCGATGTCTATAAGGTTCTGACGGGTGTAGCAGATGTTCGCCGAACCGATCGTGCACAAACAAGCAAAAAAAAAAAAGTACAAAAATAACAAAAAAGTGCACTGAAAAGGAGAGCCCTGAGCCACTGCGACCATGCGCGCCGCCATGCTCCTAGCTTAATCTAGCCTACTTCTGGTAGGCTAGGCACTTTTTATAACTTTTTGGTTAGTATATTAGAAAAATTATTGGTGTTTTGGTAAATTATGCACATTATACAACCCTTTTTATTATGAAAAGGTTAAGTAAGTGTTGCAGTGGGAGGTTCGGAACGCATTATGGGTATTTTCATTATTTCTTATGGGAAAAATAGTCTTGACTTACAACCAACTTGAGTTACAACCAGCCCTCGCGAACGAATTAAGTTTGTAAGTCAAGGGTCCACTGTATTGTGTATTTAAGTTAATCAAATTTATAACGAGTCTCTGGAAATCCACCCACCGATGTACCATATTTGCGTATATAGTTTCAACACAAAGGTTTCATTTTACCAAACTTCTCCGCAATCACTTCCTGGTTTCCATCAAAAATGCCGGCAGTCTCAAATTCTTGCCGATAAACATGCTAAATATACCTGAAGAGACACTTTTAAGGAAATTTAGAAAATTTTGCTTGGAGAAGGGGGTCAGCTTAAATACCGGTCATCGGCAAATACATGTAATTTAGTAGGCAGAAAAGGGGGTCGGCTTATATTCTGGGATCTACGGTAAATTTCAACATTACCAATTTTGTTATGGAAAAAAGTAAATTATCTTTAGTGATTTGACATAATCATTTGGAATTAAATACTACATATAGTTGAATCATATAATGATAATAATAAAAAATCTTGTGTGAGCAACACTGACCATTCCAAAAATATTTGAGGAAAACCTAATAAGACAGGCATGCTTCTTAAAACTCAGTTCGGTGTTAGAGTCTTAATTTCTTATGTGATGCTACATTTAGCCAGGATGTACTTTTTAGGCATATATTTTTGATTTTCTTTTTACTTTGGGCAAAAAAGGATTTATTTTTAATTAAATACGAGTACCCCAAATGTTTTTGCCATTTATTTTTCCAGAAGCACCAATAATATTATTTTGTCACTGATTAATGAATCTTGGCATCTCAGTTTTTGCACAGTTACGTGGAGAGTAATTATCTGAAGAAAAAAGAAAGAGTCTGGCACACTGTAACAGTAATGGAAAGAAGATGCCTTCCAGAAGCTATGTTCACAAAATTAAATGTCACTGCTCTCCTCCAGTCGGTGGGTCTTATCTTTTTTTTAAAAATGGTGCAACTGCTACAGAGGTTTTAGATGAATGGTACCTCACACACGGGAGAGTAAAAAATGCATAAGAAACATTAAAATACCCAAATTCAAATACTAAATTACAGTCTAACACAGAGTAAATTTGTAAATGTAGAATAAGTGGTGACCATTAGATAACCGTGCTAAATTAATGAATAACATATACAGATAGTGATTCTCATCTTAAGCAGTTACTTGATACAACATAACGCTCTTTAATGAATTGTTTATGAACTGTGTGATCTAATTATATTAAGAAAACAATCAAAAGTTAAAGAATACACATTATTTAATTACCACTTTTATTCAAATTCTTTAAGACTTCATAAGTCATGTTACAAGTGTTTTGATATTCTTCACACTGGAGCACTGGAGGTTCATTTTGCATGGTGGTGGGAACTGAACTCAGTAACCCATCTCCAGTACCATCCAGAATAATAAGTGGAAGTGGAATAGGCGTACCTTACACAGACCTGAGACCAAAATCACATGCCATGCCTTAGACTAAAACCTCCAGGGGCAAGCAAAAGAGAGGAAGAGAGGCTCTGATATGGAAAAGAACTTGTGGGTCAGAACTGAAGACCACAGAGATGCCCTGAGGAGAGCTGTAGCATTTCGCTCAAGACAGACAATGATGGAGACTTAGTGCAAAATTTTAACCTGAACAGAAGGAAGAGGACAAATGATAATGGTGAAAACTGGAAATTATTTCATCATTGACCTTTTAAGTGATCTAAGGATGAGTATTATCTGCCCCACTTGCCAGTGCACAATTCTACAGTAAGATGGTGTGTCAGGAGTAAAACTCATTAACAGAGTGGTAGTGCTGCCAAGAAAGTGAGAAAGAACATAAAAACTAAATGTTTTTTAGGCTTTTTAAAACTAATAATAATTCTTTACATTTATATAGTGCTTTTATCTCTACTCAAAGCACTTTTATATACAGAGTAGGGAGCCACTTCAACCACCACTAATGTGCAGCATCCACCTGGAAGATGTGTCAGCACCCATTTTGCACCAGTATGCTCACCACATATTAGGTGCTATTAGGTGGTTAAGGGGTAAAAGATAGTCACTCAGTCAGAGACAGGAGGTGATTAGGGTGCCAGAATGACTAGGCTGTGGTGGATAGTTTAGGAAGGACATTTGGGATCCCTCCTAGTCTTTAAGAAGGATGCCCAAGGATCTTTTATGATCACTTAGAGTCAGGACCTTATTTTTACGTATGTCTCACCCGAAAGACGGCACCATTTTTACAGTATAGTGTCCCCGTCACTGCACTGGGGCTTTAGATCCACATTCAGACTACAGGGTAAGCACCCCTTGTTGACCTTGCCAATACCTCTTCCAGCAGCAACCCAGGCTTTTTTTGGTTGGTGTCCCATCCAAGTACTGGCCAGGGCCAAAACATTTAACACCAGGATGGTTTAAGGATGGCTAAATGGTTATATAGTTTGAGAGGAACAGCATGTCTAGACAGGCCAGCATAACACCTATGATTAAATTTCCTCCTTTCTTTTAAATGTTTCTGTTTTCTCACATACTAATTTATTCTGGTTCAGGTTGGTCCCTTCATTGTATACAGTGTGTGTGCCGTCTGATCAGCTGGATTCTACTATGAAATTGTTTCTCGCCTTGCCCATATTGTTGCAGGGATAAGTATACATTTGGACCAAAAAGTATCATGTATAGTGAAAAGTCTTATAGTTAAATGTAAGGTTTTTAAGACTGTGGTAAGATCAGGAACAATGTAGGGAGCTGAGAAACAGGCAGTAAAGGGAGTGCAGGAGAAGTAAGATGTGGCAGAAATGAGAATGTTGAGATGGATGTTTGAAGTTACAGAACAGAATAAGAAAGGACAGAATAAGAAAGGAAACAATCAGAGGTACCACACAAGAGGGAGGGATATCTAAGAAAGTGCAGGAAAGCAGATTGAAGTTGTATGGACATATAATTGAGGGCAATGATTATGTGGGCAAAAGAGTGATGGGAATGGAAGTACAAGAGAAGATAAAGCAAAGGAGGCCAAAATGGAGGTGGATGGATAAAGTAAAAGAAGGTCTGAAGGAAAAGGGTTTGAATGGGTAGGAAGTGCAGGACCAAACTGTATTGAGAAACTTGATCAAGAACATCAACCCCACGTAGAAGTGGGAAAAGATGAAGAGGAAGAAGAACAAGAAGAGTAATATGAAAAAATGTTCTACTGAGAAGTTTCTATCCTTTTTCCTTGTAAGCAATATATATCTGTGAAAAAAGTTGCATAGCAAGATGCTCTCCAAAATAATGAGCATTATTTTTTAGCAGGGACCCTCTTTGGGTCCTTTCTCCTTCAATGACTAAATACCACAGAAACATAATAGGAGATGTTAGTCTCAAAAAACACCAGAACTTACCAGAAACAGAAATCAGAATGGTATGCAGAATCCAAGATGTCAAGTAGTTTTAATAAGTAGTTATGGTCTTAGCAAAAGCTAATTGCGGATATACACAAGACATATGAAACCAAGGTGAACAAAGTAATGGCTTCTGTGTCAAAGAGAGCTGTATTGCTGAGGTGATTTTATTTCCCCTTCTTGTCAGGGTACATATTGGAATCTCTGAAACAATAGCTACATACTTAGATATGCCTAATGAAGTGGACACTCAATGTATTCCCTAGGTATTCATACTGTGAATTTGTTAGGAGTTTGACTCATCGAGCTATCAGTGCCAGTTCATATCGACTCCAATGAGCTACAAATTGCATTGTAGTGGATCTCTGTAACAAATAACAAATTTTGCCTTATTCTTGAGATGCTTTATTAAATCCAGATCTGGTAATTTGTTTAAACTGAATTTTATTAAGAAAACTGCACTGTAACATTACAACATTACATAATCAAATATTTATTACACATTATCAAAATAGCATTGGTTAAGTTATACAAATGAGATTATCTCTGTTATCTACCGACGGTACCCCAAAACATTAATTAAATAAAGGAAAAGTCAAAACATAGACTATAACATAGACCTATAATACAGTAAACTACAGAGGGCGAATGTTTAATTAATAATAACATAATGCAGTTATAGTAGCAAAATAAAAAAATGAAGGAAAAATAACATCTAGTTTAAATCAGATCTGGTGATTTTGCAGATCATTCCATTAAGGTAAATTCACCGCCATGACCTTGGAACGATTCCAGAAGTTTTCTAACATTACATAATCTCAATAATATGACGAGTGCATCCACTCAACAATTTAACTTGGTAAACAGCATAATTCTGAAGTTATTTTAAAAGGAGTCAACTGATACATTAGCCAGTTAGGACAGATCGTTATATCACATATTTGGATAGCAAGTTCTAGGCAGTAAGAAGGATGAAAATGCAAGGAGGTGAAAAGGAAGGTATTTCTTGAGTGTTGTTTATATCAATTATTCATTCAAATTCTATTTGAACCTGAGACTATTTAAAAATTATGCAGAGGTAAATATTTAAAAATATATATATATTTTACAGCTTCAGCTAGTCTAAAGCTTTTCACTTTTCTGTCTTCCTATTCGCTAGTCAGCTCAAGAATAAGTGATAACCTCCAAGTCTGCTGCCTTGTTTTAGTCATTTGGCACAAATGGGATTTTGGAAGCCACAAAGGTTTTCATAATGTCTAGTTAAATATTTTTGGTTCCCTGGATCTACTTTGATGTGATTCAATGTTATTTTTACGTCCTTTGATTTTTCATCATGTGTACCTATACATGAATATTTTATTAGTTACTGAAGAACCTCTTAACTGCAGAGTTTCTTGTTGTAGTAGCAATGTATATCCCAGTATTTAGTAAGTCTGCTGTAGTGAGTACTAAAGAATCCAGCTACTATTTAGTCAATTTTGGTACTGTATTAAACATTTGTATGTTTTCTGCATGATTTAATCTGCAGTGAACTTTCTGAACAATGATGTACTGCAGAGTCCAAAACATCATAACTAATAGCAGTGCAGGGATGTAAAAATAATACTCCTGGAAACAAATGCTTGGGAGGATTCAGTTTTCATGGTAGCCTTCTGTTTGTTTTGTATCTCTTCCTTTTAGACCACCTCTAACACCTTAAAGAAAATATGATCGCAATTTGTAATGTAAGGCAGTTTGCTGGCTGAAGTCTAAGAAGGGAAAGTAAATCCCAATACTGTAAATGTTTCCAGAATGGTAAAATGACTCATACCATTTTTCCCGGAGAGAAAAAGAGAGAAAGAGAGAAGAAAAAAAAATGAAGTGGCTCTGTTTTTCTTTAGCCTCTAGAATGTCATTTTTAGTCATCTTCAAGAAAAATGTTGGAGTGTAGTGAGGCCTCTTCAGGTAGTATGTATTTTCGACCATAGACAGTTGTGGTGGGGCTAAACCTCTTAATGCATATTTGATATGATTACAGTAAAAGTACATTGGTTGAATTTATTCCTGTAGTCCAAAGACTTTGTGTAGTTAGATTAGTTAAAGTTAAGTTTTGTATGAATACTTATAGGGAACTATACTAAAGAACCCTTACATCATTATTATGTGCAGTCGTTATAGTCACATATTTTCAGGATGAAAAAAATAACTGCCATTTTTGTTTCTTACTTCTTTCTTTCTTCATCTTGCCAAAGAAATCACAATCAGTAATTCCAGAGCTGCTCAAGTAGTTCTGGGATTTAGTGTTATATGTTCTGAATGGTCTCAAAAGGTTCTAACTGCTGGCTGCACCACACTCTTCCCAGCAGGGGCTTTGGGACTCAATGGCCAATTGCTGTCCCCATGGCCATTCTTACTTTCCCAACCTAGTAAATAGGATACCGCTGCTCTCCAAACAGATGGCCGGTGCACCTTAGGGTACTTAAAAATGTTATACCTTTGTCAAAGCTGATTAAATATATATATATCAGAAGGCTGACACGCTAATACGCTAAAAGAATGTATTGTTGTAAAAGCCTGAAAAAATGTTAAAGAGTTACAAGAGACAAAAATTCTGAGCGGGAAAAGTAAAAGAAAAGAATTCCTAATTTACTTGAGAGAAAATGCACAGAGGCCTCCCAGTACACATAAAAATATATGTCCCCAGGCACAGCATCCAGGGGGCGCCAAATTGATGTTGCGAAATTTTTGAATGAAATGGTGTCCATTCTTAAATGCACTAAAAAGTAAATAAAAAACATTCACATACTCAGTCCATCACTCCATCAGTATGAGGATATCTCTTTCCTATGTTTTTTCTCTCTTTCCGATTTCAAAGCATGTATTAGTTCTATATACCCAACAGACAATAATTGATCCCCTCCACTACTCTAACATGCTTGACTCCCACCCAGAAACATTTTTGACGTTATTAAACAGGTCGCGCGACTGACATGAGGCATTAGTGTATCATTGTCTAAGTTGTTGCAAACACCATTTCTGTGTGCCAAGTGATTTGTGTTTATATGTTTGATATAAAATTGATTGGGCTGTGGTGAAGTATTCTAGTAGATGGCTGCAAAATTCTAGACATTTCCAGATCATATTTTCATACTAATAAATTGTAAGTAATGCAGTTTTTGTAAATATATAATTAATTTGCTTTATAATTCGCTATATACTTTTTTTAAAATCATTTTTAAATGCGGAAAACAACATTTTTCTTACAAAAACTAATGATAGATTTAGATTTTAAAGAACATGAGGCGGCATTATCATTTTCGGAGACTTATATGAAATTTTTTTCTTAAAATACTATTATTTATTTCTTTCCCTTCCCCATTGCATTTTGGCAAACAGGAGGGGGCGTGAAATCTTCAGTTGTCCCTGGGTGCTGAAAACCCTAGCTACGCCTCTGACCACATGTGTTACTATATTTATTAAAAAATCCTTAATGTAATTTTTCTTTAGAATGTGAATGATGTTTAATTGTTTTTGTGCAAATCATATCTTTTTTTAACATTCATACCAAATTACAGCTTAGTGTTTGCAAAAAATTCAGCTTTTGTAAGCAATAACCTGGTGAGAAAATTAAAACAACAGTGAGACAGATATTTCCAACATGGTAATATGAGGCAGGGACAATAAATACTGTAAATACTCCATTGTAACTCTATTGTAAATCAGTAATTCAAAAAAATAACTTTGGAAATCTCTCTATTATAAAAAAAAAATCTTAGAAGGAGACAAGATGTGATTTTTTCGGAGAGACACTTATACGTCCCACAAGAAAGAGATTTAACCACGCCTGGGGCTGGAAATAAAGGACAAAGAGTAAATGACAAAGTAGAACGTCGTAAAGAATTCAAAAATGTTGGCGTGGTACACATGCAGAGCAGTTTAGAGACAATGGAAAGACAAAAATCTCAAAAAGTCTCAAAAAAAGGATAGGAAAGATTGCATTAGCACAAACAAACAGAAATTATTACTTGGTGAAATAATGGAACAGCGAAAGGAAATCGAATATATTGTTCAGATTTTAACTTTAAGTCGGAGACTTGTAGATCGTCTAATTCGTGTTGTCAGCAAAAATTAAAAGATTCTAAAAACGTTGGCGCGGTATGATGTCCCATGAGACTTTTAACATCTTTCAAGTCACGCCCTACTTACAACTATTTTCAAACAAGACCATGGTCATCTAACCTCAGTCATGTGAATGCTTTTGGCAGACACACATCCTGTGCTCTCAGCTCTTAGTCGTGTAAATGTTTTTGGCAGACACACTTCCTGCGCTTTTAGCTCATATAAATTTTATCAGGACAATATTTTTATACGCTCTAGATGACACGTCAATGACAAAGCGAAGAAGAAAGAGCATGGACAAACATTTGAAAAAGTCATTTTATTTATTAGAGAGAAAGAAATGATATTCACTCACAGGCAGTTATACGTTGCGTTGTCATGATGTAAGTCCAAACACAGAATCAAAATTGAATGCGATCTTGAAGAAAAGTTCATTCTAAATATTATTTTTACTAAAGTTTTAAAGTAAAAGTCAAAATAATGCATATGTAACAACTCCCATTAAAATAACAATCTCTTTAAATTTTATATTCAGTAAACCAAACCCGGGAGTGGGTGAGCGAAGAATAAACAACTGAATTTGGAAAGCCTAAGAATATGTCAGAAACATTTACATAAATTTGACTAAGACTACTATGTAGTTAAACAGCATAACAATCTCTTTTTTAAATTTAAATATTAGTTCACTAATGGTTGACAGAACATAAAATTAGTTTTGCAATCTTTTCTCCACTCCTGCAAGTAAAAAAAAACAGAACTACACAATACCTGGTGAAGCTCTGTCAATTGTTATACAGTTTGAGTTACTACAATTAAATTAGTACATTATGTTTTACTGATCTGGTCATAGTAAGACATCCAGTAGTATGTTATAGATTGCTAGACAGTATTGATATTGTCAGATAGTTTTTACCATTACTTTTATTATTATTAATGTTCATTTAGGTGATGACTTTGCCTAAGGTGACATACAACACCAAGATACATTATAATTGTTTTCGTATGTTTTTTCATTTAGATTACAGACAGGTAAAGCAATTTGCCCAAGGTCATATATTCCTTTCTACTTGGAGGTCCAGCATCCAAACTGTTGAACCACACTTCATGTTATACATGCTCGAAATGCGTTGTCCTTCATGATCATAAACTAAACAAATAGTTAAATTTTGTTCTTGAATCCAAATGTTAAAAAGATATTATTTTACAAATAAAACCATAGTCCCTTGTCAGTGATATTAAACAATTATCATTTACTTCCTTCAAGAAGAATGAATTAGCTTTGAGCAGTGAGATGGGGTTGATTATACAGCTACTCAATAATGCATGGTCATTAAGTATAATAGAGAAGGAAGGTAGCACCATCTCAAACCACTTAAAATCTAATTGAGATTTCATTGAAGGAAATGTTTTTTTGCCTGAACTTATTTTAATATTAAGACTAACTACTGCTTTCTTAAGCTGCTTCATTTACATGTGGATCTAAATAGGAGAATTTGGGGAACTGAGCAGATGTTTAACCATTCTTGTGGGGTCAGGCACAGTAACACTTTAAATAAGCAATGCAAAAGGTCTAAGGGGCAGATATTCCATTTCTTAAGTTTTTAAAAGAAAATTAGAGCGTAAGTTATAAAGGAAGCCTAATTAAAGACAAAGAAGTATGGAAGTTCCTGGCATCTGACAATAATGGATGTTCTGATCGTGCAATATAAGGCCACATGAATGATTGTAAATGACATAATAATAATAATAATAATAATAATAATAATAATAATAATTCTTCACATTTATTTAGCGCTTTTCAGAATTCACGTCCCAGATGCTCCTCGAATGAGTTTGCATGCTCTCCCCATGTCTGAGTGGGTTTCCTGTGGGTGCTCTGGTTTCCTTCCACAGGTCGAAGATAGCAGGGTAGATGGATTTGCGATGCTAAATTGGCCGTAATGTGTTTGTGCATGTGCGGATGTGTTGACCCTAAGATTGATTGGTGTCCTGTCCAGGGATTGTTCCTGTCTTTCATCTGATGCTTGCTGGAATAAGCTCCTGAGATGCTGCTATAGAGAAGCAGGTTTGGAAAATGGACTGATGTTTTGCATTTAATGATATTCGCTATACTATAATTACAATAGTAACAGATTAAGTACAAATTATTACTGCAATTATTACTGCGTATGCGCCGAACAGCAGTTTGGAGTACCCACCCTTTATGGAGTCCCTGGATAAGGGCTATTCGGTCCTTGTACGATCGGTGTCAGAGCTTGGTCCGCATTGCCGGCAGTAAGTTGAACCCGTTTCCAGTGAGAGTTGGACTCCGCCAGGGCTGCCCTTTGTCACCGATTCTGTTCATAACTTTTATGGACAGAATTTCTAGGCACAGCCAGGGTGTTGAGGGGGTCCGGTTTGGTGGACTCAGGATTGGGTCACTGCTTTTTGCAGATGATGTTGTCCTGTTTGCTTCATCAGGCCGTGATCTTCAGCTCTCTCTGGATTGGTTTGCAGCTGAGTGTGAAGCGGCTGGGATGGGAATCAGCACCTCCAAATCCGAGACCATGATCCTCAGCCGGAAAAGGGTGGAGTGCCCTCTCAGGGTTGGGGGCGAGATCCTGCCCCAAGTGAAGGAGTTCAAGTATCTCAGGGTCTTGTTCACGAGTGAGGGAAGAATTGAGCATGAGATCGACAGGTGGATCAGTGCGGCGTCCGCAGTAATACGGGCTCTGCATCGGTCTGTTGTGCTGAAAAAGGAGCTCAGCCGTAAGGCAAAGCTCTCAACTTACCGGTCGATCTACGTTCCTACCCTCACCTATGGTCATGAGCTGTGGGTAGTGACCGAAAGAATGAGATCGCGAATACAAACGGCTGAAATGAGTTTCCGCCGCAGGGTGTCTGGGCTTTCCCTTAAAGATAGGGTGAGAAGCTCAGTCATCTGGGAGGGGCTCAGAGTAGAGCCGCTACTCCTCGGCATCGAGAGGAGTCAGATGAGGTGGCTCGGGCAGCTGATCAGGATGCCTCCTGGACGCCTCCCTGGTGAGGTGTTCCGGGCACGTCCAACCGGGAGGAGGCCCCGGGGAAGACCCAGGACATGCTGGAGGGACTATGTCTCTCAGCTGTCCTGGGAACGCCTCGGAATTCCCCCGGAAGAGCTAGAAGAAGTGGCTGGGGAGAGTGAAGTCTGGGTATCTCTGCTCAAGCTGCTGCCCCCACGAACCGATCTCGGATAATCGGAAGAGGATGGGTGGATGGATGGATGGATGGATATTACTGCATAATACTGATGAATAACTATCTACTCTATAATCAAACAATAAGGTCTGTGTGTCTAGTCCCTCAGACCAACAGAGTGTAACTGCAGTCTGCAGTACCTATGAGGTCAGTCACCTAACCTCCCAACATCACGAAACACCCACAACGTTACTCACAAAACACCAGTTGTATGCCTAGTTACACTACAGTTAAGATTAGGGTTATGTAAGAGTCAAAGGGTGTTTTTTGACTGATCTTGTGCCCATTAACTGACCTATGTCATAGGTATTTCAGGCTGCAGAGAGACCCATTTCCCCTCAGAGCAAAGTAATTGGTCAGTTTGGCTTTGGTGTGATTGGTCAATTTGGCTTTGAAGACGTGAAGGGCAAGTGTAAGATGCATGAGGAGGAGTAAAGGTGCACGCTGAGAGAGTTGTCTTCAAAGAAAAAAAGTATAAAACCGGACAGGAGGTAAGAAAGGCACCTCAAAAATAATGAGAGTCTGAGAAGCAGGCTTTACGGAGACATGCTTAAGAAAGGAGCGCTGGTGAAGAGAGGTTCACATACATGCAAATACAGTGAAAAGGTGCTGAAAGTACACATAAGCTCAAGAGAGATTGAATATTTGTATTTTATTCATAATTATTCTATTACCTGTCTTTGACAGGTACCATTGCTACAAGTACCAATATCAATGATAACAGTCAATAATATTATAATCTCTATGTCCAAGGGGGCTTTTTCATCTTTTTTCAATTAATCCCACATCCAAGGTTTGTGCATATGAAGTCACTTGGCTACTCTAACTTGCTCCAGTAGGAGTGAAAGTCATTGTGCTTATGACTGAACTTTCTTGTTTCAGGGATATTCTCTGCATGTCCTCACTCCCCTTCACCCTGCAGGTTCCAAACATTGATGGATGAACAATATTCATTGGATCTGTTTCAACATTTCTTATCATTCTATTAATGCATTAATGTAGTGTGGTTTAATATGGAGAATATTATAGCAGATCACACATGTTAAGATAATTGGCAGTGTGGATATTGCTGTAATGCAGTTTATGTCCTGCCTTGTGCCCATTACTGCTGGAGTAGTGACCTTGAATTTGATTAACATGTTTTAAGAAGGGAATGTTATTGTATTTGATCATTTACTTACAGTACTTATAGTATAGTACCTTATAGTAGTGTGTATTTTTAAAATGAACTGTCTTAGTAATTTAAAACATACAGAACAACAAATTCTACCTGTGGTTAACAAGTACTGTACTTTCTCTTACATCCAGACCCAGCTTATTTACTGAACTGTACTTGCACCACCGATTCTTAACACTGTCAGTAGGTTTCCGTACACAGGTATTCTTCCCGATGCACTGAATGCACACTACTCCTAACTATTAGAGAACACTTTCAATGTACTTTTTTCTGTTTAAAGTGTGTAATTTTTTTTAATTGATAATTAATTTAATTACTACAACTCTTATATAGTGATTCAGTGTGGCTTTTGCAATGGGCACTATACAGAAACAGCCCTAACTCATGCAACAGTAATTATTCTATTATACAGGCTTGACAAATAATTTGGGCTGTTAGGAACTGTTGCTATGTGGTTTAGTTCATACTTAACAAATTGCTTTCAGCATGTAAAGAAATGTGGTGATATAACTCTATCGTTATGTTCTGAACTTAGATATGATGTCACTTAGGGATCAGTCCTGGGACCATTAAGTTTTTCACTTTATGAACTACTTTGAGTAGATACTGCTCAAAAACACAGAATGCAGTTTCACAAGATACAGCCACATTTTAATTCAGAGAATCAAAATATTAACTTTGCCAATTTGCACACAATTAAGTGTCTTTTTTAAAACTATCCTATATTGTAGATTTTCCTTTTTATGCACTATATTGGGATACAGTAATGGCTATTCAATCCTTCTATTTCTATCCCATAATTGATTACATTTTTCAGCAAGGATGTATAACCACTTAATGTACAGCAAATTCTCTACATTGGCATCCAGTTAAGATCAGGAGCAATTTTAAAACCCGTCTTTTAACAAATTACACTTTATATGGTTTCGTCATTGTTACTTAAATTAAGCAAACAGATTAATATATACATTCCAGAGTGCGCCTGTCAATCACAAGATGCTGGTCTTCTAAAACTTCTAAGGGTAACTAAAGCTACTGTAGGAGCTTCCCCCTCCTCTATGTCTGTTAATGCATTAAATGCCTTGTTATTTAGTTAATTGCACCACTATTAGAGAAGTTGATTAGAATGTTCATATTGAAGCTACCACCGACAGAAGTTTGGCAGCAACCAGACTGTGCTATTTTTCTTTATGGCACCTTGATTTTGAACTTGGTGCTATGGCTCCCTTAGATAAGTTGTCCATGCAATGAGACATCAGAATGCTTGAAAATCTTAAGGTTTGGTGGAAATAAACCATGATACTTTTCTCCACATATAGTGGAAAGTCTAACATGATTAGTTGGTCCAGGAGAGCAGAACAGTGACAACATGCCGTGGATCTCCCCAGAGGTTTACATTGTCCAAGAAAGCAGTTGCCATGAGTTATGGTTTTCCTCTGTGTACCATAAAAGCTGCCGATATCTTTGGCAAGGCAGAAAATAAGCCACAATGATTTTGTTTGTATTTTAACCAAAGCTATTGTATTAAAAGAACAAACTCACCTATACCAAAATATTGTGGTGGTATATTTTGTTTTTGTGCTCCTCTGAAATCAGTTATTCTTAGCAATATTATCAGAATGGTAAAAAAATTGCTCAATAGCAATGTTTAAAGGAAGGTCAAGCATGTCTGAGTTTATATTAGTTATACTATCTTACCTTGTAGGTAGAAATTTAGTTTAATCAAAGGTATGATTTGGGGCTGGATTTTATTTTCATGTAATAAAACCAAGTACTCCTGCCTTTTACAATGGTTTTTGAAAAGGTTAAAATACATGAAAATCTTAATATGACTTCTTCTAACATATTTATTGATGGCAGAAGATGCTTTTTCCAGTACTTACACAACAACACTCAGAAGGGAGACAGATCTACGTGACTCATACTTTACAGAATTTTGTTTCTTTTTGAGAAGAAGAAATCCACAATAAATTCCTAATGGAGTGTTAGAGTGGAAAGACTCATGCCTAGAAACTTTAATGATATTACTAATGTTAGTATATTGCATTTATTGCATTTTTCTTTGTTTTTTTTCCCCGAAGTGTGTTTAGAAAAAATATGCATATAGTTAGTTTATTTTAACCCAATGAATCTGATTTTGACATTAGGATGCACCCACAAAGTGTTATTTAAAAGTTACTGTGTTAATAACTATAATTTCTGTGATGGCATTTTGTTTATCGTGGGTGCTGCCATTTTGCGTAGCAGTTGTTACTGCATTGTCAGTTACATGATCCAAAGGCATGCTACCATGACATCATTGGGTTGTGGGTGTAAACAATTCCTATTAAATTGTGTTTGTAGAGAATAACAAATAGATTAGCATTGATAGATTACTTGGGTAACAATTCTATTGCAATGACTTTTGACAAAAATTTAAAGGTTCTGTCTTTGGGGTTGATGATGGCGTTACTGACTTCCTGGTTATGATTCATTGCCTGTTCCTCATTCCACACCTTATTTACTGATTGTTTTGAAAAAACTATTGCTACCTTTCTTGTTCAGCGCAGTACAAATGTGTCCTAGGTTTAATAAACCAGTGATGCTGTGTTAAGGATTCATTATTACTAAATTCTAAGTAACAATATTGCACAGTATTTCTATACCTTATTTACATTAAGTTTTAAGTAATAATTGTTTAAGCAGATGTTACAATAATTTAATAAAAAAGATTAGGAATTATGGATTAATGCAAATGACTTCTCAACTTCTTAGTCAAATAGTCTTCATATTCATGGTAACATCATGTATAATAATTTTTCAGTGTTTTTATGTAGAGAAAAGCCAAGCAAAATGACACCTTTTATTGGCTAACTAAAAAGATTACAATATGCAAGCTTTCGAGGCAACTCAGGCCCCTTCTTCAGGCAAGATGTAATGTTGATTGCATTGCTACCTTCCACTCCTTCTCTTAGATAATAAGTGAAAGATCCTTTCTCCACTGTGCCCTGGGATCTTTGATACGATGGTACTTTAAAATATTTTTATTCATTATTAACATGCTGTCTGAATCTTCTTGACTGATCAATTTTTCTTTTGGAAGAGAATTGGGTGGTAGGTAAGAAAATTTTGGCAGGTTCCTTTTAACAAAGTTTCTGATTTGAAAGTATTGTGAAAATTGTGCTAATTGGGAAGTCAAATTTGAAGCATAATTAATCATAAGATGCAAATGGGCATATACAAGTCTCTGTTTTAATCCCGAATGATTTCCAAAGGTTAAATACTTTGTAGGTTTGAGAGGGTAGAACAGGGTAATTATCATGTAGAGGTGCAATAGATAAAAGCCTTCTTTCTCTTAAAGTGCCTCCTGCATTGGTTCCATATTCTGAGTGATTGATGGACAATTCGATTATTAGCATATTGATGATAATTTGTGTTTATCAGGGCACAGAGCAGGGCATTTAAACAAGTACAGCAAGATTTTATTTCTATTGCAGACCAGGCTTGTGTATGTTCATCAACTGGTGTCAATGCCCAGGTCTTTATGGCTTGTATATGAGTTGCCCAGTACGAAAACTGAACTTTAGGTACTGCCATGCCCCCTTCTACTTTAGGTGGTTGTAGAGTTTCCCTGTGGATGCGTGAATGTCTCAAATTCCATATAATCTAATTTCTAATAAGTCTAATTTCTTAAATATTGAATTGTAAAAGGGGTGGTTTCCTCCCACCGTCCAAAGACATGCAGGTTAGGTGCACTGGCGATCCTAAATTGTCCCTAGTGTGTGCTTGGTGTGTGTGTGTGTTTGTGCCTTGCAGTGGGCTGGCGCCTTGGCCGGGGTTTGTTCCTGCCTTGTGCCCTGTGTTGGCTGGGATTGGCTCCAGCAGACCCCCGTGACCCTATATTAGGATATAGCGGGTTGGAAATTGGATGGATGGATGAATTATTAATGTATACGGGGATGCTGTGAAATAGAAAAAGAAGCTTGAAAGAAAGAAGCAGAAAGAATGTTCTTTTTGACAGTGTTGATTCACTCTGCTAGTGTAAGATGGAGGGAAGACCATCTAATAGCAATGCAAAGCAAAGAAAAATGTGTCCTTTCCAGTTCCATATCTCTCTGTCCGTATCTCTTTATCGGATAACATTAAGTACCAGGCGGTGTAAAGATCATGTTTATTAGTTATTTGAAGCTTCTGTCACTGATTTATTTTACCTCAAGTCTAATACCATAAAATTTAGGTTTACTTAATTTTAATTTTTGCACACCAGACCATCACAAAGCCTATTCTTGCATTTGGACTTATAATATTTGGACTTGCTAAATAAACTAGCTTGCATTTCTTTGTGATGTAAAAGAATAATTGAAGTAGTCATATCTGCCATGGTATTATTTCATGCCGTGCTTCATTTTCACCTGAATATCCACTGTTCCGAATGTTAAGTTGTTCTAAATACCTAAAAATTTGCTAAGTTAGCAAGAGACACTCTAAGCAGCTGCTGTATTACATATGCTTTTTTAAAAGGTATTAGACTGTCAATAAAAGAAAAAGTCCCTGGTATTATACAATTCACAAGAGGATGTCATGTAAAAATCTGAAATAGGTGGTTTCAAATTGTTGCCAATGTATAACGTTTCAAAGTTAATGCACGTCTCTTAAAATGCAAAACTTAAAACCATGCACCAAAGGTAAAAATTAAACAATAGCTTTGTGTTTAAAAGTTCACTTGGAAAAAATGTATTTTATACAAAACGGTTCCGTGGCCAAAGGTAGATTATAGCTAGTATAACGTTGCTTGCTAATGCCCAAGTGCTCATTTTCTGATAGTTCTGTAATGGAATGTAAACTCCCTAGTGCAAAATATTAATTTTCTTTAGTAGTTTATAATGTATGATACAATACAACTTAAAAGTAGTTTTCCTGTTGTTTTAAGCAATCATCTGTATAAATCTGCCACTACATTGTGTCTTTATAGCATATATTTTATAGAGGGTGCTACAGCAGTGGGACCCTAGATTGATTCCTGGCTTTAGTAACTCTAATTTTTAAATGAAAGGGTTTTAGGGTGACCCAGTCCTTACACATTACATACGTTTACTCCCATACCCAGACTCTTTGTTATGTAGACCCACAAATATATCCTCCACCCCAACTCTTGTTCTCTTATCCTTGCACTCACCTGGCCTGGCAGGAGAGACAACCCGGGAGTCATAATATATTTTCCACTGGGCTTACAGATCCTAACTACATCCAGAACTGTCTGCTACTGTGCTTCAATTCTCCTATTAGAGGATATCTTCTCTTTATTCATTTATATTCCAAGTGGCAGAAGCAAACAAGGAGATCAGGTAATGAACTTTTATTCAGTCATTATAATCTTTAACATTCTTAAATATTCTTAATGTACCAAAAACTGAAGAAAAAGCAAAATGGATGATGGGAAATTGCCTATAATACAACATGACCCGATGTGTATGGTGTTCAGTCTTTTAAGGTTACATTGCTGCATCTCACAACATGGATCTTCTTAGTGAATGTGTTCTTCCTCCTCCTTCTTCTTCTTGGTTTTTCACTCTCTTAATCACGTTCACTTTAAAGTGATGTTTTTTTAAACCTTGTCAGGGTCATGTTGAATACCCTCAGACCATTAAGTCAGTACATATTCACGAGGCGTGCATCCATGAAAATAGCTGATAGTTCGAGAGCTTCACTTTTTATGCACATGTAAAGTGCAGAAAGTTATCATTTTTACATTGATTAGTTTAATTTTCCCTAGTTTAGCATTCATTCTACTACATTTATTAACATTTATTCTTTCTATGGTTAGACAAAGTATTTTTACTGAGACCAAATGTTCAAGGGCAAAACAAAATAAAAGACCTTACAGTTTAAACATACAGCTATGATAAAATAAAAAAATGGCTGTAAAAATTAATGTTTGTTTACAAAGGTTTCCTTTCTAGCAGTCCAAAGATATACAACTCTAGTGAGCATAACTTACAACTGATGTCCTATTCACAACTGGTTGCTACCTTACAGATATTGATTCTGGGATGGTCTATGGCCATCTCTAACTTGGAAAAAATAGAACAGGACATGGATGCGTGCACAATATAGAGATCAAAATCTGCAAGTGTTATATAATATTTAGAGCTACTGAGTTACACTTTCTGAAGACAAAGTTAAAGCCTGTTCTGCTCATTGTCTGTGTGAATTTAGATGATTTTTCAGCTCCAATTCATTATATTATCGTATGCACATAATGTAATCAGAATCTTATTTGAATGCTTCCCATAGACTAGTGAGAACAAGAGACATATAGTACACCACCAAACATTAAATGCAACATTAGGGACCTCGTGCATAACGCTGTGCGTAGAATTTGCACTATAACATGACGTAAGCACAAAAGCCAAAATGTGCTTACACACAGAAAAATCCAGATGCAGGAATCTGTGCGTACTCCAACTTCCACGTTCTTCTGCTACATAAATCCCAGTCAGCGTGAAAAGTAATGCTCGTGCACGCGCCTGCTGTCCTGCCCCAAGGAATTACGCCTCTTTGAATATGCAAATCAATATAAATAGCCCTTAAGCTCAGCGTTCTGTGAAAAGACAATGGGAAAAGCAAGGGGGCAGATAGAAGAATTTCAGCGAATACCAAGTGGAGGCAAAGGAAAAACATACTATTTGTTGATTTAAACAGTGGTATAATCAACAAAAGAAAGTTGATCGAGTGACATAGCGTGTCGGAGAAACTCGAAAGCTCAAGTTCACAAAGTCACACAATGTCAAAATAAAAAAGAAGTCACATATCAAAGTCGCCGTGAAAAGGCGAGTCGTAGCCCACCGTCAGAGTGTCATATGAAAGCTTATTAGGGTACAGACAAAAAAATAGGCACACAGTGGGAAAAAAGCACAAAATGTCAACTTTAATCTTGAAATTTCCACTTTAATCACGTAGTTTATTTTGTCATTAAAGTAGAACACCATAAACTTCATCTTAAAATCATTTAATTTACTAGTTTCTCAAATCCCATCCTAACTAAAGTAACACGTTAATTGCTTTGTTTTGTATTTGATCTTCTATGTGCTCTATGTGTGTGAATCACTACGTGCTTCCGTTCTTTCTCTTTCTCCGACAGGACACAGAATCCATTACATTTGTGATATTACAGCTCTCTGAATAATTCAAATACTGAGATGTATACATGATATTATTTTCATGATGATTGGAATGAAAGCATGTTATTAAACATGGGAACACGATGGGGCAGTAATTGTTCATGTCTCACACAAGATGCTGCTGCGCCATGTGCGACCTTTGATGAAATAATTTATTGTAGCAGTACTTTCTCTTTAAAATGTACTAACTTCCAATTTCTGTCCTTACTTTTCTTTCCCCAAATACCCAAAAACCACACAATCAGCTCTGTAATAGACGTTAAGCCATCTGTAAGCTTACAACGACGATTCTTCAAAACTTTTAAGGAACATTGAAATATCTTCATAGTACGTGTTTAATTATTCTAGCCGTCTATCCTTCCAGTGTAATGCCAGCCTCAGTAAATATACAGTGCGAGGCAGGAACAATACGTGAACTTGCTAGCGCTGCGGCACCGTGTCCTCACATGTTTAATTATTAACAATACAGATTATTTAAATGAAGTTAAAGTTTTATCTGTATAATATAATCAACATATTTTGCTGCATTTCATCTTAAAAATGATATCCTCATCATATGTAAATACAACCTTTATAAAGTGCCGCAGGTTGTGCAATATTATAACTGTAGTGCAAGTTTACAGTGGGGTAACTGTACTTATTAAGTACAAACAGTTTTACAAGGAGCAATTGATTGAGTGCGTTTATAGTTCTGGGGATGAAACTGTTTCTGAACCGCGAGGTCCGTACAGGAAAGGCTTTGAAACGTTTTGCCATGGCTGAGGCAGTGTGTGCTTGATGCTGTATACCGATAATTCTCTTTCCGATCAGCTGCTGCTGTGATTCCCCACTCAGATACAGTGATAAAAATACTCCGAGTGGTGCAGTGAGAGTAATATGGAAAAAGATGATCCGCTGTGGCAAACCCTAACGGGAGCAGCTGAAAGAAGAAGGTGCAGTGAGAGTAACAACACTAAATCAGTTATGGTATTTGGAATACTATGGCTATTTCCTGGACCATTATATTTTTACAGGTTAATTACAATCAGATGCATTACACTAATAAACAAAATACAGTTATTTTCAGTGTATTTATAAAGCCGCATCAGGAAAAGAAAGGATAACCACACAGGAACAGTAGCACTGCTTTCATGCTGGGTGCCGCCATTCTGCAAAACCGAGCGGAGAACTTGCGTACGACAGGGTATGAGGTACCGTGGAAATGTGCGTGGCTTTATGCCAAGTGTAGGTTTTATACATTGCAATTTGAACGTGGAAACATTCTTATGCAACATTTCTGTGTGTACGCTCCGTTTATACATGAGGTCTCAGGTGATGACTATAATAAATACACAACAGGTACACGCATGTGCTTGTTAGTATGATTGCTTGTTACGTAGTCTTATGATCTAGTCTTAAGTTCTAGTTTCTGAAGCTATGGGTGCGAGTGCTAATGGTCATAAAGCTATAGCAGAAGTGACTGTGCAGAATGGCTAAGGTCTTAAATAATGCTGTTTTCTTTCTTAAGGTAGCACATGATGTATACACTGTATGTTTTGAATATAAGGTATTTCATTAGTACTGTCAGCTTACTTCAGTACTGTCTGCAGTATTTTGCATTCCTAATCTGAGCAGATGTCATAAAATGTTAAAAAGAAAGGATAGGACACTCGACTGTGCAACTCAGACATCAGAGGAAGTAAAGGTGTTGGTGAGCTTTCTTGACAATAGGAAAGATATGTTGTGACTACGTTAAGTCATTAGTGGTAGTGACACCAAGAAATGTAAATCTGCTGGACCTCTCCAACACATCCACACTAATGTAGAAAGCAGTATGGTCTGTCTTTAGCTTCCTGATATTTATGACTGGCTCATGGATTTTGATGACATTAAAGGAAATACTATTGTCTTGGCATCACTTCATAAGAGGGGAATACCCTTCTGTAAATGCCTTTTCCTCATTACAGGTGATCAGGCGTACGATGGTGGTTTAAATCTTGTAATAGATTTAGAACTGTATTTGTCATAGGTAAAATAGGAGTATAGCATAAAATTAGTATGCAGCTATTTGATGGTGATGATTAGTGTTGTGGAAGTGATGCTACCATTCCAAATATGATTGAATCTTTCAGTGAGAAAGTCAAAAACAATAGAGGGTGGCACTAAACCTAAAGTCTACGACCTTGATGATACATTTTGATAGAATAACAGTTTAAAATGCTGAGCTACAGTCATAAACAGTAGTCTCGTAGTGCAGTTTTAATTAGGTATGAGTGTCTGGATAGTGTGAACTTCATAGAATATAGTGTCCTCTGTATACCTGCTATGGGAATTGCAGTGAATTGGAGGTGATTAAAACCATTTAGAATATTATATTGAATATGTCCCATGAAATGGCCTCTCAAAATATTTCCACTCAGTGGAAGCATGTGCCACCAACTGGTAATTATTAAGACAGTTTCCTTTTGTTTTCTCTGGTACCTGGAAGATTATTGTATTTTTTAAACTACATTGTTTTCTATTCTTACGTCACAAAGACATGAAGTTTACAATACTGTTTTTGCTACCGCTTTTAGTTTTCATTATTGTTGTTTATTTAATTTTTTGTTGTAAATTGTTTGTTGCTTTTTATAAGGTAACTGTACTTAATAACTGTTTTAACATATTATGGAAGTATGTTTCAATTTGCTAACCATTTTATAATTTTCTTTTGATTGTATTAATTTAGTTTACTATATACCTTTTTCGCTTCATACAGTGTCCAGGGTGTGCAGAGTCTTCCTATGATACTCGGGAATATTTAATAGATGTTGCCTCTGTGTTAAAGTTTAGCAAGCCCCATGTTAACTGTTGCAGTGTTCACATAAAGGAAGTATTATCAAGATTACAAGCAAATAAAATTTCGTTAAATTCATTAAATTAAGTGTGAATTCCATAAGGTTAAAGTAATCTTTTTGGGATATACAATTTCTTTGAGAATGGAACCAGACAAAGTAACTGTAGTTTAAACTTATAAGGTCCTGGAATCTGTGAAACAAGTTCAATGGTTTATAGGTTTTAATTTTTTTTTTTTGCTCAAGATTTTAAAACTGCCACTGCACCCATTATAACTTTCACCAAAAAGTTTAAAAGAATAGTAGGATCTCATTGAATTGAAAGCTAATGGTCCCAGTTGAGGGGTTGGAGCTATACTCTCTCAAAGATTTCCATATCTATGCGGCGGTGTGCTGGGGAGGCAGTATAAAGAAGAAGGACGCCTCATGCCTGGACAAACTGGTGAGGAAGGCAGGCTCTATTATAGGCATGGAGCTGGACAGTTTGACATCCGTGGCAGAGCGACAGGCGCTGAGCAGGCTCCTGTCAGTCATGGAGAATCCACTGCATCCACTGAACAGTCTTATCTCCAGACAGAGGAGCAGCTTCAGCGACAGACTACTGTCACTGTCCTGCTCCACTGACAGACTGAGGAGATCACGTTCTTCCCCCACACTATGCGACTCTTCAACTCCAACCGGGTTGGGTAAATGTTAAAATTATAAGTTATTGTCTGTTTTACCTGTATTTTTATCACTCTTTAATTTAATATTGTTTATTGTTATCAGTATGCTAATGCTGGAGTATGTGAATTTCCCCTTGGGATTAATAAAGTATCTATCTATCTGTCTATCTATTTATCTATCTATCTAAACCTCACCCATATTACTAAGTTTCTCAAAATCTGAATGCTGCTCAGAAGAGTTACAATATCAGTAACAGAGAAATATTAGCTATTAATATTGGCCTTGGTGGAAAAGCAACAATAATTTGAGAGAGCTGAGCATCCCTTTGTTATTTTCGCTGCCCACAATGTTTAAGTTCAAAAGATGTTTAAATACATCTCAATCCCAATAGACTCTTTTATGCCAATTAAATTGTAAACACCCTGCAAGGTACAAAAAGCCTTAAACATTGCTTGAAAAATTTACATATATAGATTATTCCTTAAATCATTGTCTATGATCAATGTCTTGTTAGGGGAATCCTTCTGCTAGTTTGGCTTAGACCTTATTTTGTTGTTTTTCAAGTACAAATTTTCCGCAAACCATAGTTTTGCTGCTTGATCATTTGATTCTGGGCTCTGTTTCTAGGTTGCCTTCTTGACTATACATTTTGCTAGTCTCTTTACTCTTTAACTCCTATTCATTTCTAGAACCACTCACTAATATGATAAGCATGCAATGTATTGATCATGCCTATAGCAGTGCACTGATGTAATAAGATCAACACTCCTCTGGCTACATGAATGTTGCTTTCACTCTCAATTTCACTCTCATTTTAATTTTTTTGCCCATGTTTTTGCACATGGTTACAGAAAGCTCAAGTAGTGAAGAGAAATTGATTTCAATTCCTAGGGATGGGTGATTGGTCAAAAACTTTTATATTCCCTATCCCTAAAGAACTTACAGTATTTGCAGAAATGGAACTATCCATTTCATGTACATAATATCAGACACAGAAAGGCTACATATAAAACTAAGTATGATCAAGGAGGTAACATGAAGGTCTGATGAATGGGTGGGGTGGGAATCACATAGAACCCCAAGAAGGGTTAAATCATTTGAGAGTGTTAAGAGTTTAAGTACTTGTCTTACTGAACTTCTACAAAAAGAAAATTGATGGTTTATCATAAAGGAATGTTACCCAAGGGACTTAGAAAGAAGTGTATTTCAGATTATACAAAAGGCACTACTGATAGCTAAAGGAGTTTTAAGTAAAGTAGTGGTTACAGAATAAGAGAGGAGGTCATTAATGGCAACCTTTACCTTAAATTCAGCTGCAGCTTTATAGCAGTAACTTTCAAATCCAATTGTTTCCTTAAACAAGGTAGAAGAATATATGTTGTTTAAGATTGTGTACATTTTACTGTATAATTAGGAGTTCCAAACATAATGAAGGGGTCCAAAATAAGCCACAAACTCAGGCCAAAACCCTTACTGGCCAGTAAAAATTAGGCCACCCCAATTCCGCCAGCCCTCCATATGATACCTTCAGGCTTTGACCTACACAATTGTAAAATGGGGAGCTGGTCTGAAAGGTTCAAGAATACACTCTAAAGTCTTAATATATATCACAATGTCTGACGAGAGAAGATCCATCAATAAAAGTAGAAAAAAAGAGTGAAAATAAGGCAAAAAAGATTTGCTTAAAAGGTAATCCAAAGGAAAAAAATCCTGATATTTAATCCAAACAGCAGAATCCAAGAACACAAGCAATAGTTTACAAATACCAGAACATATCAAAAAAAAAAAATACTCACTGAAACTCTAAAAACAATCTCATTGCTCCTCTGTTGGGTTCTCTTTCTGGCCAGCTTATAAAGCCAGAAGGACTCAGCAGCAGAGTACATGCATTGGCAGCTCGTTTAAAGATACAGTACAAACAACAATATGATATAAAATAGTAATAAGTCAGGAAATTAACCCTGACTGTAACATAGCAATAAAAGGAAACGGTGGTCCGAGAGAGACACTTGGTTTGATGATGGAAATGTGTGCCTAGACCATTTGTTTTCATTAGGATATCAACTTAATTGAGGAAATTCGTGCAGAGGGTTTTGTTTTTAAGTGATCTTATTAAACAGAAGAAAGGTTTCATAAAACTCACATACTCTTAATATTAAATTTTATTAGTACAGTAAAGAAGGGATTCTCTGTTATGGAGGTCCCCTACAGCTAAATTCTCTTTTTAGATGAAACCTTATACAGTATTTATTAACAAATACAGTGGGATGCAAAAGTTTGGGCAACCTTGTTAATAATCATTATTTTCCTGTATAAATCGTTGGTTGTTA
>JANRMT010062807.1:58107263-58249807 GCA_026402145.1 Polypterus bichir lapradei | reverse complement strand
ATTCTGATTCTGAATATCATTTAATGGAAAATCTAAATGTTGTTCAAAAGATTCATAAGAAATGTGGTACAAACTGTAAGTTGAGCAAACTACACTTAATTCGTGTACTCTAGACCTTTTTGAGGTATTTTCACACTTTTACAGATGGATTAACCTAAACATTTATATGCCAAGCACATTTTTTCAAATGAAGTATAAAACTGACCCTCACATGGAGAGCTTCCAAGTATAATAATAACTTCTAATAAGATGCGCAGATTCTCATTTCCATGTAGTTGAAAGTGTATGTTTGGCTGTCAGATTTTCCATAGATGTTTCCAGGTGCTGCAATTACACAAGTCTGACTGCAACCTAGATATTTTTCAAGGGTGATCATTATTTTTTCTATTATAAAGATACCATCTACTACTCTGCATGTTTATTATACAGCTGACTTTTGTCTTTCTGTTAAATGTAATCCATTACGTTAGCTTGATATGACTCCACTCTGCCCGAATCACAGAAGAATAGTCCTAT
This sequence comes from Polypterus bichir lapradei, assembly GCA_026402145.1. Lineage (NCBI taxonomy): Eukaryota > Metazoa > Chordata > Cladistia > Polypteriformes > Polypteridae > Polypterus > Polypterus bichir. The sequence goes on along the minus strand of JANRMT010062807.1, from coordinate 58,249,291 downwards.
CAAATAGTCATAGCCATAAGTTGCACATATACAGTGCATACTCTATTTATATTATCATTGCACATATACAGTGAAATTACACATATACAATAAATTGGATGCCAACTTATCAGTGCAAAGAAAAAGTGGATTATAAAAACTATAAAGATATACACAACATGTTACACATACAAAACATTTTTTACATTCTGCTGGTATTCATTCATTCCATAATTTAAGGCTTCCCCATATGAGCAGCATTTAGCGCAGTTATCGCAGTCATCCAGTCATCTTCTGGGTGTTGTTGATGACCCCATGGAGTACTTTCCTCTCTGATACCGTGCAGCTGGCTATCCACACACAGATGCAGTAAGTCAATATTCTCTCTGTAGTGCAACAATGGAAGGACACAAGCAGTTTTTGAGTGAAATTATTCTTCTCGAGGATTCTCAGGAAGTGAAATCTCTGCTGTGCCTTCTGTACAAGCTTTGTGGTATTAGTGCTGAACATCAAGTCTTTCTTTATAAGCACACGCGCGAACCAAAAGTTCGAGACCCTCTACACACAGTCCCTGCCAATGAAAAAGGGCTGAATATCCATTTTCTTCTGCATTTTCTCTGCACCACACAAACAGCCGCTCAACCACATAAGTGAACTCATCACCCCCATAAATGAGTCCCACTATGGTGGTGCCATCTGCAAATTTGATAATGCCATTGCTGGAGTGTGCGGGGGTGTAGTCATAGGTGTGGAGAAGAGGACTCAGCATGTAGCCCTAAGGAGAACCAGTGCTAAGGCAGAGGGCTGAGGAGATGTGGGAGTCTATTCTTACTTTCTGGGAGTGATCAGAGAGGAAGTCCATAATCCAGAGGCAGATAGAGTGGGATAGTCCCAGGTCTGTCATTTTGGTCACCAGTCTATGAGGGAGGATAATATTAAATGCAGAGCTGTTCCGAGTGGGTTAAGACAGCATGGAGAATTGTGGCTATGATGTCCTCTGTAGATCTGTTTGCCATGTAAGCATACTGGTGTATGTCTAACTTGAGGTTTGAAATGATGTGAATATGGACCAGTTTCTCAAAGCACTTCATTATCACAGGGGTAAGTGCCACTGGACGATAGTCATTCAGGCTGGTAAAGGCAGTCATTTTTGGCAGTGGATCTATAATAGAGGACTTCAGGTGGGGGGAATAGTGGACTGGGATAAGGACTGGTTGAAGATCTTGGGAAAGACCCCAGCCAGTTGATACACACAGTCCAACAGCACTCGTCCACAGACAGCATCAGGTCCCACAGCCTTCCTCAGGTTCACTGCCCTGAGTGTACACCTCACCTCATGCTCCTCTACCGTGAGGACATGGCTGTTGTGAGGCTGGTGGATATGATGTAGCTGTGTCTGGTGGCTTCACCTCAAAGCTGACAAAGAAGTTGCAAAGATGTGGTTCAGCATCACCATTAGAACCTGGGGGTTGCTGGATTTTTGTAGCAACTGTAGTGCTGAACCTCCTGCCACACCTGCCTTGTATTGTTACTATGGATGTTGTCCTCAATCCTCCACTTGTAAGCAGCCTTGGTCTTTTTTATGCCTTTGTTAATTGGGCCCTGGCAGCACTGTATTGTGTCCTAGCACCAAAACCTGAAAGCAGCATTTCTGTCCCTGGGCAGGTCCTGTATTTCTTTTGTCATCCATGGCTTCTGATTGGGATAGACCCAGATACAGACAGCATCTTTGCAGAACTTAATGTAGCCCAAAACAGTTGTAGTATACTCTTCCAGTTCCTGATGTTTAAAAATATCCCAGTTTGTTCTCTCAAAGCAGTCCTGCAGCTGTTGAGAAGCCCCTTCAGGTAACTTTTTAACAGTCTTATGAGACCACAGGCAAGAATTCGGGTCAAAGTGCAATAATAAATGTGGCATGCTAATCTGGGTTTAGCTCGCCTGTGGGAAGAAAGGGCAATGCAACATAAAAGTTCAAATTTTACTTACAATGCAATTGTCAGTGGTTAACCAGCTCAGGATCTCAATAAAAGCAGACATAATTGAATCAGTGTGCCTCAGTGGCTAAGAGTTCTCAATTTACTAATTTGTTGTTTTTGTCTTTTAAATGAACTCTGATGGATTTTTAGACTTCACCCAGTTTTCCACTTCAGATTTCAAAGACGTTTACTCCAAGGGTATATGCCTTTTCATATAATATTTCACTGGAAAAAAGGTGCAGTCTTTTTCACTTTTGACCTTGATCACTGCATTTGTGTTCTGTGTTTTAGGTCTGTAGCAACACGCCAAGATCACAGGGCACTTCATATAACAAAAATTAAATCTACTTAACATAGCCTGTAAAACAAGACTAGAGTTGTAAGACCCATTCACAAAAGTTCCTATCAATAAAATCCTCCAATTTAAAACATTATGTTAATCAATATAGTTTACCCAGAGAACCTGGGATTAAATCACTGTACATAACTGATAAAGAAGATTTGCAATATATAGGGAAATAAGACTGTGAAGTGATTTGAACATAAAAAATATATCATTTTCAAATCAGTTTGGTATTTCACAGGTTGTCAGCATAATTTTATTTAAAGAGGAGACATGGTCTTATCCTGGCAGTGTCAAGGGGTACCTGTTTCTCACAGCATTAGATGTAAACCCAAAACGGGGCAGCCAGTCCATTTTAGGGCCCAGAGATGCACGAGGGTTAAGGGGTAGATGAATTAAGCTGATTTGTGTATGTATTAAGATATGCATTTTAATATATTCTTATTTATTAAGGTGCTAGACAGTGGTGACATATTAAAGTTGGTCACACATGTCAGTGAGAATTTTACTGTGTTCTGTATATATGAAAATCCCACTACTATTCTGACTACAACTGCAGGGTTGTCATCACCCTCTCCGCTGCATTTTGAACTTTCTGAAGCTTTCGTAAAGTCACAGAGAGTCAAATCCAAAAAAAAGAAAATCAGTATAAATACCCTTCCCATGAAAATTGGGAGGAATAAACTAGTAACTCTGGAGCCAGATTAGATGGGAAAGCATACCATTGAAATGTATTATATACTGTAAAGGGCAAAAAATTACAGCAAGGCCAGAGAAAATATCTTTTTTATTGGCTGTTGTGAAAACTGTAATTTTTTCAATTTATTTACATAGCACATTTAAAACAACATAGGAATGCTGTTGCCAAAGTGCTTTACAATAATAGAATAAAAAAAAACAAACAAATAACATAAATAGAAATAAAATATAAGAACATAAATAAAATACATAATAAATAGAAGTAATGTTATATAATCACAATGAGGAAACCATCAGTATTACTGATGGTCACGGAATGCAAGTGAATAGAAATGAGTCTTTAATCTTATTTTAAACAGTTCAATTGTAGACGACTCCTTTATATGATGAGGTAAAGAGTTCCACAGGCGAGGAGCAGCAGCTGCAAAAGCCCTGTCCCCCTTAGTTTTACACTTGGTATGAGGGACAACAAGAGACAACTGACCAGAAGATCTAAGCAATATGGATGGCTGGTATAAAACACACAATTCAGATAAATAGGCAGGAGCAAGCCCATGTAAAGATTTAAAACAAGCAACAAGATTTTAAAATCAATCCGAAAACTGACAGGCAGCCAGTGCAAAGAAACTAATATTGGAGAGAATCAGACTTTCTTGCCCCAACCAGAAAGCGAGCGGTAGCATTCTGGACCAACTGTAACTTGTGTATCAGGGAGTTGCTAATCCCAGAATGCAGTGAGTTTCAGTAATTGAGGCAAGAAAAAAAAAAAAGCACGAGTAGCTTTCTCAAGATCCCTAGAAGATAAAAAAGGCTTGATCTTACCTAATAGTTGAAGCTGGAAAAAGTAACTCTTGACTACAGAATTTACTTGTTTCTCAAAAGAGAGGTTACTGTCAAAGATAACACCAAGATTGCGGACTTGAGGTTATACAAAGACAGAGAAAGAGCCGAGAAGTCCAAGACCAATTTGGGCTTTAGCTGATGGACCCACTATAAGCACCTCTGTTTTATTTTGATTCAGATCAAGAAAATTGTTAGCCATCCAGGATCTTAGTTCAGAAAGACAGTTGATTTATTGCAGTGTTGCAGACAGGAATATAAACCTGAGTATCATCAGCATAGCAGTGAAAAGAAATGTTGAATTTCCTAAAAATAGTTCCAATAGGATGAAAGTATACAGAGAATAAAATAGGACCCAAAATGGATCCCTGAGGAACACCACATTTAAGAGGAGCAGTAGATGAGAAAGAGGAATTTAAAGTAACTGAAAAGTGTCTACCAGTTAAATATGACCTGAACCAGTTAAGAGCAGCCCCTTTAAGCCCAACAAGATGATCAAGCCGCATCAGCAATATCTTATCTTACCGGTCAAGGAGGAGAAGGACTGCTGCGTCAGCTGAGTCAGTAAAAATAGAGATGTCGTTGAAAACTTTCAGGAGGGCCGTTTCAACACTATGATAACGCCTAAAGCCAGACTGGTAGATCTCAAATAAATTATTGGAGTTGAGGTGATCGACCAATTGATTATAAATAATTCTTTCTAGAATTTTAGCCAGAAATTGCAGTTGGGGAAATTAGGTGAAAATTGGCTAAAACTCCAGGATCTAATTCTGCCTTTTTTAGACGGGGACTGACTGCAGCATGTTTAAAAAATGATGACACAACCACCGCACTTATAGAATCATTAATAATGGATAGTAAGGATGGGCCCAAAACATCAAAGGCTTCCACTAAGAGTTGTGGTGGTACTACATCGAGGGGGCTGGGAGCTGGTTTAAGGGTGTCAATAGTTCTTTTTAATTGTGAAAGTGAGACTATATCAAAGGAATCTAAGACAATGCCATGATTAACAGTAGGAAGTTCATAGCCAGTTGGAACAATACCACAGCGGATAGTATCAATTTTGTTGACAAAGAATGATAGAAACTGCTCACATGAATGAACAGTACTATTTAATCCCATCACAGATTGAGGGTGAATGGCCACATTAATTGAATTAAATAAGACCCTTGGATTCTTAGAATGACGGGATACTAAATCGACAAAGAAATCTTGTTTAGTTTTCTTAACTGCAGCCTGGAAATTGAAAAGAGAAGTCCTAAAAATCTACTTAGAGACAATCAGTCCATCTTTTTTCCAATGCCATTCAGTAGTTCGACAGGCGCGGCGCAGCAATCGCGTAGTTTCATTTAGCCTGGGAGCAGGTCTTCCCTTATTACTGCTTATCTTGGGCGGAGCAATTGATTCTAAAACCGTTTTACAGAAAGAATTAAATTTTAAGACAGAATCATCGATACCATTAATTTGGACGTGTACATCAAGACTAGAGAAAATGGCTTTAAAATCGGATATAATAGAAGAATTTAAAAAGCGCGAGCAGCGTGGGGGACAGCTATTGGTCAGGACATCAACAGTAATATTCAAATCCATCATTACAGAAAAGTGATCAGTGAAAGAAACAATGCATAAATCAATATTATTAACTGAAATATCACGAGTAAGAACGAGATCAAGGGTGTGACCGAGAAAGTGAGTTGGCGTATTAATATGCTGGATAAAATCAAATGAGTCCACATATCCACTAGTTCTAAGCAAAGGGAATCAAGGGAAAGTGTTACAAAAGACAGCATGGTACTTTTTCCTCAGGAAAAGAATTATAACCCTGGTTAACTCAACCTACCCACTTTGCTATCATTTATAAGGATCAAGGACTGCCTCTTATGATCTTGACTTGAAGTTTGCTCGCCTAGGCATATTATGCATCTGGCAACACCTGTATAGGGTGGTCCAGATCTAATTATGCAATTTTCATTACGCTATAACTTATTAAGTTTATTACATAGAAAATCACCTGAAAAATCTCGGACCATTGAGAAGCGTGCGAACTGACAACATGAAGAATCGTCTTCATGCCAAACTGGAATCTTCCCCACATAAATCAAAGTCATCCAGACAATCTGGATCTGCATAATTAGATTTGGACCACCCTGTACTAAAGCACCTATTGATTCAATCTGTCTACAATTAAATGGGGGTTTCCATTTGGGACCTCAACTTTTCTTCTGTTTTATATTTTTTTTTTCTTTGCAATATTTAGAAACACTTGCATTGAGTCTTATATTGTTATTTAAGACTTCCCAGGGAAAAACGCTAAGAGGTTTGGTGTTCAAGTACCAAATTAATAAGTAAGTAAAGGGGAGAAAAGGAAAACTGGAAATATACAGTGGCCTGTCATAGAGAAGTTCAACTAAAACTCCAAGGCCTATCTCATTTAGTACTGCGCCTGCAAAGGTGCTGTGTGTATCTTTTAGACCAATTGCTGCTGCCCCAATAAATTCAAAGTTTGTTTTACTACTTTATGTTTAGAGTATTTTGTGACTGCACCGTATGGTAGTCTCTAATTATTGTCCCCTAATTTTCTCCACTCTACATACACTTGAAAATGTCCATAAAAGGAAGGTCCTTACCTGCTGATTTGTGTTGTCATCTTACTTCTTTCAGATTAGTAACTGATTCCAAAGATCCATCCAGCCATCCATTATGCAATCCGCTATATCCTAACTACAGGGTCATGGGGGGTCTGCTGGAGGCAATCCCAGCCAACACAAGGAAGCAAGGCAGGAAACAAACCCCGGGCAGGATGCCAGCCCACCTCAGGGCACGCAAACATACACACACCAAGCATACACTAGGGACAATTTAGAATCGCCAGTGCACCTAACCTGAATGTCTTTGGACTGTGGGAGGAAACTGGAGCACCAGCAGGAAACCCACGCAGACACGGGGAGAACATGCAAACTCCACACAGGGAGGACCCGGGTCTCCTAACTGCAAAGCAGCAGCGCTACCCACTGCACCACCCTGATTCCAAAGATGTGCCTCAAAATAACTTCTGAAACCATAGATGCTTCAAGTCTTGAACTGTCTTTTAATACTAAACTCTAGACTTTGGACTAATTTTAAATTACTGTGTGACTAACCATATTTAGTTCCTTTAGTCTAAGGTTGAAAACTTATTCCCATCAAACAAGCAGACAATTTCTGATTCCTGAAAGGCACTGAAGTAAAAGAGGCAGCATTCTTCTCCAGTCCTCTAAGGTATAATTTACATATGGCTGTTCCTGTGGCAATGACATGTATGTTGATTTGTGAACTGTGACTTTCTGTTTCATTGTTTAATGCTAATGTGGCTCATTAAAAGTAGAAACAAAAGTGAGGACCACTGACCAATGGGCAGTGGTTGTCAGCCAACATTACTCACTTAAAGTGCCAATTGTTATTAAAAAATACATACATACATTTCCCTCTCCCTTTCAGAACAAGTACTTGTTAAACTCAATTTGTAAATATGCTTAATAAATAACAATAGTGAAGCTACCATAAAAGACTATTTGATTAATCGTTTCAAATGAAGATTTAAACTACGGATTGCTAAGAGAGTAACCTTGGCATCTGCCTCCTGTAAGATGTTGTTCTTTTTCACTTTTATAAAATAATTTTGCGTATAATAATTCACATGGACCTGCTGCATATTGTAACAAATTCAATGTCAAAACATGAAATGTACAAATATCTTTTTTCTGTTAAGTTGTATGAAACAAGAAAGCACTGTTAACGTGATAGCACTCCAGTATGTGTTTTTACAAAATGGAATGAGGTTACGTTTTAATGCCCTCTGCTGGTCATCAGTTGCTTAGACTGATGTTTTTCTTTTTGAGATATTAGAAAAATATGAAACTTGTCATGAGTTATGCTTTTCCTTTAAACATATATATTTGTTTTAATTTTGATTTTTTTACTATGAATTTCAAATATTAACAGCCCCCTAGTTTACAAGAAACACAATAGCAAGGTTGTCATACTAGAATAAGTGATTCGCACAAGACTGAAAGAACTAAATATAGTAGTCATATAGTAACGTCAAATGAGGCTTTTTGTCCAGTTTTGCTTCCCCACCCAGTGTTTTATGCTGTGAGGAAAGTCTCCAACTCCAACGATGATCCATTTTTTCATCCTTTCTTGTTCAGAATAATTGAGTGATAGATTTGAATCCTTTTACTGGGAAGTAAATGTTTATAGTGCATTGTAGCTATCCCTTTATTTTCCTGGGCTCCTTCGCTCCATTACTATTCATAAAATACCTTTTTCCTCCTCATTTTCTAGTGTCCCTGTGTTACAAATGGAACTCTGTTTCTCTGATCTATACAAGAAGGTAGCAGCATTTCTCTTTTTCTCCTTTTGGTGTTTCAGCCAGGTTGCTTGTATTCACTTCTGTTGTATCCACTTTAATTTCTAAAAGAAATTTTTATTCATAGAGTTTTCTTTTCCTTATTTTTTTTTTATTTTTTCAGTCCGCTATCATGCTATTGATTTTGTACATCTTTCTTCTTTCAGGATGAAGAAAGCATTAAATACAAAAATATTTATTGAACTTTCTTTTACTATATTCTGTACCGTACTCTTGCTGAATGCTGATTCGAACTGTCAACCTCCAGTATGGCTGTTTGAAAACTAATTTTTGTATAATAATGTTACAGAATCCTTCTTGAGGAAATATCAAGGTTTCTACCACGGTTCAAGGGAGCCACATAAAGATGGACCGTGAAGGAACTTCAGCCCTGAGCCCTCTTCAGTTTAAGTGGGCCAGAGCATCGAATAATTACATATGTTGGGAGAGGCTTTGTTATCATCTTCCCTGTTTGCCTACATCTTTCACTTGTTCTAGTGTCCCTAAACTAATAAACTGGAGCAACCATGTTAGCTGCACTACATAAGGAGTAACGATGTCCCATCTCATTGGCAGTAGGACTTCCAGAACATTTTCTGTAATTTCTGTTCTACCTCGTTATTTTGTTACCCTTAAAGAATCTGCCTCCAAGAGATACCTCATATTTATAGGACGTATTTTCTGGAGTCCCACTCTCTATTCCTATTCATATTTAGAGCTGCTCTCTGATGACCAGCATGAGTTTTCACCTATAAATTTAACTAATAATAATTATAATAAGAAAGTTTAAATTAGTGTAAAAATTACAATAGGATGGTCACAGGAAATGTAATGATTTACTTTGTGAGGCAGAAGTACATTACAATCCAAAAATAGTTGTTTCAAATATTCAAAATATTAAAATATGTGCTTCAATTTAAAGGCTTAAAGTCTAAGTATTATCACGGTAATAGACCGTGATAGAGGTGCATAGAGGGCTAGATTCCTAGAAAAGGAATAAAAATAAAAAATAACAATCTATATACATATTTGCCAGAATAAATGTAGCTGCAGTAGTTAGAACTTGCTCCATCTCTCATTTTTAGTGCTCTGACTGTTAGCATGTTCAAGTACTGGTTCATCCACACATTTTAAGGGTGGAACGTTAGTGAGAGCTGTATCTCCAAAGTATCAGGATTGAGCAATTCAGTGGTTGTGGTGTGCTAGCTTGTCCAGTTTTTTCATTTGCCAGGGTGTGTTAATGCTTTTTAATACCTTTAAAATAATATTGTTGCAGCAGGAGACATAAAAATCACTTTTACATTATATGAACAACACAAAAAAATAAAGGTGATAAAGAACAGGGAACCAAGCCATTTAAAAATAAAAAGAAATCTTACAAATGGTAGAGAGAAACAGGATATGGTTAAAATCACTTTTCTTTTGGCCAATATCCAAAGAAAGGTGACAATATCTCTCAGAATCGATATAGTGCAGTTGTGTCTTCCAATTCATTTTTTTTAAATTCCCTTCAACTATTGTTATAATACCAGCATCTGAATACACAGCTATATATTTCAGTCATGTTAACACTGCCCAGGCATACAGTATATAACAACTGAATGGAATTAGGAGGCAGATCCTAGACAGGTACGCAGACTATGTTTGTAAATGCACTGTAGACAATGCATTACATGTCAAACCAACATTAACAACAAAAAAGGAAACAGACCACCTCGTAAGATGTAAACCAATAACCTCAAATTCCACCACTTCATACTATGTCAAAGCCTATTTGCACTGTCACTGACAATAGGTCTCATAGTGTTTGAATTTATCTATTTCAAGCAATGACAGGTTTATTTTCATAAGGAATATTTGCAATCAAAGTGTTTTTCTGCCCTCTATTGTCAATAGTCCATATAATACCTTAATGTAGGGTTTCTTATTTTGTATCTTTGGGAAATACTGTATAAAGAAAAATGAATATTCATTCATTTAATGAATCTGTTTATTCCAGTTTAGAATTCTGTCAAAAAAGAACATACTCTGGTAGAATTGGAGGACTAGAAGAAAAGCCAATATGAAAATGGGGAGAACATACAAACTCCAGAAAGACAGTGAGTAAGCCAGTTATCAACCAAGTCTTATCATTAATTCACTATAAGATATTGTGAGGAAAAGGGAAAGTACTTTACCTGGCTCACTTTAAGAAGGAAAACAGAACAGTGCACACTAGGTCTGCAGTGCTATTTTTTGATGGAGGTCAGAGTCGCAAAATTTTTATGCATCTCCAACTCTAGGACTTGAGTCTCAAGTACTTTAACAATCAGAATTTTTGCTGGAGAAATAAAACTCAAACTGTGACATCTGTTCACTGTTTAGAGCCTATTACACTAATAAAAACACACTTATATGCCAACTGCAAATATAATTTAGTTTAACCTTAATTCTAAAATGTTGACACCCACACAAATCTGGCCTGCTATAATTTCACAGGGGGTGACATATGATTTAAGTTACACTGCACAAGCAAGACACACAAAACAGTTATGGTGAGATATTGAGTGCCAGTACAACTCAAGGAGTTTGTACAATGTGCGCACTTTAGAGGTGTGGGCAGGGCTGCTTTTTAATCCCATTCCCACTGATACTCTGACTGCTTCCATCTGCACCAGTTTTCTAACAAGTTCTGTCTAATCTGCCAAATCTCTATAAAATCCAACGTCTGTCTGTCGGTATGTCTGTCTGCTTTTCACAAGAGAACTACTTTATGGATTTAGATTGGGTTTTTTTTTTTAATTTGCTAAAACATTCTGGTTGATTTTGCAGGAGTGATATATTCGCGCTAATCCAAGACAGAGGCTGCAGGCCGAGGGGAGGGGGAAGCGAGACGTCAGGATTGGGAAGCCAGGCAGGGCCCTCCTTGCTGTCCTGTTTCACTACTATGCAGAGCCGCGGTGGACGGCTAGCAAATAATAAAAGCAATTTCAAATCTAATACAAGAGGATTTTATTTTAATGAAATTGACAGGGACATGGTGGCAGCTTAGACTTTACATTGGACTGTCTACTCTAAGCTGCTTATACACACACACAAAAAAAATATGACAAGCCATTTGAATGCTTTAGCCTGCTTGTTGGAGAAAATGCCAAGAAGTGTGGCATTTTGTAACACTAAAACATGTGGGTTATTTTGATTTTATTTCGAGTTAACCATTACAAATTTAAAATTTGTGCTTATGACATGAACACAAGTTTTCATTTGCTGAAAGCTCTTGTTTGGCCAAAGACGCCAAGTTCCACTTTTGTTTAATTAAGGTTGAAGCAGAAACTGCATCCCCTTGCAGTAAACCATGTTCATGATGAATGCACATTTCACAAAGACTCATTCCAGTGTCTCTTATATGGTAACAGCTGCACTTCAGAGGTGCTCAGAGTTAAACGAGAAAAATAAAGTAGGTCTAGTTATACTGTCATGAACATTGTGCTTAGAAGCATTATTCATAAGTGGATGTCAAATATGCAGAATTTCACAACCTTATCAATGCATTTATTAGAAAGCTGCACAATAAAGCTGTTACCAGGTAGAAAATCTTAAGGACAATTTTGTTCATATACAAGGACAACATAATCCACTATTATTTTCTTGTTTAATGCTAGTAGGAAGAACACAATGCATCTCTATGAAACACAATTTGGGTTGGCCAGTGAATATTGAAACCTCAGATAACGCAGATACTTTCACCTGAAACTGAAATGAGTGAAGCCCTCCTCCAGATGTCTAACTTCTTTATCTTTTTTACTGTGTGATACTGGCCAGTTTTGATTGTGCTTTGCACATCTGCCTGATATATTTTTTCGTTATGCTTTGAATATAACACAAAAAAATAACAGATTTATGATTGGATTTATAAAATGTAAACAAAAATTGTTATAATGGTTTTTGTTCATGTTCAATGCAGTAAAATTTTACTGGAATTGTTTTGCATAATATAAGCAAATCTGTCATCCTTCATTTCTCAGTGATAGCTGTCAGTTCTTGCAATAAAATGTCCTGCACATATCTTTTATGTCCTTTTTAAGTCCTCAAATGCACATTTTAATTACAGTAGGCTTTTCTGGCTGGCTATTAATTTATGCATTTATTAATGAGGCATTTAAGGTTATAATTTTAATTATTTAATTGAGTAGATTTCAAGCTACAGTTGTCACATCATGAAAACAATGGCTGAATAATGGGGGAGATCTCTTAATCAAACTCCAATATATTATTAATATTTAAAGATTACTTTACTGTAAGTTATGAATTCATTATAAGTTACTGTAATGTTTGAGTTGGCATTGACTTATTATGGTTTGCAAAACGATGCAAAGACATGACAATGGCTAATAGGCACTTTCCTTACATAACTTCACAGTTAATGAAACCTCAGGAGCTAAGTAGTTTTCTTAGCGTGTTTTACATAAATTAACAGTTCACATACAATCTCAGATTCTAACTGATATGCCTTAGCATGGGTTTCAGAATACAACCTCAGAGAGTAGGCAACCTAACATGACTTGAGGTACATTTAATTTAAAGCCTAACTAGGAACAGAAAACTCACTAACTATTTACAGGGTGTGCTCACAGAGAAAATGGGCTATTAAATGTTAATACTCTTGGTAGCAGAGTGAAATATCAGACACACTTTCACTAATTAACAATTTATTAATTCAAACTACTCAAATACCAGAAATAATATAATTATAAAATGACAGTATATGGTGAATAATGGCTGGAAGATTGCCCTAGAATCTATACAAATTGCCCTTGGGTTCCAGCCTTTTAACACTTTGTTATGCAGCCCAGGGTAAGTTAATGGACCAGCTTTGGGTCCCCAACTGAAAACAAACACTGTCATATAATTCCATAAACCTTTGCAGATTTTTTTTTATCAAATGAAATGAGGCCTGCGTCTCTGACTGATGTAAATGTACAGCTGATGTAACAGACCTGACTTTGATTTCACAAAACATTAAATAGGTGTGTTGTGTAATCAAACGTTTATTTTCTATGATAAAGCGCCAAAGGCTAAATTGAACTTATCTTCTGAGAAAGTGTTGGATCTCTTAAAGTTCTTTTCAGAGGATTATTATTTGGTCACCTTTAATTGTCCAGTCTCCATGGTGGTGCATCTAAAGCAGGAAGCAGTTGTTTTTCCTGTAAGACTAAAGGTTACTGCCGATACAATGATTAGAATAGACATCTCAGTTCACTCAGTTCATTAATAATTAATAAAATATTTCTCTGCCCACATCTGCTTCAGTCAACACTCGCTCCAATATACAGGTATTACATTAGCCCTACAGTACCCTCATTTACCCAAATTCTGAAAAAGATGAAGTGTAATAGAAGTCACTAAAAAACTTTTGAATTCCAGCTTCTCACAAGAAATAAAATCTTTAAGAGATGTTTCCTCTTGTTTTGGATGATCCCTTTCTATTGTGCATATGAAAAGAGTTCCTCTTTAAAGAACTTTCTCTCTCTCTTTCAGGACTTAGTGGCTTCTGCTGGAGGCATCTGCTGTGATTACTGACACTGTCCTTGAAGACGATGTCTGAATTCCACCGAGCGCTGTCTGCCTCAGGCGGTCTTTTTAGCTATGAAGCCAAGTTTCCCTGGGTTTCTGTGACACACCTGGTTCCAAAGTACTGAATTATCTCATCCTTGCGCATTCTTCTTTTGAATCTGAAATATATCATGACTGTGGAAATGTTCAAATGGATGTCATTTCAAGAACCCAGAAAAAGTTTAATACCTCTCATAGGGCATGGTGCATTATTCTTTTACTATTGTATACCTATAAAAAAATCATCACATGTGCTATGAGACACTCTTTTGAGAAAAGTGCTGTTTAATAAGTCAAATTCAGTTGTTTTAAATTCAGAAGATGTTTTTGTTCAAGTTATGACACTTTTCTCTCCTTCTTTTAACTATCTTCATGTACATTACTATAGTGCAGTAAACCGATCCCAGATGGTAAAGCGATTTGTTATGTGTCACTCCTGATGCACCATTATAGTTGAAATACAAAAGGGATGATACAATTGATAGCTATCAAGAGTGAATTTGCTGTAGATTTTCTGATAATATTATGTTATTTAATAATTAATCAACATTAACACATTTTTTGTCTATTGCAAATAGAGCTATTTCTTATGACTACCAGCACCAGCTCCACACCAGAGTTGCAGAAACAGAACAGAGATTAGAATTTACAAGATTTCAATTTTCTTCCTTAAATTTTTAGAACAATGAGTTCATGTGAAGAAGGAAAAGCAGTCCTCTTAGTCTTTGAAATATAGAGAAGCCCCCTGACATAACTGAGCTCTGATATTTATGCGTTGCTTTCGCGAGGTAGGCTATGTATCATTAGGAATAAAACAACTCTCCTTTTACATATGTCTCAAATATTGGCTCAGATGTTATTATGTAAGTAGCGCATTTGACAACATTTTCTTTTCAGTTTAAGTGTTTAATAATTACGTAGTGTTTTACGTGTTTGGAACTCTGACAAAAACAGTATGCCCTTAACTCTGGCATGAGTCCAATCAGGCACCCAAGATTTATGAGATCTGCAGCATTAATCAGAACCTTGCTGCTCATTTTCACTTAATAAAGGCTTTAATCTTCCCACCACAACTGAGGCAAGCTTAAAGCATGGAATGAACAAAAAAAAATCACATGGCTGTTGCTTTCAGCCATTTATAAAAGGTTAAAATTCTACAGTAGACCTGGAAAAGTAATACAAATCATGCAACTCATTGTTTAAAGACTACACTGTCCGGCATAAGGCACATGAGGACAACTAAAGTTGCTAAAACTGAAACCAGGATCCTATATGACTATATTAACTTGGTTATGTTTCATGAGGCTTATGCAACATAAAAGCTAAAATCAGTGTATGGGATTTATTATTTCATCCACTCATAATGTCAAAACGAAAAATTGAACCCAGTTGCCTGGCCCTTTACATACTGACCGCCTGTTTCACAAACATAAATTGGAGGACATTTGCTACAAGAAATATAATAAGTACACCATATGGATATTGAATAGATGGATACTGAAAAGTTCAGAGAGATATGATTGAATTCTAGTAAGCTGTATTATTGGACATATAATTTACATGGGATTCCTGTTGTAAAGTGCCAAGCCTAGACAATGGTTCTGTGTTGTGATGATTGCCACATTTGAAAAGATTTGAAGGTCTGCATGGCTGGGTATGACATAAACACTTAAACTGAAAAACTGGAGGAAAACATATCTTTGGGATAGAAGTGAAGAATAAGCGGAATGCAGCTTTTGGTTTGCATTGTTTTGTCAGAATGAGTATTGCTGGATCTACAACTTCTTCAGAAAATCTGGAAATGAAACATCTTAATCACTAGTACTTGAATGAGCACACCATTTGATTAGTCCATGGATGAATATGTCATGGCATGCCTCTAATGACATCCCAGGCAGCCTGCTGACAACACCTTTAATATGTGGATTGTACTTAGCCTACAGTTCATTCTGAAATGTCTGCAGACACAAATTATTGGTCAATCGCAGGATGCTTGGGGGCATGAGTGGTTAATACAAATTCCTGCACCTCCTTGGCACTCTTGCACAGAATCTTCTTACTTGATTGCTGAGCTGTTTATTTTTGTCAAGCTTCCTTTCTGTTTGTGCTTACTAAACTTTTGTTTCTGCTCCTCAATATTTTTGCTCTGTTATTTACATTACTCCAGTATCTTTCCTGTTCATTAGCAACATCTTATGGTGTTGTGCACCTCCTATTCTAATTTTTTTGTTAGTTTCAAGCCATGTGTTAGTGAGGTTAATAGCAAGCATATTAATAATTAATATTTAGCTGGACACTGTGATAAGTATGAAAAAGCAGTTTCTTTTACCCCTGCTAAATGATTACTGTCATTTTGTTAATATACTCTTGGAAAGGTCACAAGGTTTACCACAGATCATTTTAAGTGTTCTCTTTGTGAATTTCCCCTTGGGATTAATAAAGTATCTATCTATCTATCTATCTATCTCTGATCTAGTATGCAAGGTTTAGTTTAATCCATTATATTTTTACAGACATTGTGTGTGCATGTACTGGTGTGGATTTGCACTGTGTTATCGTGTGCAACAGGAGTCCTTTGAAAATCATGACCCAATAGTATTTCCCAAATCTATTACCATCTGTTCATTGTTGTTTATTACTATCGGGCTCTGTCCCCTGCTCGCTTCGCTTACCAACCTCTGGGTTCTGTTAACCGGATATACAATTTTTTTTTTTTTAAGTTTTATTAAATTTATTGCAATCATTCCATACAAATCAATTAATTTTTACAAAAAAGTAAAATTGAGTTATGAACAAGTCAACCCCTACCCCTGAGAGAGAGAGCAAGGCAAACAACTTAAATTTTAAGGTTTCTAAACATACCTAAATTAATAAGTTTGATAAGCCAATAGAGATGAATGCAGAAGACAAAGAAATACAAAAATAATTGCTTCCTCTGTGCTTTAAGAACTTGATTTTTTCCAACTTCAAATACTATAAAACATCGGTTTTCCACTAACTTAAAAGAGGAGAGTTTGGATTCTTCCAGTTTAGCAGAATAAGGCTGCGTGCCAAAAGTGTAGTGAATGCAATCACAATTTGTTTGTCTTTCTCTGCTTTAAACCCATCTGGAAGAACCCCAAACACAGCTGTTAATGGGTTAGGAGGGATTGTGACCCCAAGACTGTCTGAAAGGTAGTTAAAAAGTTTGGTCCAGAATGATGTTAATTTGGTGCAGGCCCAGAACATGTGACCCAGTGAGGCTGGGACTTGATTGCAGCGTTCGCAGGTTGGATCATGGCCTGGAAACATTTTGGAGAGTTTTAGACGAGACAGATATGCTCAATATATAATTTTGAGTTGAATAATTGTATGCTTTGTGCATATGGAGCTCAAGTGAATTCTCTTCATTACTACTTCCCACTCCTTTACTGATATATTAATTGAGAGATCTTTTTCCCAGTGTCCTCTTGGATCTTTGAAAGGGAGGGACTGTAAAATGATTTTATATATTGCAGAGATGGTGTCTGAGTCCTTGAGATTGAGCAATATTTTTTCCAGCATGGATGAGTGTGCAAGATGAGGAAAATCCCGGATATACAATTTAAAGAGATTATTTTCATTTCATTCATTTTTCTTCCATTTTTTCCCTACTGGGGTTTTTTTTGGGAGTTGTTCCTTGTCTTCTTAGAGAGTCAAGGCTGGGGGGCTGTCAAGAGGCAGGGCCTGTGAAAGCCCATTGCGGCACTCCTTGTGTGATTTTGGGCTATACAAAAATAAATTGTATTATATTGTATTTTCTATTTCTTGATATTTGCCAGTAATAAAGCTGTAGTGAATGAGTTATTCCCCCTCCCAAGGGGGCGTGCTTTAAGCCAGCTGCTGCTTGTGCCATGCTGCGTGATCTGCATGTCACGCTGCGCGTCGATCATTTAAAAGTCTGTACAGCAGCTGTCCTTTGTGCTGCCTGATCTGCATGTCGCGCTGTACGTTGATCATTTAAAAGCCTGTACAGCAGCTGTTCTTTTGTCTCACTTCCTTGTCTCGCGGGACGTTAAAGTGTCTCTGAGAAATTGTTTGTAAGTAGGGCGTGATGTGAAAAAGTCACTGTCTCACGGGTCTTGCTTCCTAAGGTTGTAATGTCTAGTCTCGCGTGACGTCAAAGTGTTTCTCCTAGATGATCACATCTTGACCCAAGATTTTTTTATATAATAGATAGATATGGAGCCTCTTTGTGATCTAAATAAATGAAGGTTCTTTAAGGAACCTTCATGTGGGTGGGTCTTTTAGAAACCAAAAACAGTTCCCCTATGGCATTGCTCTGAAGAACCAATCTGGCAGCTTCATTTTTAAGAGTGGTAGGCTGGCAAAGCTTCAGTGGTGTGGCATTTTGTCAAACATCTATGTATGTGCAATACCCCTTTCACACCAGCCGCTTTTCAATCTCACAATCAGGAAGATTTCGCATCCCAGAGGGGACCACCCCCCAAATCCCATTCTTTGATGTGAGAGTCAGATCGATAATGGGATAATCCTCTAACCATTGGATCTGAAAATGTTGTACAAGTCACGCAAATCCACATGTTGGAAATGGTGTTTGATCTGACAAGTCAGGTAAGAGTCACACCAAACACCAATCGGGGGTCAAATGCACTTCAGTTTTACAGTCAGGTATGAGGTGCATGAAACCCAAACGAAAATTTAATCCACCGCAGCCCCTGCTCTTCGATCTGACAGTCAGGTATGACTCGCATGTTCCCCTGACATCCCTGTTCTGCACTCTGACAGTTAGGTTCGACTTATAAGAAAGTCCAAGGAGGACTCCACTGCCCGCAAATTTGCCCCTCAATCTGACAGTCAGGTACAAATGTCGTGTTACCCCCACCTGCTATTTGGTCTGACACTCAGTGGTTTGGGTGCCACATTTTCACTTTTCCTTAAGGCAGCAAAAAAGCTAGAACTGGCACTGATCCTGTGGGAGCTTTACTGGTTTCTTCCAAGGCAGTCCTTATCTCTTTCTCTCTGTTTCCTGGGCTACCTGTTTTTAGCCATTCCAGGACTGGCAGAGCGCAAATTGTGTACTACCTCGGCTGGTGCTCATGTTGCTGAACTGACATGATGGAGTGTGCATATTTGCCACTCTCTACTACAGCTTTGCCTTTCTTGTGTGCACATCTTGTTAGTTTTGACAAAGTTTCCCATATATTATATATTACATTTATTTTATATAATATGAATTATACTAATTACAAGGTGTAGAAATTATCTGAAATAGTTTGACATTAAACAATACAGGCCTAAATATTCTTTTCTGTGCTATACAGCACATTGAATACAATGTAATAATGACCTTTTCACTTTACTGTAAGTGTAAATATGAATTTACTAAGAGTATAAGTTCACAGGTTATAATATTAAACTTCTGTTAATGTAGTTTTGGCAATAAAATGTATTCACGTGTCAATTGATAATTCATCAAAGAGGGATATAACGTGTGCAAGTGGCATGTTTTTAAATATTGAAAGATGTCCTGCTTCATCTGGATTCAGATCAAGAGATTTTTATTTT
This sequence comes from Polypterus bichir lapradei, assembly GCA_026402145.1. Classification (NCBI taxonomy): domain Eukaryota; kingdom Metazoa; phylum Chordata; class Cladistia; order Polypteriformes; family Polypteridae; genus Polypterus; species Polypterus bichir. The sequence continues at coordinate 58,229,928 of JANRMT010062807.1, read as the reverse complement.
TTTTTACCACAAAAGTAATGTGAAGACTTGCCTTTTGCTTAAATCTTTTAGCGTGAGCCAGAGAATTACCATACTTTGAAGAAACCACCTAATTCATCTACACATCAGGCTTGTGCTTATTTTGACAATCCAATCTAATATATTTAAATTTTGAGGTTTCCCCTTTCTAGAAAGCAGTATGAACTAATATTTGAATGGTACATAACTTTCTGAGCAATCATCACCTCCTATATTTTTCTTTTTTTTAATGTATGGTTTTCCATCTTTAATAAATGTCATTTCTAAATATTTTCAGAACCAAAGTGTAAATGTTTCAATTTTTTTTTGTCCCTGGCATTTTGTTTTATTACAAATATAAAACTAAAAGATTTGTTGTCCTGCTCTTTGGTAGTAGTCTCCAGAGGATAATAAATATACAAAAAATTCATGTTGTATTCATATTTACAAATGATTGCATGAAATTAACATCTATTTCACATATCGTACATTATGGTTTATCTCTGTTATTCCAATACCTGGCTCAGGGCTCTTCTTCCTCAGAACACAGATTCATGATCTCATCTTCTCTAGTCCTCCAACTGGAGAACAAAAGTGAATGACCAATCTGCTTACCCAGTGGAACTGTTCTGAAGCCACAAAGGATTTGGTTTGATGTGATTATAGGACAGTAAAGTGGTGCAGTGCTGATACTGCTGCCTCTCAGATTCAACAAACTGGGTTTGAATACCACACTACGTGGGTATTTGAGATGAGAAGGAAAACCCACACTACACATCTACGTGTTTTCCAGTGTTGGTGTGGGTTTTCCTTCCCATCTCAAAAAACATATTAGGTTAACTGTCTATTCTAAACTGGCTCTCTGAATGTGAATGAGGCCAGCAATGGCTTGTCACATTGTGCAGGGTTGTTTTGTGCCTTGTGTCCGTTGTCCATGGGATAGTCTCTGGTGCCCCACAAACCTAATTTGGATTAAACAGGTTTTGGAATGTATTATATTATTTAGTGGTGCAGTGAATAGCACTGTCATCTAAACGATCCAACATCCTGGGTTTGAATCCTATGCCCGGTCATTGCCTGTGTAGATACTAGATCAGGGTTGGCAAAGTCAGTCCCGGAGAGCTGCAGTGGCTGCAGGTTTTTGTTCCAAGCCAATTGCTTAATTAAAAAACAATCCTTGTCAATAAGTACGTTTCATAGCTTGTTAGTGCTTTAATTCTGCCATGTCAGGTCATTCTTATATACTAGATTTCTTTCCCTTTCTAAGGATATCATCCAAACGATTTGAAGTCTAAAACAGATGAGTAATTCTCAGTCCTTCACTTTTTTCTCTTCACTTTCCTTCCAAGTATTTAATTAAACCAAATAGTGCACGATAAATACACACAGGTGTAAATGGAAACAAGCTAAATGTAGAAATGCTGGTTTCTTTTGTCATTTGCATCTTATTGCTAATAGGGAGCAATTAAAAACCAAGACTATAGCTGTTTAAGACTAAAATAAGCAAAATCTTAACGAGCGAGACAACTAAAATGAAGCAGAAGTGTTGCTTGAGCAATAAGTGCTTCTTATTAAGCAATTGGGTTGTAACAAAAACCTGCAGCCACTGCGGCCCTCCAGGAATGACTTTATCCACCCCGATCTAGCTATTCTATGTATGTTTTGTAGATTTTCTTTTGGGTGCTCTGTTTGGGCTCCTATATCCCCAAAGATGTGCTGGTTAGGGTTAATAAGCAATTCCAGATTGGCTCAATATGAGTCTGTGTGTGTGTGAGTGGACTCTCCAATGAACAGGTGAACCATCCTGTTTCCTGCTTTGGGCTAAGAAACTCAACTGAATTGGATTAAGTGAATATTGGATTAAATGAGTATTCCAATCAAATTAAAACAAATCTAATCCAATCTAACATTCTTAAACCTATTTAATCCAATTCAAGACTACAGGAGATGATTTTATCGCATTAGCATCAAATGCAAATAAAGAAACCAACCCTGGACAGGGCTACAGCCCATCATGAGGACCACTCAAGCAAAAATATTGTATAAAATGCTACAGTGCACTCTAGGAGTCTGAGATTAAGTTTTCTTTCTTTTCAAGGGGAGACTGGAAACATCCAGGGGAACCTTGCCTAGTGAGGTCCTTGAAAATATGGATACCCTATTCCAGGCAGCTGATACCAGAGTCAGATAAAAGAATCTTGGCACAATGTGCTGCCATTTCATTTATTGTGCTTAGAGGAAGGAGAAGTTGAGCCTAAGCTGTAGAAAGAGCATAATATGAGAAGAAGAACCCTAACTCTGTATGACTAGGGTGATAAAAGAAAGGATGTGAACTCTCCAAGGATATGAAACCAGTTTTGGTGAACTTATTCTGTTTATAAGGACTGTGAAAACTCTTAGTGAAGGACTTATTTCTTTCAAATTTCATGACTTATGCACCTAATAAAGACATTTCTATTTGGAAAATATGTAAAGCTTACTGAGAAAATGTCTGTGCTGGTTGTTGTAACACTCCCATATGGTTACAAATGGAATAGCTAACAGGATGCAAAAAGCTGCAACATCACTAGACACCGATTGATCACTGTTTAAAGGAGAGTAGCAAAAAGAGTTATTAAAGGCTTTATTTTCTCCAATGGAGGGAATGGGCCAGACGTAAACTTCTGTCTTGTTGCTCTGATCTCTGTACACATCTACACTGAGTGATCACTTCATTCGCTTCACCTGTTTATCCAATGTAACCTATTGACGAATGAGTAGTAGTATCATGCACAACAATTGTGTGTGTGGGTGTGTATGGGTTATGGTCACAGGATTAAATTAGAGACATAGTAGTGAGCACCAGTGAACATCAGACATGACAATATGAGTACACCATGACCAACAGTTGTGCTTGGATTTTCACACCCAAAAGTAGCATGGGAGAATTAAGAATGGATCGCCTTCAAAACATATCTAGTTAACAGCTAATGACATAACTGGTGGATTAAATAAATACCAGTTTGGTGGACTCCAGCGTCATTTTTCTTTTTTACTCTCAAGTGCGGGACAGTTTAGTAAATATTGCTGACACTAATGTTGCAATTCAAACATTGCCTCAATTGGACAAGAATGGACTTTTGGTACCTTTAAAAATGTAAAGGTTGGAGTTTATAGATGAAAGATAAATCTGGTGATTACCAATATGCCATTTTCTGAGTCTGCTTTTCCTACACAGTGTCATAGTGAGCCAGAACCTATTTCAGCACCAATCACTGCACATACTGGCACACAGACTCATAATTTATAGTTGTCGATTATACCCTATGGTAGTGAGGCAGCATTTGTAAACACTTCACCACCAAACCACCACATGCACTGCAGATACAAAATAATGCAAACACAAATGATACATGTAAAACCTCAGAAATCATTTGTCGTCTCATAGCTTACAGTTGCAAGTGTGTCATTGAATGGCTAAGATGGAAACTTAAACTCCAAAGATGGAACCTTCCAGCTCCAAATGTTCTTAAGAGTTAATGGTGTGGACCACCAGGGGGCATACCAGCCACCCTACCCGACACAGACAGTGGCGAGACACAAGTTCTGTCCAGCACACACATTTATTTTTCTTGGGGCAGCACTTTTTCTTTGCTCCCCACTACAGAGCACAGTACACAAAGTACCAAAATACAGTTCTTTCTTCCTACTTTCTTTCTCTGCTGCCTCCACACCTCTCCCAGCAAGCTTCATCCACCTCCTCCCGACTCCTTGAATTCCTTGAATGGAAGGAGGCAGCTCCTTTTACAGGGCACCCGGAAGTGCTCCAGGTGCTCCCAGATCTTCTTCCAGCAGCACTTCCGGGTGTGGCAGAGGTGCTGCAACCCAGGGCTCAGAAACAGTCCAGGTGCCCCGTAGCGGTGGCCATGGGCCCAGCAGGGTTGAACTTCTAACCTCCAAACCCGTGGCCTCGCTGTAAGTCAGGGGGGTTGCCCTCTTGTGTTCTGGGGGAGGTATTGCCCTGAATATATCTTCTCCCCTGGTCCTTCCATCACAGGGGCATTAAGGCTGGGCAAGGGCCCCAGCCATTTGCCACAATGGAAATATTTACTGTACAGTATTTTGATGCTCTGCAAAAGGGAATAGCTGATAAAAAATGTATACAATTCCCAAAGCATCCTGACTGTTATAGAACTACATGCCTAAATTCTTGTTCCTAGATGAGCTTCATTAGCTATCAATGCTTGTAAAAGTAAACACTGATTTCCTTGACAGTGAATGATTGCCAATGGTGATGAATGAGTTGTGATTGTTTAATGATGTAAATTACATGTGCTACACATTTACAACCAAAACTGTGGGGCCTGAGTTGATGTTGCCGCAAGGTTGCCAAGTGTTTATGAATGGCTTTTTGTCAGAATTTCACTCACCTAGTAAAAACTGGAGAAAATGACAGAGGTGAGGGAATGAAACCAGCCAAAGTTCAATGTGAGGAAGGCCAGTAATGAGCATGAGTAACTTCTGTGGTGTAGTGTAGGTGGAGATCACTCAATCCCCAGAATCCAACCATCCATTCAATTTTTGAGCTCACTTAATCCATTAAAGGTTTTCTGGGAATCAGAACCCATCCCAATTGCAGCAGCACAAAACAGGAGGAAACTTTAAATGGGAACTTGTAGCAGAAAAAAAAGTATTGATTAATAAATTGATTGATTGCAATGTGACTATTATTTAGCCTTTCTGAACTTTACAGTGCAGGACTGACACTTCTACACTACTAATCTAACTTATGATTACCGTATACACTCACGTATAAGACCTGAAAATCAATCAAAAAATCAGACCCCAGACTTGTATGCCCGTTCAAAAATACAACACTTTGATTTTTTTTTTTACATCTTCTTGCTTCCTCCAATCTTTCATCAGTTTCTCAAAAACATTGAATTTTGTTGCAGCAGCGCAGTTACCAATTTCTATCGCCACTTCAATGACTTTTAATTTAAAACTAGCTTCTTATTTTCTTCTGATCAAATGCTCCATTGTAGATAAGGGATGCTCTCACGATAAAGGTGTATGAGGGTATGAGATGCACAAAACAGTGCAAACGTTGCTTCAGAATAGTTCAGGTATTACCGTCTGGTCATGTAGGCACAATACACAGAAAAAGAAGGCAGTGTGCTCCGTGGCTCTCTCAGGTGGGTGTTAGCATATCATAATCTCTTGGACCAATAGCATGAGTTTTCCACATTCGACTTATACGACCGACATTATAAAATACCAGAAATTATACGGTACAATCAAGCCCCGTCTTATCCGCGGGAGAACTTAAATGCAAGTATATACGGTGTGACAGTTTTGGGGTGCTATCGCTCCCTTGAACCCCTGTCCACGACTCCAGACACCAGGTAAAAGTCCAAATGATGACTTTATTAAATCGCCACAGTGCACAAAGCACCCTCTCCTCCACTATACTCATAAACAAATAACAATAATCACAGTAATACAATCCTCCGACTCCCAGATGCGTTGCCACCCTTCCACCCAGCTCAGCTCGCCGTCTGGGAGCTCCCACAATCCTTTTTATATTCCCTGACCCGGAAGTGTTCCCAATCCCCAGTCCATGTGATCTTGTATCACTTCCCCTTGTCCATGTAACTTGGACGTACTTCCGGGGCGTATGGTAAATAACCGTTGTTCCCCCTGCAGCGTCTCCTAGTGGCCCCCATGGCATCCAGCAGGGCTGCATATAAAAACTGCAATGTCCATGATGCCCTGCTGGTCTTCGGGGAACCTCCATACTGCAAGGAGGGCTCCACCTGGCGGCTTGGTGGTATTGGCCATCATTTGTGTGATAGTGATTGTTCGCCTACTTTTTTGAAGGATTTAAGTGTAAATGGAAAGCAACAATAAAGTTTAGCCAGGGACTGTGTAACTTTAGTGACCTACTTATCCACTTCAGGATTTTAGGGAGATGGTGCCTATCCCTGCAGCATTACTTTTACTGGGGCAAAGACAAGTATTATTAAAGCTGTGATGCTACAGAACCATTTCCCTTGGACATAGCACTGTATCAGATTATTCAAGTCCTGACTTCCCAGATCCTCTGTTCGGAGCTGAGTCAAAGTCAGAGAATGCCCACATTGCATATTTAACAAATAGCTAGCTGGATCAATGTCACTTCTAGAGAGACTGTGGGCAAGGAATACTCCCCATGAGGCAGCACATTTTAATTGTCAAAAGATGATGGACAGAGGAAAAAAAGAGCTAAGACGTGCATATAACATTGATGTTAGGAGTGACCATCAGGAAATTCAAATTAAATTTTCATTGTTTAATGGACAAATGGAATCTGGACTTCAAAAATACCCTTTATATAAGTACTACAGACATGCTTTGTGGAAGGCAAATAAGGAAGCCGGTAGCCAAAGAAAAGTTGGGGTGCCAACCGGGTCACCTGTTTACTATTAATGCCCTGAAAAATAGAACAAAAATGGCCATGCAGTGCACAACAGAAAATAGGTAAAAAATCTGTCCTTTAAGCCACAGCAGCTTCTGTAAACTGTCAGCTGTATTGAGCAGGCTTGGGTCTGGGAGCTCGCTCATGTGGGATGTAGTTCCTCCGACTGAGGCACCATCTTCTGGGAGCTCTCAGATTTCTATTGTCCTGACCATAAGAGGTGTGGCGAAGTTCATTGGGGGTGGCTGGGGTGAACTCCTTGGGCAGCTCCTCAGAGCTACGGAGGACAAAAGAGATGGCACTATTAGTACTGGCACCCCCACTCGTCCAGGCGGGTTATTGCATACCTTATCTGAGCCTGGTAGGTGATCATCAGGCGCCCATGCATGACAACTTATATATGTGTATTTCTTTGTACATATTACAATTTATAAAGTACAGTATTATAAATACATTATATGTGTTATTATTTTACAGAATGCTGCATGGACTTCAGCAGGAATATATGCACACGCTTAAAAAACAGAAAAATGCAATCACCAAAATAAAATAAGATTTATAAAATCTGCCATATGCACATTTCTGCACTATTTACCATTTATAAATCACAATCACCTTTTAAATATTTGCATGTTGTGCACCTTGAACCTTGCTTGAAACATTCATATATGGAATATGCTAATCAACCTCACACATATGCAATCCTGATGCTGCAGAATTTCATTGCATGGTAGAGCAACCTCTCCCCTGATGCATCAAGACACCACTACCTGCATTCTGGCTGCACTCTGCACCTGAGATGGCAAGATCATGTGTGGCGTCATAGTGCCTCTCTTCTGTGTTCTGGGGGTGTGAGAAAGGAGTAAGGTGCCAGCGTCTGAGCAGATAGCTAATGTCACGTGGCACATGTAATGACATGATTGATGTTATAATGAAAATAATACAGACCATATGAAACACTGAGAGTTCAGCCATTTACCTTACTAACAAGCCATCTACTACATTGAGTACAGTCATGTCTGCCGAAGCTCCTTTACCTCAAAATTTTAAAACGGGTTGGACTTGGCCATGGAGATACAATGGTTGTCAGCCACATTTTGGCATCACAGATAACTCGTTTATTAATGGAATATAATTGCTCACAGTTAACGAAAGCTGCTTCATTCTCACATATTGCAATGAGTGCAGTAAATTGCACTGATTACATTAGAAGAACTGAACATGACTGAAAATTGCTTTTTTTATGTTAGCAAAAACATGTTATATTTTATATATATTCACCCACACTATGATGGAGTCTGGCTGAGATATTCCTGACTTGTTAGATAGCTCCCTGAGAAGTGACAAGATGTTAGCCTATACGTATAAAGTGATAAAAAAAAAAACCCAGAAACTTCTTCAGTACAAAAACGCAGCATTGGTCCTCTTCAAAGGGAACTAAACTAAAGATTGTACATCATATTCCTCACTCACAGGAGTAATATGTTTTGCCACAGCAATTATAATAATGGCTTGGTGATATAGTATTATAAATGTGACCTATCATTTAGCTGCATTGGCTGCATTTCTCTGCTTGATCAAGGGTGTCATCATTTCCCAGTTTCTCCAAAATGTTGTGCATGCATAGATCAGGGTTGCTGTAAATATAAGCACATTGTCCCATCAAGTTTACTTTTATAAATCTTGACATTTGCATGGGAGGTTGCGTACGCACATTTCAAACTTCTCTTTGTGCATATACAAGCTTTATAAATGAGGCCCATGGAGCCTAATTAAACAAGAAGTTCTTGATGGTTAATTGCGTGTTTGCAATCTTTCCTTAATGCTGAATGCAATTAGACTTTTTACTCTTTATCATTAATTAATTAGTCTTGTCAGGCATGCAGACGTAAGGCAAAGACCATGATATTTTTACTGTATGTGTCCAAATTATTTTGTAAGGTATTTTAGTTTAAGGCATATTAAAAATATAGAAAATAAATAAATGCAGAATATAATATCTATCTCAAGTATTGAAATTTAAATAACCTTCATGCTGGGGAATTCCCACAACAAAGTTGGGAATCACTGGACTGAATCCAAGATGATTTAAGTAATGCCCATAAAGGAAAGTTAAAACAAGTTGAAATTCCACAAATGAAAATTCAAATTAAACTATTGAGACTAATATTCATGTTTAAACTAACTGGTTTACTTTTTTCACCTACTAATATATTTTTTTTTTTACATTTGAAAAGAAATATATAATTAATCCCAATAAAAATTCAACATGAAGTTACTCTAATCTTCAGAGAGACACAGTATTCTCCCTGAAAGCTAGGTACAGACACTGTGTGCCTAGGCTTGTTTAAGAAAAAAACAACAGAAAATATCTCTATTTTACAGAGAATTGCTCAACAAACAATAGGAATGTCTCTTCAAGATTAAAGATTCTTTGCAGTCCCACAGGATCTTACACGAAAGCTTTCTTTGATGTATAACTTGCATGACCTGTAATTATTTGAGCTAACATATTTTTACCAGCTCACACTAGAAGAATCCACTTCCAGCTTTAGAGAACAGTTTAATTTCTTAAAGTCAGTTCCCGTCATTTTTCGTCTTCTAATTTATTCCAACCTTAACCTTCTTAGCAAAATCATTTGTTTCTATTCCTCATTCCAGCATGATTAAAAATAAAAGACGAATAATCAATCTTCCTCTTTATTTTAATAGCAGATCATATTAGAATCAATCTTAACAACCTAGACAGACAGATGGCACAATGGGAAAAACCTACAACCGACACAATGCACTTTCAAAGAGAAGTTGAGGTAGCAGATGTGAAAAACGAATGAGAGCCTGCTTCTGCTCTTTCACAGTGCCAGAGTCCGGGGTTTGAATCTAGGAACTGTCTGTGTGGAGTGCGCACAATCTCAAGATGTCTGTAAAGGCTTTTTTTACATACCAAATATGTACTTGTTAAGACAACTGCCCAGTGTAGGTGAGTGCATAAATGTGTCCCAAGACAGACTGACACCCCATTGAGAGTTAATTCCCAACTTACACCCAATGTTGCTAGAATAGGCTCCTATCTCTATAAACATGCACTTGAATGAAGCAGGTTCAGTAATTGATTAAGGAGAGCAAAACGTTTTCAGAATCAAAAATTACCTTGCAATCTGAAATGTGCATGAGGCAGTATTGATTTAAACAAAGTAAATCTTTTGAGGACAAAAAATAGCACTTTATAGCATATGGTCAATGTGGGCTAGCATATACTGTATCTACAAACACCACCACTTTTACTCAACGTTTACTTTACCCTGCACCATGTTTTGTAAATAAGGCCAATAAAAACTGCAGCTTGCTACAGGTAATAGGTACATTTATGTAAATTTGACATTTTTGAACTGAGTATATTTTTCTTATAAATATATACATTAAACACAAATACTATTTTACACAGAGAACCATAGACACTTGGAATAAGATACCAAGTAGTGTGGTAGTCAGTAATACTTTAGAAACTTTTAGAATTTGATGTTATTTTTAGAATAATTTAGTGGATAGGACTGGTGAACTTTGCTGGGCTGAATGGTCTGTTGTCATCTATATTGTTCTAATGTTCTAATATATTCACACAATAATTAAGTTAATTTCTTGATTGTAGTTACTTTTTTTGCTATAAAAAATAATCCATCCATCCATCCATTTTTCAGCCCGCTGAATCCGAACACAGGGTCACGGGGGTCTGCTGGAGCCAATCCCAGCCAACACAGGGCACAAGGCAGGAACCAATCCAGGCAGGGTGCCAACCCACCGCAGTATAAAAAATAATAATTTGTTTAATTAAAGATCTCTTCAATTTTTCTTGTCTTCATCTTTAGAAACCTTGAAACAATCTATTTTAAAATTATATATATTAAGGATATACATGACTGATAAATTGTTTGATAGAATCTTTCTAAAATTTTCACTTTTTCCACAAATTATTCATGAATATATGATGAGATAAGACTATTGCCAAGAGAATTTTTCAAGTCCCGCCCTCGTCTCAACCATTTTCAAACACGCCCACGTTCCTCTCACCTCTCATTCGTGTGAATGCTTTTGTCAGACACAGATCTTGTGCTCTCAGCTATTATAAATTTTAATGTTTTCCTCACTTTAACTTCCCAATAAAAGAAGACATTATGTCCAAATCTTATTGAAGAATTTCATGCCAAAGGGTTATCAACAGAAGAAATGAGTACACAGGCAATCCTAGCACAGAGAAACGATGAAGTCAAATGAATTAATGTGAAAATTGTCTATTGGTCACATGGCAAATTGGTTAAATGCACATCAATAGACTATGCTGAAACAGTTGGTGGTGACGGTATGGAAGATGAAAACATCAACTTACAATATCCTGTAGAATATCTAAAACCATTAACACCATCCGGTCTTCCACCGGCTGAATTACTGTTGAAAGAAGGATGTATCGTAATGTTATTGCGTAATTTATGTCTTAGTGATGGGCTATGCTATAGGACAAGATTAGTTGTATTCAAAAATTGGTCGAACAATTGTGACATGTAATTTTAACAGGCGACAAGAAAGGTAATGTAGTACATCTTCCGCGGATAATATTAGACACCAAAGGAGATCTTGATATGCCATTCGTAATAAAACATTAACAGTTACCCGTTAGAATAGCTTTTGCTATAACAAATCACAGGGACAAACATTCAAAAAAGTCAGTTTATTTATTAGAGAGAAAGAAACGATATTGACTCATGGGCAGTTATACATTGAATTGTCATGATGCAAGTCCAAGCACGGAATCAAAATTCAATGCGACATGGACAAAAAGTTAAGTAAAAAAATTGTTTTAACTGAAGTTCTACAATAAAAGTGTAAGTTTAGAAAGTATTTGCGTGTTCATTTCAAAGCCAAACAGAATGAAAACGTATAGCGCAACGAACACCTCTAACGCAACATGAAACATAATTTTCTTTCAATTTATTACATTTTATTATTTTTTACTTTGGTTAATTAGTAGCTGTAATGTAAAATAGTTCTATTATGCATACTGTATGCAACAATTCCCATGAAAATAACAATCTGTTTAAATTGTACATCCGTTTCCCCATAGGCGAGTGGGGGTTGGCAAGTGAAGCGAGCAGTTGGCAGAGCCCTCTAGTCATAATAATAATTATAATAATATAAAACAGGAATAATAGACATAATATTAAATATGTAAATCAAACAATGGCAAAGCAAAGTGTATGCTGATCAGTTCGGCAATTACACAGAATTCCAGCCTGAGTATTTTGGCTTCTTCTAAATTCACTAACAATCTCAGTGCACTGTGCTTAGATAGATAGATAGATAGATAGATAGATAGATAGATAGACAGATACTTTATTAATCCCCAAGGGGAAATTTACATACTCCAGCAGCAGGATACTGATAAAAACAATATTAATTAAAGAGTGATAAAAATGCAGTGCAAGTTAAAAAATGCAAGGTGGAGAGTGCGAGGCAGGTATAACAGTCTATAATCTTGTATAATGTTAACGTTTACCACCCTAGGTGGAGCTGAAGAGTCGCATAGTGTGGGGGAGGAATGATCTCCTCAGTCTGTCAGTGAAGCAGGACAGTGATAGTCTATAAATAAACAAATGTGTGTGCCCACAATCTGCATCAACGTCAAAGTTAAGATGAAAAAATAAATAAAGAGTAAAATTGCAAAAATGCAGAGTACAAAAAATATAGAAGCAATGACATTCAACACAAAGAGTGCAACAAAGCACCTCTGTGAAGCCAAGTACAGTGCCTCCTGGAATTTGAAAGACCACCTGTAAAGGACTTGTGTAGGTGTCCTGAGTAACTGCATGAATTTGACAAAGAGCAGCAGTCTGGACACGGATGAGAATCTGTAGTTAAATCAAAGTATATCCATTTAATACATCTGCATTAATGTACGTCATGATTAACTGCCACTTGAAAACATTAAAAAACTGGTGTAAATATGCTGGGGGTAGATCACACAGACCACATTTGGAGTTGGTTCAAAACAAAAGTGGAAGTGCAGATGCATTTTCCATCCACATACAATAATCAAGATAGTGGAAAAAAATGAAAGAATTGTGTAGAGCAGCTGCAGCAGGCAAGTAAGCAGTGGAAGGGTGGCCAGCCCTGTGCAGCTTTACACAGAGAGTGGAGTGGCAGCAGTGACATGTGTGTTAAGTTACCATCATCTTCTTGCAATTTCTGGCATAAATTTCCTTATGGCAGTGTGGCATGTCATAATCTTTTCACTTTTTTTGTTGTTGTGTCATTAGAAGCACCCTGTTTCCATTCTAACTACAGGTTAGTTGCTGCAGTGTGCTGTACTGTGCAGATAAAGGAGATGCATTTCAATGTCAGGCATAAATGTCAGTTACATATGGAAAGAATCTATATATGAAATGTGTGTAAAAGGAGGCTTTGAGAAAACTAGCAATCATAATGTAACATGTTTTTGAATACTGGTGAAGCGATCGCCATTAAAAAGGTTCAAGGGCCAGATCTGTACCACAGGCGTTGATTTTTATACCCATTCCATCCATTATCCAACCCGCTATATCCTAACTACAGGGTCACAGGGGTCTACTGGAGCCAATCCCAGCCAACACAGGACGCAAGGCAGGAAAAAAACCCCGGGAAGGGCGCTCACACACACACGGGACAATTTAGGATCGCCAATGCACCTAACCTGCATGTTTTTGGACTGTGGGAGGAAACCGGAGTACCCCCACGCAGACACGGGGAGAACATGCAAACTCCACGCAGGGAGGACCCGGGAAGCGAACCCGGGTCTCCTAATTGCGAAACAACAGTGCTACCCACTGCACCACCGTGCCGTCCCATTTTTATACCCTTTAACTAAATTAAGTTTTTGGATCAGATCATGCTATTAATGTTATTTAGGCCATATTAAGTGGCAAAATGTTGGAATTAGTTAACTCTTACCATTTGGTTATCCACATTCTGACATCTTATGCACTAAGAATGCATAGCAGCATGAATGAACAAAGCCACAAATTCACTGCCCTTTGGAATGAGGCTACTAGTGTGGTTAAAGCATACATTGTTAGCCTGCAGTGCAGTATAATCATAACTTCTTGCTCTTGATGGAGATTGAGGGAAGGTTTATTTATTAGCCTTTTGCTTAAAACCTTTTCCTAATCATCTTAATAGTTTTTATTTTATTTCAGTTTTGTTCCTGTTCCCTGATCCACTTTTCATTTGTTCGTCAGCTGGCCTTTAATTCTGTCACTTTATTGGTGTATAAGACTCAGAGGGGACACATTAGCTTCTGGGGGTCGATGTACTGTTCTTGACACTCCTCTTTCTGACAGTTTTACAAATGCATTTGGTGCTGAGTGTTTTTTTTTTTTTTTGTTTTTGGTAATATGTTCTCTAATAAGTAATTAACAAATGTCATATAATGCTAAACAGATTATTAGTTCATGTGCATTCAAATACTTTAAATGTCATTCAAACATTTAAAAAAAACATCACAACACATGGCTTTTCACAATTTCAATGTTGCCGTAATTGTACAGTTCTGTTATGGCCTATATGCTTCACTCTACCCCACACTCCGGCCTTTAATTTGTGTGGTTGCAGAATAATATTAAAAGATGTTATAGTGCAAAGCAGTGAGGCTCCACTATGAAACCCACTTTCAGGGTCGTGAGGAAGGAGCTTATCAGGGAAAATTCCGCAATCTGAAAACCTATTCAGACACAAGGAAAACATTCTGAAACCACACAGATAGTTCATGGGTCTGGAAACTGAATTTAGTCTCCTGTAGCTGCATGGCACCAAAACTAACTTCTGTAACAACAAGAAGAAAAACAATGCGAACCGGAATGGCGAGAAGGAATGGAGTATCAGCCGAAGAGCTTTAATTTTCTGCCCATCTGTCTTGATCATTAGTTGTCATGCTTTTCTTATATAAAATATTCACATAGTAGTGGTATACAGGATATATGAGAAGTCCTCATAGTCTACATTATGAACATGTGGATGCTATAAAAATGTTTCATGCTAACTTTTACTTTAGCAAGACTCTTTCTGTGGTTTTAGCTGGACTACTTTTACAGCACCATTGCTATAATCATAAAGTCTGTATCATTCGTATTTGAAGTTTCCAAGCTAAATAAATTACATTAAAGGGTAATTTAAATGCTAAGTTCATTGCTATGAAATCACACCCTAACCTGTGTCAGTTCTCAGTGTGGCAGCTGCTGTTTGGTCATAAGTGACTACATGCTTTTCCTCCACATCTGTCAAAGTGGTCGTTTGACTGACACTTTCAGTGACGTAGTTTGACTTGGACCAAATTCAGGAAACAATTTTAAGCCAGCTCACTACAAACATTTTTGATCAACAAAATTCAAGTGAAATTCCTATTTCAGCTCTCCTGAGACATTAACACGGGCACCAGAGTAGTCTATGGCCAGTCGGAAATTAACTCAGGGTAGATGGCACATGTAGAAAGGTCAATGCCGGACATGTTTCAATTACTGCAAAGCTACAGTAGTAACCACTGTTCAGGAAAGTGAAGTTTCAAAACTCTTATAATTTTTTAAAAGAATTAGACTATGAATCAGCTTACTGGAAAGTCTAGCATTATTTTTATGAGGGTTTACCAAATATTTTTAAGCTTAAATACATTTCGTCTCTGTTTTTCTGGCGAGGTGTTGCCTAGCTGGCAAAGAATTGCTAGGCCAATAATGACACCAGGATGGCACAGAGTAGGGGGCAGATTCAACAGGGACCTCCCAGTGAGAGAGAGAGGGAGACAGACTACAAAACTCTGAATAACTATATGGATAGCCAGGGACCTCTAGGTGAAAATAATGTCTGACAATAAAAATTTTGACCCACATATGAATAGGAAGAGGGCACAATAAAGAGAATTAGGGCATGGTGGAAAGGATGATGATAACACAATTTGTCCAGATCAATAGTAGGCATCACCCAACTTTTGTGAAAATGTTAAAAACTTGAAGAGAAAGGGTACCAGAAGCTACCTTCTAGAGCTGGCAGTTTCTGCACGGACAACACTGCTCACTATAGAGCTCTGTCATGGTGTCTATGCAACTATAGAATGTCCTGTAAGTAAACCTGGAGAAAAGGCTCATTGGTGAAGCAGACAGAGAGATAAAGGGAGACAGAGACAAAGAGAGAGAAAATAAAAATAAGACTAGACTGGCTTCTGGTCCTAAAATTGCTTCTGCTTTGTGCATAGGTCAATTTTTGTTCATTGTGAGCACTAAGACTGGTACAGTTACAGTATAAGGGATATAAAGAGGATATATAAATAAATATAAAATAAATAAGAAGTTGAAAATCTATAGATAATAAAAACAGTAAAAATTAAGTAATAATCAGAAATACATCTTCTAGATATCCTGCGACACATCTTAAGTGATGTTCCTGGGGTAGACTTTCGGCTTTAATTTAAGGGGTTTACCAAAAAGCCGTTTAGGAATGACAGCCATTTTTTACATGGTCCCCCTATTTTCACTGGACATTTCACTGACAAACTGCTCCATAGCTAGGTGGGAGCAGTTTCCTTATTATAACAATTAAGCAGGTAAAAGGTCTGAAATTGATTCCAAGTAGGCCTGTCATTACTCCACAGTCATAGGAAAGGCTAGAATTGGTTAGGTTAGGAGTGATGAGGGTGTTTGATTAAATTAAATTGCTCAAGAAGTGCCAAGAAAGACCTGTTGGCACAGATTAACTCACTAGCTGTTACAGTACAACAAGAAATTAGGGAGCTCAATGCATTACAGTAAAAGCTAGCTTCAGCTTTCCTGTCTCAGGGTAATACAGTACTACTTACTAAGAATTACAGATCCCCTATCCTAGGCTGTTTCACCCCAGATTGAACCACATTTTTGCAAGAGACTCCTTAATAAATGCAGATTAATTTTTGATCAGTAACCCAATACCTTTACCACTGACAAAATAAGAAAAACTGCTTTCTTCTTTCACTGTTAATTGATAATTTGGAAACACTTAGAATGGCCGACTGTTCTTTATGATGCTAATCAACAATGCTATTCTAAGTTTGTAGAATATCACACAGGGCAATAAAACTAATGGGGAAAACATATTATTTAAAACACTTAAAGCAAATACAGGAGGGGATAAATCTGTTCTGATATCAATGGTTAGAAATTGCCTTTCTGAGGACATGAAGCATGCATTGACCATCACAATTGGAAGATTTTTTTGATAAAGTAATTAGTTTCATGATTAAAAAAATAATGCCTTTAGTGATTAAACTAAACTAGTTAATAGTTTGCTCCTTTTAATAAGTAATGACCACCATCAGGCTTTATCAGTTCAACAGCACAAGAGAACTTTATCAGCATGTTGTCTTTGTCACTTGTTAAAATTCTTAAGATGTTAGTCAGGAAAAAACTTAGAGTGCAATCTGATTGAACTGATGGGGGCCCAAGTCAAAAAACAATCCTTAGCTTCCCCTTCCTGGTGGCAATTACAAAACTCCTGCATAAACTGGTCAACAAAGAAATACAGGCTTGGGGTTCATTATTACATAAAAATAGTTATGCCGCTACTTATTTCTGCCACAATCTGGATTTTCTTTTTTATTTTTTATAGTTGTTTCATGGCATCTAAAAATAATTACAATGTATTTTTGCAGGTTTTAGAGGTTGAGAGTTTTTTTTTCATCTGAAGTGTTTTCACTATGTTAAAAAACAAATCGATGCTCTTTGTTGTCTCAGTTCTGAGGCAGCTGTTGGGACAAGATCAACAGGAAGTATGCAATGCATGATATCACAGGGTTGGAAGTATAAAAGTCGGCATCAGACACTTTTTAGCTTGTCCAAGTCTGTGGATACAACCTTAAAAGCCTTATATTATTGTATTATTTTCATTGATTTTTTTCAAGAAAATAACATTCCATATGATCAGGTCTAACTAAGAAAATTATATAAAATCAAATCAAATATAACAAACCAGAATTCAACCTCCACCCAAGTATATATTTATTTTTTCTTAATTTTTAGTTTGATTTCAGGATACAAGCTTTTTTTTCTGTCCCTTTGACCACCATCTTTGATTTATGTTTTTGCTCAGTTTAGATGTAAATTCTTGGTTTTGACTATGATTTTTTTGTTTTACATTCTGGTGTCTGTTGCTGGTTTCTCACTCTCCTGGTTTTGACCTCAGCTAGTTCAGCTGGTTTATTTTACCATGACCATCTCTTCATTTAATTTATTTCTTCATACTGCTGCTGCCTAGTACAGTCAGTACAATTTAATTTTACTCAGCAGGATTTTAACTAATCTCAGTCATATTCGAATATATTCAATAAACAAGACTATAAAGAGCTTTCAGCACACTAACTATACGATCATTTTATTGATTTAAGGATGGAAGCACTACTGACTAAGAGAAAAATTAACACACTATCCAAAACATACTCTACGGCTATGGAAAATTACATAAAATAAAATGTAATTTTATTACATTTTTATTTTTAAAATAAAAAGCTAAAAATTGGTTTCATTGGACAGGCTTTTTCTCTTTGAGGAAAAATGGTCAGGTCACTACATTAATGCATTGGATTTAAAGAATTTATTAAAATAACAGTTACAGACAATTACCCACTCCCAGTAATATCACTGTTATTCAGTCAAGTTACAGGACCTATGTCATTAACAAAACTGAGCCTACAAAGTGCTTATAACTTAATACATAAGAAGGAAGGAGACAAATGGAAAACAGCTTTTAATACTGCCACAGAACATTAATATTACCCAGTACTGGACATTTTCTTGAAAGCTTGTATTATTAAAACTTCTTTTATTTGTGCCAAGATAAATCAGAACCCTAGTTAGGAAACAGCTACCTAAATCATCGCTTTCATATATTGAAAATAAGGAATAAGCTTAGAAAAGTGTGTTAGGTAAATTTTATACTTTTGTGTAAACAACAAGTAACAGAACATTTCACTCTCTCAGAGGTTTTTTGTGATGTTTCAGTTTTATGATTTTATGTATTGGTAGTGTGCTTGCCACTGACAACATCTTGCCAGCTAGGTAGCTTTCAAGGAAAAACACAATATCATTTTTTACCAAGTGTGATGTTTGCTTTTAGGGACACATTTTACTATGTGTGATATAATAACGTCACTGGACAACGTCAAAGTGTTGGGGAATATGCCCCGTATATTGCTGCTGCAATTTTGTTGGTCAAAATAACTGAAAATCATTCGACAAAGATGGTAGTTTTTACAATGGCTTTTATATGATCAGAAAATGGTTGCCGGAAATGAATCATAACGGAAGTGACGTCATCTGGATGGGACCGGAAGTGACGTCGCCATCAGGAGCCGGAAGTAACGTTGTAGATGAGGAAGTGGATGAGTCGCCATTTTTATGATTCTGGATTGGTGCAGGTATTGTTGAGTTATTTATCGTCTTTATTTCTAAAAGGTCAGAGACAGAGGCATCATTACCACAGTACAACACCCCATCTGTTAATTCTTCACTCACCTGAGGACATGTTGACTACCTCCAAAGTGCACATGTGTGACATATGTTTTACTTTTTGTTTTTTTAGCTCCATCTCACAACACACACATACACACTTATCGACACATATATGGATATATTGCTGTCAAAGAAGAAAGGAGAAAGTGGCTGAGACTGTTGAGTTCCTTAGTCTTGTAATTAGATTCCATGTGTTCTGAGGTAGCATAAAGAAAGTCTGGCTTTACATATTCACTTTTCATAGCACTTATGAAGCATTTAATAACCTTAGCTGATCACAAAACACAGATGGTAAGATACAATGGAACTCTAAAGCTGCAAAATTGTAAGCACAGGTAGCTTTGCTTACAAAGTATTGCAACAAGAAATGAGAACAGACTGAGCTTCAAAGACATTAATCATAGCTGTCTGACATGGCAGACTGTTACTCAGATGAGAAGATTCGCCGACAGCTATGGGGGAGCCTACAAAAAGTCAAACCCGCCACAGCCACACTCTCACCATATTAGTGTAGCCTATCGTGCAATCCTTCTAAGAATAGCAAGCTAATTAAAACAGCAATAAAATCAGTATGAACCCATTGGGTCACCGCACACTGGAACTGTGTTTATTTAAAGGATTTTTGTTATTGCCAATATTTGCACCAGAATGACCATTGTGTGCTTATTACTGCTGGTTTAGAGTTGTACTTTTACTGTCTGATATGGATATGCTTGTGTGTATTGGATCAATTTCTTATGAATGACTAATTAAACTCCAGACTCAACTTAAGAGCAATTTAAAAAACTTTCTCCTTAGGAATTTTCTCATACACAGCAGAATTCACAGTCTCTTCAGTTATAGAAAGTCATCCATGTCCTGAGGCTGGAAAGCATCACCTTACTACTACTACTACTTACGTGATGTTCTCACTGTGGAATTCTGTGTTTGCCTTATGTTGGACCTTGTGGAACCCATGTCATCAAAAAGTCCATAGAACATTCTCCCAAAGCGCTAAGGGATCATCCAGGTTATTCGTGACAAATGAGAAATATTCCTTTTCATTACCAGTAGTTTCTGCTTTCCAATGAAGTCCATTTTTGCTTCAATCTTCTTCTGAATGTGGAATCATGTACACTGACACTTGCTTAAGAAAGATAAGTTTGTAGTCCTTTTGATGTCAATTTATTACCCTTTGTGACAGTCTGGATTATTTTGCCATGCTCCCTTGGAGTAGTTGGTTGGTTACTCCTGGTTACTTCTGGTTGGCTGGTTACTTCCGGAACGATTCACTAGGTACCAATTTTTCCAGTTGCAGATTATGGTTGTCTTTGTGATTTGGTGGAGTTCCAGAGCCTTAAAAAGGGCTTTGTAGATTCTTCCAGACTGATAGGTATCAACGGGTTTTTTCTAATCTCTTTAGGACATTTTCTTGATTGTGACTTGATGTTCTTGAATCTTTTTATTGGAAACACGAGTCTCATGATAAGGGTTGAACGTAAGGTTTATGCTGAGTATTTCTAAAGTCAAAACTAAGGACTTGTGTCTGACAGTCATCTGTTAGCATAATTATGTGTTAATTTTTCCTAGTGAAAATCCAGTTAAAATCCAGTGTTGCTGTATTTGCGTTTCAAAGTGGCAGATTTCCAGCCATTGACTCATAATAACCCCTTAGCCATGAAGCTCGATTAACAACAGGCAGTCTGTCAGCACTGATGTCCAAGTCCCTGGTGGCATGAAGTTAAAGTACTGCCTTGACCATACGTGAGCTCTCCAGGCTGCTATCAAAGTGAGTTTAGAAGAGAGACTTCTGCACTGACCAAGACTGGCTAGACTAGAGAGAGAGGCGACCACAACAAGCAAAGAGAAGTGCAGGCGTGGAGTTCAAGCAGAAGTTGTCAGTGTCCACAAGAAAGTGAGATGGTGTACTCCATTGTGGTACTTTTAGACTCATTTCTTTTGTTTATGACTTAATTGATTTGTAATGGCAGTGTCAGCTAGCAGCCTGGATAGTTGCAAATAAGCAATAAAGTACAAAACAGACTAACTTTTCTGAGTGATTTAAAAGTCACTTTTCCCTGGTGAATTTCAGCATGCAGGCCACTTTGAGAACCACTGATTTATCTAGTAGTACTAGACAGCAATTGCTTTTTCGTACAGAGCCAATAAGTGATGAACAAGTTTATAAACGAAATAAGTTTAAATATTTTTTATTTATTCACTCATTTGAGGCTTTGCCGTATGTTAGATTTTAGTTGAACATCTGAAAATATTTGGTGTGAAAAATTAATAATAATATAGGAAATCAAGAAGGGAAAAAAATTCAACACACTGTGAGTGTATTTTAGCAAATCAATTGACTACTTATAGAGACTTTCATTTACTGTGCCTTTATTCATACCTAATTAATCCAATAAAATTCAATGCATATTTAAAAAAATAAAGCTCCAGAATCTTAAACACCATTTAAAATCAGTTTTAGAATACATGTGTTTATCTCATTGAAACAAGCCAAATTAGTTTCCCTGACAAGGATCAATTGCATGCCAGCCAATGAGATACCCAAAGAAGATGAAAAGAAGCCTGCATGTACAGTATGAGAAGGGCAAGATGAAACATAAGAAATGCTCAGGCTTTGTGAGGACACCATTATAGACAGAGATTGGGCAATAGGGGTCGTTTTGAGTACTATCAGAGATATTAAAAATGAACAAAGAAAGAAAACTTCTGACATCACCTTAAGCTGGTATTCATCAAAGGAAATTGTTATCTGTGGATATTTGTTACATTTCTCTTCATGTAAAATCTAGGCCCTCTTCAAGGACTTTGAAGTAAATTTATCAGCTTTAAGACTATAGGAAGCCAAAATTAAAGGAAGACCTCGAGCAACAGACTGTGCCATGAGATTAGCCTGTATCATTGGCTTTCACTGTGATTAGTGTAACACTGGTGAACCTGTGCTGCTTTTTGCTTTATAAGAATGAGATAAAGCGTGATAGAATAAGTACCAACAATACAAAAGTGGCATATACTATACAATGTTGGAAACTTTGAGGTAAGTCTGAAAGTGGGGTGTGCAGTTTATAGAGACATGAATCATAAAACAAATTTTTCTGAAAAGCAATAAACCTAAAGAAAAAGATTTTTTGAACTTTATATATACCTAAAAAGTAAATTTAGTAAATTACATTTACACTGAATTAATTCTGCTATCAAATTTTAAAATAATTCTGATTACAAATGCATCTTAACAGAAATCAGTTTAACTTAGAAAAACAATCAGTGAAAAGTCAGTGGAGTATAAGATCATTGCATTTGTTCACCTAGAGCAGTGTTTGTTAGGGTAAATAATTTGAGTCCCACTGAGTCATGAATCACAATAGTACTAAATGGGAAAGCGTTATGAACAGAGTAGAATGTCTTGCTGTGGGTCACCATTGGCAATTGGGAACCACCACCCAGGATGAGTGGTGGTGATTCTCCAAGTGGGCATGACAGTCAGTGGTGAATCTCCAAGGAGGACATCCATTCCCCCAGGATGACGATCAGCAGCAATTCTACAAGGGAGTTGGTTGTGATTTTGATTCGTGAAGAAAATTGGGTCATGAGGAAAAAAAAAACTTTAACAACCACTGATCTAGAGAGCACAACTGAGTCTTAAAATTAACGGGTCATTTAATGGAACCATCTTTTGAAGTTATAGTGTCAAATTACACCCAAGACAATTCGCGGTGATTCTCCGAGGGGGACCTCCCTCTAACCAGGATGACGATCAGCAATGATTCTACAAGTGGGTTGGTTGTGATTGTGATTCGTGAAGATAGTCATAATTGGGTTATGAGAAAAAAATGTTTAAGAACCACTGATCTAGAGAAAGCAACTGAGGGTCTAATTGAAATTTATGAAATACTGAAATGTTTTTTCTACCTGTACCTCCTTATTTTGAGCAGGATTGAAAGTTGTGCAATTAGGATCACTGCATATATTTTTATGTTTTTTTGTTGATTTTTCTTCAGTTTTCTGGATATTGTCTTTGGGTGTATGGACAGGACTAGTTAGTTTTGGGTTGTGTTTTAGGCAAACCACCCATCCATCCATTCATTTTCCAACCCACAGAATCCGAACATAGGGTCATGGGGGTCTGCTGGAGCCAATCCCAGCCAACACAGGGCACAAGGCAGGAACCAGTCCCGGGCAGGGTGTCAACCCACCGCAGGACACACACAAACACCAAGCACACACTAGGGCCAATTTAGAATCACCAATCCACGTAACCTGCATGTCTTTGGACTGTGGGAGGAAACCGGAGCGCCCGGAGGAAACCCACGCAGACACGGGGAGAAAATGTAAACTCCACGCAGGGAGGACCCGGGAAGCGAAACCGGGTTTCTTTACTGTGAGGCAGCAGCGCTACCACTGCGCCACCATGCCGCCCCTAGACAAGCCATTTTTGACCTTATTTTTTCTTACTTTAGCATTTTTTCTTCTTTTGTTTATTTAATTCTTTGAATTTTGTGAACATTCATTTGCTTTTGTCCTTTTTGGCCAGAGGTTTCCAGAAACTCTGCCACTTAAAGAAGGTTTTATGTAAGGATTTAAAGTATTTTTAAACTATTAACGCCTTTTTGGGCCTTTTTAGTCATTGAAGCCTACATTTTGAGCTTTGGGCCAGGCTGCCTGGGTTGAGGCTTGTGTCTAGGTAGACCAGTCAAGTCCTGGTAAAGTCTGTGGTGGTTGTGTGGCCTATTCATCCCTTTTTGTCATTTATTGCTACAAATGACATCACTGTATGGAGTTAGTACATTCTACTGCATCTGTGTGGGTTTTTCCCTTGATATTCTTGTTTTCCTTTCAGATGCAGTAACATTGACCACTGTACCACTATGTCACACTTTGAACATTTAACATTCACCCCTTTAATAAATGAGCTTATTCATTAGGACTTGAAGAATATCCTGAAGCATGGTTTTAAACACAGAAATGATCCTTAGATGGACTACCAAAAACCTACTGAAGGGCAAAGTCATTAATTCATTCATTCATACTAAGCCAGTTTAAAGTCACCAGTTACCTCATGTTGTGTTCCATGTCTGGGATGTTGGAGAAAAAACTAGCAGGCATGGTGAGAAAGAGGTAATTCCACAAAGACATTCTCTGAGCTTTAAATCCCTGACCCAGCAGTGTGGCAGCAGTACTGAACTATGTTTAAGCATGCCAACTGCTTCAAATTTTACATCCATTTTTTGTATTCATGTCCATCTTGGCATTAAGCCAAATAATATGTATAAGCTTGTCTTTTTAGAGTATAATCAATTGGCAGTGATTAATTTATCTTTTGATTTCAGTGGAAGGAATGTAAACTATTTGAAGAACTACAGTGATATGCTTTATTTGAATTAATTGTGTAGGTAAAGACCAATAGCCACTAAGTGAAATATTACCACATGGTAATCAGTGCTGCAAGCATGTTGCAAGTGGTGGTAACAAATTCAATACCATTCACTATGAGTAATGTTTACTGCATCATGTTTGAAAAATGTAATCACTGGGTTAGGACAGGCAGAGTGCTGACTAGTTGATCTATGCATATAAATGAAGTGCCCAGTAATTTAAAATAATTTAGATATGCTATTTTATTTTAGGCAGGGAGTGGTTAAGGGGCAAAATGACAGAATCAGGAGGGAGGAGATTGAAAAGCACCAGTGACAAAACCTAAATCTTAATGTCCTAACCATAACTAATAGTCTTTTCAGTAAGTAATGCTAATGGTCAAAGTAGATTTATAATTTTTTTTAAAAGAATCCAAAAGCATGGCTATTTTAAACAGACATCATGTGACGAATTCATGTGAAACACAAACACACAACAATGGCCAACCATGTGACATCGAAATAATAATGGACACTTTACCATCAGACCTGGATTAAGACCGTCAGAAGTTACCCGCAACCTCTATTATTACTATTTTATTATTATTATTATAGTCTATATATGTGTATGTAATTTTTTCTCATTTAATGTGAGATCCCCTTTTTGTGGAACCTGGTTCAGCTGCACCATTTGCAGTTTTGCACCATATGGTCCATGGTAAATCCGGCAATGGAAAATTTCCTGGTGTCCCCAATGCCCTAAGCTTGAGCTTATTTTGCTAAATGGTTAATCCAGCCCTGTTTACCATAAACAATATGGCCAAGAAAACGAACTTCAAATAGGTGGCACATGCAAGGAAAATCAACAACAAACCAAAACACTGGTAAAAATAATGAACAACAATAATAAAAATCACACAAATATTAAGAGGAATGATTTTAAAAATACTGTATATACAGTAGATCGGGTCACAAAAGCTTTTCATAGTCCATTTCAACTCTCATTTGCTGTCATTCAGGATGAAATAGGGGGTTCAGATCTAAACATCGGTTTTGAAATTTGGGAAATAAAATTAATAACCAAAAATAATAATTCAATTTATATAACACTTTTCTCCCATCTCAAAGCACTTTAAATAAACAGAGTGGAACCACTTTAACCACCACCAATGGGTAGCATCCATCTGGGTGATGTGACATCAGCCATCCTGCACCAGTACACTCACCACACATTAGCTACTAGGTGGTGAAGGGTTGAGGGAGATAGTTAGCCAGTAAGGGACAAAGGATGATTACAGGGCCAGAACGGTCAGGCTGTTGTAGACAATTTAATCAGGACATTGTGAAACATCTCACTGTTTTAGAAAGGTGCCTAGGGAACTTTAATGACCACAGAGAGTCAGGACCTTTTACATTTCATCTGAAGGACAGCAACATTTTTAGGGCCCGTGTCCCCATCACTACACTGGGGCACTGGGATCCACAGTCACAGCACCAGGTAAGCGCTCTCTGATGGCCTCATCAACACTTCCTCAAGCAGCAATAAAAGATTTCCTAGATAGTCTCCCATCCAAGTACTGGCCAGGCCCAAACATGCTTAGGATTACCTGTTCTAAAGTGCAGGGTGTATGGCTGCTGGCACCTAGGGGAATCTACGCCTAATGCTTTTTAATTTCCTTTAATTTATTTATAAGTTTTTCTAGCTTTATTTTTAATCCTATTTCATTTAAATTATAAATAATGGCTAAAGTCTATTTTGGTTATGGTTTGAAGCCACTTTATTAAACTTCAGGCTACTTACCTGTAATTAGTTCTGGAATTTTGCAATTCACAAATCCATCAAAAAATATTTTTTCTTGATGTTTCCCTCACCTCACCTGGCTGTATCTCAAAACCATACAACCTGATAATGTATTTCTCCTTAATATGTATATAAATAAAAGTAATTTGATATGAGTTTTTAAATACCCTGAGTGCTTTCAATGCCACTCACTAGGGGTGATTACCATAAATTCAGCAATGGCATGATAAACAGTCACAATACAGCTTCATATTTTTATCCACACTCATGCATTAGAGCTATTTATTTCTGGCAGTTGACCTTATAGCATGTTGATGGGCTATGGGACAAACCTGGAATCACCAATGCAAGAACAGAAGGAACTTGTATATTTTTTTCCCAAAGGGGTGTTAGGCCCGAAATGAATATGGGACCAAATTGCTGTGTTAGAGTAAACGTGCCACTCTGCCCATCTCACTTTTTTCATATTGCCACTATCTAAATATTATATTTGAAATCAGTGCAAAAGTCTAATGTTAGTTAATATTTTAGAATGTACTTAAAAAGGTGATGATCAATAAAGTATAGGATCCTGAGTTCCACAGCTCTAATATTTGAAGAAAGATACATTAATAGATAAAAGGATAGATGGATGGATGATTAAAATAGTAATGCAATTACTATTACTTCATCTAAAGTTATCTTAGTAGTATGTCTTAGCATTGCCCACTTCAGAACATGCTATCTGCCTATAAAATGCACCAGAAGCCATAATTACAGCCTTATACACTGTGTAGGTGTCAAATTGAGCACTGTGCAAAATGACAGACAAGTATGATCTGCTTGTAGATCCAAAATAAGCAATCAGAAACACACAGAAGTCGATACAGGACAAACGATGCATATTATACATTTGCAAGGAGAAAGGCAAATTTTAGTTATAAAGACAAGTTCAAAGGTGGCAGAAGAAACACACCAGAATGTGAGATGCTTCATGAGCTAAAACAATTGGAAGGCCTAGCTCAGCAACAAGGTAATAGCTTGCATGAATACGCACCTCATTTAGCAGGAATTTTAAACTCATTCAAGGTGTACTTGTAAGAAGCAGAGATCCCTGTTTTAAATTTGGGTTGTAGAGAACTGAAAGCTGGCATGTCATAAAATTAACTGACGCAAGCTGTTATGCCATCTTTTCAGGCTGTTCAACTGCTTGAGCGACTCACTCACCTCAGTTACTGCATACTGTACATTTTTTATATGGCAACTAACAAGCTATTTAGGGTCATTTAATTCAAGCAGACTTTGCCACTGACGACTTTTCCATTGTCCAGGTTTCCAAGGTATTCAATTATACCCCTGATACTGAATCACCCTTGAGTAATGCATTCTGATGACAGCTTGCTTCTAATTGTAAGGCTTTAGAGTGTCAAGGATGTGTCTCGTTGGTCTGCGAGGAACCAGTCTTAAGCTTTCTTATCCAGGAGCAAAAATGAAAAATATTATTTCAATTGAATGCATTTTATTCAGAGAATGATCTCAAACAAGATAATAAATATATATATATATTTATATCAAAATCAGTGGTACCAATTCTTGTCACAACTAATTACAATATGAATCAGAAGTCTTCTTTGGAGAAATGGCCCCTGGTGCCCATTATGTAACAGTGTAATTGCGCAAACAATAATCTGAAAAAAGGCTATAAGCTTTATTTTTCAATACAGTTAAGTATGACACATAAACCTTTCAGACACATTTTAATATCTGTTTTTGCCAAGGTAAACTAATCTACTACCTGTGAAATGAGATGTGCGAATAGTAATCAGATTACTGAGATTTCCATTCTGAGAACACCTAAGACACAGCAATTGTTTACAAAAAAAACAGTAATCATGTTACATTTTTTGTGTTTAAATGATACCTTTGCTCCACTGCAAAACAAAATTTGTTTCTCTATCAAGTAAAAGACATGTATTATGTTTACTGTATATGTTTACCCTGCCAAGTCAGATGTTTTCTTTTTTTTTTTAATCTTCTTCGTCTTTAGTCATTCTGGTGTGTGTGTGTGTGTGTCTATATTTATTTATCTGTTTATGTGTGCATTTATTTAATTAGCTTCTGTGAAAAAACAAATTTCCCCTTAGGGACAAATAAAGTCTATCTTAAACTAATTAATTTGTGCCATAATCTTTACATCTGCCCGTCCTTTAGCCAGGCATTTTAGATGACAGTATGAAGACTTTAACCATCACTTATCTTCCTCCTCCATTCTGGCAAACGGTACAGGAATCTTAGCACTCACATCAGTAGATTCAGAGTGATTTGTCTTATCTTCAGGTTGCACTGACAACTGCATGAGCTGATCTGATGGGTGTTTCTTACGTATATTGCCTGATGTTGTATTAATGTTCATTGTTGTATTTATTGTCTGTGTGTTATTCTTTGTTGTTTTTATTATACTGCCATCCATCTGTGAGAGACGCACAGCGATCACAGGATAACCTGTGGAAAAGACCATCAAATTCTGATATCCTTGACATGATTGAAGGTGAAAATTTAAAGCAATCATAAGCATATTGCAAACCACTGAAGAGACTTAAACCCAGCAATTATATTTATATTCTCCTTGCAAGTATCCTTGCTGTGGTAGTTTCAACTAATAGCAGGTTGGAAAGTTAATGATTTCAATATCTTGTAAGTAAAGTGTTTTAATAATAATTGTGCTTGAAATTAAAACATGTTATAATTATTCTGTGTTGGTCTTGGGCAATGCAGTAATGTGAGTACAAAATGATAGATTTGGGTCAAACGTAACATCTAAACATCCTGATGATCTAGCCCAATTAATATTAAGACACTTGACTGTATTTTTTACTGTCTGTAAACTTTCTGATCAGTAATTAAATTTCAGTTTTAAGCGGATATAGCCATAGCTCATTCACTGTTTCAATTCAGTAATGAAGTTAAGTAGAGATGTAGGAGAAACATTATTGGAATAGATTAGCAACTGTTCTAATACAAAAATGAAGAAAATTATGTTAACAAACTATATGATCTAATGGTATCACATAGACAGAAAACAGTTCTGATTTCCACTGCCATTTGGTATTTAATACTGTATATGAACAATATGTCAAACACCACAGAAAAAATGAAGGTCTGTAGATGAAATACATAGTTGAAACAGCCTGATAAGAAGGAACTAAACCACCAAAATGGAGTGATTTGGGACTAAACCAAAATTTAGATTTAGATTTAAATTTTTTAAGGTATTAAAATATCACTGCCAATGCAAGTTAAAGAAGTTTCTTTGCTGATTCTGAAACAAAGCACAAGCTGAAACTCTTTAAGTACATTGTAGTGCTTGTAAGGTGAGACTGATATTGTAAGCATTTTTTGATTAAGAAAGAAAATGTATTTTGATACTAGTCAGTAATTACATACTTTTGGAATGGAGTTCAGTTTCTTTAATAAAGTTATACTAACGACTACAGGCAAGAAGAAAGTATGAAAAAATATCAAGAATGAGTCCTAGAATATTTATAATTTAGGTTTAGGAAATAGGTGACCTGGGGCCTCATGTATAAACGGTGTATACGCACAAAAATGTTGCGTACAAACGTTTCCACGTTCAAATCGCAATGTATAAAACCTAAACTTGGGGTAAAGCCACGCAAAATTTCATGGTAGCTCCAACCCTGGCGTACGCAAGTTCTCCGCTTGGTTTTGCAAACTGGCGGCACCCAGCGTCAAAGCAGTGCTACTGTTCCCGTGTGGTTACCCTTTCTTTTTTAGATCCACATCCCTGACGCGGCTTTATCATATACACTGAAACTAACTGCATATTGTTTATTAGTTTAAGGCATCTGATTGTAATTAACCTGTAACAATATAATGGTCCAGGGAATAGCCAAAGTATTCCAAATACCATAGCTGCTTTAGCGTTGTTACTCTCACTGCACCTTGTTCTTCTCCTTTCAGCTGCTCCCGTTAAGGGTTGCCACAGCGGATCATCTTTTTCCATATTACTCTAACTGCACCACTCAGAGTATTAATATTACTGCATCTGAGTGTGGAATCATAGATCTACAGCAGCTGATCGGAAAGAGAATTATCAGTATACAGCATCAAGCACATGCTGCCTCAGCCATGCTGCCTATTTGAACTGCTCTCAAACGGCAAACGCTTCAGAGCCTCGTGGTTCAGAAACAGTTTCTTCCCAAGGACTATAAACGCACTCAATCAGTCCATCAAGTGCTCCTTGTAAAACTGTTTGTACTTATTAGTATAATCACCTCATTGTAAACTTGTGATACAGTTATAATTTTGTACAACCTGAGTCACTTTATAAAGCACATTTTTACATATGATGACGATATCATTTTGAAGATGAAATGCAGCAAAATATGTTAATCATATTATACAGATAAAACTTTAACTTCATTTAAATAATCTATATTGTTAATAATTAAACATGTGAGGACACGGTGTCGCTGCGCTAGCAAGGAGCTGGAGCTTCGTTCACAGATTGTTCCTGCCTTGCGCTGTATGCTTGCTGGGGCTGGTGCAACACTGGAAGGATAGAATACTTAAACATGTACTACAAAGATATTTCGATGTCCCTTAAAAGTTTTGAAGAATTGCTGTTTTAACCTTACAGATGGCTTAACGTCTATTACAGAGCTTATTGTGTGGCGATTAGGTATTTGGAGAAAGAAAAGTAAGGACAGGAATTGGGGGTTAGTATGTTTGAAAGAGACAGTACTGCTGCAATAAATTATTTCATTGAAGGTCGCGCACAGCGCAGCAAGCATCTTGCGTGAGGCATGAACAATCACTGCGTCACCGTGTTCCCATGTTTAATAACATGCTTTAACTCCTGTCATCATGAGAATGATATCAAGTATACATCTCAGTATTTTAATTATTCAGAGAGCTGTAATATCACAAATGTAATGGGTTCTGTGTCCTGTCGGAGGAAGAGAAAGCCCGTTTAAGAAGCATGTAGTGATTCACACATATAGAGCACATAAAAGATCAAATACAACACAAAGCATTTAATGTGCTACTTTAGTTACAAAGGGATTTGAGAAACTAGTAAATTAAACAATTTTAAGATGAAGTTTATGATGTTCTACTTTAATGACAAAATAAACTATGTGATTAAAGTGGAAATTTCGAGATTAAATTGACATTTCGTGAAGAACGTGGAAGTTGGCGTTTGCACAGTTTTATGCATCTGGATTTTTTTATGTGTATGCATATTTCCGCTTTTGTCCGTCAGCCATGTTATAGTATGAATTCTACGCACGCCGTTATGCATGAGGCCCATGGTGAATTTCCTTTAGTGTTATTTACCTAAATTTACTAAGGTTACGCATACAAGAAGTGAGACATTTTATTCCTACATTAGTACTTTTTCAGTAAATGCCTCATTCTGTCATGTTAGATAGATAGATAGATAGATAGATACTTTATTAATCCCAAGGGGAAATTCACATAATCCAGCAGCAGTATACTGATACAAAGAAACAATATTAAATTAAATAGTAATAAAAATGAAAAAAGTTAGCATTTACTCCCCCGGGTGGAATTGAAGAGTCGCATAGTGTGGGGGAGGAACGATCTCCTCAGTCTGTCAGTGGAGCAAGACAGTGACAAAAGTCTGTCACTGAAGCTACTCCTCTGCCTGGAGATGACACTGTTCAGTGGATGCAGTGGATTATTCATGATTGACAGGAGTTTGCTTAGTGCCCGTTGCTCTGCCACAGATGTTAAACTGTCCAACTTTACTCCTACAATAGAGCCTGCCTTCTTAACAAGTTTGTCCAGGCGTGAGGCGTCTTTCATCTTTATGCTGCCACCCCAGCACACAACCGCGTAGAAGAGGGCACTCGCCACAACCGTCTGGTAGAACATCTGCAGCATCTTACTGCAGATGTTGAACGATGCCAACCTTCTCAGAAAGTATAGTCTGCTCTGACCTTTCTTACATAGAGCATCAGTATTGGCAGTCCAGTCCAATTTGTCATCCAGCTGCACTCCCAGGTATTTATAGGTCTGCACCCTCTGCACACAGTCACCTCTGATGATCACAGGGTCCATGAGGGGCCTGGGCCTCCTAAAATCCACCACCAGTTCCTTGGTTTTGCTGGTGTTAAGATGTAAGTGGTTTGAGTCGCACCATTTAACAAAGTCTTTGATTAGCTTCCTGTACTCCTCCTCCTGCCCACTCCTGATGCAGCCCACAATAGCAGTGTCATCAGCGAACTTTTGCACGTGACAGGACTCTGAGTCATATTGGAAGTCTGATGTATATAGATTGAACAGGACCGGAGAAAGTACAGTCCCCTGCGGTGCCCCTGTATTGCTGAACACAATGTCAGACCTGCAGTTCCCAAGACGCACATATTGAGGTCTGTCTGTAAGATAGTCCACAATCCATGCCACCAGGTGTGAGTTTACTCCCATCTCAGTCAGCTTGTCTCTAAGGAGCAGAGGTTGAAGGCGCTAGAGAAGTCCAAAAACATAATTCTTACAGCACCACTGCCTCTGTCCAGGTGGGAGAGGGATCGGTGTAGCATATAGATGATGGCATCCTCTGCTCCCACCTTCTCCTGGTATGCGAACTGCAGAGGGTCGAGGGCGTGGCGGACCTGTGGCCTCAGGTGGTGAAGCAGCAGCCGCTCCATGGTCTTCATCAGATGTGACGTCAGAGCAACAGGCCGGAAGTCATTCAGCTCACTAGGTCGTGATACCTTTGGGACAGGGGTGATACAAGATGTTTTCCAAAGCCTTGGGACTCTCCCCTGTTCCAGGCTCAGGTTGAAGATGCGCTGTAGAGGACTCCCCAGTTCCAACGCACAGGCCTTCAGCAGTCGTGGCGATACACCATCTGGACCCGCTGCTTTGCTGGCACGAAGTCTTTTCAACTCTCTGCTCACATGGGCTGCTGTAATTGTGGGTGGGGATGTCTCACCTATGCTGGTACCAGCAGAAGGATGGTTGGAGGATGCAGTACTTCGAGGTGATAGTGGGTTAGGGTGATCAAACCTATTAAAGAAGTTGTTCATTTGGTTTGCTCTCTCCACGTCTGTCTCGATGGCGGCACCCCACTTCGAGCTGCAGCCAGTGATAATCTTCATCCCATCCCACACTTCCTTCATGCTGTTGTTCTGCAACTTCTGCTCCAGCTTTCTCCTGTACTGCTCTTTCGCCGCCCTGAGTTGGACTCGGAGTTCCTTCTGCACGCGCTTGAGCTCATGCTGATCACCACTTTTAAAAGCCCTTTTCTTCTGGTTCAAAAGGCCCTTGATGTCACTTGTAACACATGGCTTGTTGTTAGCATAGCAGCGTACTGTTCTTACTGGAACTACAATGTCCATACAGAAGTTGATGTAATCAGTTGTGCATTCAACAGCCTCTTCAATGTTCTCACTATGTGACCCCAGGAATATATCCCAGTCTGTAGTTCCAAAGCAGTCTCTCAGAGCCTGCTCTGCCTCAGGGGACCACTTCCTGAATGATCGTGTGGTTGTAGGTAGCGCCCTCACTCTTGGTTTGTATTGAGGCTGTAGCAGAACCAGGTTATGATCTGCTTTCCCAAGCGCAGGCAGCGGGGTGGCGCTGTATGCGTCTTTAACGTTTGCATACAGTAGGTCGATAGTCCTGTTTCCCCTGGTGTTACAATCCACATACTGGGAGAAGGCAGGTAATGTTTTGTCCAGCGTTACATGGTTAAAGTCTCCAGCGATTAGCACAAGTGCCTCAGGGTGCTGCGTTTGTAACTTAGCAACTGCGGAATGGATGATGTCACTCGCTATCTCCGCGTTCGCTTGAGGGGGGATGTAAACAATGACAACAATCACGTGTCCAAACTCTCTGGGCAAGTAATACGGACGCAGACTTACGGCCAACAGTTCGATGTCCCTGCAGCAATTGGAGATTTTAACGTTTACATGTCCTGAGTTGCACCACTTTGTATTGACATAGAGAGCGAGTCCTCCTCCTTTCTTCTTCCCGCAGGTACTTGCGTCTCTGTCCGCTCTAACTGTGCTAAACCCGGGTAGCTCCACGTTAGCATCTGGGATGGTAGTTGTTAGCCACGTTTCACTAAAACACAGCAAGCTGCATTCTCTGTAGGTTCTGACAGTTTTCACCAGCACAGCCAGTTCATCTTATTTGGTAGTGAGTTCACATTTCCCAGGATCACAGAAGGCACCGACGGTTTATAACGCCATTTTCTCTCAAGTTGTCTCGATTTAATCTTATCTTTTATCTTTGCGCCGGCTCGGCTGCCCCGATATCATCTTCTTACCTCGTCAGGTAAATAAGCAACCACACCGGCATGTGCATTTCTTCTCAGTGCTTTAAGCTGACTACTTGAATAGGCGATTCTCGGAGTGTAAAAATCCATGTCAAGTAGTAAAAATAGTAAAAAGTGTCCAGGGAGCAATTCCACATAAAAGAAAGTGGTAGAAGTGATCAGTGAAATAGATAAAAATAGAGATAAAAAGGTAAAAAGATAAAGTCATATACGGAGCTGCTGGAAAAGGCTGCCACTCGGATGCGGCGCCGGAAATGTTATGTGATCTATACAGCTAAAACTCAGTATCCCTAATTTTTTAATTTTTTTTAGAAAGGGAGACTGAATTTGATATTTTGCTTGTTAAATTTTCATGTGGAATTTTCAGTACAAAAGATATGTTAAAATAGATGAATGGATGGGAGGAAACACTTTTAAAATTAGAAAAACAAAATAAGTAAACAAAGGGTAGAAAAAAGTCTGAAATAGCTTGAAAGAGAGTAAACAATGTATTTCAATGTATTGATAAATATTAAGGCAAAAAAATAACTGTCATGACTATGATGATTTGACACACATTTTTAATTTTACTTAACAGTTCCTGAACATAATTTATATATACAGGTATGTTGTTGTACCTTGCCATAACTGAATAACCTTTATGGCACAATAACAATTCAATACATTTATGGTCACTACAGTATCTGGATTTAATAATCGTCATGTGGGAAAAGGCTGACTCGCATAAATAAGTAGAGCCGAATAATGCAATCAAGGAGCTTTTGAATTCAACCGAGTGAAAAATGACGGCTGTCCAATTAACTGAGATTTTAGTTCCCTCTCCTTTCTCTTTCTCAGATCACTTTTTGGAAGGACATCAGTTTCGTAGTTTTTATAAACAGTTCGAAAGTGCCTTTCCACATTTTCCTTCTTTGGAATAGCAATGATAGATTGACAGATTAGACAAACGCTTTTCGATTGTGACATTGTGAGAAAAAAATCCTCTTCCAATTCCAGATTCAGCCCATACCCTCCCCAAACAATTTTTTTTTAAATCCCTTCTTTAGCCGATATAAATTGGAAGGCTAACTAGATCACAGCCGGAGTTTTGCAGTAGCTTGCGCGTTTGATAATGCGTGTGGGATGATCAGTGTGTTAGAAGAGAAGAGATCTCAGACTGGCCGCCCTGTATGTCAATCAATTGGTAAATGCCATAGAGAGGATATACTGTATGCTAGACTATCGTTTAAAAACATTTTTTTTTAATGCAACGCAATCTACCTGCAGTACCTTAGCGATCTACCGGTCGATCGCGATCAACGCATTGGGCACCCCTGCACTAGCTGATTACCCAGTGGCTTCGCTCTCTGAGTGCAAGGTAAAAAAATAAAATGCAGTATTTATAAGTTTGTTAATTACCAATTTTATTTTTGAACAAGTAAAGAGCATTTACAATAACATCAAAATCAATATAAACAACATTATTAACATCATTATCATATGAGAATATGAAGTAATATACAGTATACTGTAAGAAGCACATTGCATATAAATATAAATTATTAAACAGCAAAACATTTTGATAAAA
Source organism: Polypterus bichir lapradei (assembly GCA_026402145.1). Lineage (NCBI taxonomy): Eukaryota > Metazoa > Chordata > Cladistia > Polypteriformes > Polypteridae > Polypterus > Polypterus bichir. The sequence continues at coordinate 58,193,923 of JANRMT010062807.1, read as the reverse complement.
GAATTTGAACAACATATAAGAAGCTTATAAATTATTAAACAGTAAAACATTTTGATAAGAGAATTTGAATGTCATATAAGAAGCATATAAATTATTAAACAGTAAAACATTAACATTTAAGAAGTAAAGATACATTGAGTACTACAGCAGTGCTTTCGGGTAGACTACATTTTTTGTTTGCCCATTTGGTGTATAAATGTACACATTTTTTGGTGTACTCACCCGAGAATTGTACCCACCCGAGAACACGCTACATATAACAGACCATGGGAGACGCATGGAGTTTGTAAATTGATTCCTACAACTTTAAGTGATTGGCCTTGTGCTCTATTTATTGTAATTGCAAATGCAAGGCGGACCGGAAATTGTAGCCTTTTGAAGTCAAATGGCATGTCGCCAAGGATGAGTGGGATTCGTGGTATGAAGACACTATTCCCCCTACCGCCATTTGTCAAGATTGTCGCCTCACACCGTTTTCATATAAAATGTAAGCGGTAAGCGGCACCGTTTTCATATAAAATGTAAGCGGTAAGCGGTAGTTACGCTGTTTCTGGTCATATGCACGTAGTGTGTTATAATATGTTTTGTGGTCATAAGTGTTTACTTCTTTTCAATATCAGTAAAATAACTCTCGCACAAATAATAACAATTCGTAAAGACGATATAAAAATGGTGTCCACAAACGAAGTGATTAGTTCCCGGTACCTACACTGTTTTCATATAAAATGTAAACGCTGATTAGTTCCCGGTACCTACACCGTTTTCATATAAAATGTAAGCGGTAAGCGGCTCCGTTTTCATATAAAATGTGTAAGCGGTAAGCTGCACCATTTTCATATAAAATGTAAGCGGTAAGCGGTAGTTACGCTGTTTCTGGTCATACACACGTAGTGTATTATAATATGTTCTGTGGTCATACGTAATTTCCGTTTCAAACGCGAAAAGAATTTTATATATTTAGAAGATTTTGGGTTACAATAGTGAATTGTCCTGAAAAATTAGCTGAGTGTATATTGGCTGCTCAGTTCCTAATCAGTGACCTTGATATAGTGTCACAGAGTAAATTTTATATTCTGCACTACATTTTAGAATATCAGAATAGGCCCACACTATGTTTGGTCATCCAGTAATTGCCAAAACTATAGACCTTATAAAGAGTTATTTTTAATGTGAGAAAATGAGTCAGGAAGTAGGCTACATTATTACCAATTGATCAGTAGTGTGAAAGGCTTTGCTTAAATCCACCAACATAACAATAGCATTTCCTTCATTTAAAGGTATGAAAAGGTCATTGACAATATGAGTTGAGGCTGTTTCTATACCATGATTGGTGTGAAAGCCAGAATGAACGTTATGTCCTGTGAAGTGTGCAGCAGAGCAAAGCCTTTCAGGGATTGCCAATAGGGTAATTACAGCCTATTTAATTTTGTAGTCAACCCTAGAAGGTAATCTCAAGACAGTATAGAATTTCACTAAAAAAAGACTATATATTCTGTTTGTATGTTCATTTAATAATAATAATTACGATACATTTTATTTATATAGCACCTTAAAGGCTGGTTGGTTTCTAAATCTTTCTGTCTAGGTCTACTCTGGTAGTGTGCATTATTCTGGTTTTCAATACACTTGTTCCCATTTTTCATTACAACGTTTTGTCTGATTTTTCTGGGCTTAATTTACTAGATTCTTCCTCACCTGGTTACTACTTTAGCTTGCTTTCCTTGACTTCACTCTGTCTCCTGGTCTCATTATTAAAAACAACTGCTGCCATGTGCAGTCAGCACAATATTATTCCCTTAATAAAATGGTTGGTCTTTTTTTGACGCTTTAGGAAGATACACCAAAACTGGAGAAGATATACAAATAAATCAAGTGTCAAAATAATCAGAGAAGATCATCAGCAATGATTCAGTCAGGGAAATGATCTTGCTAATGTTTTGAGTTCAACATTTTTCCTTATTCATTGCAAAGTGCCAAAAAGATTAAAATTTAACATATAAACAAAAACATGACAGAGAAAATGTAATCGTATTTAAGCAAATGATTATTCAAATACCAAAATTCAAAGGGAACAACAGAAGGCTATGCTGTACATGGTCATACATCTTTACAACATATAAATCTATAAACTGAATGCTCAGGATCCTGATTAATGTAAATATTTTAATAAAAGGAGGAATATTTTGAATAAAAGGAAATAAAAATTCAATTAAATTTTACTCAAATTATTTCCAAAAAGAATTTAGTTAAATGGATAATCAGAGAAATGGCTGCAATTCACTCTGGGAGGAGTGAGTAACATGGTCAAAGAAAACACAACTTCTTCTTCTTATTTCGGCTGCTCCAGTTAGGGGTTGCCACAGTGGATCATCCTTTTCCATATCTTCCTGTCCTCTTCATCTTTTCTGTTTACACGCACCACCTTCATGTCCTCTCTCACCACATCCATAAACCTCCTCTTAGGCCTTCTTCATTTTCTCTTGCCTGGCATCTCTATCCTTAGCATCCTTCTCCCAATATACTCAGCATCTCCCCTCTGCACATGTCCAAACCAACGCAATCTCGCCTCTCTGAGTTTGTCTCCCAACCATCCAACCTGAGCCGACTCTATAATGTGCTCACTTAAGGAAAACAAAACTGTGTCTCTCAATTGATAAACAAGTTAGAAAATGTACACATTGTGTAGCATTCATGTGCATTTGGTGACTAACTTAACTAATACAAATGTTTCAAATTTTTTACTTACTTCATCCAAGAGTCAGTTTAGCACATTGTTGGTACGTATTTCTAACAAAGAGTTATAATCAAAAATAACAGTGATAATATAATGCAATTACATGTGTTAGTAGACAACATTAAATGCTTTTTAACAGTACTTTACAATGGTGCTAAAAACGGAGTAAAAATTGTCTTATACAGTAGTAGTTGAATAGCATTTATAGACAACAGATTCCAATGTAGTGTAAAAAAAGCATTTCAAAGTTGCCTCAAAAATTTAGTAGTGTGGTGTCAAACCCTCCACCTCCTTGTCTATATGCCCCAGTAATTTTAACAGAAGATGAAATCTTAATTTTTTTTCTAAAACTAAATTTACAACTTGCCTCTTAGACCAAAAACCAATGAAAATACTAAAAAGTTCAATCAGTGTTCTTATAGTACCCAGTTTTATTATTATAAATAAACTTTTTAACTGGAACAGTTCTTAATACAATGAAAATGTCAATTGACAGACCATTATTGAAAAAAAAGAGCCAGACTAAAATATATTTAATAATTATAGATCTATTTCAAATGTTCTTTTTCCTTTATATAGTACTTCAGTTTCACCTTAGACATTGTAACTTACTTGAGAAGTTTCATTCTGGATTTCACACCAGTTGCAGTACAGAAACAGCATCAACTCATATCGTCAATGACCTTTCCATGCCTTGGGATGGAGGAAATGCTATAATTATTACATTGGTAGATGTAAGCAAAGATTTTGACACCACATCAGTTGGTACAATTGGCATTACTGGTGACAGAGCCCAGTATCTGACCATCACATGATTAAATCAATGTCACATATGTAGAAACGCAAAGGCTGTGCTGCAAGCTGCTTCATGTCAGTTACAGTAAATTATAACTTTGTCTTTTTCCATGGATCATCACTCCAGAGACTTATTTCTTTACTGGTGTGTGCATCAGCAAGAGTTTTGTTCTAAATTAATTTTAAGTGTCAAATAATGATCCTTGTAAAGAGGACTGTGCTGCCTGTGACATCTTTTAAGCACCCGAGCCAAGAGCAGGAATTCTGAGAATGTAGATAAATGCACACCTAGGAAGTACACAACAATATTTCTTCAGAAACAACAGAACCCTTAATTTTCTTAGAAGAGTATGAGACCATAAGAGATAAACATGTTGCAAGCTGTGGAATGAGATGGCTTTAAACATCATAAAGGCTACCAGGTAACCACTCAACTGTTCAAAAAAGGTGGTCAGCTCTGCTTAAGCTCTTCATTCAACTGCTATTATTTAGATACTGTATCTAATGCCTTTTGCAATCCAAATTTGACTGAATTTATCAAATTCAGGATCATGGAAAAATTTGGTAACAATGATTGTTTATCTCAGAATCCCGTGTTTCAACGCAGTAATAAGTTACTTCTTAGTTCACCTCTTCTTGTTAGTTTGTATGTGTATTGCTTTTCATAAGTGACTTTGACTAAAAATCCCGACAAATAATTAATTCATAATCAACTGGAATGGTCTCACTGACAAATATGACAATGTTGTAATTTTCCAGCATCAAGGTTGCTATTCAGTGATAACCAGGGGGAGACTTTGGCTTGGTTTAAGCCTGTGTCAAAGGCGTAACAGATTGTGTTAGCTGCAAATACTGAGCTTCAGCTACAAAATTTCTAGACTATTTTTTCAATCTATATATTCCATTAATCAGTCTTTGTTTCATCCAAGTTTAATCTAAATTGGTCATGCGCTTGCAGCACTGAACTAAAGGGAGATCATCTTGCCCACTTTGCCCAACGACGGTAAGCAATGCAGGACCACCTCACTGGGCAGCCCAGTACTAACACAACTTTTGCTGTAATTGCTGCAGCTAATCTTAACTTAGCCTGGCAGTTTTCCTTTGGTCACATGCGACCAAATCTAATAGAAAACTGTAACTGCTAAATAATAGAATGAAAACTAAATTGCAGAATGCCAGAAATTTATGAACCTCCAACTTATCACAAGAAATAAAACTTTAACAGATGCTCCCTTGTACTATGGGTCATGATATTGTATCTAAGAAGACAACTTGTCTTGGTAGATGACTCCTGTGGGAGTCCAGCTAAAGATCCTGAGGCTAATTGTAAAGATGACCTAACTGTGACTTGTTAAAGGGACAGCTCTTGAGCTGTGACAGTGTACTTATGAATTCTGCTGTGTTGCTATGTTGGAAGTGCTTCCCTTATGGAGAAATATTTCAGAGAAAATTAAATAAATACACAAATAAATAATTGTACTGTGAAATTTTACAATAAATAAATACGAACAACATGATACATCAGAAAGAATAATTTGTTTTTTCATTAAACATGTTTTAATTGCTATTTATGTATTCATTTATTTATTTCAGTTAATACCACACACAACATGAAATATGACTTGAAATGAAATCAAAGTTGAGCAGGTGGGCTCTACCAAGTACTGATTTTTGAATGATGAATCTTTGGTAGAGGAGACGCACACAATCGCAATTTTGAAATTTCCTATGTGCACAGGATTCTCAAGGCAAGCAAAGCATATGCTTAATCTGTTGACTGTGTGTGGAAATGGAGGGTATGACTGTAAGAAAAAGTGGGCTACAGTTTCCGCACAAAGTAGCTACTTTAATTCAAGCAGCCCTGAATTCATCAACATTCAGAAATGTATGCATGTAAATGTTTCAGTTGATGGCAGAGGATTTATGTGTACTCTGCCAAAGCTCTACCATTCAAAACACAGTACTCACTAGTGCTCACCCAACTTTGACAGGTGAAAATAACTGTTTTCATTCAAGGCAAATGTCATGTTGCATTTGGTATTACTGAAATAAATAAAGAAATAACTAAAAAGAGTAATCAGCAATAAAAACATATTTCATGACCCATTTAAGCTTCTTGTCGTTAACCCCGAGTGTCTCTTGGGCTCAGGATTCTGTGTAAATACAGTTAAGCCTGAGCGTCTGTCAGGGATATCTGTATTGTTCTCATATACATTGTTAACCCCGAACAGCACTCAGGACAGCCTGTTGCCATCTAGTGGATAACATAACATCATACCACTTTCCCACTCTATGATAACTAATATTCACAAGTGGGATGGAACACTAACGCAAAACACTTGTAAAAGAAGACATTGAAAGCCTGTTTTAGAACTGGAACTCAACTATTTGTTGAATCAACCAGTGGTGATGACAATGTGAATTGGTCATCAGATGTTGACACAGATAGTGAAACTGATCCATTCAGCACTGTATGACCAAAACACCATGATATACCTGGCAAATTCGGTCATGTGAAGCTTCAGCATGACAAAAAGGGTAAAATTATTGCGATCAAGTGGAAGTACAAGAAAGACATTATCTTCCTAAGCATTGTTCACAATGTAGTAAATGTTCACGTTAGGGAAAATGTGAAAGTCACTAAATCTTGTGTTATGGTAGCTTACAATAACCCAATTGACAGCATCACCCTTGTGGATCAGGCACTAGCATTCTACCCTCTCATGCATAAGCAACAGAAAAAATATTATTAGAGAAGTGTGCACACGTACCAAATCTGCACCAGTACAGCAGTAGACACTAAACATACCTTTCATACTGTAATTATGTTGATGTTTTGATATTTACATGTTTCTGTTACACATAATAACATTTTTTCTTATTGAAAAAAATGTAATGGTTTTGGCTCGTTATTCTGAAGGTAAACATAGCGCTAAGGAAGCTGCTTATTTAAGCTCACAGCTCATGCTGTTATTATTTAGGTATTGTCACAGTTAATAATTCAAGTACTTATTTGCTTATTTTTTGTCAAAAAAATTTCTCCATACTTCATGAGCACTGAGATTTCCTTGCCTTTTCCAACCTTGTCATATGGGTTCAATTCAAAGTGTTTTGAGCACCTAAAAATTAAATATATTGAGAACAGGAGTAATACACTGCAAATGGTAAGTCATCAGCAAATGATAAAGAGACATACCTGTTCTAGATTCATGGGCTACAGGAAAAATAATTCAGCCCAGCACCTTAAGGAACTTGTATTTATTGTGTGTGATATTTAGGGAACTTCAGAAGGAGAGCAACATGCAGTTAGGCAGCACAAACATATTACTTTATACAGTAAGTAGGACTTTGAGAATACTTTCATGCAACAAATTGACTAAATAACCATTGAGAACACACAGACGTAGTGTGCTGTATATGTGGTACACAATATTTACTAAGTTGTTTTTTTTAAATTGACTGAAAAGTGATATAGAGAAGAGGGTTAAGTTTGCTACACAATGCTCACAGTACAAGCTTTTAATATGGATAATAAAACAGAGACAACTAGCCTCTGCCTGAAAATAACCCATATTGCTGTTGTGTAGTTTAAGGTCTGGCTGCCATCCAGAATTCTTTCACATGTTTTTATGACCTGAAATTTATGAAACACTTCACTTACACCTGAAGGGACCACCTGAGATTGTTTACTTGCAGGGAAATCAGTGAATGAGATCAGGACATGGTGAATCAAAAGCAAACATTAATCTAGAAGATTGCAGATGCTTAAAAAGAAATTTGGCAAAGTATAAGAGAAAGGCTACATAGCAGTACCTTAAAGTTTAAAAAGATGGAGTCAGAAAAGATATTTATCTGAACTATTAAGTTTACAGAACATTAGTAACATTTTGTACTTGTTCTTAAAGTGTGTGTGTGTTTGTAGAATGTAAAGTAAGCCTGAGTATACAGTATATTAAATAATAATATACATAAAATATATATGATATACCATATAGATTAGGGCCAGGTCTAGCTTTATTGCTGTACCACATGGAAAAGCTAGGAGACTGGGTAAGCTGAAAAGGTTTTCATTTTTCCAAAACAAGTCGCAACTTATTATTCCAGCCAGAGTGATAGACAAAAATGAAATGGAAGCGCCGGGGGTGACACAAATTGCTGACAAATAGCCAATACCCAAACCCTTTGCCTGCTTCGCCTACTTCGCCTATATGGCAGAGCCAGCACTGGAACAGAGAAACATTTTGCATGAAGTTCCCAAAATTTGGCATATAACATGAAGGACATTGATAGAAAGAATGTTATAAATTTTGTGTTTAATCCAAAGTCTGAGCTTTAAACTTTTAAAGTTAAGAATTTTAAAATCATAGTCACAGTAGCTACATTCTAAATGTAGTGAAATATTGAGCATATATTATGCCTTTATTAAATTGCCATGATGTTTATTTGTTTGCAGCACGTTCATTTTTGTTTTAAACTCAGCACCTACAGTTTATGAGCCAGGAATGCAAGCTTTATCCACTAATTTCTAAAGTAATCAATGAAACATAGTAAAGGGAATAATACTATCTGCATAGTTAGGGGTGAAGTGAGTTATTAATTAATTGATATTTTTGCCAAAAATATAAGTCCAAATATGGTTTTCCTTTTTATTCTTGTGAAGGCACTCAGACTTTTCACATTTTAAGTCAGTCAGTCATCATCCCACCCACTATATCCTAACACAGGGTCACGGGGGTCTGATGGAACCAATCCCAGCCAACACAGAGCACAAGGCAGGAACAAATCCCGGGCAGGTCGCCAGCCCACTGCAGGGCATCCACACACTAGGGACAATTTAGGATCGCCAATACACCTAACCTGCATGTCTTTGGACAGTGGGAGGAAACCGGAGCACCCGGAGGAAACCCACGCAGACATGGGGAGAACATGCAAACTCCACACAGGGAGAACCCGGGAAGCAAAACCCAGGTCTCTTTACTGAGAGGCAGCAGAACTACCACTGCGCCACCGTGCTGCCCCTGACATTTTAGTGTTTATACTAAATATAAAGACTAACAAAATGTAACTCTTATCAATGAAGTTAACATTAGTGACTACTGCAGACATATTAAAACAAATGCAATACTAACATAAAGTATTTTTCCATCATTTTTACTGCACAAAGTACTGTGCAATGCCTGGAACAATCATCCAAAATTCAGAGAGGTGAACAACTTCTGCTATTGAGCGGCCACCATTGCAAAATTCATCTGGGTTGTTGTCAGGTTTGAGCAACCTGAATTGCCTTGGACTAATGTTGGGTCATCTTTAAAAACAGATTCTACATTTCCATAGGAGTTGGATGACCTAAGAATTTACATTTGAAGATAAGACAGACAATTGTGCAATCCAGACCACACACTGACTGCCATAGCGCATAACCACGTCACTGTTTGTTGAGGTGCTACTGTTACACATTGCATTGTCCTCCATTTCAGCTCTCTCTGGTCTGTCATGTATCAGTACATACATTGTATGTGCAGTTACATCCCTTGATCTGACGTCAGTTGTAGTGTATGTTGGATATCTTTAAGGCCCATTACACATTGTCAGGATAAGTAGAACGTTTCACTGTGGACCATTTCTTCATACGCAGTTTCCACATAGTCCCCACCTGTCAGTAGTAGTACTACTAATTACACTGTTGTCACATGATGAGAGAAGTAGGGGAAGTAAAAAGTTATCCCTGAATGAACTGCTTCACTTTAGCATTGGATCCTGTGTCTTGTAAAAGCATAAAACTGTACCGTTTACTTCATAGATTCATTGTTTTTGCTTGCATTTTGATTCTGCCTTTGCTCTTTATCTTTTATATCTTTTCTTGCCATTTGCCTTTTAAACTTCTGTTTTTCTTTTGGATTCAATAAAATTAATTTAGCATTTTTTGGTGTCATGGTTTCTCTTTTGCTTGCTCATCCAGGACTAGACACTCACTTTGGCTCATGTAGCTACTGGTGCCTTAGAGTTTGCTATTCCACTCTGCATTCCCACAGCTGATGTTGCGGGTCTACACAGAGTGCTCAGTAAGCATGTATGATTAAGCATTTATGACATAAACACACTGTGCCACCCCAATACAGCTCACTATAAATGCTGGGGGAAAGGCTGAACAAAACAGTCAGATGTGCCACACAACAGGCCATTTTATATACAGTATGTCTGAAACTACTTTGCATCTCCAACCATCAAACTTTTACAGGATGTGCTGTGGTTTAGAAATCCTCACTTATGGCCGTTACTATTTAGTGTTATATGACAGTGTGTAGTACAAAAAATGATATTCAACAGTCTCAGTATTAATGGAGAGGAGAAAATGAAGCACAAAAGTAGCAGCAGTTTTAAGAAGCATATGAATGGTCATCCATTAACATCAGGCTACAACTTTAACCACTGACTCCTGTTGTCCTTGTAGCCTGAAGGTATTAATTGCTCTTAAATGGCCCAGCTTCTGAACCATGGACCATGAATTGCTACTTTTTAGCTGAAGTTTAACAATAGACTTTCTCCCATTCCACACCATCTTCATCTCTCAATGTTTAAAACGATTTGCTGTTCCCTGTTTGTCAGGAGGTGGTTTCATCATCTTCTTAAGGTGTAGGTTAGGTGCCATGATACCTAGTGGGTCCTTCCCTCCCTAATGCCCTGGAGGAATATTTTTTTGTTCTGAAGAAGGCAAAATTTGCTGCAGTCTGCATTATAGGTTTATAGGGTTATTATTGTCACATGTATAGAGTACACTGAAATTCTTACTTGCAAGTGCTAGTCAACACGCAACACGTCGCCACTATTTAATGGCCACATAAAAAAGATGGATAAAGAGGGAAAATAACAAAGAAGAGCCCAAGGTGGGGATGCCAGAAGGTTTACAAGTAATATTTAACTGTTTTTAAGAAGGTAATTGCTTCCAGGAGTGGTGGCTGTACATCAATAACTGAATGCCATTATGTAGGAAGCGTTTACTTAACTTGCCTTTTGTTAGGCGACTTAATCACTCAGACAGATCTTTGCCTAAGGCAACAGCAACAGCTAAGTGTATCTACAAGTGCCCAGTCTGAATGTAAGGTACATACATTTTTGCAAGGTTTTTTTTCTTTTTATTTGGTAAAAACAAAATTCTTGTCATAAACCATCAAGTACTTCTTTCATATAATTGAATAAGATAACGTCTAATGAATAAAATACATTAGAATATATTTCTTATTCAAAAATAGTAATTTTATTAAATAATCATTAGATGATAGGGAGGTTTTTGCTCTCATCTTCAAACGAAATAAGAAAGAAGTTATATGATATTTGGATGTTAACATTTTAGTTTATATTTCCCTAATTAAAAGTTAAATAATGATTATCTGTATTACTAAAATCAATTTAATGACCAAGTAATAAGTCGCTATTTATTAAAAATGAAAAATACTGTGGTTGGTTATGAAAGTGCACTTTTATCTTATGTGTGTTAAACTGAACTTACACAGGAAATTAGTTAGCAATTGCTCTATGATGACACAGTGCCACCTATAGGCACCACTCTGTTTTTTCAAAACCAATGAAATTACACTACTGAAATATATAATAATAATAATTATTATTATTACATTTAATTAATTAAATACATTTAAATAATTAAATACATTTAATTTACATAGCACTCTTCCTATGCTAATAGTGCTTTACAAATATTCAAAACATACAACAGATTAATAGACAGGGACTTTTTAATAAAACACAAAAACTATTAAGTGCGTCACTTTTTTGTTTATATTCATATACACCCACCATTCTGCTTCCCCACATGCCACAACTTTTCTTCATTAAAAGCTTTTCCTGTTCCTCCCTCCATAAGGGAATTGTCGCTCCCCTTTAACACAGCTATTTTTTCTGTCCATCGATGAAATCTGGGGTGGCAGAACACCCTGCAACTGTTATCTCACTGAACACTGCCTAACATCTAGGATTTTTTCTCTGATACTGTACTCTTATAGCATTAGAACACAATCGTTCATCATTCATCTATACAACATAGACTTATTGCCCCCAAGTGCCTATCACCTAAGCCGGATACAAGGAATTATATTTCTCCTGCATATAATTAATTACGCACTATGGGTTTTCCTCCAAGTAACGGAACATTCACCTGGTAACAGTTAAGCTGTATGGCCAAGGTACCCAGTTCAGAAAACTACATTCTAATCGGCCAGATTGCCCTGAGCGTTGTAGTGTCGCAAGTAAATTAAATATGTGATCAATCAATTAATCATTATTTAATGTGCTACTTTTTACAACCAGTACCACCACAATAAAAACAACAACACAACCCAATGCAACACAAACTATCAAGACAGGTTGAAAAACAACAACTCAATCTATTATAAATTATTTGGAAAAATTAAGAAAATTTGAGAATATCTATGCTTTCCTATCTGTCAAAAAATTATTGTTAAAATTCACACCATTACAAATCAAGATAAACTTTTTCACGTTTTTTGAATAACCCAATAATGGACTTCGTGACATCTAAGGAAAAACAACCTTTTTACTAGAAACACAGGGAAGTTTCTAATAAGTATACACTTTAGTTTTATTTTATGAAATCAAAGATTGTGATATCCATATCAATGAGTCTGAGAAAAAGCATATACATAAACCACCAGTGGCCTGTCTTCCTAAAAAGCTCACATTTTCCTAACCTTAAAGCTACAACAAGGATCATTTTTTTGTTCTGTGTATAATGTTCTTACAGTCCTTGCCTGATGAAGGGGCCTTAGCTGCCTCGAAAGCTTGCATTTGTAATCTATTTAGTTAGCCAATAAAAGGTGTCATTTCACCCTACTTTCTCCTGTATCAATCTATGGCTAACACGGTACAACACTCTACTTCTATAGTTAAATTAAATGAAAGTAGCGTGAACTTATTTTAACTTGATGAGAAATACACACCTTATAACTTCCTTAAAAACAGGAAGCCAAACTTTATGTAAACAAAGTCAGAACATCCAGGTGAGAAAGAAATGTGTTTACCTTAAGATTTCCCAAGGCATTATTTACAACAATAGAAACACTACTCACCTTTACAACAGAATTGGTCAAATTAACATTCCCAGGGGTTAATGAGCGACACTTTTAACAACATGCTGTTAGGAGGTAGACAAGGATCAGTGAATTTCTCAATCCATTAATCACTAAACAAGTCCCACACACAGAGAGTTTCCTCTATTGCTCAGTTATCTGAAGAGTTCAATATGACAAAATCCTGACATAGTTCATCATTACTTTGTCAGTTACTGACTAATTGCTGCAAAAGGGTTAACAGAAAGTTTTGCCTTCGAGCTACAGTGTGCACTCCCATTGCACCGGAAGCATCTTCAGTTACAGAGGGAACTGTCATTTATGTATGTGTTCATTCATTCCTCCATCTACCCACTATCAAAGCCACTAAATCTACTTTAAAGTGTTTCAGTTTAGCCTATCTTGGTAGCATATGCATATACAGGAGCATCAATATAATGAACAAAAAGAAAGATGGAAGGTTTTCTGTTTTTGAGAAAGACAAAACATGTAGTCATTACTATGGTACATTTATGTAATGTGAATGTGCAGCTACAGTAGCCATATTGCCTGTCATGACAATTGTCACATTGTTATCATATGGCTGTGTATGGTCCACTCTAAGGTGATGCTATGATCACCACAAAGACAATCATTTCCCATCATCAGTAAAGGTGTCAAAGAATATCCAGATGTGTTCATGCTAATTTGCAGGTATTTTAATCAAGGAATTACCACTTTCTTCCCTTTCCAATTTATCAGTGTATAACAATAGGAAATCTGACTCTAGACTTGTTTTAAGCTAAAGTAAAGGAGGCATACAGTTATGTGGTGTGGTACAATCAGCCCCAACACAGACAGACACCAAGACACACAAGTCCCAAAGCACACGCTTTATTTTCTTCTTCTGCCTTTACACAACACAGTGCATAAATCATCAACCAAATTACTCAGTCCCTTCCTTTTCTTCCTCTCTCTTCTTCTCTTTTCTCTGCCACCTTCATTCCTCCACTTGCTAGCTTTGTCTTCCTCCGACCCGACTGTGGCTCCCTGAATGGAGTGAGGCAGCCCCTTTTATGTTGCGCCCGGATGCGCTCCAGGTGCTCCCTGATGATCTTCCTGCAGCACTTCCTGGTGTGCTGGAAGTGCTGAGTGGGCACCTGGAAGCATTCCAGTTGAGCCTGGATTCTCTTCTGGCAGCACTTCCTGGTGTGGAGGAAGTGCTGCAGTCCAGGGCTCCACAATTGTCCAGGCACCCCCTGGCGGTGGCCAAGGGCCCCAACAGGGTTGAGCTTCCAAGGTCCAATCCCATGGCCCTGATGACCCTGGGGAGGTATCGTCTCTCTCTCTCCAGGCATCCCAGCTGGGCAAGAACCCCAGCCTTCTGCCACACTGGCTATACCTGTCTTGAGCAGATCCAAACACAACCTGGCACTTCTAAATCCCAGCAAGTTAATCTACATCTAACTGAAACGTATCTAATCTAATTAAAGAACTACATTACTGAAGTCATTAACTTCATTGTGAAAAATTCACTTTCCACAATGACAAGACAAATATTCCACATTTTTCAGACTGTAGATAACTGAGGATAGGAAGAACAAATTGTGAAAAAAGAGGATCATCAGGTCTGGAAATAATGAGAAAATCAAGTGAGTTCTCTAATAGAACAACTACTGTTTGTAAAGCAACATAGGTAAAGCAAGAACACAAAACAGAAAAAGTGGTGGGAAAGCACCATTTAATAAAGGTAAAGTTAAAGTAAAAAAAGAGGTTGTGATAAGACATGGCTGGTGTTGTTGAAGACACCTTATATATAAGGAATGAGTGTTCATCTACAATTCAAAAATACACTGGAGCACTTTTTAAAGATAACTGACACAGTGATGCAATGGAAAATGGCAAGTAAATGGGAGTTAGCCCATTTGTTAGGTTAACAAATCTTCTTCATTTGGTCGGCTTCAGAATTAGAAAGAAATCAATTATCCAAGTCCCCTGGCCTTCTCCAACCCTCTCCCATGAATCCTTTTGTATACTCCTGGTAGGATCAAGTGAATAACTACACTCTTCAAAATGTAACTTATCCACTCCCTCTGTGCTTCATATAGCTCTATCAGAGGCCGATTTTGAAACACTACCAAAATCCCTTTCTTGGTCAGACATGACTTACACCATCTCAAGCATACCAAGTCAGAGATACTCTCCAGTTAGCTCCTAGATGCACTTATCTGACTGCTTTGCCTAAAGATGTAGGTATTCGAGGCAGCATGCTGGATTGGTATCTAAAAATAAAATGTCACACTTTTATTCAGTTCTCATTAATTGAATTCATGTTGTTCAATTAGTTGTATCTGAAAAAAAAACCCTTAACATACTTCAATTTGAGAAAAAGAAATTTTAATTGAAACTTTACTATTTTAGCTGAATAAAATATTTTTGCTCAGGGGTGCAATGACTGTATTACTACCAAAGAAATAAAATATTTGTGGACATCATTACTGACTTATCCCCAAAGTTATTGCATTATGAAACATTACTTTGAAAAAAATGGGTTCATAAAATGTGGATGTGGTAGTCTGTACAGATTTTATCTGCTCTTGCATGTATTATGAGGAGACAAATGTTGACAATTTTTGCAGGATGCAATGACATACTGATGTAGCATTGTGATCACACAAACAAATTAAAGTTGCATTCTAAGATAACTTTATCAATAGGCTGGTCACTCCAGTTTTAACAATATGGCACCAAGAATGAAAAGAGAATAGAAGACATTAATACATTCAGGTATCCAGTGGATACAAGGGTTCAAATTAAAGTTTTCATATTTCAGGGGGGGTTGTTTATTACCTTTTCCAAGTTATGAGGAATCTTTTCTACAGTTATGAGAATCAATAATGTATTTTCCATTGTCTGCTACAGATAGCTGTATGAAAGAAAGATACAAGAAGCCGAATAGACCACCATCTTATCATCGTTCAATGAGGTTAACTCACCTACTGTTGCTGTTTCTACCAGTCTCTATTGCTGCTGTTTTATTTGGGCACTTGCTTTCGACTTCCGGTCGCTCTCACCCTCCAGCTGAAAGAGGCAAAAGAAATGAAAGATCCAGCAATAGAGTTTGAAGAACTCTGTGCCTCATTTTGTTCATTATTTCCTTCTCCACTACCTTCTCACTGTCACAATCACCAACTAACCCACGACAGTGATGCAGCCACAACCTCAACTCTTAACTGCATTCTTTTGGGAAGTACAGTTACTGCTTCATTGTTGATATTTTAAATTTAAAAATAAATATTGTGCATGTGGTCATTGAGTATCATACGTTTGCTTTGCAGATTAAAGTGTATGCTACAAAACAGCATAATTGGAGCCTGTAAATGCAAAATTATTCAGTCATTACTGAAGGTGGAAATGCCTCTGTACAGTGTGTTTTGATAACTGCTATTAACAATTAAAATAATTGTGTTCATTTCAATGGAATAATGTGTTAGTCTTGGAAAGATGGGTGTCAACTCTGGGAATCAAGAATGCACACATTTTTTCCTATTGAAAAAAATGGTGATCAGATTTTTAATTACAAGAGATCACCATTTTTGTGTGAATACATTATACTTATAAAGAGAGGGAAGATTTTAGTAACATAGATGATCAACATTTAAATCAACATTTAAATGCATATATAAACAACTTTAGTTGCAACTTAACAAGGGTGTGTTAAGATAAAATAATGGGTCTTCAGCTATGATCGAAACGCTAAGATTCATGTAGAACCTCAACAATTTGAAGGTAGATGTATATGACCAAAGAAGCTCCAATAAAGGTTCTAAAGGGTATGCCTTATTAGGTAATAATTTATTTAAAGTTTTACAGGTGAGATGCACAAAACTTGAACATAAACATAACACAAAATCACACTCACGCAAGTCATATCATTAATGTAGACTTAGAAGATGTGATTTTTGGTGATGGGAGAGGAAAAAGTTCCTGTATAAACAGAAAAATAAACCATAGGCAAATCAATGAGATGTGAAAATTTACTTTATAAGGAAAATCTGAGCAACAGATATGAAAGTGGTCTTGGGGAATTAACACACTTCCTGCTAAATGTCCTAATAATCACATATATCAAAAAAGGGAACCATCCCATGAAATAACATGTTGCAGTTTCTTGACAAGGAGCAATTGAGCTTAATAACAGAATAAATGAAAAGCGGGGCAGAGCAGAAAGCCATTTGAGGACAAAGGCCAAACACATAGAATATGGAAAAGGAAAGAAAATGACAAGTATTGGAAAGAGTGAAGGCATAACAACCAATGTGTTGGAAAGAATGCTGTACAGATTAACAGGCCATGGGCAAGTGTTGGAATGTTTTTAGGCGCAATGAAGCCCATTAAAAAGGTGCTAGCAAGCCCCTTAGATCTCATACACAAATCCATAAGAGGGATGAACAAAAATCCAAGCATTAGGTATTGGTAGTTGCCATATTTAATTAAAGAACTTCAGAGGTATGGCACTCTGGTCTCCTCCTAAGATGGTGCACAAGTGAACACCGACTTCCAGTGGACCTTCAAGTTTTATACCGCTAAGAACAGAAGTCATGGGGATTCGCAAATACGGGAGGTTGTCTTAGTGGTCCTCTGTTTTTTTTTCTCTTCCTCCAGTGGTGGTGTCACACTTTATTCCTTCCCCATATTTGTCCAGCACAAACCCATAAAATACCCCCAGTGCCCATGTATCTGACAATATACATATACATTGTATAGCACTGGCACTTAGTGAAGAGTGCTGTACAACAATAAACTGAATGGAATTGAATATTCTCTTGTTTGGATGTTCTATACAAACTAGACTGCCACTTTTGAACACATTTATTTTGTGCACACTGGTGTCTTTACCTTTGAGGTTTAGTTAAAACAGGCAGGTGATGTCTCTGACTGTACACAGTCAGGAGGGTGAAGTAAGCTCTTGTGAAATCTCTAGGGCTGCTCTTCAGCTTTCTTTTTCAGGCAAGTGGAGGTGGTCTCCCTGTAATTCAAACTCTGACAAGCCAGAGGTACATTTTGACATGCCAGATGGTTGTGACACAGTGGTTGTTTATATACCATCACTCGTTACATTTAAATTCATTAATTCTATATACAAGAGTATAATGGAGTAGGGTAGGCAGATGGAGTGGATATCGCTGTTGCCACACAGCTTCAGAGTACTAGGTTCAAATTCCTGCTCTGTGTTTGCTTTCAAGTCAATTTTTTTTCTTATTTCAACTAAAACCTTCTCATTTTACTGTAAAAATTCTTCTTCTAGAAATTAAATACACAATTAAAGCAAACGGTCAAAAAGACAAGGTTAATAATAATAATTATTATTATTATTATCCATCCATCCATCCATTATCCAACTCGCTATATCCTAACTACAGGGTCACGGAGGTCTGCTGGAGCCAATCCCATATTATTATTATTATTATTATTATACATTTTATTTACTGTCTATAGCACATTTCCCATGCTCAAGAGTTAAAAAAGTTAAGTTTTTCAGCTGCATACAGAAATGTAAACTATTGGGGTGTCAAGTACTGAAATTCAGTTTTTGGAAACATTTTGGGAGCTGACACTCCTTAAATTTTGAGAATGGATTTGTTATTAATTTCAAGTTAGAAGAAAGGAGATGCTGATCATATTATCTTAAAAAGTTGCTTTCATCTTTTCATTGATTTTGTTTAAAACAAGATGGCCTATGCTTAAATCTCACAGATTAAGTTTCATAACGATAAATGTATTTTATATTGTATTTTATAGAGTATTGTACAAAGCTTAGTGGCTGTGGAAAGCGTTGCCTGTAGTAATTGCTCTTGAGCCATCTCTAAACCCAGAATGACTCAAAGGAGACCAACGTGGACTAAAACAAACCTGTATTAACAATGCAACAACAAAAAAGTTTAAAAGAACAAATAGATCAGACTTCTAGGACCTAACTAACACGTATAGTTCCCCAGATTATCAGTGCACTTACCCACTACAAAGCACATTCTGCTATACTCCCTTCTAATCTTTAGCACTTCCTCTACACCAGGGGTGTCCAGCTCCGGTCCTGGTGGGCCACAGTGGCTGCAGGTTTTCATTCTAACCATCTTTTTAATCAGTGAGCCATTTTTGCTGCTGATTAACTTGTTTTGCCTTTGTTTTAATTGACGTGACTCAGACCCCTGAGTTGTTTCTTTTTCCTTAATGAGCAGCCAAACAATAATAAGACACAAAACAAGGTGCCACATGACCAGTTAACCTGAAAATAAAGAAGGGTGAAGGTCTCGGTCATGTTTGGTCTGCTCAGGTCACCAAAACGTTGTTGGTCTTATAAAAAACAGAACTCAACAGTGGCAGAATGAGAGCAGCAACAAGTCCTGATATTCAATAATGGCTTTAATTAACAGCAAGAATTGGCAACTCATTAACAAACTGGTTGGAGTGAAATTGGCTGGAGTTTGACGTTTCAGTTTAGTTGGTCGTCTGTTGGCTCGTTTCACATCTCATTTCTGTTTGACTGTCATTTAATGAAGAAATGAATCCATTCAGAGGACTGAATCCTTAAAAACAGGACTAATACAATGAAGGGAAAAGGAGTTAATTAGCAGTGAAAACTACTTGCTGATTAGGAAAAGGGTTAGAATGAAAACCTTCAGCCACTGCGGCCCACCAGGAGCAGAGTTGGACACCCCTGCTCTACACTATTCCTGACCTTTCCTGCTCCCACAAATTGAACCCTTGCCTACTTCCCTCTCTGACTGCAAGTTCAACATTTCTCTGGCCAGTTGGACCTTATAATCTCCAGACCAATAAAATCTTCTGGGGTCACTACTAGTTTTCCAGGAATATCCTCTGGAAGGTCTTGCCACCATGTGGACCGAGTATGCCAAGCTAGAATTCTCCCACTGAAGGTTTAATGGCTACATAAATCATTTCATATTAAGGAGTCTTTCACAGCACTTTACAAACAAATTCCATAACATAAGGAATGAAAACTACATACTGAACATACACATAACTAGAATTTCTTATGTAGTACTGATACTTTAAGTCTTGCGAAACAAATAACAGAAAATGCATTCATTGACTTTTAACAATAAAAAGTGGGGGAAGGTTTTGTTGAAACTAACTAAGCCTCTGTACCCTCACAGCCTCAGTACAGGTATAGAATTTCACATATAGAGCGATCACAGGTCAATGCCTTACAAGCAGGTTCAAAGAAAAAATATAGTGAGACACCCTGCAGTGATTCTAACAGACCAGGAAGTCAATTTAGTGCTGGTCATTACCTGTAGTAACATGTCTCTGTGACAGGAGCTTTATTGTACTAGCTATTGAATAGTCAATGTGCCAGTACTAAGACTGATGGGAAAGGGGCAATGGTCATGGCATAGAATTAAACAGTAGACTGTGTGTACGCTGAGAGCAGAAACTGATCCATGTTTAAAGAGTGGGCTAGAATCTAAAGAACATCAGCAAACATTTGATAAGGATTTAAATTGAGGCACAAGTGCAGAGGGAGGATACTCAGTCTCTTATTGCTCTGTTTAAGTACAAGTGTCCATAGTAAGTGGCTGTGAAGTAATCAAACACTGACCAAAATATAATAGTAATAAAATACTGTATATCTAAGTAAAACGCCTACTGTTTGGACTTATTCGTACTTAAAATTGAAATCTGAACAACTAAAATCATTATTCTTTAAAATAAAGAAAACAAAAGCCAAAAAGGGAATAGGGCACATTTTAAAACTGTGTTAGATTCTATGACATCAAGTCCTTTCATGTCATTAAGCACTCTCAGTCCAAAGTATGTGCTTCATGAACCGTAGAACATAATTTATTCTTATCTGCATATCATAAATAATTAATAATAAATAATAATTTGGATATAAGCGTTGCGGCCATCCGAGGGAGTGACAGGTTGATACGCTCAAAAATGTTCGGGGTACCAACCTGGGCATCCCCATCTACTTGAAGGTTTAAAAAAAAAAAACAACACATGATGGCATTCAAAAAGGAACAAAACAGCTGCTACCATAACTCTCTGGATAAATCAACCTGAGTCACTTCTTCAATTATAATTAGAATATGTAGCTCCTTTACTCAGATTGCATGGACAAGAAGTGATGCCTCCTTCTGGAACGTTGCACTTTTATGGCCCAGCGACCAGAAGAGGTGGAGTCAGTTGCCCTCACTGGGTGATTTATCTGCACTATGGAGGAAGAAAAAGAGAAGACAGTTAGAGGCAGCGCCCCCTCTCAGCTCGAGGAGGAACTTAGAGGGTGATCCTCTGATGCACATGCATGACAGTTTATATATAATGTATGATATCTGCACATCAAAAGCTATCATTAATGTGGTACCTACATGCAATGAACACACATTTGTATAATGATCATAAAGTCTCCTGAGAATTTAATGAAAATATGATTCATCCATTCATGCATTTGACCTGCTTATCAAGGTCATTGCTGTAGGAGGTCGTGCAATTTCGAGAAGTATCAGACATAGGGCAGGAAACCAGCCCTGGATCCATCCATCCATCCATCCTCTTCTGCTTATCCGAGGTCGGGTCGCGGGGGCAGCAACTTGAGCAGAGAGGCCCAGACTTCCCTCTCCCCGGCCACTTCTTCTAGCTCTTCCGGGAGAATCCCAAGGCGTTCCCAGGCCAGCCGGGAGACATAGTCCCTCCAGCGTGTCCTGGGTCTTCCCCGGGGCCTCCTCCTGGTTGGATGTGCTTGGAACACCTCACCAGGGAGGCATCCAGGAGGCATCCTGATCAGATGCCCAAGCCACCTCATCTGACTCCTCTCTATGCAGAGGAGCAGCGGCTCTACTCTGAGCCCCTCCCGGATGACTGAGCTTCTCACCCTATCTTTAAGGGAAAGCCCAGACACCCTGCGGAGGAAACTCATTTCTGTCGCTTGTATTCGCGATCTCGTTCTTTCGGTCACTACCCATAGCTCATGACCATAGGTTGAGGGTAGGATTGTAGATCAACTGGTAAATTGAGAGCTTTGCCTTATGGCTCAGCTCCTTTTTCACCATGACAGACCGATGCAGAGTCCGCATCACTGTGGACGGCTCACCGACCCGCCTGTCGATCTCACGCTCCATTCTTCCCTCACTCATGAACAAAACCCCGAGATACTTGAACTCCTCCACCTGGGGCAGGACCTCTCCCCCAACCCTGAGAGGGCACTCCACCCTTTTCCAGCTGAAGACCATGGTCTCAGATTTGGAGGTGCTGGTTCCCATCCCAGCCGCTTCACACTCAGCTGCGAACCGATTCAGAGAGAGCTGAAGATCACGGCCTGATGAAGCAAACAGGACAGCATCATCTGCAAAAAGCAGTGACTCAATCCTGAGTCCACCACACTGGACCCCCTCAACACCCTGGCTGCGCCTAGAAATTCTGTCCATAAAAGTTATGAACAGAATCAGTGACAAAGGGCAACCCTGGCGGAGTCCAACTCTCACTGGAAACGGGCTCAATTTACTGCCGGCAATGCGGACCAAGCTCTGACAACGGTTGTACAGGGACCGAACAGCTCTTATCAGGGGGTCCGGTACCCCATACTCCCGGAGCACCCCCCACAAGATTCCCCGAGGGACACGGTCGAACACCTTTTCCAAGTCCACAAATCACATGTAGACTGGTTGGGCAAACTCCCATGCACCCTCCAGGACCCTGCTAAGGGTGTAGAGCTGGTCCACTGTTCCGCGGCCTGGACGAAAACCACACTGTTCCTCCTGAATCTGAGGTTCGACTATCCGACGGTCCCTCCTCTCCAGAACCCCCGAATAGACTTTTCCAGGGAGGCTGAGGAGTGTGATCCCTCTGTAGTTGATACACACCCTCCGGTCCCCCTTTTTAAAAAGGGGGACCACTATCCCAGTCTGCCAATCCAGAGGCACTGTCCCCGAAGTCCATGCGATGTTGCAGAGACATGTCAACCAAGACAGTCCTACAACATCCAGAGCCTTGAGGAACTCCGGGCGTATCTCATCCACCCCCAGGGCCCTGCCACCAAGGAGTTTTTTGACCACCTTGGTGACCTCAGCCCCAGAGATGGGGGAGCCCACCTCCGAGTCCCCAGGCTCTGCTTCCTCATTGGAAGGCATGTTAGTGGGATTGAGGAGGTCTTCGAAGTACTCTCCCCACCGACCCACAACGTCCCAAGTCGAGGTCAGCAGCACACCATCCCCACCATATACAGTGTTGACACTGCACTGCTTCCCCCTCCTGAGAAGCCGGACAGTGGACCAGAATCTCCTCGAAGCCATCCGAAAGTCATTCTCCATGGCCTCCCCAAACTCCTCCTATGTCCGAGTTTTTGCCTCAGCAACCACCGAAGCCACATTCCGCTTGGCCTGTCGGTACCTATTAGCTGCCTACAGAGTCCCACAGGACAAAAGGGTCCAGTAGGACTCCTTCTTCAGCTTGATGGCATCCCTCACTGCCGGTGTCCACCAACAGGTTCGGGGATTGCCGCCACGACAGGCACCGACCACCTTACGGCCACAGCTCCGGTCAGCCGCCTCAACAATAGAGACACGGAACATGGCCCATTCGAACTCAATGTCCCCCACCTCCCCCGGGACGTGGTCAAAGTTCTGCCGGAGGTGGAGTTGAAGCTACTTCTGACAGGGGACTCCCAGACATTCCCAGCAGACCCTCACAACATGTTTGGGCCTACCAGGCCTAACCGGCACCCTCCCCCACCATCGAAGCCAATTAACCACCAGGGTAGGTGATCAGTTGACAGCTCCGCCCCTCTCTTCATCCAAGTGTCCAAGACATGTGGCCGCAAGTCCAACGACACAACCACAAAGTCGATCATCGAACTGAGGCCTAGGGTGTCCTGGTGCCAAGTGCACATATGAACACCCCTATGCTTGAACATGGTGCTCGGTATAGACAATCCGTGACGAACACAGAAGTCCAATAACAAAACACCGCTCGGGTTCAGATCGGGGGGGGGGGTCATTCCTCCCAATCTCGCCCTTCCAGGTCTCACTGTCATTGTCCACGTGAGCACTGAAGTCTCCCAGCAGTATGAGGGAGTCCCCAGAAGGTATTCCCTCTAGCACCCCCTCCAGTGACTCCAAAAAGGGTGGGTACTCCAAACTGCTGTTCGGCGCATACGCACAAACAACAGTCAGGACCCGTCCCCCCACCCGAAGGCGAAGGGAGGCTACCCTCTCGTCCACTGGGCTAAACCCCAATGTACAGGCTCCAAGTTGGGGGACAATAAGTATGCCCACACCCGCTAGGCACCTCTCACCAGTGGCAACTCTAGAGTGGTAGAGAGTTCAGCCCCTCTCAAGGAGATTGGTTCCAGAGTCCAAGCTGTGCATTGAGGTGAGCCCGACTATATCTAGCCGGAACCTCTTGACCTCGTGCACTAGCTCAGGCTCCTTCCCCTTCAGAGAGGTGACATTCCACGTCCCAAGAGCCAGCTTCTGTAGCCGAGGATCGGACCGCCAAGGTCCCCGCCTTCGGCTACCACCCAACTGTCACTTCACCCGACCTCCTTGGCCCCTCCCATAGGTGGTGAGCCCATGAGAAGGGGGAAGCACGTTGCCTCTTTGGGCTGTACCCGGCCAAGCCCTGTGGGTGCAGGCCCGGCCATCGAGCCCCACCTCCAGCCCTGGATGGGACACTTAAAGTTAAAGACTACAGGAGCTCAAATGAAAACCTTGTCAGACCCTTACACTCAAGGTCACCACCAGTTAAATTTCATATCATAATTTAAATATTCCTCTTATACAAGTAGATATCTGCATTTGATATAGACCATCTTCTTTTATGGCTCCAATTTATAGAACTATACAGCAGCTATAAAAATGCTCACCCCATGGAAGTTTCCATATTTTGTTGTTATATTATATTGAATCACAGTGGAATTAATTTGTCTGTTTTAACACTGACCAACTAAACAAAGACTCTTTAATGTTAAAGGGAAAGTAGATCTATGTAAAGTGGTCTAAATTAGTTACAGATAAATGAGTAAAACATAAAATAAAAGATTGTGCATGTAATTCACCCCATTTAATACGACACACCTACATCATCACTGGTGCAGCCAGGTATAATTAGTTCAATGGAGAGCACCTTCCTGTAGTCAAGGGGTTTCAATAGATTGTAGTATCTGAAAGGTCCAACTTTTGATGAGTCAGTATGCTGGCCTATCCTACGCAGTGAAGACAGAAGGACACTCCAAGCATCTCCCTGAAGAGGTGATTGAAAAGCATAAGTCAAGGGATGAAGACAAGAAAATCCAAGCCACTGAAAACTCCTTGGAGTACTGTTAAGTCAATTATTAAGAAAAGGAAAGAGCATGGCGTAGCTGTAAATCTGCCTAGAGCAGGTCGTCCACAAAAAACAAGTGAACATACAAGAAGAAGACTAGTGAGGAAGGCGATCAAGGGATCTTGGAAAACACTGAAAGAGTAACATGCTCCAGTGACTGAGACTATTGCTTGGGTGATTCACCAATCACAGCTTTATGGCAAAGAGAAAGCTGCCAGTAAAAAAAACACACATGACAACTCAGAAGGCACATGTGAGACTCTGATATCAGCTGGAAGTAGATTCAGTGGTATGATGAGACCAAAATTGATCTTTTTGGCCATCAGACTAACCATCATGTGTAAACTAAACTTAACAAATTATCAAAAACACTTAATCTGCACCATGAAGCATGGTGGACTGAGCATTATGCTGTGTAGATGCTTCTCTGCAGCAGGTGCTGAAAGGATTGTAAGGGTACAGAGTAAATTGAATGTAGCACAATAATGGGAAATCATAGAGGAAACCCGATGCATTCTCCAAAAAACCTGCAGCTTTGGGGAAAATTTGCTTTGCAGCAAGACAATGACCTCAAGCATAAAGCCAAAGCTACAGTAGAAAGGCTTAAAGACAGCCATAGTGATAACCTAGAATGGAAGAGCCAGAGTCCAGATTTCAATCCAGTTTACAATTTATGGCTGAACTTAAAAAAAGCCTGTTCACTCACTGTCTCCATGCAAACTGTTAGAGTTTGAGAAATTTTAAAAAAGAAGAATAGGGAAAAATGGCTGTGTCTGGATGTGCATAGCTGTTAGAGATCTGCGAACACAGACTCAAAGCTGTCATGGCAGCCAAATGAGCATCTTTTAAATACTGACTTTAATGGGGTGAACATTTAGGTCATCAATTATTTTGTGTTTTATATTTATTATTAATTTAAAAAATTTTGTAGAGATCTATTTTCATTTTGACATTAAAGAACCTTTTTCTGTTGATCAAAAATAAGTCAACTCTAGTTAAATGTTGTATAAAAATTGAGCTAAATTCAAGATGTATAAAAATTAAACTTAGTGTAAAGCCACCCACATTTTCATGACAGGGTCCGCCCTTGCATACGTACTTTTCTGCTTGGTTTTGCAAACTGGTGCCACCCAGCGTCAAAGCAGTGCTAATGTTCCTGTGGTCTGCTTTTCTTTTTAGAGTCACATCTACGATGCTGGTTTTATCAAATACACCAAAATTAACTGCACATCATTTGCAAATTTAATTCACTTGATTGTAATCATTCTGTAACAATATAATGGTGCATAGAAGGGACAAACTATTCCAACTACCATGGCTGCTTTAGCTATAGAAGGAATTGCAAATGGAAGAATTAGAAGAGAGCACATATTTACAGATGATGACGACTGGCTTCTAAGTAGATTTCGATTTCCAAGAGCTATCCCTCTGGGAGGGGTGTGCTGAACTAGCACCATCTGTACAAAGGCAGACTTTGAAGAATTGTGCTCTACCTTAGATGAAGAACAACAGAGCTGCAGGTGTTTCAAATTGCATGGGCGGAGAGTGTTAAAATATAAAAAAGCTCTCTTTAAAGCTTGCTCAGACTACTATTCTAAAATAATAGATAGCAATAATAAAAATCCTTGGATACTACTTAGAACAGTGGCTAATTTAACAAATGGGAATTCAGATCTACAGTGCAAAATACCAACAGACATTAGCAGACTTTATGAACTTCTTTAATGAGAAAATTAAAAATATAAAATTCCAGATCTCAGCATCACAGTGCAAGCTTGGCAGACCCTCACGTTGCATTTAACACTTTAGAAATTTTTATCCTGTAACAGAGCAGGAAGTCTAAAACCTATACTACTTGTTCCCTAAACCCAGTGCCAACAAAACTAGTAAAAAGCGCAATGGATGTTCTTGCAGTGCCTATTCTTAACATTATTAATAGTTCATTATGGTATGGCACAGTACCTGATGCACAAAAAGTGTCAGTCATTAAACCATTAGACCTAGACCCATGCATACTTAATAATTATAGACCCATTTCAAATTTACCCTTTCTCTCTAAAATACTAAAAAAGTAGTTGCCAGTCAGCTTCAGTCACACCTTATGCATCACAATTTATTTGAGAGATTCCAGTCTGGCCTCTGCACTGGTCATAGTATAGAAACAGCTCTAGTGCATGTTATAAACAACAGTCTAATATCCTCTCATGAAGGAAACTCCAATGTAGTTTTTTTTTTATTTTACTGCACTGGCTAGAAAATGATGTTGGGCTTATAGGCAGTGTCCTTGGCTGATTTAACTCTTATTTATCAAATCGATCCCAGTATGTACAGAAATGTGCTGACAGTACTCCTTTATTATACACAGATCTGAGATATGGTGTCCCGCAGGGCTCAGTACTGGGACCTTTACTGTTTCACTTTACATGCTTCCTTAGGGATCTATCATTATCACTCTTATGCAGATGACACACAGTTATACCTTTCTTTTAGACCAAATGAAGTTTACCAATGTTGTCTTTAATTAGAATCAAAGGAGTGGATGGATAAGAACTATTTGTCTTTAAACACTGATAAAACAGAGACTTTAATTATTGGAGGGAATGATGCTGATCGCAACAATATTTTGTCATCATTTAACTCATTAATTTTACTGAATCAGCCCGCAATTTAGGAGTTATCTTTGATTCTAGCATGTCATTTAAAGCGCACATTACAAAGTTGTCTAAATCATGTTTCTTCCATCTTAAAAATGTTGGGAACTTAAGGCGTATTCTAAATAGGCAGGATTCTGAGAAATTAATCCATGCATTTATTTCTAGTAGGATTGACTACTGCAATTCAGTGTTCACTGTATGTTCAAACTGTTGTTGATACAGCTTCCAGTTAATCCAATTATTACATGAACAAGAAAATACAAATACATAAATCCAGTAATTAAATCCTTACACTGGCTCCTAAGTTTAGGGCAGATTTCAAAATTCTCCTTTTAACATATAAAGCCTTAAATGGCCAAGGTCCGTCTTACTTATCTGAACTTATCATGACTTACAAACCAGTATGTACATTAAGATCTCAAGATGCCGGTCTTCTTATGATTCCAAGGATTAATAAAATAATAGTGGGAGGTTGTGCTTTTAGTTACAGGGTCCCTAAACTGTGCAATATTCTGCCTGCTATAGTAAGAGATGGCCCTTCGGTCTCCGCTTTCAAATCCCAGCTGAAAACTCATTATTTCAGTTTAGCATATCCTGACTAAAGCTGCTGATTAACTGTACATACTGCACCTCTGTTGTTAGTCATTAGCACTAAAACATAAGTAACATTATAGTTATAATTTGTTACTAACCCTCACCTATTCTGTTTCTCTTCTCGGTACTCAAATGTGGAACTTGGTGCCACTGCCCATCTGCCAAGTTGTTCTGCCTGCCTAAGGTAAAGTCTTCTCTGATGGAGGATCATAGGAATCATCATCGGATTGGCTGGTCCAGCGCTGTCTCAGCTGTGGAACAGCCAATAGGGGGAGGCAGCTTGATGGCCAAGGTCTCCAGGACTCTGAACAAATCCAAATCGTATTATGCGATATCATCTACTGTTGAATTCTGCTCTGTACCTGTAATATTTCTATTGCACTATTATATTATATTGAGGATAACTTGTGTTCTACTCTGTGTATTGAATTGTATTTACCTCCTTTTAACACTCACTGCCTACCCAATCTACCTGGAAAGAAGCCTCTCTATGAACTGCCTTTCCCAAGGTTTCTTTTTTCCCTTCTTAGAGAGTCAAGGCTGGGGGGCTGTCAAAAGACAGGGCCTATTAAAGCTCATTGCAGCACTCCTTGTGTGATTTTGGGATATACAAAAATAAATTGTATTGTGTTGTATTGTATTTTATTGTATTGTATTGTATATGGAAGAAGATGATCTGCTGTGGCAACCCCTAACTGGAGCAGCTGAAAGAAGAAGTATTGTATTGTATTGTATTGTACCTGCTCCTTTGCAGGTTCTGTCTGCTCTCAGGTTTTTAGCCACAGGAGCTTTCAATGTAAACTGGCTGACCACTCAGGTATTTCACAAACATCACTAAGTTGCACCATGCCAGCTGTATAGGATGATATTATCCACTAGTCATCCAGATATATAAGATTTCCTCATATTGTGGTCGAATTGGCAAACATAAAAGTGCAATTCGCAGGAACGTCCGGTGAGTGGTCAACTGCATGCACATTGCTATTACAAGAAGTTACATCAGCCAGGGATGAATCACCAAAAGAATGAGCTGACATCATATATAGCTGGAAAACCTATAAAAACGGCAGTTCCATACAGTCGCAGGTGCTTTTTCCAACTAGTGTGGCAAAAGGTAAGAAGTCCTTTTAGCAAGTCATCTCAAAGTAAAGAGCAGAGAATTGGTCAGTTGTGGTGCTCGGTACCACCGCTATGCTACAAAGGCACCTTCAGAAAATTAATTTCCTTACCTTAATAGAAAGCATTTCCATTCTATTAACGTGCTGCTCTATAGTACACAGAAAGTGTTTTGCATTGTGCAAGCATGTACTGTACCTGAACAGATGCGCTATGAAGATCCTGACCCTGACCCACCAAATGATTGGCTAAGTCGAACAGTGTTATAACTTTGTTTGAATGTAATTAACTCAATGTAAAAACAGGTAATCAGATGCAGCATTTTTTTTTAACCAGTTCATTTCATTTGTGGTCAATATCACATACTGCAGCCCTTATATTCCTTAGTTGATTGGCCACATCTCTTACAGAATCCACTATTGCATTTTGTGACTACAAAACAGTCTCTCAGCACACAGCCATATGGTCTCCCAGAGTTTTGAACAGAAGGTGATATTTATATTGATTTGACTATTAAAATATGCAATATTCTAGGAGAAGTTGGGGTGGGGCTGTTGGCATGTACACGTGCGTAAAATTTCACGTTTGTTAGCCAACATTTCTAAAAATCCTTTTTTTGCATTGGTCTTAATTTATATTCTAATTTTCCGAGATACTGAATTTGGGACTTTCATTAGTTGTCAGTTATAATCATCAAAATTAAAAGAAATAAACATTTGAAATACATCAGTCTATGTGTAATGAATGAATCTAATATACAAGTTTCACTTTTTGAATGGAATTACTGAAATAAATCAACTTTGTCATGATATTCTAATTTTATGACCGGCACCTATATATATTAATTGTGCACTTCTTCAACATTTCCTTAAGCGCTTAACAATGGTTGGAACCCTTCTTATGCAGTTCAACACATGCTCAGATATTTTTGAACATTTCAGTTCCTTCACATACAGAGTTACTGACTTTTTTGCTAACAGTCTTCAGTTCATTTCTGTAGCATTTATAAACTTCAACCAAACAATAACAGAATAAGTATAAGTTTCTCTAGTTAGGTGTTGGTAGAAGCCATGCAGATCCCATACTGGCACAAGATATCTGAATATCACTCCCAACAGCACCACAAAATGGGAGGGTTGAATCTTTTATGCCATCACCATTCCAAGTATATCATTGGCACCATTATAGACATTTTATTGAAATGCCCTAATGTCTCATCTTCCTGACTTGTGGCCTGTCGTTTTCTGTTCTCTCTGCTTAATTTTAACATTCCTTTTTTTCCTGCAAGTATTTCTGCTTACTGAGGACACATCAGTATATTTCAACTTTTATTAAACAAGACTTTTTTGTTGAACTCTAATAGTGCCAAAATCCTGTTAGACTTCAAAAGGAAGTCTCAAGAAATGGTTAGTCTGCATCACTTCTATTTATCTTTCTATTACTTAATTCCCTCAGAACAGTCCATTATGAGAAGTAATAATACTTCCTTATGGTCTCTTAAAGACTCTCCAAAAGCAGCAGCTACACTTATTATTGTCTGAATGTTCAACTGATGCTTTACAAATGTATTGTTCTAAGAGAAGGAATGTATCAAATTTGCTTTCAATTATTTTTCTGTCAATCTTATTGTTGTATTCAACTCTTCTCATCTTTTGTGCTATTTTATTAGCAATCCTGCAGTCCCAAGAAATGTGTGGATATTGGTGGTGGTCAGAGAGTGGGACAACTAAGGGTGGGTATATACCCTGGATTGTTAATAAATTACAACTAAAGTTGATTTAATGAAAGCTGGTAATACAACAGGAATCAGTCTAAGTATCTCAAATCTATCTAATATTTTTTTCACCAAGAAGGGAAGAATGAGAGCGGCTACATGCACTAATTTTTCATGTTCCAGTCTGTACCTTGATACAATTAACAAAATCAACACTTTGATTGAACTGTCCAATTGTTCATATGTGTTGCAGTGGTTGGTGTCTTCTCACTGTCTTTGTGGAGTTCACATATTCTACTTATGTCTGTGTGGGATTTGCTGGTTACACAGATTGTCAGCTCTGAATACCCCAAGTGCGTGTAAGATCATACTCTGTGGCAAAATGACAAAATGATGGGGTGCTGTCACTAATTTTGTTGTTTCTTTTTCCACTCACAGCTCTGAGAAGACACCTAATGAAGGCAACTGACTCCGCTCTTCTGGTCCCAGGATGATAAGACTGAGATGCTCTCAGAAGGTAGATTCTCATTTGAGAAAGAACAGACCACTGGACAAAGCTTGTATCTAAATGGTGATCGCACTTCAGAGCAACTCTAGGTATTGTTTGTAGGCCTTACACCCTAACTATGGTTTATACTCTTGTTTGCACCAGTGTGTGCCTGTTTGACATTCTTTGTTGGCACTGTTATTAAAAGGGACGATCCTGTTGACACCCCAACATTTGTTTTGGACTTGTCTGTTACCTTGCTCGACCACAATGTGCATGGACAAATACAATAAGAAAATTAAATTGAACGTAATTAACAAAACAGACTAAACGGAGCTAAAAGGAAATAAGACATTTTGAAAAACACAATAAAAGAAAACTGTAAATATTGAATTGTGAAGCACAAAGAGCCCAAACAAAACTCTAATTTAAACCTCTCCATCACAGGAGAACACATTTACACACACATATCACACACCCACTATGGCCAATTTAACATCTCCAGTCCACCAAATCTGCATGTCTTTGGACTGAGATAAGAAACCAGAACACCAAGATGAAACACACACAAACACAGGAAGAACATACAAACTACATGGAGGAAGGACCTGGGACATAAACCCTAGTCTCCTTACTGTGAGGTAGCAGTTTTACCACTGTGTACTTCAGACTATATTAACTCTCCACACCAGAATAGCAGCATCGCCAAGGTAGAAACATGTTGTGGAACGAGCCCAGGACACAGACAGGCAGACATGGTATTATGCACCACCACACGTTTATTTACAGCATTTACAGGTACTAAGCGCCACACAACCCCAAGACTTCCCCTAAGTCCAGGCCTTTCACACACTGTGCCTTTCTCTTCGGGCCGCCTCCACTCTCTCTTCTCCTGCTTCGTCCTCTCCTCATCCGACTCCAGCCTTGAATGAAGGGAGGCGGTCCCTTTTATACAAGCCCGGATGGGCTCCAGGTGCTTCCCGACACTCCTCCGCGGACACTCCCCTGTGTGACGGAAGTGCCGGCTGTGCACCTGGAAGCACTCCTGGGGTCCCCAGTCTTCTTCCCCCCAGCACCTCCAGGTGTGGCTTAAGTGCTGAGGTCCAGGGCTCCGAAGACAGTGGGGTGCCCCCTGGCGGAAACCACGGGCCCCTACAGGGTTGAGCTTCCAAGCTCCCTACCCGTGGTCCCCAAAGCAACCAGGGTGGTCACCCCCACATGGTCTGGGGAAGGCGCAAGCCCTCCTCCAGTCCTCCTGGGCGTCCCGGCCGGGTTGCCTCCCCAGCCATCTCTGACAATGTGCATGTATAGATTAAGCAACAGAATCACCATGGAGGGTGCAAGACAAGGACCCATTCAGCAAAGCAGAGAGAGAGAGAGTGATGGAAATAATGACTTACACTGCACATATATATATATATATATAGTAACAATAATGACCACAAGACATTGCGAAGGTTTGGTGCAGCCACCCATATAACTGTTCCCGGCTGCAAAACTTCTTAATAATTAAATCCATGTTCATACAACTCAGTCCAAAACAGAACTAACTCAGTATTAACAAGATGGCGGCTTTAAAGGCCATTAAAAGAAGTGACGTCATCAGGATCGGAACCGGAAGTTACGTCGTTGGCTGCCCCAGAGCTGGGCGGGATTTCCCAAGAATGGTCTGTAAGAGATCGAGAGAGAGAATTAGTGCACTTTGCCACCCCCTGGGCCGGCGTGGAAATATATATTTATATATATATATATATATATATATATATGTATATATATATACACACACACAAGGGAGAGTCAAGCTAAAGTTAGAAAATGGGATTCATTAGGAAATGGAACAAACCATAACAAAACTGATAATGTAATTTCTCAATGTAGTCCTCGCAACTAGTGCAAGTTATTGTGACTTACTTGAGACCAATGTGAAGCCTGCTATTCAATTCAAGCGGAAGGGACTGAAGAACACCACGGCTTGTCTGGAGAAACTGAAGTTTGAGTTATTACCACATCCTCCTTATTTGTCAGATTTGGCACCGTGTGATTTCCACCTTTGTTGATCACTAAAAAAAAATACCCCTCCAACTTTGGCTTGATTAATAATTAAAAAGTGAAAAACAATTAACAATCAAAAGGAATTTAAAAAGAGGAAAATTCAAAACTGGGAAAAAGGGTAGACCTAGATGGGGACCACTACCTCAACCATGACAAAAAACAATTTTCTTATAAAGTTTTACGACAACTGTTTCACCATTGTGAAGACTGACTATTCAGAATCAGTTAATGCTTCATAACACATTGCAAATTGTCCAGCTAATATATCTGTTTATTAGTAATATAACAATTTAGAAAGATTTTAACAATAAATTGTCATTCAGCCTAACACAACATATCAAATCACATTAGCTTTAAGTATCCAGAATAATGTCAAGATGAGATCTGATGATATCCAGGTTGCCCCTTTAAACCAGACTACTCAGAAAGTAGCAGCGTGAGATCAAAGGCCACTTATTTTTCAGCAGGTGTGCAAAAGTAAAACAGATGCCTGATTGCATACATTTTTATAGCTACCACCAAAAAAAAAGAAATTTTCAAGTCCTTTCAGCATAGTTATATATTGCAATATCTGCAAGAACAGTAATTCTCTTCACATTGAGTGTAAAAAAGACTATGTCTAGATAAACTCGGGGAAAACTACTGACCAGTCAGAAGTAGCAGCAATGACAAACTCTGTTTGATTCCCCTAGTGATAAAAACAATTTAATTTAATTTAATTTTGTATACTACTATAGTTTCAGTTCTTGAGGCACTTGTGTTTGGATGCTATAGCCCACACTGAACTCCTAACTAGGTGACTATGTAATTATAAGGGATAGCCCCTGCAAATACACCAACTTCACAAATATAGCCTTTAGTACAGGGGTTCATATTATCTTCTGCAGAACAGTAGGCAACGTGAGGGGCAGGGGGTGGTGAAATATTAGTTATTGCTTCTATAAGCTTACTTTGGAATAGTGCTTAGCTGTTCCATGTAAGATATTCAAGCTATCTTGTAAACTTGTAAATCACAAAAGGACCAGTCACTGACATTTATCAGAAATGTAGTTATGTGCATCAGTAAAGAACAAAAAACAAGAGTAGCAGAGGGACAATGAAGAAACAAATATAAATATTAAAATTGTGGCAACCCACTTGTTCTGGTTTTCAAGACTTATTTTGTATTCACCGAATGCCAAGATTTAATTATAATCCATACCTGTATACTATTTTCATGGACATGCAGAAATCCTTTGAAGAAGTGAACAGATATTTGCAAAGGGACAATTATTATGCTGGGCTAATTAAAGACTGCTTCATATCTAATACTAGCATTAGAAACTATATCACCATCCACGGCATGATCTGAAGAAATCACTCACAGTTTGAAAATGCCAATCATAACCTTAAAGGCACATGGTGCCTTTTCTTGAATGAGAAAAGAAAATGAGAAAACTAACAGTTTCAATAGTAAGAAGAGTTTGCTGGATTAAGCACTTCTCTTCTATATTCATTGTCTCATCTGGGATAAGTGTCTCCATGGTGCTTGTCCCTACTGCAGCTTCTAGGTTTATCAAAATGAAAGGATCTAAAGTCTGAGATTTGCAAAATAAAAAGAAAAGCATGTATTATTTTGTCTAGTCTTAGTTGATAACTTAATTTTTTTAATCCCTTATAAATGCTTGTTCCTCTGTAAGCATTTAGGAATTGCATGGCTTCTCAGTACACATCACTACATTTTTTAAGAACATCATACTAATAATTCCTTGTGGTTATGCTAAAGCTTATGTTCATTAAAGAAGAAGCTATACATATTTACTGAAAATTCACAAGTTTTCAGTTGCATATCCATTAAGCTGGTGCTGTAATTAACATGTTAGATTGAACAAACAAGATGTGCAAGGGAAACAAATCTTGTAATGAGTGGTGGACATTCTTAAAGAAGTTAGGAGAAGAACAGTCTTTCCTGTTGACAAATCAGGTACCTACCGTACTACCCATGCAATATGAAAGACTCTTAAATCTTCAGTTTTGCTAATTTTCTCACTGACTCACACACAAACACACATAATCTGTTGATACCTGCCTACTCTCTGCACATAGAATG
Source organism: Polypterus bichir lapradei (assembly GCA_026402145.1). Lineage (NCBI taxonomy): Eukaryota > Metazoa > Chordata > Cladistia > Polypteriformes > Polypteridae > Polypterus > Polypterus bichir. The sequence continues at coordinate 58,158,263 of JANRMT010062807.1, read as the reverse complement.
CTGTTACTAATTGAGGAGTGCATTACTAAGGAGAAGACACATATAACACATATAAGTGGTCACTGTACATACATATCATTTTTTTTTTACTTCTGTTTTTTAAATCATGAAATATTTCTCATTAATCAGTTTTATAATATGTACCAGTTTGTTTTTTTAATTATTTTTATGTTACAAACAAGGTATTACATTCCTTATTCCTTTATGGAAATATGAATCTCTTTAAAGCATAAATTAAATAGCACTTCTTTGTTTTCTAAATAAGGACTGATTTATAAATACACACATTAATATAAATGGGAAATCTCGGAGGATGTTTTGGTGCCATTCTTTTTTCATGGCTGTGTTCTTAGGCAAAATTGCGAGTGAGTCTGCTCCCTTGTCTGATAAGCAACCCCACACATGAATGGTCTCAGGATGCTTTACTGTTGGCATAACACAGGACTGATGGTAGCGTTCACCTTTTCTTCTCTGGACAATCTTTTTTCCAGATGCCCCAAACAATTGGAAAGGGGATTCATCAGGGAAAATGACTTGATCCCAGTCCTCAGCAGTCCAATCCCTGTACCTTTTGCAGAATATCAGTCTGTCCCTGATGTTTTTCTTGGAGAGAAGTGCATTCTTTCCTGCCCTTCTTGACACCCAGCCATCCTCCAAAAGTCTTCACCTTACTGTGTGTGCAGATGTACTCACACCTGCCTGCTGTCATTCCTGAGCTCTGCACTGGTTGTGCCCCGATCCCAAACCATGAATAAAGAATGGTACCAAAACATCTTCCAACAGCAACATCTCCCAACCATCCAAGAACAGTTTGGTGATGGACAATGCCTTTTCCAGCATGATGGAGCACCGTGCCATAAGGCAAAAGTGATAACTACAGTAAGTGGCTCGGGGAACAAAACATTGCAATTTCGGGGCCATGGCCAGAAAATTCCCCAGAACTTAATCCCATTGAGAACTTGTGGTCAATCCTCAAGAGGCGGGTGGACAAACAAAAACCCACAAATTTTGACAAACTCCAAGCATTGATTATGCAAGAATGGGCTGCCATCAGTCAGGATCTGGCTCAGAAGTTGATTGACAGCATGCCAGGGCGAATTGCAGAGATCTTGAAAAAGAAGGGCCAAAACTACAAATCTTGACTCTTTGCATAAACTTAATGTAATTGTCAATAAAAGCCTTTGAAACTTATGAAATACTTTAACATACCATAGAAACATCTGACTAAAAGATCTTAAAAACACTGAAGCAGCAAACTTTGTGAAAAACAATATTTGTGTCATTCTCAAAACATTTGGTCACGACTGTACATAAGAACGATTTTGAAGCATTTTGATGTGTTTAGTAATATTGTTATAAAATAATAAATTAATGAAGCAGTATATTATTGCATAAAAACCATCCATCCATCCATTATCCAACCTGCTATATCCTAACTACAGGGTCACGGGGGTCTGCTGGAGCCAATCCCAGCCAACATGAGGGTGCAAGGCAGGACACAAACCCCAGGCAGGGCGCCAGCCCACCACAGTGAATATAAACCTTTTTAATTAATTTAATTATGTTGCAGTGTCCTTCATGTTAACAAAAAAAGTGTACTATATATATGCTTAATCTATGGTTAAGAATGGTTCTAAAGTTAATCTAACCTAAGGTTAATGTATGGTTAAGGTTGCCTGCAAAACGGAATGTAAGCCTGCAACAGCTTGAGATGGGACACCTGTCCATCATACAGTACATTCATTCATATGCCCACAGGGACAATTCAGAGTTGCCAATTGAAGTACCATGCATGCCCTTGGGATGTAAGGGGACAACCATGCAGATACAGGAGAATATACAAAAGCCACAGAGGCAGTGAATGGGACAGGATTCAAACTCTGGTCTCCGGAGCTTTTAGGAGCTGTTAAAACAAATTACTGTATCGCAAGTTATGCTTAAAAAAATCTAGTTTAGGTAAACAATTTTTATTACCATTGCATGATCATTTAAATATAGCTCTCAGTTTACCAGTCAGTCTACATTTCCATCCTCACTAATGGTCACAATCTCTGGGTAATAACTGAATTGAAATAATTGTAAGTACAAGCAGTTGAAATGAGGTTCCTACGCAGAGTTCCTCTTCACAACAGGGTAAGGAACATGGCAGCAATACAGGAGAACCGTGAAGCAGAGCCCCTGGTTCTTCAAATCGATGGCAGCCAGTAGAGGTTGTCTGAACCTGCAGTTAGGATATCCTTGGGTACCTCTCGTGATGTGTGTGAAAGGTGTGGGCAATGGGGGTAAGAATGAGGTACAGATGCAGTACAAATTTCCTGGAATCTAGGTATTCTCCAGGAAAGACTGGAGAAAGTTGCTGGAGACAGGGATGCCTGGGAAACCTGGCTCGGAGTGTTCCTAGCATGACTTTCACCCGAAAAAAAATGAAAATAATGAAAAGGAAACAATTCAACTGTACATGTTTATCTGTTTTCTAAAGAGCAGTCTCAGTAGGCTGCTATTGGTACTTTGCTTATAGCATTCTCTTTGATTAAGATAACTGATGAACCTCACTTGTTTGACTGATAAGAAAATTATCGCATCATGCAGGAAGTAATTTTGGCAGGCATAACACACTATAAATTTCTTAGCAAAGGTTAGTATTAATATTTTACTGAAATAACCTCTATATATTATAAACTTTGAAAGAATATAGCAACCTAAAAGTAAATCTTTGGTAGACAGTACACATACTGTCTTAAAATTATCTCAGATTATTTTGTTTTTATAAAAGAAGAACATTAATGAGTGTCTGTTGTTTCTCTCTTATTATATTAACTAAAGTGAACAAGTTAAATACATTACATTTTACTTTATAAAAGTCACTCATAAATAAAGCTAGTAAAACTGTAAATGCTAAATAAAATGAATACTACAGCAATGCACCAAAACAAAAACATAACTCCAGAAGTGTTTGAGGAATTAATTTGGAATCTAGTCAGGTTGAAATATTTCTTGTTGGGTTTCAGCCAGGCCATAACCCGCACTCCCCACTCCATTTTTATGTTATTAGTGTGGATTATTTAGTTTCTATGAGTCAAAATTATGTTCTGGTATGTTCTGTGTGTTTTATGGGGTGTTTCCCCATCTGACTATGACTGCAGGGGTTTCCCTCAACCTTTAACGCACAGTCCCTTGCAGTTGATTGAATGCACTCATGGTGATGGTGAGTTCTCTTGTGTGTACTGCTTTTTGATTATATTGTAAATTATTAGATTTTTGTATGCTCTGTTTTTGACTTTTTTTGTTGGATTTGTGATTTGGCCTCTGTTTCCTTGAAATGACTTTCATTGTTCAGGCATTTCCTGCTGTGCCTGTTGTTCTTTGGAGCGTCACTGTTTAACAGAACTTCCATCCAACCATTATCCAACCTGCTATATCCCAACTACAGGGTCAAAGGGGTCTGCCGGAGCCAATCCCAGCCAACACAGGGCGCAAGGCAGGAAACAGACCCCGGGCAGGGCGCCAGCACACACACACACCCACACACCAAGCACACACCAGGACAACTTAGAATCACCAATGTGCCTAACCTGCATGTCTTTGGACTGTGGGAGGAAACCGAAGAACAAACTTATTTTTTTAAATAAATCTTTTATTTATAAAGATTCATCATCACCTTTTTGTGCGACCAGCTAAAGTTGACAGTTTCCTACTCTACTGGGCATTTGGAGTCATTGTTCAGGACCACATCCTGGCGCTGAGGGTTCTCATGGAGTACAAACGTGAATATTGTCAGAGTTTATTTGCAGCCTTTGTCAATTTTTGTAAAGCATTCAATTCAGTTGATCGACTTGAAATGTGGGACATCCGGAGACTTCGTAGGATCTACTCAAGGTTGCTGGATATCATTGCCAGCCTGTACACTAGTACTGCGAGTGCTGTGCAGAGTGGAGGCAGAACCTCTGTGTTTTTCCCAGTTCATCGTGGGGTTCATCGGGGTGTGTTCTTACTCCTACTTTGTTCAATGCTTGCATGGACTGGGTGTTGGGCATGATTGTGGGGCATCTATTGGTGAAAAAAAGAGTCTCTGTTCTTGACTTTGCTGATGATTCTGTGATCTTTATGGAGTCAATGGTGGCTCTGATCGGGGCTCTCGAGTGACTAAATTAGCAGTCTGAGTGTCTGGGCTTGCAAGTATCCTGAATAAAAACCAAGATCCAGGCCTTTAATCACCTCTTAGGCACAGCCATCAGCAGTGTGTTTGTTTTGTGTAGAGCGTGTTGACCTTGTCGAGAGGTTTACTTACCTCAGCAGTGACATTCGTGTCTCTGGTGACTCTTCCTATGAAGTCAGTAGATGGATTGGGAGAGCATGGGGGGTCATGAGGTCGCTGGAAAGGGGTGTGCAGCGCTCCCGGTATTTATGCAAAAGGACGAAAGTCCAAATCTTTAGAGTCCTAGTGTTTCTTGTCTTGCTATATGGTTGCTAGACATGGATGATATCCAGTAATCTGAGACGAAGACTGGACTCCTTCGGTACTGTGTCTCTTTGGAGAATCCTTGGGTACCATTGGTTTGGCTTTGTGTCGAATGAGCGGTTGCTCATGGAGTTCCGAATGAGGAACATTACCTGCATTGTGAGGGGGTGTCAGTTACAGGATTACGGCCATGTGTCACGTTTCCCAGAGGGTGATCCAAATCGCAGGATCCTCATTGTTGAGGACCTGAGTGGCTGGACCAGGCCAGGGGGATGGCCATGTAACACTTGGCTGCGGCAGATAGATGGCCATTTCCCTTGGGACTGGACTGCGTGTCTGCCTGTGGGGCTGCCAACCAGGATCCTGAGCTGTTTCATCATGTGGTGGGTGCAGCACTGCATTGTACCAGGGCATGCTCCCCAACCTGACCTGACGTCACTCTCTAGTCCATAACACTTGTAAAGTAACTAAAATGGAAATAAAACTAAGAGTTCCATGTGCTCACATGCATTCCTCTGTAAAAATGCCCCAGATATGGACTGGTACTGCAGGCACCAGAGGGGCAATAAGATGTATGTTTATAAAAAGAGCCCTGGAGCCATATCTCTTGAGACAAAGAAACAGGAACAGAGTAATGAAGAACAACTAATAACTTTACAGAAGTCATCAAGTCCAACATGTGGTAGCAGGGAGGCCCATTATAACAGGTGACCTTTGTTGTGTATCTTGGGGTTGTGCCGGCTATAATTAAATGTGTCCAGGACTCAGTGCTGCCTTCTCAATCAGCTTGATGATTTGTTGGGAGTCTCTTGAAGTAAACAGTGTGTAGAAAATGACACTGGCCATTACAGAGTTATATAATATATAACCGGATGTCACTATCCATATTAAAGGAACAGAGTCTCCTAATAAAAAAAGAGTCTGCTCTGCCCTTTCTTATATAGTTCCTCAGTGTTACTAGACAAGTCCAGCTTGTCACTGATGTGAAACCAAAGTACTTGTTGGAGTGCATCACCTTCACATCCACTCTTTGAATAGTGACAGGAAATAGAGTCTGTTTGGTGCAACAAAAGTCAATAACTAGTTTCTTGGTTTTACTGATGTTACATTTCAGACAAATCTTTCTGCACCGAGAACAAAGTTCTCCGCCTGACTCCTATACTCTATTATAGTGTCCAGTATCCTGGACACTATAAGGTCATCCACCAGCATATCTCTGAGCTTCCCCTTTAACAAGGAAATTATTGAAGGCACTTAAGAAATCAAAAAAAAAATAATCCTCACAGTGCTGCCAGCTTTGCCCAGGTGATAATAAGCCTTGTGGAGCAGATAGATAATTGTATCCTCCATTCCAATAAAAGTTGCATCTTCCATTCTAATGTATGTCTGTGTGGCATACAGCTTTGGGCTCTTGCCCAGCCAGGACTCCTCAGCGCTGGAAGGACTCGGGAAGGGAGCATATTCAGAAAATTACCTCCCCCGGAGTGCTAGGTGGCAGCTCCCCTGGGTTGCAGCAGTGCTCCATGGGAGTTAGAGAGTGATACAGCCCTGTTGGGTTCTGTGGGTGCCACCAGGGGGTGCTGCAGCTGTTGTTGAGCTTTTGTGGGCAGCTCTTCCGCCACACCTGGAAGTGCTGCTGGATGTAGGTCAGCAAGCACCTGGAGCACTTCTGGATGCCTTATAAAAGGAGCCAGCAGCCACTACTCTGGGAGCCAGAGTTGGGAGGCAGAGGACAAAGCTTGGTAGGAGGAGTGGAGGAAGAGAAAAAGAAGGAGAGAAAGAAGAAAAGAGTTTTGTGCTGTGCTTGGTGAATGTGTTGTGCTTATGGGAAACGGGGGAAGGCTTTTTCCACGAGGTAAAAGAAAAATAAAAACGTGAGTGCTTGCACTTGTGCCTCTGCGTCTGTCTGTGTTGCGTTTGGGTGGCAGGAGTGCCCTCTGCAGGCCACAGTCTGAACTGCATTGAGTACAAGTGGTATTTTACAAGAGGACTCATGTCGTCCAGGACCAGCCACTCAAATGTCTTCATGATCTGGGACATAAGCACCATTGGTCTGTAATTGTTTTCTACATCAGCAGCTGTGGAATTATAGGTGGGTAGGTGAGCAAAACAACCCACCAAAAAGATAGGGATTCAGAACCTCTTGAGGCTAACTTCCTTCCTTGTGTTCTTTATTTTTCAAATAAAGACAACCTTATTTTATAACATTTTCCTGCATGATATTTAGTCAAGGTTTAAGGGTGATTCTTAGTGCCTCCAATCAATAATATTATGATTAATAATGATGTTTATGTGATAAATATTTAATTAAATAATCATCTATCCAAAAAAACAAAACAAAAAACATGGCCTTTTTTGATTATATTCCTTGTATTATAATTTGGAATATATAAATGTTTAGCGAGAACAGACTACATAGTCATATTAACTGAACATTATTTTTTAGTGCCTGGAACTATGCTATTCATAAACTGTAATTTGTGTAACACTCATTTTACATGAAGGTAATATTCGACTAGTTAAGTTGTTTAAGAACTAATATATGCTACAGCAAATACACCAACAAAACTGTTCTTAACTGCCTTCCATGTTTCATACGAGGTGAGACACAAAAATAACTGGACTGAGCTTGGGTCTTTCCTGAAGAACCATCTGTAGGTCCGCCGGACATGAATCATAGAACTATATCCCCTCCTACAAGCCCTCTCAAACTGCCGAATGGCTAGGTATATCCATTTAATAGCCCAATCAGTATTTGCACATCAATTCCTACACGAGTTGCCGCGATAATGTCGGGTGAAAAAAATCAAACAGCGATTCAACATCAAATTTCTCTTGATTTTTTTCTTTTTCCATAAAGTAGCTTTTGACTGAAAAAAACATTCCTGTCCTTGATCATCCTCCATATTCGCCCAATTTAGCTCCCTGTGATTTTTAATTGTTCCCGAAAATCAAAAGTGACGTTTTTCGTCAATAGATGAAGTGCAGACAATAACGGCAAGCCTGTTGAAGAGCCTCAAGCAAGAAGACTTAAAGCACCGTTTCAATCAATGGAAGATACATATGGAGCAGTGTAGAGATCAGGAGGGGGAGTATATAGAAGGTGATAATGTTTAGAATGCTGTAATTCATAAATACATAATTTTTTTTTACCAATCCGGTTATTTTTGTGTCTCACTTCGTATGTTCTGCAAATGGAATTCAGCACAGCTTGTTCATAGCACTCACTCTTCTCCTCCCTCTGTCCCCACTAATCAGAATCCTGTTTTGCAGGCAGAACATTCAAGCAAAACCCCAAAGTTTTTTTAGCTGTCACATAAAAAAAGCAAGACATAACCAAACCACTGCACCCTTTTCTTCTTATGTGTGATTTCCCAGTATCACTATTGATTCAGGCAACGTTTTTCTCACCTCACACACATCAACCAAATGTTGTGTTACTTTAATCCAAAACTATCCCAGTCAATTCACATTCCTTAAAGAAAACTGAAATCACTTATTAAGCTTTGTCATAGCAATGACCATAAAAAGTATTACTTAAAATAATAAGCAATTACAAATTAATTGTATTTTGTGTTGGTTAGCAATTACTTTACAAGAGTAGACTATACATAAAAGAGACTGATTATCACAAAATGAGGGCGAAACGTACAAATGAGGAAATTTTGATGTAATAGTGGAAGAAATACTGTAAATATTTGAATTTTCATACATCTGTACAAGCCACCTAATACTGGTATTATTAGAAGTTGATATTACAGTCAATAAAAGTTAAATACATGACTTCACAAGTGATTCAGTGAAAGGTAAGATCAGTTATTCTACTGGCATGTTTCTAGGTGCTGGCTGCCAACGTTAATATAAATTATTTGAGTATAAATGAGCTTGTGCGATGGACTGGGGCCCTGTCTGGGGTAAAATTCCTGCCTTGAGCCAATTGGAATAGGCTTCAGCCTCTGCAACCCTGTAATGGATTAAGTGGATTCAATAATGAATAAACCCTATCTTCATTGCATTGTGAACCTCTTCTGCCTATTTTTCTATCTAACAAAGTACATTTTACCTATGTATGTTTCTGAAATGTTACAATTTATCAGCTTATCTATCTATCGTAAATTCATTATTTAAAGTCACACCAAAGATGTTCAAGTTTAGTTTTAAAAAGAACAAAAAACAAATTGTGTGCAACAATGGTTAAGCTGAACACAATATTATGCAGAAGCCAATCTCTTATCCATTAGAAAACTGTGAATGACTTTCATAACAGCCAGGGCACTAAGTATCTATCAGTTGTTACATTCTGACATAACAAAGTATTCACTGTTTTATGACATTGTGCACAGTTTTTAAGCACAGGTGTTAGCACTAGTTGAAAATTATGTCATCATTTTGCAATGAATAAATCTCTTTATCAATATGTCCTTCAAAAAAAGAGTTCCCACAAACTTAATCGCACAAATGTAAAACAGAGTCAGCCTTGCAAAATTTTAAAACAAAAATGCCTGTATGACGCACATACTGTACGTATCTCAAAGACAAAAGACATTTCCATGTTTAACTAATTACTTATCCCAGTGTACTGTTAAGGTGTTACCAGGCTTGATAGGCTCCTATAGCCACATTTATAAGCCATAAGTTCCAGGGCAGTACCTTCCTTCTAACAACACTGAGCGATGAATTACACTCTACACAGTTTCCTCAATGCCGATTATTTTCATGTAACCTTGTTAGAAGCTACATAAGCTTAATTTTATATCAATGAAGTTTACTGTATACACACTCCTCTTGGGACATTTTTATTGTCCCACAGTTTCTTCAGATTAGGAAAAGTGACAAGCATTTTTTCCTAGTCTATTTGGGTTTTCTTTCTACAGCCCAATGAAGTGTGTGTGTTAGGTTAATTGGCAATTTTAAATTGTCTCTGATGGAAATATCAGTGTGTGCATGAGAGGGTCCTTAATGGGCCAGCATACAGTTGTAAGATTTTTGCTGCTTTGCAAACAGTGCTGCTGAATTTGGCTCTGTTACCCTGTAAGCCCATCTGCTACACTGACATTTGAAAATTCATTCACTTAACCCTGATATTATATAGAATACAAGTAGAACCCTCGTTCTAATCAGAGTGGAAAAAAGTAAATTAAATTTAAAAAAAAGTAAAATATATTATATGACAGAAGTGTCATAAACTAGCCTCTTTTGTAATTTTTACTAAGCTTAGTATTTTTTCCTTAGTGTGGTGCTGAGGTGTCACCCGTACTCAGGTCCTAACCTGGTTTGTCATATGGTGGGTGCGGCAATGCGCTGTATCAGCACATGCTCCTAACCTCCTCCTCCTTAGTAGAGATTTGGAGTTGTAAGGCATTTATCTTTTCTTTCATTATTATTATTTTATTTCTGGAATGCTTACTTCCTCATGGCCGCCACCACTTTCTGCTATTGTTGCAATGTCACTCTGCAATATTTAATCTGGGGAAGCATTACATTTGCATTTGCTTATTTGGCTGACACTTCTACCCAAGGCAATGTACAACATATTATGATACAATTGGTTACATTTCTTTTTGGTTTCCCAATTGGAGCACAGGCAGGACAAGTGACTTGCTCATTGTCATACAGTGTCAGTAGTGGGATTTGAACCCACAACCTCAGGGTTTGAAGTCCAAAGCCTTAACCACTACACCATGCCTGCCTAGAGCAAACTCTGGCACAACATTATCAGGACATTAGAACATGGCTGAGCAGGCAGGTGAGTTGGAAGGTACCAATAACTTCAAATTACACAAAGAGTTCTAAATTGTTCTTAGATTCCCCAGCATGACTTGACCATTGCATCAGTGCACAAACAGTAAGTCAGGGTGATATTAGCCAGAGGCACAATTACTCAAGTAATCATAAAGAGAATAAAAGAGGCCTGTGAAATAATGTTTTTGTCCAACACGTCTTAATGGTATTTACAATGGTAATGGATGATTTTGTTTAACTGCCCACCAGATGAAAATGTGAATTCCTAATAAACTGTTGGAGAATGCAAGCAAAACATTCGAGATTTGAGATGTCATAGTAGTAAAAGTAACACATAAAAAAAGTAATGGATGCTGGGTGACATGATGACGGAGCAGGTACTTCTGCTGCACAGCTGCAGAGTTGTGGGTTCATATCCCAACTTGATAAATGTCACGTGTAGTCTCCCGAATCCTCAGGAATTTTCTTTAAGCGTTCTCATTTCTAATTTCCTCACACATCCCAAATATGTGCAAACTAGGTTGATTAATGACTCAAAATTACAATATTTTCCTGAGTATGTCCTATGATAGACTTAGCAAGCCAGCCAGAGTTGTTTCCTTCCTTGAGCCTGATGCTACTAGGATAGGCTCTCAGTTTATGACAAATGCATATATGAAGAAAATAAATGCTTAACTAAAAAACTGAAATGTTCGCCAAATGCAGTGTGATGTAATCTGCAAGTGGGATGCAATAATGGAGGCGATTGTAGCAATCAACATACAAGTGGAAAAACAGGTAAACCAACACAATGCTTTTGAAATAACACAAATTAGTTTGAGATTGGCACTTTCCTTGGCTAACCAGTGACATCAACTTGTGAAGCAGTGTATCAACTTTCATGTGTTTTTCCTGCACTTATTTGCCTTCCTTTTTTCAGTTTGCTTAGTGTTGTTTCCTCCACACCATCTGTATTACTAATACTGTGTGTATTAATGCTGAATAGAAAGTTTATTAAGAACATTTAGGATGTTATTAAAATAATGCATATAAATGAACTAAGTTTACAAGGAGCATATACCCATAGACCAAAGAAACACAGATTAAAGATCTTTTAGAGTTCTGCCTTTTTTTTTTTACTAATATACCAACTAGAAGCGAGAAGAACTAAGAAGATAATACCAGCATTTAATGCAGCCTATCATCTGATTACAACATCTGTCTTTAAGATTGTGCCACACTACATTTCCTGCACCAGCTTAACATACCACGGGCCAGAGCCAGTGCTACCATTAAGGTGAATTAGGCATTAGAAATTAGGTCATAAAGGGGGTGTTTGGGAGCCCAAACACACGGGTCAGCTACTGAACAGTCAGTTGGCCCACTAATAATCTTGACCTAGGACACAAAAAACAACCTAGCACTGGCACTGCCCTGCATTATAGAGATAGACTCAGGCTTACATGCTCATACAACTACATAACCTCTACCTTTGAAAATATTAATGCATATTTAAACACATTGGAAAGAAAAAGAAGGGAGACAGCAGTTTAAATTGGCAAGGTTCATGGCACTATGTTTCATCAGAGATAATCAACAGAGTATGATTTAGGACCCCAGGGTATAAGGAGTAAAGAGTTGAAATATTGCGGTAGCTACTGAGGTCCAAGCATAACATTTTCCTGTGTGATTATTTCAGTCATCTCTCCTGCCACAATCACAGACACAGAGTATGACTTCATACAACTGGATAGAATGCAACTGCCGCTACAATGACTAGGAGCCAGAATCAAACCTTGGACACCGGATTATTGGGACAGAAGAGTTAACTTCTATGACACCTTGCAGGACTACTTCAATATATATTTTTAGAACACATGATAAAAGACACTCGGATATATGCTTAGATGTTTCCGCAGATTCATAATAATAGGGAAACTTAAATGTAAAACTGTTTTTTAACTATTTTATTTTTGAAAATTAGAACATTATAATAGCAGCCTACTAATAAAACATATAATAACAATAACATACGTGATACCACCATCTACTTTCATTTAAATACAATAAAGGCAAAGAAAAAATAGAAAAAAAAAAACAAAATGAGATTCAAATGTAAAACAAATATTAATCAAAAGACATTTAAATACAATATAAAAATTCAAAATGATGCGTGTGAAGACATTAAATAAATGTAACATCTGATTTGAAATCATTTTTAGGGTGTACTGATTGGTTAAGAATATTTTGGGTATATATGCACATTTCTGTATGCATTGTTTGCTTTTGGTGCCACCTTCTGGATCATTGGAGAACTTACGCATTTGAAAACAATCCAAGAAAAAAAAAACGACTGCACAATTAAATATTTTAATAGTGATAATTTTACAAAACATTATTACTAATGTCAGTCAGTCAGTCAGTCATTATCCAACCCACTATATCCTAACATAGGGTCACGGGGGTATGAAGGAGTCAATCCCAGCCAGCATAGGGTGCAAGGCAGGAACAAGCCCAGGGCAGGGCACACACACACACACGCACACACACACACACACCAAGCACACACTAGGGACAATTCAGGAACACCAATGCACCTAATCTGCACGTCTTTGGAATGTGGGAGGAAACCCACGAAGACACGGGGAGAACATGCAAACTCCACGCAGGAAGGACCCGGGAAGTGAATCCAGGCCTTCTTACTGTGATGAAGCAGCGCTGCCACTGTGCCACCATTACTAATGTGGAAAATTAATTACATTTTCCAAAGTGTGCAATATTTAAAGAAGTAATAAAATTAGTTGTAACGCTTATAAAATTTCATTAAATGCCTGTTATATGAGGCAAAAGTCACCTGTTGAATAGTCAGGGACAGCCACATTTGGTCTGTCACGATAACACACAGTACGAGACGGTAAACTAACCAGGATAGTCTGAAACGACCAGTCAACCTGAGAACACGTCTTTGGACTGTTGAAGGACACCAAAATCTTGCACAAACATCAACAACAACATTTATTTATATAGCACGTTTTCATACAAATGATGTAGCTCAAAGTGCTTTATAAGAAAAAAGCAAAAATATAAAAATTAGGCAATACTAATTAACCAAGAATAAAGTATGGTCCAATGGCCAGGGAGGACAGGAAAAAAAAAACTGCAGAGGGCTGCAGAAAAAAACAAAATCTGCAGGGGTTCTGAGGCCACGAGACCAACCAACCCCCACCTAACATTCTACCTAACATAAATGTTCCCAATCAGTCCTCATGGTTTTCAGGCTTCATGTGGAATATTTAGACGATGATGGTCATGTGGACCTCCTGCCTTCAATCCATCAATGTAGGGACTGCACGGTTCTTTGATCAGGTGGTGGTGGTGGTGGCACGGAATCGCCACCACAGAAAACCAGAAGAAGAACAGAGAAGGTTGAAAAGAGTGACAAATGCATATATAGAATATCAGAAAGCCATGTTAAAATAATGGGTTTTTAGCAGTTTTTAAAAGTATGACTACATGAACAAAACTTAGAGAAGTGAAACAAGATACATGAGCCTTAAACAGAACTTTTCTTAAACAAGAACTTTTCTTTTCTTTAAGACTAGTTTTTTCTCTATTTTTGTCTGAACTATTTTGCTTTCAACTTTACTAAAACTTGAATGAAGATATTTGATCTGTGGAATTATATGAATATGCATCACACTGAATCATCCTGTAAAGTAAACTAAAAGCTGCAGAACTTTTGTAATTTTGGATAAATGCAGCTATTGTACTGAAACCATTTCTTTTTCTGAAAGAATAACAATTAGCAGATTTTTGATCTTCCAATAAATAACAATTGTAAGAAATCAAAATGTGTTTTAGACATTAAAACAAGTCCTACAAATTTATGAGCAATGAATTATAAACAGATATTATATTAAAACTGCTTGGAATAAATAGGCCCTGAAATATCTTGGACCTTAATATGGATCCTTAACTGCAACAATTCTTCCAGCTGATGGCAGCATTGAATTAGAAACAAGGAGTTTCTCCCACTTTCCAAATAAGGTAGAATTATTCTGCTTGATAGTAAAGGTAAGTTAAACCTGTGAGATGATTTTCATGGTTTTATTCTAATAACTGTTGACTAGTACCTCTGTTAAATCTATGCAAAATGTTATGATTTGTTTTGAGGTGAACTGCTGCTCAAAAACTAGAACTGGAAACAATCACATGCCTTACACGTTACAAAGTAAATGTTCCTCTCTACAGAGTCAACCTTATCTAGATCTACAGCACAGCTATTCATAACTAATATAACTAATATTCTGTCAGAGTCAACATATGCACAAAGTGACATTAGGAGCAAATTGAGACCCATGTTTAGGATTAGGAAAAATGACAGCTGTGGAGTTTGAATCTGCGAGCGAGTGGATTTCCTCTCGGGGAAACCCTTAGCCAGTGGGTAAACTGTCTAAAAAGCATTTTGAAACTGACCTTCAGTAAAAAATAAAGTGAATAAAGTTGTTAAAGAGAGACCCATTTATATGTTCGGTGTTTGAGAAAGTTTTTGTTATTTTACACTGGATGCTCCTAGAATAGGTAGTGGCTCCTTATGATTCTGTCAGCAGGTAAGGAAATTGATGTATGGATGAACAAACTGAATGTGATTCATTTACTGTGACCTGTACTTTTTTTTTAAACTTTTGGTTAAGAAGATAATTTATTACTTAAAAATGCATTATCTATACTATACAGGTAGTCCCCAGGTTACGGACATCCGACCTACGACATACGAACGGGGACACAGCTGCGATGCATGCGCCTCAGTAACTGCCGCTCCATCATCTTTGGCCTGGGGACACTGCAAGCGGTGGCTGGACGAAGGCTGGAGGGGGGCAGTTTCACTGCCCACGCAGTGTAGTGTACCTCGGGCGGGAAGCGGTTTCACTGCCTGCCCACCACACACGGCTGCCCCGTTCGTTCTCGGTGGGCTGCTGGTAATGCTGCAAGCGGTGGCTGGATGGAAGCTGGAGGGGGGGCGAGTTCGCTGCTCGCACAATGTAGTGTCCCTCGGGTGGCAAGCGGTTTCACTGCCCACCCACCACACACGGCTGCCCGGTTCGTCCTTGGTGGGCTGCTGGTAATGCTGCAAGCGGTGACCCTGTTGTGGCTGAACGGAGGCCATTGAGGGTGAACGGGGAAGTGGGGGGTAGCATTGTAGTGTGCATCGGATGGATGCCTATTGAATGGAGGCGATCCACTAACCGCCTCTGGCCGCACCGTGTTCGTTTTTGATGGGCGGACGCTGCAGGCAGCATACTGTAGTGGAGGTGACTGTGAGGTGGGCTGGTGATGAACCACCCGTTGATGCCCCCATTCATTCTCAATAGCAAACCTGCTTGTACTGTTACATACATAGCAGGAAGTTGTCTCTTGTCAGTACATCACACATGTTGACGACTGGTGCCTTCCTGCGGTGATAGCGTGTACAGTGCTGTGCAGAAGAGCTCATCTTAAACTTTTGTCTTCACCCTTCAACAATGTCTCTGAAACACAAATCTGATGCAAGTGCTGGTGATACAGTAAAGAAGAGAAAAACCATCACCATTGAAAATAAAGTAGAAATAGTAAAAAGGTCAGAGAGAGGTGAAACTCCATCATTCATTGGCAGAGCACTTGGTTACAGTCGGTCAACAATAGCATTTATTAAATTTATGTACCTGTTCCGACTTACATACAAATTCAACTTAAGTACAAACCTGCAGTCCCTATCTCGTATGTAACCCCAGGACTGCCAGTATATTTTATATACTGAATTGTACAGTTTGACTTATACCATTTTATTCGCATGTCACAAATGTACTTTTTATAATTGCTTCACTTTTATGACTTTATGGCATTTCTTTAATATTTATATTACAACATTAGAATATTTATTTTACAAATTCACATCTTTTTACAGGATTACTGTTCTTTTATGACTTTATGACATTTTAAATATTGTTATATTAGAATGTTGGAACAATTCAGATGAGGCAATTTAGCTTAACATTATTTCTAACAAGAAATTTTGAGTTGAATTTTGAAGATCCCTAAACTCCTACAGTCTTCCACAATATTTGGTAACATATTCCATGTGCCTATTATGTTAAGTTTTAGTGTTCTCCAAATAATGACTCTTTTATATGCACGTCTTCCTTGTATAAAATAAGTTAATAAATAAACGAACATGGCCTCCAGTATTCCTTATGCCGAAAATAACCAGCTCTGTACGAAAACTGTTCGTGAATATATTTTGATTGTTGACAAGTTCTTCAACTCCATTAATGATGCAATCACTTCCTCCAATTAAACGCTAACTAGTCAAAAGTACATTATATGGGATCATCAGCACAACTTAAGAAACCTATCTATTTCTTGCTGAAGTCTTGATCTTGCCAAAGTAGCCCTACATATTCCATGTGCCTATTATGATAAGTTTTAGTGTTCTCCAAATAATAACTCTTTTATATACAAGTCTTCCTTGTGTAAAATTAACATTTAATAAATAAATTAACCTTGCCTCCAGTATTCCTTACGCCGACAATAACCTGCTCTGTATGAAAATCATTTGTGAATATGTTTTGATTGTTGACAAGTTCTTTAACTCCATCAATGATTCAATCACTTCCTCCAATTAAAAGCTAACTAGTTAAAAAAACATTATATGGTATCCCAAGCACAACTAAAGAAACCTATCTGTTTCTTGATGAATTCTTGATCTTGTCAAAGTAGTCCTACATCGTGTGTGAAAAACCTTGGTGTTGTACTTGACATTTCACTGCCAGCCTGTTCTTGTCAAAGCCTATTTTATCAGAGAAAGGACAAAAAAATCAATTTTACTATCTGGAAGTTGTACCCTGCAATCAGGAGTGTTTATTTGTTCTTTGTAATAAATGTAAAACTGTTAAAGAATAGCAGTTGTCTAATTAATGAGACTGCAGTGTGTCTTTATAACAAGAGTTTACAAAATGTAGCAATTTAAATTGTTGTGCTCACAAAACTTTGAAACATTAGGCAACATACCCTACTCCTACGACTCTATATACAGTCTTAAGACAAAAATGGGACTCAGAAACCATCCAGCCAATTTATAAGAAAATGCCATGAAAAATAAGCATGGCCAGAATGAGAATGAATAGGCTTGCATATCTGTTATGCCACAAGAGGGCTACACGTTGCACTCAAAACAAAAAGGTATTTGACATACAAGGTCTGATTAAAATAATTACAACAAAACATTTCAAAAAACTTGAAAGCAAAATTGTGTGTACTATTAGGTACATAATTAATCTCTGTGCATAAAATAAACTTTTTTTTTTTTAAATCAAATAAGCCTTATCTGTCATTTATGGACAAGTCAAGTGAAGTCAAGTTGGGGAGCATGCACTGGTACAGTGTGTTGCCGCACCCACTACACAACAAAACAACTCAGGAGCCCGGTTGGCAACCCCCCAGGTAGACACGTGGTCCAGTCCACCCTCCGGAAATGACCCTCTATGCGCCGCAGCCAGGTGTTACATGGGCGACTCCTTGGCCTGGTCCAGCCACTCAGATCCCCAACAATGAGGATCTTACGAGCCGGATCACCCAGTTAGTGCTGTAACTGACGCTCCCTCACAATGCAGGTAATGCGCCTCATTTGAGATTCCATGAGCAACCGCTCATTCGACACAAAGTCAAACCAACAGTACCCAAGGATTCTCCAGAGAGACACAGTACCAAAGGAGTCCAATCTTCATCTCAGGTCACTGGATAGCGTCCATGTCTCGCAACCATATAGCAAGACAGGAAGCACTAGGACTCTAGACTTGGACCGTTGTCCTTTTGCATAGATGTCGGGACCACCACACACCGCTTTCCAGAGACCTCATGACCCCCCATGCTCTCCCAATCTGTCTACTGACTTCATATGAAGAGTCACCAGAGACATGAATGTCACTGCCAAGGTAAGAAAACCTCTCAACAAGGTCGACACTCTCTCCGCAAACAGACACACTGCTGTTGGCTGTGCCGAAGAGGTCATTAAAGGCCTGAATCTTGGTTTTTATCCAGGACACTCGCAAGCACAGACACTCAGACTCCTCGCTCAATCTCTCGAGTGCCCCAATCAGAGCATCCATTGGCTCCGTGAAGATCACAGCATCGTCAGCAAAGTCAAGATCCGTGAATCTTTCTTCACCAACAGATGCCCCACAGCTGCTGGACCCCACGACCTTGCCCAACACCCAGTCCACACAAGCATTGAACAGAGTAGGAGCAAGAACACACCCCTGACGAAACCCAGAATCAACTGGGAAAAATGCAGAGGTTCTGCCTCTACTATGCTCAGCACTCATAGTACCAATGTACAGGCTGGCCATGATATCCAGTAACCCCGAGGGGATCCCGCGAACCCTCAGGATGTCCCACAGGGCAGCTCGATCAACTGAGTCAAACACTTCATGAAAATTGACAAATGCTGCAAAGAAACTCTGCCGATATTCGTGTTTGCGCTCCATGAGAACCCTCAGTGCTAGGATGCGGTCAATGGTAGACTTCTTATGCGTAAAGCCAGACTGTTCTGGTTGCTGGTAGGTTAGCAAGTGTTCACGGATCCTATTGAGGATGACCGTAGCAAGGACCTTACCCTGCACCGAGAGTAGTGTTATCCCCCTGTAGTTGCTGCAATCCAGGCGATCACCATTCCCTTTCCAGATAGGGACAAAAAGTCCCGTTTTCCAGTCAGTTGGGATGATGCCAGTCTCCCAAATGGAAGCAAAGATTTCTTGCAATGCCAGGAGGACAGCCTTACCACCTGCCTGGAGAAGTTCACTCTGGATATCACAGATCCCTACTTCCTTTCCTCCCCTCAGCTGGTTCACCATCTGTGTAATCTCAGTGAGTGGCTTGGGTGGCTGACAGCTAATTGGAGGATCAGCCTCAAGGACCGTGGACCCAGAGATATTCAGCGTCCAGGCCGGAGGATCAGCTTTGAACAACTGCTCAAAGTCTCCAGCCCAGCGGGTCACAACTGCAGTTCCAATCTGTAAGGGCTGTTCCATCAGCCGCCCTGACTGCAACTCTCAGAGGAACAGATTCAGATGTGCATAATGCTTTGATTCCTCTGTAAGCAGGACATGGGTCGCTAGACCACAGATGACGTGTCACTTGCTCACAGATTCCTCTAACAAACGCCTCTTTATTATCTCCTTCAGTGAACACCAGTAACACCAACACAACCCTCAGCAACCTTCACAGTCTTGTCACAGAAGGTTTCTCACATCACATTAGGATCAGCAGTTGCACCCAAATCTCCAAGCTCCTCATACAAACTGTGTGCAAACTCATTAGAAACAGCCTGGTCTTGGAATCTGGCCAAGTCCAGGCTCATTTTACTAGTAGGTGGTAACCTACTGGACCTAAGCCGGATCCTAAGAGTAGCAACAACAAGTCTGTGGTCAGAATTCACAAACTGGGCACTTCTGTAGACCCTGTAGTTTTGCAAGAGCCTCCAGCGTATGCCCACAAGGATGTGATCAAACTCTTTTACCGCATTACCAGTATTGGAGTACCAAGTCCAACGATGCAGTTCTAGGCACTGGAACCAGGATCCAGCGATTCACAGCCCCTGACATTTTGCAAAGTACAAAAAGGAACATGGAGTCACTTTCACCACGGTCACCCGTATGGCTACCTCAAATTGGGACCCGAGTGCTGCTGTGCAGCAGGCAACGCCTCAGCACCACACCAGTTTCGATCCCCAATAGACCTGACCTAATTGGCTCTCAAACGGTTTTGACTCTTCTGGGGATGGAGCTCCCGAGGGCTTTCCCTCATCTCCTTCATGATGCAAGCAGCCTTTCTATTGACGGCTGCAGCAGAGCTACTCCCGCGGAGAGCAAAAAAAGAGTCCTTTCTGTTGTCTCGGAACTGTGTGAAGTTTTTTCACTGTGGCTCGAGTGCCAATCCTGCCACCAATCCCCATGAATTCCCTGCAAGTTGGACCATCTGCATGGCCAGACGCAGTTTAACATCATACCCAGGACAAACACAATATATTATGATAAAAGATAGCAGTCCTTTTAAAATCAAGAATTGAGCCCCAATTACAGAATTTGTTGGAGTAAGAAACTATAACCCAGGATGAGGTCGAGAGGGGTACCTGAAAACTAAAGCTTGCAAACATGGGCAAAAAGGATCAGGACAGCATAGCTGTACAAGGGTTGGTGCTGTTGCCTCACAAAACCAAAGACTTGGGTCTGTTTCTTGTTCTGGTCACTGAGTACAGCTGGAATGTACTTTCTACGTTCTCTAGTGTTTCCTTGCACATAAATAAGATGTACATCTTGAATCAATTGGTTCTGTTTGAATGAGTTTGTGTGTGAGGATGAGTATGCCTTATGATGAATTAGCATCAAGATACAAGAAACCTTTATTGTCACTGTCCAATACAATGAGATATCGTTTGGAGCAAGCCTATAGATGCCTTACATAAAAGTATGTAAGGGTAGATAATAAACTAAGTTAACATTAAACAATGAGATGCACATTTACTATTAACAGTTCAAAATATACACAGTGTCAAAGGTAAACATGTAAGCATGAATAGATAAATAACAAATGAAGTCACAAATAAATAATGACATGGTGAAGATTACAGTCAATGTAATGATCATGAGTTCCACATGTATAAGTGTGTGACTATGTGTTGTTGATGCAAGGCTCTGAAGCGCCTGCCACAGGACAGAGGAGTAAAAATGCAATGGCTGGGGTGGGTTGGATCTTTCCAAATGTTCTTTGCTTTTCTGCTGCAGCAGGTAGAGAAGATATCTTCCAGTGATGGTAGCTAAATGCCAGTAATTCTATGAGCCATTTTGATGATAAGCTGGAAGGTCTTCATGTTCTCAGAGGTGCAGCCAGAGAACAACACTTTAATGCAGTACATGATGACAGACTTTATGATGCACCTGCACAAGTTAACCAGCAGCTGTTGTGGGAGTTGTGCTTTCTTCAGGCGCCTCAGAAAGTGAAGCATCTGAAGACCTTTCTTTGTCATTGCCATCGTGTTTGTTGTCCATGATAGGCCCTGGCTGATGTGGACTCCCACTGGGATGGTGACCACTGTAGTTCAGTCTCCTGAAGTCCAGAATCACTTCCTTTGTTTTCTCGGAACTGAGTGCAAGGTTGTTGTTCTGGCTCTAACTCTCCAGATTCTCTACCTCTTCTCTATAGGCTGCTTCATCATTATTGGAGATCAGGCCTATCACTGTGGTGTTGTCTACAAACTTTATTATGATGTTAGTATCATGGTTAGATTTGCAGTCATTTGTGAAGAAGGAGTAATGGAAAGGGCTCAGTACACAGCACTGCGGCACCCCAGTGTTCAGTGTTACTGATGAAGAGAAGTGCTAACAGTTGCACAGTTGAGACCCAAGTTGTTCAGTTTGACAGCCAGTTTGTTGGGGGAGGGGTTTGATGGAGTTGAAGGTAGAACTGTAGTCGGTGGACAGCATCTCCATATAACTGTCCCTCTGCTCTAGGTGTGAATGGCAAATGAGATAGCACCCTCAGTTGACCTGTTTGCCCTGCAAGTGAACTGGTATTGGGATGTTAGCGTTCAGCCAGGTTTCAATGAAAAAAGAGGTGCAGCTGTTCATCCTGTGAAATGCAATCCACAGTCTCAAGTTGTCAAACTTGTTGACTATAGACAGGGTATTTGCGACGAACAGGATGGATAGAACTGGCTGGTTTCGGGGAGTTCTTTTGCAAAGCACGAATGCTGGGCTCTCTTAGCTCACTACTGGTTCTTCTCCCTTCTCTACCTGTGTTGCCTCCACACTGGAGTGGTAATCAAGGTGGGCACCAATAGAGAAGCCCTTCGTTCCAATATTCAGTATTTCTTGCAAGCTGTATGTTATGTGAATTGTACTAGACTGAGTACAGTTATTCGTTGTGCTTAAAAGTAAAATATTGACGATAAAATAAAGAAAAAAGCAACATCTAAATGGAGATCTCGTACATGTGCGCTACCATCATCCAGTCCAGAGTTACTTTCAGAATAAGCTTTAGATGGATTAATTCATGGATAAAATATAACTCGTAAAGCCAAAGTTGACTTCAAAATGGCAATTGTAAGAGGTGTTTAAGTCAATCCATCAGTAAAGAATATCAAATTTAGGCTGGTAACCTATAGGACGTATTTTCTGCAAAAATTAAAATGAAAATGCAATCTCTCTTTTGCAATTTCATTTTCAAAGTCTGCACACAAAAATGGCACAAAAAGTAAAATGAAAATGAAATGACCCCATTTTTAACTTGATTTTCAAAGTCTGCATGCAAAAATGCAGCATAAATGAAAACAAAATAACCCCATTTGCAATTTAATTTTCAAAGACTGCAAGCAAGAATTCTGCAAAAATTATTAAAATGAAACGCAGAACATTAAAAAGACCATGCATAATTGTAGTTCTTAAGTAATTAATACTGCAATTTAATTACATTAATTAAATTAACTTAATTTAACATGACAGAAATTAGCCCTTATTACGTCATAATTTACATTTATTTACATTGAAGTACAAAAGGGCCGTTTGCATTTTTGTAGTATTATAGTGTAGCATCAGCATCTTTTAGGGGGCTTGCTGTCCTTAAAAGGACTGCTTACCTTTTGCTGCACTAGTTTGAAATGCCCGTACGACTGTGCAGTTGCTGTCTTTATTGGTGCTGCTGTTATTGATGATACAATGTCAGCTCAATCTTTTGGTGACTCATCTCTAGTTGATATAACTTGTCCTGTGCCGTTGTATAGCCCTGCCTTCAACGTCACTGTCCCGAATTCACACCCATTAGCTGTCCATGTGGGGTTTGCACATCCTCCTCATGTCCATGTGGGTCTCAAGTTACTTCAGTGTTCCTCATACGTATATCCCAAGTGTGTTCAAGTTAACTGATCATTCATTTTTTAAATTGATTTTAATTAAAAGCAAATAATAATAATAATAATAATAATAATCCAAACAATCAAATCAAACTTAACAAATCAAAAACTCAAACCCCACTAAAAAGAAAAAGGAGAACCAGCCAGCAAAGCAAATCTTTGAAGCAGCAAGGAAGGAAGAGTATCCTTTTCTCCGATATAGAAGCTTATTCTAAAATGTTATTGATTAGATCCTGCCAACCTGCCTCAGATCCTCTGAGTGAGAATTTGATTTTTTTCTAAGTTCAAATAGTATAGGACATCATTTACCCACTGACTTAAATAGGGTGGACTGAGATTTCCAGTTGATAAGTCTACGTGCTAATAGTGAAGTAAAGGCAATTACGATTTGTTTGTCCATCTCCACTTTTAGCCCATCTGGGAGTACAACAAACAAAGCTGTTAATGGGTTAGGAGAGATTGTGACACCAAGGCTGTCTCATAGGCCTTTAAAGATGTGTCCAAAACAATGTTCATTTGGTCCACACCTAAAACATGTGTCCCAGTGAGGCTGGAGCTAATTTGCAACGTTTACAGATTGAATTTTGTCCTGGAAACATTTCGGATAGATTAATTGAGATAAATGTACTTGATAGAAGATTTTAAATTGAATAACTGAGTTTTGCACATATGGAGCTAGAGTATATTCTATGCATAGCTGCCTTCCACTCCTTTTCTGAGGAAGGGACTTTAATATGTTCTTATAAATTGAGGAAATGCTATCCGAGTCTTCAAGACTGATCAATATTTCTTCTGGAATAGAAATAGGTAGAAGGTGAGGAAAATTGGGCAGGTGCTGTTTAGCAAAGTTTCTCATTTGAAAATAGTGGAAAAATTGAGTTGATTAAAAGTTAAATTTAAAGCTTAATTGTTTGTAGAATGCAAAACATTATCAATGTACAAGTCTCTAAATATTTTAATCCCAGACATTTTCCAAGCATCAAATACTGTATATGTTTGAGAGGGTGGAAAAGAGTGGCTGTCATGTAGAGGTGCAACTGATAAGAGCTTCTTTGTCTTAAAGGGCTTCCAACATTGGTTCCAGATTCTGAGTGAATGAAGGGTAATTTGATTTTTAGTGTATTGATGATAGTTTTTATTTACTGGAGCACAGAGTAGGGAAAATAAAGAAGTACTGCAAGATTTTAATTCTATTGCAGCCCAGGCTTCTATACGTTCATCAATTTGTGTCGATGTCCAAGTCTTTATGGCCTGCATATTTGCTTCCCAGTAATAAAATTGAAAGTTAGGTAATGTCATGCCCCCTTCTGCTTTAGGTTGTTGTAGAGTTAACCTTTGGATGCGTGGATGTTTCGAATTCCAAATAAATGAGTTTATCATTGAATCTAACTTCTTAAAAACATTTGCTAATGTATATAGGGATGGTCTGAAAACAGAAAAAGAAACTTGGAAAGGATGTTCATCTTGACAGAGCTGATTCTCCTTGATGATGTGAGATTGAAGGCATTATTTTATGCAGACAGTAAAATTTTGTTGAAAAACAGCTTTATGTTTACTTGTGATATTTACCCCTTGTGAGAGATGGCCGGCAGCTTATCCTGGCCAACACATCCAGGCCGCTAGATGGAGTCCTTCCTGCAGCATGGAAGTGCCCCGGATTCCCACAGGGCATCGTGGGAGATGGAGTTCGACTTCACAGCCCTGCTGGGTGCCATGGGTGCCATCGGGTGATGGCACAGGGAGACACACAGATTTCTATTTTCCCTATAGCCCGGAAGTACTCCCAAGTCACGGGGACGGAAGAACAGAAGTACTTCCGGGCTGAAGAAAAATATAAATCTTCAACTGACCTGGAAGTGCTAGTGAATCACATAGACTGAAGGACAGGAGCACTTCCGGGTCAAGGACTACATAAAGGACTATGGGAAACCCAGCGAGCTGAGCCGGAGTTGGGAAGGAGTGTGACGGAGCTGCTGGGAGAAGAGGAGGATCTTTATTGTTATTATTATTGATTTATTGTTTATGGTGGTGATTGTGGTGTCTACTGTGGCACAATACCAGAAAGAAGAAATTAAAATTATTTCTTGTACTTTTACCTGGTGTCTGGACATTTGTCTGTGGGGTTTAGAGGAGCGACAAAGCCCTCTAGTGTCACATCCTAGTTATTTAAACTGATCTCCTGTGATAAATGGGAAGGTGTCCAGTCTAGTACTGCATGCTAGAGAGTTTAGTGGAAAAAGCTAACTTTTATTCAAATAAATTTTGAGTCCAGATATCTTTTCAAAATCTGCTAGAACCTTTATGACTTCTGGTACGTAATTTTGTGGTTCAGATATATACAGTGCATCCAGAAAGTATTCACAGCGCATCACTTTTTCCAAATTTTACGTTACAGCCTTATTCCAAAATGGATTAAATTCATTTTTTTCCTCAGAATTCTACACACAACACCCCCCAAATGACATGAAAAAACTTTACTTGAGAGTTTTGCAATTTTATTAAAAATAAAAAAATTGAGACAGCACATGTACATAAGTATTCACAGCCTTTGCCATGAAGCTCAAAATTGAGCTCAGGTGCATCCTGTTTCCCCTGATCATCCTTGAGATGTTTCTGCAGCTTAATTGGAGCCAACCTGTGATAAATTCAGTTGATTGGACATGATTTGGAAAGGCACACACCTGTCTATATAAGGTCCCAGAGTTGGCAGTTCATGTCAGAGCACAAAGCAAGCATGAAGTCAAAGGAATTGTCTGTAGACCTCTGAGACAGGATTGTCTCGAGGCACAAATCTGGGGAAGGTTACAGAAAAAATTCTGCTGCTTTGAAGGCCCCAATGAGCACAGTGGCCTCCATCATCCGAAAGTGGAAGAAGTTCGAAACCACCAGGATTCTTCCTAGAGCTGGCCGGCCATCTAAACTGAGCGATCAGGGGAGAAGGGTCTTAGTCAGGGAGGTGAACAAGAACCCGATGGTCACTCTGTCAGAGCTCCAGAGGTCCTCTGTGGAGAGAGAAGAACCTTCCAGAATGACAACTATCTCTGCAGCAATCCACCAATCAGGTCTGTATGGTAGAGTGGCCATATGGAAGCCACTCCTTAGTAAAAGGCACATGGCAGCCCACCTGGAGTTTGCCAAAAGGCACCTGAAGGATTCTCAGACCATGAGAAACAAAATTCTCTAGTCTGATAAGACAAAGATTGAACTCTTTGGTGTGAATGCCAGGCATCACGTATGGAAGAAACCAGGCACCGCTCATCACCAGGCCAATACCATCCCTACAGTGAAGCATGGTGGTGGCAGCATCATGCTGTGGGGATGTTTTTCAGTGGCAGGAACTGGGAAACTAGTCAGGATAAAGGGAAAGATGACTGCAGCAATGTACAGAGACATCCTGGATGAAAACCTGCTCCAGAGCACTCTTGACCTCAGACTGGGGCGACGGTTCACCTTTCAGCAGGACAACGACCCTAAGCACACAGCCAAGATATCAAAGGAGTGGCTTCAGGACAACTCTGTGAATGTCCTTGAGTGGCCCAGCCAGAGCCCAGACCTGAATCTGATTGAACATTTCTGGAGAAATAAAATGGCTGTGCACCGACGCTTCCCATGGGCAAAACTGGCCAAGGATAGGTGTCCAAAGCTTGTGGCATCATATCCAAAAAGACATGAGGCTGTAATTGCTGCCAAAGGTGCATCGACAGAGTATTGAGCAAAGGCTGTGAATACTTATGTACATGTGATTTCTCAGTTTTTCTATTTTTAATAAATTTGCAAAAACCTCAAGTAAACTTTTTTCACATTGTCATTATGGGGTGTTGTATGTAGAATTCTGAGGATGAATTTAATCCATTTTGGAATAAGGCTGTAACATAACAAAATGTGGAAAAAGTGATGCGCTGTGAATACTTTCCAGATGCACTGTACAGCTTTATCATCTGCATATAGTGATATTTTCTGTTTAAGTCCATCTCTAAATCCCCTTCATCTCTAATACATTTTGAAAGTAAACAGCCAATGGCTCAATGGTGATTGCAAAGAGCAATGGTGATGGGGAACATCCTTGTTGAGTACCTAGTTCTAGTTTGAAGTAGACCGAAACAATGTTAATATGAACTGAGGCTTCTGGATAAGTATAGAGTAGCTTGATCTATGAACGTTTGGACCAAACTCAAAGTTGTGCAATGTGGTGAATAGGTAGTCTCATTCAACCACAGCAAATGCTTTTTCTTCCTGCAAAGATAGTAAGATCTCTGGGGTGATAGCTTCTAACCTTTGCTGTTTTGGTGAATATATGTGTCTGTTTTTAATAAATAAGGTTTGGTCTTGTGATATTACAGAAGGAAGCACTTTCTCAGTCCTACTAGCTAGAACTTTGGAGAGTACCTTAGCATCATTATTCAGGAGTGAGATTGGTCCGTATGATGCACACTGTAATAAATCCTTGTTTTCTTAGAAAAGACAGAAATTAATAATTGGCAAAAAGATTCAGGTAGAATTTTGTGGTTTTTAGCTTTAATAAAAGTTGCTAATAATAGTGGACCTAATTTATTTGAAATTGTTTTTATAAAATTCTGGGTAGTCATCAGGGGCCTCATGTATAAATGGTGCGTACGCACAAAAATGTTGCATATGAATGTTTCCATGCTCAAATCGCGATGTATAAAACCTAAACTTGGCGTAAAGCCACGTACATTTTCATGGCAGCTCCAACCCAGGTGTACGCAAGTTCTCCACTCGGTTTTGCAAACTGGCAGCACCCAGCGTCAAAGCAGTGCTACTGTTCATGTGTGGTTACCCTTTCTTTTTTAGAACCACATCCCTGACGTGGCTTTATCATATACACTGAAACTAACTGCATATTGTTTATTAGTTCAATGCTTCTGATTGTAATTAACCTGTAACAATAAAATGTTCCAGGGAATAGCCAAAATATTCCAAATACCATAGCTGCTTTAGCGTTGTTACTCTCACTTCTTCTTCTCCTTTGAGCTGCTCCCGTTAGGGGTTGCCACAGCGGATCACCTTTTTCCATATTACTCTAACTGCACCTCTC
This sequence comes from Polypterus bichir lapradei, assembly GCA_026402145.1. Taxonomy (NCBI): domain Eukaryota; kingdom Metazoa; phylum Chordata; class Cladistia; order Polypteriformes; family Polypteridae; genus Polypterus; species Polypterus bichir. The sequence goes on along the minus strand of JANRMT010062807.1, from coordinate 58,130,087 downwards.
AGAGTATTAATATCACTGCAACTGAGTATGGAATCACAGATCTACAGCAGCTGATCGGAAAGAGAATTATCGGTATACAGCATCAAGCACACACTGCCTATTTGAACTGCTCTCAAACAGCAAATGCTTTAGAGCCTTTCCTGTACTGACTTCGTGGTTCAGAAAGTTTCATCCCAGGAACTACAAACGCAATCAATCAGTCCATCAAGTGCTCCTTGTAGAACTGTTTGTACTTATTAGTACAATCACGTCACTGTAAACTTGCGATACAGTTATAATTTTGCACAACCTGCGGCACTTTATAAAGCGCATATTTACATATGATGATGATACCATTTTTAAGATGAAATGCAGCAAAATATGTTTATTATATTATACAAATAAAACTTTTAACAACATTTAAATAATCTCTATTGTTAATAATTAAACATGTGAGGACACGGTGTTGCTGCGCCAGCAAGGAGCTGGCACTCCGTTCACGGATTGTTCCTGTCTTGCGCTGTATGCTTGCTGGGGCTGACGCAACACTGGAAGGTCAGAATAATTAAACATGTACTACGAAGATATTTCAATGTTCCTTAAATCGGTGTTCTAAGCTTACAGATGGCTTAACATCTATTACAGAGCTTATTGTGTGGTGATTGGGTATTTGTAGAAAGAAACGCAAGGACAAGAATTAGGTGTTAGTATTTTTGAAAGAGACAGTACTGCTGAAATAAATTAATTCATTGAAGGTCGCGCACTGCACAGCAAGCATCTTGCGTGAGGCATGAACAATCACTGCGCCACCGTGTTCCCATGTTTAATAACATGCTTTAACTCCTATCATCATGAAAATGATATCAAGTATACATCTCAGTATTTTAATTATTCAGAGAGCTGTATTATCACACATGTAATGGATTCTGTATCCTGTCAGAGGAAGAGAAAGCCCATTTAAGAAGCATGTAGTGATTCACACACATAGAGCACATAGAAGATCAAATACAAAACAAAGCATTTAACGTGCTACTTTAGTTACAATGGGATTTGAGAAACTAGTAAATTAAAAGATTTTAAGATGAAGTTTATGATGTTCTACTTTAATGACAAAATAAACTACGTTGTAGCAGTGCTACTATTAGTTAAAACCGCATCTCCCAGCAGGTGTTGGGGTCAAAGGTGGCCAGAGGGGCTTAAAAGGAGGGCAGGTGTCCAAAGAGAAAAAAAAAGGTGTTTTTGTTGTTACATTTTGTGTTACTTTTACCGGTCGGACAGCCTTCTGTTGATTAAGCCGTATTTAGTCTTTGTGTCCTGGATTATTTTGTTGTTGGGGTCTGGATCATCTGTCTGTCTACCTGTGTGCTGAGGACTGATAGTGGATTCATTGGCTTCCCCGCAAGAAGAGGAGCGCTCCTGAACCATCCATCCGTCTTCACCCTTACAGTATCTAGCAGTAGGACTGTTTTTTCATTCCCTTTCAGGGTGCAGATCTCTGGACTTACTATCGTCATCTTTCATTACATCCGGTGTTGTTTTCCATGGACTTTGCTGTGTTGAGTTGTTTGTGTTTATATATTTAATGTAATATTGCTGTAGGGGTACAGGGGTGGTATTATTGTTTTCATTTATATTAATTTCATTATATTCTTTAATTGTTATTAGTTCCCAGTTTGCTTTATTTTGTCTCTGTTTGTGAGTGTGTGCGGGTCGGGCCAAGGCTGGGAGCATCCCTGGGATCTCCTCTATAAAAATAATAAATCTCTGTCAATCTTAGCGGCACCGGACCACTACAACGTTATTAAAGTGGAAATTTCGAGATTGAAGTTGACATTTCGTGCTTTTTCCCCCACTGTGTGCAGATTTTTTTTTTCACTATACCCTAATAAGCTTTCATATATTTCAGACGGTGGGCTACAACTCTTCTTTTCATGGCGACTTTGATATCTGACAACTTCTTTTTTCTTGAGTTTCTCCGACACTCTATATCACTCGATCAACTTCCTTTTGTAGTTTATACCACTGTTTAAACCAACAAATAGTATGTTTTTCCTTGCCTCCACTTGGTATTCGCTGAAATACTTCTATTTCCCCCTGTGCTTTTGCCTTTTCACAGAACGCTGAGCTAAAGGGCTATTTATATTGATTTGCATATTCAAAGATGCATAATTCTGGGAGGAGACGGGGCGGGACAGCAGGCACGTGCACGTGCGTTACTTTTCACGCTGACCGGAATTTATGTAGCGGAAGAACGTGGAAGCTGCCGTTCGCACAGATTTATGCATCTGGATTTTTTTGTGTGTACGCACATTTCCGCTTTTGCCCATACGCCATGTTATAGCGTGAATTCAACGCATGGTGTTATGCATGAGGCCCCAGAGCTGGTTGCTTTCCCACTCTTAAGTGAGATTATACAGTCTGGTAATTCTGAGAGTGTCACAGATGTATCTAGTTCCACAGCACTAAGAGTATCTAGCTGCGGTATCCGTAACGAGTCAAAGAAGTCATTAGATTGTGTTATATATTCTTTAGACTGAGTAAATGTGTGGGTTATATTTTCATGGTGTATGATTTTATCTCCATCTGTGTTGGTAATTTCTGTTATTGCATTGCGGACTTCCTGGTTGTAGATTTGTTGAGTTAAAATCTTATTGGACTTCTCTTCATGTTCACAGTAATATTGTTGCAATTTAAAGATGAGCTGTTCCATTTCTTTAGTAGTCAAGAGGTTAAATTCTGATTGCAAAACCTGTCTTTTCCTATAAAGTGTTTAATTTGGAGACATGGCATATTAGTCTGGTAATTTTGTAGATTAACTCGGATGCCTTCTTGGTTTACAATTTATTTTGTGAGAAAGATATGAAATAATCTGTCCTCTTAAAATGCCTTCAGAGTATTCCTGCAGAGACCTCTGGGGATGGATCTGTCTCCAGAAAATAATCAATTTACTTTCATATGAATTCTGTACAGTGCTCATTAGCTAATGACAGGGGCTTAAAACGCCAGCTATGAGATGAGTATGTAGGGCATAGTAAGTTAAGCTCCATGATCAGAGGGGTGTGGTCGGAGATAATAGTGTAAGAACATTCTAAACTGGCTTTGCGGAAAGCTGACTGTATAAACTATACAAAGAGCAATGTCAACAATGACAGTTACCAGAGAAATAACAAGTGCTGAAAATCAAAAAAAATATCTCCAATTATGAAGTACAAATATTGTAATATATTGTTGGACATACCATCCAAAGTACTCTAACAAGCCTTTGTGTCATACGAAACAGCTTGATTGTAGCAAAAATGACCATTATTTATTAAGAAAAAAACAATGCAAAAATTACCACTCAAAAAATTTAGAAATACCAACAGAACACAACAGGGAGCCGGCTGGAGCAACTGTACGGGACCAAAATTAAGTACCAGAATATCCAAGGCAAAAAAAAATTATACATCTTCCCATCTGTTGTAATATATACATTTAAAAATAATAAAAGTGGAGATAATCCCAGCAGTATGCTGCACTAACACTTCAGCAAAATGCACAGTTGACAAAATAAAAGAGGAGATAATCCCAGCAGTACAATGCACTAACGCTTCAGCAAAATGCACAGTTGCCAAAAAAATCTAATACAGGTAAGTCACTGACTTACAATCACGTTTGGTTCCGTTTGACTGGCTGTAAATTGATCTGAACGTAAGGCGGACCATTATATGTATGTACTCAAACCCGACCATATGTATAATATTGTATAGTAAATCCCTTAAGTCATATTGTTTCTTTTATATTCTTTTTTATCATCATTCTTAGCACATTGTGTAGATTTTCTATCATTTTTTTTTTGAAAATTATTTTTTTATTTTGTTTCGTTATTACTGTTGATTGCAGGTGTGCCGAACCTTTACCAGCCCTCATGAATCCTTTCTTTGTGTCATGTTACGTCATCAGTGTGAGCCTCTCCCAGTGTTCATTGTGTTAACGGTGAGAGGAGGAATTGTCCAGGCAGAGCTTGAGAATTCATATGTTTTCTGTTTTAACATTTCAGTCTGTTAATAATAAACATTAACAAATAAAGTGTGGTTTCAGTACCCCTTTATGGTGGTGCGCACGATGTGGCACATTGTGAGTCACAATGCAGAAGCTCTGGCGGATTCAAAGCCAGAGTGCAGCAATACAGCACATGTGGTGAACAACAGTTACAAGGGGATAAAAGTCACAATGAGATTAAAGTCACATGTGATCGCATTCGCTTTCGTTCCTCTGTCATGCTGCTTGATCACCTTCATTTTTGTGTCAAGATCAATTGCCTTTTTTCTGTAATTGTAAGACAAATGTAATGGAATGTAGTCAAAACTGCTGCAGGTAATAAACTGAGATCAGTTGATAGTGAGATTCGGTAGCAGTCGTAAGTTGACGACTACCTGTACAACAGATGGATGTGCAGAGCAAACTATGGCAGCTTAGATGGTCATATCATTGCTCTTTTCAAGGCAAAATGCAAATGCCTGGGGCATTAACTGGGGACATGAAAAGGGACTACTGTATGTCATACACTGTGTTTAAACACAGTGTCCCTATTATCATTCTCACTTTAACAAAAAAGACTTGTGGTATTTTGTATTAAGGAAGAATACACTTGATTTTTTATATTTTACATTTGTGATTAAAATGGCCTCAGTGGTACTTAAAAACATGACATATATGTTGCATTCTCCATATCAATTTCAAGTAGGAAAGGAATAATCTTTCTTTACCAACTTTGGTAGTCAGCTTAACAAACGTAACTGCATAGCAAAACTCAGCCTCAAATAACACAAAGGTAGCAGACATTTTCATAATGTATAAAGCACAATCAATCTAATTTTAATTTGAAAAAGTTTTCTGTACAGTACTAGCAATACTTTACATATAAGTAGAACAAAACACTAGATATACTAACACAATGACTTTTGGAGCTTATTGTTTATCTCATCGACACACAGCTTTACTGATCTATATAGCACCTGGAGACCCTCAGGCCATGCACTTTTTGATTAAATATCTTACAAGCATTACAGAAAGGGTAAGAAGCAATTACCTCAAGCTAAACAAGGAAAAAAATTAGTTGTTGGAAGAAATTTAAAGAGTGAGGATCTTAAAAATAGACTTGATCACCTGGCCTTTTAAATCAAGTCACATTAAGGGCTCGGATTTAAACTTCAAATAACATATTATCTGTACTAATAAAACTGTGCCTTTTCATTTATTTATTTTTTTTTAAAGTTAGGCCTTTTATAACTTTTCAAGATGCTGAAAAATTAATTCATACATTTGTTTTTAGCTGACTAGTTTTGTGCAATGCAATTCCAAAAGGTCTACCAAAGAAAGGACCTCTATCTGTCTCTTTTAGGACATGAAGTGGAAGTGGAAAATGACAAATTGTTAGCTGCAACATGTTGACGAAGAACTCTGTGATCTTGAGAGTCAGATTAGGCAACTCCTTGCTAGACAGACTCAACTCAGGAATCTCTCTAAAATTATAAACTATTGATTGTCTTTTAAACCCAGCTTACTCAATGGAATGCTTCCTAAAATCTGCTAGTGAAACTTGTGATGCTTTTGCTATAATTTTTAAACACAAAATAAATATTAGTAATAATATAGTACCCCCCCCCCAAACTTAATCCAATTTAATCCCAGCATGCCCTTTTAAGCAAGTTAAATCCTTTGACTATAATAGGTCTAACCGAACTACGTAGAATAATTTGCATCCTTGACCCAGTACCAAGAGACTTTTTCAAAGAACTCTCCAATGTCCTTATTGATAGTTTACTTGACATACCGAACTCATCATTATATACAAGGGTCTTCCCTGACCGTCTAAAGACTGCAGCTGTTAAACCCCTGTTCAAGAAAAATAATCTCAACTCCTCTGCCTTTTACAAATTTAGACAAATTTCTAACCTGTCTTTCTTAAGTAAAATTCTAGAAAAGGCGGTTATTAAGCAGCTTAATGATTACTTGAATAAGCATTATATTCTTGATAAGTTTCAGTCAGGTTTTAAAACAGTCCACAGTGCAGAAACTGCACTGGTTCCAAAAAGTAAATGATTTGTGGGCTAATGCAGACAGAGGTCATATATCTCTTCTTGTTCTCTTAGACTTGAGTGCTGCATTTGACACCATAGACCACAATAATCTTATAAATTGCCTTAGACACTGGGTGGGCCTATCTTTCAGCATCTTAAATTGGTTTCAGTTGTATTTAACAGGTAGAAATGGTGTACCACAACTATCTATTCTGGGTCCGCTGCTCTTTTCAATCTACGCGCTTTCATTAACTCAAATTATCTCAAAGCACAAGGTGAGCTACCACAGCTATGCAGGCAATACACAGCTTTATTTATTTATAGCACTTGATGACCCTGATGCTCATGGCTCTGTGGTCCAATGTCTTAGCAGTATTTCCCACTGAATTAGTAGTAACTGGCAAACATTGATATAGCGAGGGCAATAGAAATAAACTTGATCCCTTATGTTTAAAAATCAAGGCGGAGTTAAAGAATTTAGGGGTAATCATTGACTCTGACCTAAACTTTAAATTGCATATTAACCAGATTACGAAGACTGCATTTTTTCACTTAAGGAATATACAGTAGCAAAAGTTAGACTTCTTAACATTTTATAAGTCACTGTAAAATTAGTTCATACTTTTGTTTTTAGTTGACTAGATTACTGTAATACACTCCTAACTAGACTACCTAAGAAAGACATCAACTGGTTGCAATTAGTGCAGATTGCAGCATTGAGAATCTTTAACTACAAAGAGAAAATCTGAGCACATCTCTATCGTTTTACCGCTGTTGCATTATTCACCCGTATCATTCAGAATTTACTTTAAAATACCACTAATGGTTTATAAAGCCTTAAATAATCTCGCTTCATCCTACATTCTTAAATCTTCAAATGGAAGAGTGCTAAGTCTAAGAGCCATGCTTAAAAGAAGTGGTGAAGCTGCCTTTTGCTGTTATGTACCTAAAATATGGAATGCTTTAGATATATAAATTTACCAGGCTAATACTGTGAAACACTTTAAAAAACTGCTAAAAACCCATTATTTTAATATGGCTTTTTCGTAGCTGCATTTCAGTTGTAATAGACTGCATGGGTATAGAATTATCATATTCTTCAGGAATCTGCAATCTGTACTAATCCCCACTATTCTCTGTTGTCTTTTCTAGTTCTTCTGTGACACCACAAAGTCCCCTGAGATGATGAAATGAAGGCGGGTGTCTCATCTGTCCAAGAGACCAACTTCATCCGAATCCTTTCGTGTGAGGGATGAAAGAGGACTGATTTAGGAACATTTATGTTAGGTAGAATGCTCAGTGGGGGCTGGGTGAACTTTTGGACTTGGAATGCCTGCAGATTTTAGTTTTTTTCTTTGAGTTTTTTTTTTGTTTTGTATCCTTCCACCCATTTGACCTTACCTTGTTTTGTTGTTACTTAATCTTTTATATCATTGTCTTATCTTATTTTTTCCTTGTAACTTTTTCTTTGTCTTGTGGTAAAGAAAGCACTTTGAGCTTCACTGTTGTATGAAAATGTGCTATACTGTATAAATAAATGTGATTGTTGTTGTTGGGAGTGCCACAGAAAAAAAAAAAACAATTGCCAAATGGAGAAGCCAAAACCAAAGAGAATCTTCCCAAAAATTTGTATTTTAATTTATTACTTAAATCACTCATCCATCCAGTTTCAAATTAAATCCAGCTTTATCCTGAGCAGGTCTGAGGTGAAGCTGAAGCCTATCCAAGCAAGTATAAGACACAAGGTAGGGACAATCCATAAACAGGCCAGACGTCCAATGCATTGTGAACACACAAAACATATTTAGCATCACCAGTCTAATCTGCATGTCTTTGGACTGTTGGAAGAAACCAGAAATACTGGAAGAGACCCATGCAGCCACAGGAGAACATGCAAACTCCACACAGAGATGACCCAGGAGGTGAACCATGGTCTCTTTGTTGCAAGACAGCAATTCTACTACTGCCCCTCCATGTGGCCCTTTTATTAAAATCATAAAGATTTAATTAACAAAAAGAAAATACCTATATATAACAACCTCAACTAAACAAAATGAGACTAAAAATCAAAATTACAAAATTTCCACTTAACCTAGAAATTAAAAATAAAACAAATATTAAATAGTACAATAATTATATGAAACAGAAATGCTAGTTTGCTGTGCTGAATGTGGTCTACTTCTGTGTCACAAACCAACCTGTCCTGTAGTATTTATTTTACATTCCAGGAAGGGAATGTCAGAAAACTGAAATAAAAGTGAAATATACAGGGTATGCATTAATTAACCACATTGATTAATGCTCACTGATCATGGTGCTGCGGAGTGGCAGGCAATATGTTGCATGTTGATTAAAAACATAAAAGTAAAAATTTCTCTTACTCTGTACATGTAACAGTACTGATATTATTACTTTATCAAAGTACTCCTGTACAAAACAGAAAAACTGACAGTGGGAAACTGAATCAATTACAAAAACAGAAAAGGGTTAGTTTATGCTAGTTAATACCTCAATCTAAAAAAATGTGAACCAAAAAATGAGAGCAAATTTCTGTCACGAGTTGCTTTTTCCACCCTCCAGAATGCATCTCCATGTATGTTTTGTGATTTTACTTTTTTCCCCATTATCTTTTAACTGCTTCACTTTGTATTATGATTTGGATAGTGGGCCATTTTGTGTGTTGTTGCATGACAGCAGCCATTTCATTACATTGCAGTTTACCATCTGTACAAGAAGTTGACAAAAAGTCCTACTTTTAGTGTTAGTGTTTCTAGATACAATAAAAGAAGTCAGGATTTTTTGTGTGTTTAATTTTGGACTATGTATTAGTCTTAAAAGTCCAATAATATTCAACTCTTGCTTTGTTTTCTAACCTTGTTTTTTTTTTCTCTCTCTATCTTGCATCTTCCAGTCCTTCTGCTATGGTATCAGAACACTCTGGGGTGACTGCAGCACCTAAGAACCATGACTGTGATTAAGGTCCAGACCTTGGTAGCTTTGACCCTAACTGAAATACAAAGGAAGTGGTAGCACAGAAAATGAAAAAACAAGAAAGATTAACCTGGGGTGAGACACAGATATAGTACTAACACTACACACCAAAGTCAATTTTAGTCTGAATTTGTAATTGGTAATTATTGGTGCAGATGGTGCCACAAGATATTTTACTTTTCAGAAAATGTTATGAGCAGTCTCACCAGCATTTGTTACATAATGCTCTTTAATGTGCTACACTCTACTTTTATTGCAATTTTTTTCCCGTTTCCTTGCTTCTTATTTCCTGAGATATGCTTGCTGTCACTGACCTGATCATTTTTGTTAAGTCATTCATTATAACTGACTTCTGTAGATGAGGATTTTAACCAATCAGCAGAATATCTTTTGCTTTCTTTCTCTTTTTGTCTAGGATTGGGAGCAATGTGAACTAACAAAGTAAAAGTTGGAGAAGGAAAGTTTTAAAACTGAAAATATTTTTGTATATACACTTATATAAATTTTGCAAACATATGAACAAGTATAACAAATTGGACCAAAGAAGTATGTTTTTTTTTTATTTTTAACAGCCCGACTACTAAAGGCACATTTAAAACAGACAGCTCACAGTAATTCTGTAACTCAGTCTTAAGGTCTGTATTTCTATTCAAATTTATAGTCACATCTTCCTGCAAATAAAGTCTATTAAACTTAAAATAGTACTTACTTCTCAATAGGAGAGAAAATTAAAACTATCAGCTAGGTACACAGTAAAGCATTGAAGCAAAGAAAAATACTGCTACATCTTTCAAAAAATGCTGGCATGGAAATTTCCTAGACTACATCACTGTTTGAAAAATTGCAGAACTAAAATAAACATTTTTTTTTAAATATCTGACAATCCAAGTCCTTAAATCTTTTGGCCCCAGTCGTAGCTCTAAACAGTAAATTCTGGCAAACGAACGTCTGAAAAAGAACCATTTGGAAATGCTAGTATTGAGACTAATCTTAGTGCTTAAGGAAGGAGACAACCCCAAACACTAGTAGACAGAATATCAAATATCTCCATTAAAAACAGAATCATTATCACTCAATTTCTTACATTGTTCAACAATTACCATGCAAACGTGTGCCAGACATCATTGCCAAATATCATATAAAATAAATGTAAACATGCTTTAGAACTTGAAGAACTGTTAACTAGAAATGGAAAAACAAAATGAAGCTGAGATTTTAGAGGAGGCTGCCTTGTCTAAAGCACTAGCAGGGAATTTTATAGTTTTGGAATGTTAGAAATAACAAATAAATTATTGCATTTACTGAACTTTCTCGTTGACAGATTTTAAAAATAACATTGTAACTAAAAACGCATTTCTTCTCCCTTGTGCTCTGTGATTTGTTGCTGTGCCAGCCTCTTATGAGTAATCTTATATTTTGTACTGATTTGAAGCAATTTTATATTGTTGAGCTATAAAGGTCAATAAATTCATCTAAAAAATGAGAGTGTTTCTACCTCATACGTTAAATAGCATCCCTTTGAGAGTTACACCAAAAGCCTCAAAGGGCCTGGCAACTAATATCCATTTTCCATTGGCACAGTACGGTGAAACAGAAGTGCTAAAATGCCTGCCAGGTAAGTACTGCCTCTGTGTTTAACAGCTGCTGAACTGTCAAAGCAACAGTTCATGGGAGTGCATATTAAGGGCTAGTTCTTTCTCAGTGTCGTCTTTTAGAAATCCTATCAGCAATCCTAACTTTGCCACGCTCACCAACTCATCTTTCTCTACATGTCACTTGTATAGCAGATCGCTGACATTTACAATTTGTAAGTTCATCACTGGGTGCAAGTATTATCTGTCTTTTCATTATAAAAGAGCACAACATTGAAATTTCACATGCAAGCATGCACATACTCAAACACATATTGTATATAAAGACAAAGCAAGAGCAGACTGAGTATTGTTGTTGCCTCATAGTTCAATGGACATGCATCTACTTCCCAATTCAGGCACTGTACTGTATGTGTAGAGCAAGAATTCTTAACCTTTTTTTTCTTGGCGTACCACCTTCAGGAATGGGAATGTTTTGAGGTACCACAATTAAACAGTATTTTAGTCTATAATTGTTAAGCATTGAACTCTTATTGGTAACTGTTTAACTACTTCCACCCCCAAACTGCATTTGGATATTTTAACAAGGAATTACAGATTATTTAGAACCCTTATATCCAGTACAACTTGATGATCATAAGTGAATATTATACATTGTTCTTGTTCCTAAATTTAGAGAACCATCAGATTACATGTCATGGTTAGGGTTAAACAGTATGTGAGCAATGGAAACTCTACTGGCAACCTTGTGCTTTACGGTCTAATACAGTAACCACCAAACCACAAAGGAAATGTAGAAGGCAATTAAACCAGAACCTTTACAATAAAGAAGTGTGAAGATGGTTTCTATCAACTTTAACACTAACAAATTAGTGAGACCATGTTAAATTAATCACTTTGTATGATTTAGTACACCTCATTCACATGATACAGATTAACTGGAATGTTTTTCTTTATGGATATAACACAATGTCCACTGCTTGTCATTTTCAAAACAATTCACTTCAGACACACCATTGCAATAATTCTTTACAGTAAATGACACCACAGATCACATGAACCAAACTACAGATACTATTCATCCATTCAGATTTTGTTTTATGGTCTTAAGGTGTTAACACAGAATATATGGTATTTCACAAGGAACACTCACAATCATTCATTCGGGAGCAACTTACATTCACCAATCAATGAAGACACAAGGAGGATGTGCACTCCATATAGTAATCAGGACATGACTCAGTCCCAGGCTCCTGAGCTGTGATTTTTCAGTATTAACTACTGCACCAGTATGCCAACCTAATTTGCAGTTACAAAAAAATCTGTAGTGCTCTCCACTCAACTTTCTTGCATATGTGGAGATTATATAAAAATTGTATGAAGTTTATCTGATAGTTCTTTTACGATAAATTTGTAGTAAGTGTTATTTTGCGCTTGTACCATGTAATTTATTCGCATTGCTGATAAGTTAAACAACAGTTAAAAATAATAATATGTGCAACGTAGTTAAAAAACTGGTCATAAAAAATCTGGATTGTTCTCCACTCAATGTTCCTTATACCTGTTCAGGCAAAGTAGATATCACTTCCAGGTGTCTGATTATAATGAAACTTCATATCTGTGTGCTTCTTACAAAATTTCAATCACTTATCTTTGTTTACAATGCAAGTTTATATGGCAAAGAACTACTTCCAGTAATCCAATTAAAAATTTCAAATCTGATTTTTTTGTGGTCAGTAATATACCACTTCCAGTCACCTGATCAAGGTCGAATTTTATATCTAATGATAAGTAATGATCATACAAAATTTTAATGATTTATCTCTATTTATATTATGGTAGTACTGCAAATGCAATAGTGCTGATAACTTTTAAGATATAATTTCCATTTATCCGATTAAGGTGAAATTCTATATTTAAATTTTTTTTACTTTTTATAATACAATTTCACATGAAAAACTACTCTACCAAATTTCAATTGTTTATTTAAAGTATTTACCAGTTTATTTGAAAAATTTTGAAGTGTGTTCAGGTAAAGTACCACTTCCAGTTGACGTCCTCATAATAACTATTCAGGGTAGCTCTAAAATCCGTACTGACCCCTACTCTCTTTTCTGTTTCTTTTTCCAGTTTCTTTGTGGTGGTGGCCTGCGCCACCTCCACCTACTCAAAGCTTCATGATGCTCCAACAATGATGGATGGACTAAAAGGCAGAATTCTACGTGACCATCATCATCAAGCCTTTCCGTGAGAACCCTAAATCCAAAGAGGACTGTTTCATTTATGTTAGGTAGAATGCCCAGAGGGGACTGGGCGGTCTCATGGTCTGGAATCCCTACAGATTTTATTTTTTTTTCTCCAGCCGTCTGGAGTTTTTATTTTGTTTTTTCTGTCCCCCCTGGCCATTGGACCTTACTCTTATTCGATGTTAATTAATGCTGATTTATTTTGTTTTCGTATTGTGTTTTTTATTTTTCTATTCTTTATTATGTAAAGCACTTTGAGCTACTGTTTGTATGAATATGTGCTATATAAATAAATGTTGTTGTTGTTGTATGTTGCCCAAAAGTTGATAGAAAACTAAAATTTTGATATAACACCCATATGCCAAGTTTCATTATCTAGCTCAAAGCATTCTCAGGTTATCATGTTTATGTACATACACACAGACACCACACATAATTACAAAAATCAATGTTTAATTTTTTTGTGATTACTATACTTTCTCTATACTATGTATACAAGAAAGTAAAAAAAAACACATCTTCAGATTGCAAAACTACTGCTCAAACAATCACTCTCTAAAAACCACAGACCGAAGATGTACATGTTTTCTGTGGCTTTTTAATTATGTGCTTGTATTTTTCAATTTGAAAAGCTCTTCTCACAGTTTATCAGATTATGCTGTTTCCTCATTTCTGCTATGACTTTGAAGTTTAATATAGCGACTACTATATTTTTGGTCTGTAATTTTTTTAATGATACTTGCAGTATGTCACAAATTATCTGGTTCATTCCCCACCTACTGATATATTTCAAGTGCTTAATTTCTTGTCATAAATTCTAATTGCTGCTTTGATTTACACTGAACTGATCATGATTCAGTATTGTAAGCTGGTGGTGCAGTGATTAACTTGACACCTTTGGAGTCCTGGGTTCAAATACTAGTCTAGGTCAATGTCTGTGAGAAGTATGAAGGTTCTCTCTATCCACAACTAATTAATTAGGCTTTCCTTCCACATATCAAAAAGACAAACATATTAGGCTAATTGGTAATTCTGAATTATCCCATGTTGGAAGTGTTCATGAGGAGGCCCTGTAACTGACTGTCAACCCAATTCTAATTCTGTGAAGTGCCCAATGCTGTTGAATTGGCTTCAAATGGACCTTAATTGAATTAAATGGTTTTGCTCACTAAGGCACCTTCTAATGGTGCACCATATCATATGAACATTAACTGGTTTCTAATTACGTAAGAACAGTTAAACTAAAAATAAATATTTTTAGTAGTCAAACTTAATTCCAAATTGCAGTACAAGAGGTTACAGCAACGATTCATAGCAGCCCCCAAGGTTGCAAAAATAACAAATGGCAGTTATAACCGTAGACTAATATGAAAAAAACAGAGCCTAGACTTTAAAAAAGTTACAGATGAAGGACCTACTGGAGCTCTGCTCACCAAGACTAAGTACACATTTTCTAGCATTAGACACATTGATGCTTAAATCTTTGTAGCCAAGTTTGCAAACTGATTAAGGATTACTGTTGTACTTTGTAATAAAGGACTTATATTAGTATTTTTATGCCTTATTTGTTCTTTACAGCTGTGCTGGACCTATAGCACCATTTTTATTTTATTCTCCAGGACTATAACGCTGCTTACTGCTGAGCTAAACCCATTTTTCACACCCCAAGATACAACAAATCTGTCTGTAGATTTATACTTTTCTGGCTTTCCATCTACTAACTACTCCCTGTGTATTTATCCGATACCAGCAGTGCCGGCAGAGGAAAAAAAAATACATGAAATTTCCTTACTGTATCTTAAAAATCGTACTATATATTCTGAGCTGACAATGAAATCTATCCTTACTACAAAATAATGGCTCACCAATTTTGAAACTCAGCACCACTTTATGATTTTCCTCTACGTATGTAAAACTACTGTGAAACGACACACTTTATTGTGCCATGCCAAATTCACATCAGCCTTCATATTGGCATTATAGACTGTGCATCTATAACTATTGCCTTCTGACCATCACTAATTGCTTGTGGATTAGTTCCAAGCTCAAACTCAAGAGTAGTGTTGCATTATATACAACAATCAGTGGTAAGTCCTGCTTCTCCCTTGGGACCAATGACCATTAAGATTATCCGTGAAAACAACATCACAATCTGGACAACATTCTAAATGGCATACTTCTGCGGTATCATAATGTGTTGTGCTATTGATGGACTCACACCCCTATTGCTTATTTGGAGAAAACAGACCTGAAGATGTTAAGTAAACGAGATTATGTTAACCACAGTATACAGTTTCATGGCAGGCTTGTCTAACATCAGCAGAATAACACTTGACCACATATACTTGCCATCTGCCTAGAATGCTCAAGTCATTGTGTCCTCTGGAACAAAGAAGAAAAGAACCAACCACACTGCTAACAGCTACAAGTCCAGAAGCCAGTGCCTGTGATGGTATGGAGTTGTGTCAGTGCCCTAGGCATGGGTAACTTGCACTTCTGTGAAAGCACCTCTAATGCTGAAAAGTACTTATAAATACTGGAGTAACATATGCTGCTTTCAAGATGACATTTCTTCCATGGACGGCTATGCATTCTGCCTGCAGTCCTGACCCGTCCCCAATTGACTATGTGTGGCTCATTTTGAAATGCAAAATGCAAATGTAACAACAAAGATCCAATACTGCTGCACAACCTTAGACTTGTCTGAAGGAAGAATGGGACAAAGTTATACATGTACAGTGCATCCAGAAAGTATTCATAGCGCATCACTTTTTCCACATTTTATTATGTTACAGCCTTATTCCAAAATGGACTAAATTCTTTTTTTCTCTCAGAATTCTACACACAACACCCCATAATGACAACATGAAAAAAGTTTATTTGAGGTTTTTGCAAATTTATTAAAAATAAAAAAAACTGAGAAATCACATGTACATAAGTATTCACAGCCTTTGCCATGAAGTCCATAATTGAGCTCAGGTGCATCCTGTTTCCCCTGATCATCCTTGAGATGTTTCTGCAGCTTAATTGGAGTCCACCTGTGGTAAATTCAGTTGATTGGACATGATTTGGAAAGGCACACACCTGTCTATATAAGGTCCCACAGTTGACAGTTCATGTCAGAGTACAAACCAAGCATGAAGTCAAAGGAATTGTCTGTAGACCTCCGAGACAGGATTGTCTCGAGGCACAAATCTGGGGAAGGTTACAGAAAAAATTTTGCTGCTTTGAAGGTCCCAATGAGCACAGTGGCCTCCATCATCCATAAGTGGAAGAAGTTCAAAACCACCAGGCCATCTATATTGAGCGATAGGGGGAGAAGGGTCTTAGTCAGGGAGGTGACCAAGAACTTGATGGTCACTCTGTCAGAGCTCCAGAGATCCTCTGTGGAGAGAGGAGAACCTTCCAGAAGGACAACCATCTCTGCAGCAATTCACCAATCAGGCCTGTATGGTAGAGTGGCCAGACAGAAGCCACTCCTTAGTAAAAGGCACATGGCAGCCCGCCTGGAGTTTGCAATCTTTGTTTGAGACAAAGATTGAACACTTTGGTGTGAATGCCAGGCGTCACATTTGGAGGAAACCAGGCACCGCTCATCACCAGGCCAATACCATCCCTACAGTGAAGCATGGTGGTGGCAGCATCATGCTGTGGGGATGTTTTTCAGCGGCATGAACTGGGAAACTAGTCAGGATAAAGGGAAAGATGACTGCAGCAATGTACAGAGACATCCTGGATGAAAACCTGCTCCAGAGCGGTCTTGACCTCAGACTGGGGCGACAGTTCATCTTTCAGCAGGACAACGACCCTAAGCACACAGCCAAGATATCAAAGGAGTGACTTCAGGACAACTCTGTGAATGTCCTTGAGTGGCCCTGACTTGAATCCGATTGAACATCTCTGGAGAGATCTTAAAACGGCTGTGAACCGACACTTCCCATCCAACCTGATGGAGCTTGAGAGGTGCTGCAAAGAGGAATGGGTGAAACTGGCCAAGCTTGTGGCATCATATTCAAAAAGACTTGAGGCTGTAATTGCATCGACAAAGTATTGAGCAAAGGCTGTGAATACTTAGGTACATGTGATTTCTCAGTTTTTTATTTTTAATAAATTTGCAAAAATGTGTTTATTTTTGAAGAAAAAAAAAAGTAAAATTAATTAGTTGGCACATCAAATGATGGGGTGTCATATTTTTAGGTCAAAGGTTATTTACTATCATTTACTAATCACTGCTTTATGTTTTTATTTGCATTTTCTATACCATCTCAACTTTTTCCGAGGTAGGATTGTAATACGTATTTTCCAAAGTTTACCTGTCTTCTCTATATTAGGATATCATTTAAGTCAGGCATGTCAAACACGCGGCTCCCGGGCCGCATGCGGCCCGCAACAGAAATCTGTGCGGCCCGCATGACAGATCCTAGTTGTACAAAATGATTACTATCGTTTGTGATTGAATCACTCTGCATCTTCGGCGTTACTTATTGACTTTTCTTACTTCTGCCTTCTGACAAAAGCACGTTTCCCATGGCATTACGATACCGGAAACGTCATCTGCTAGTATAGTTGCAGCCGTGAAGTCACAACTGAAGTGCTTGCAAGAGAACTGCCAGCAACGGAGACTCACTTAGTGAAGGGCTACAGCAAAAAGGCTGCCCCCTTTACTGAGGACACTTTTCAGAACTCTAGGCGGGTGGGGCTTTGCAGCGGCGCAAAAAGAGGAGAGAGACCGTGGTGAGAGAGCATTATAACGAAGTATTTTTATGTTTCTGACAGTTTCCCCATATGACACGAGTCCACAGAAATCTTATTACTACGAAGTACATTCAGCAGCAGATACTTTCATTATAACGAAGTGACCTTGAAATGCCTGAATGAATCATCCACAGAGCAGTTACTTCTGTGGTCACAGCTCAGTTGAGGACATTTGCACAACGATCCCCAAACAGAAACACTGTAAAAAAAAAAAAAAAAGTTCTTTCTTCGAACTTTCCTCGTACTGCTTTTTGCTGTTTTTGTTTTGTGTGGTTTTAAGTGATACCTTTTCCTTATTGCTCGTCAACATTTGAAAAACATCCATTAGAATTTAACTCATTATCACCCTTCTTTAGAAACGGAATACTGGTTATATGCAAAAAAGAAGAAAAATCTCGGGTTGCAAACGTATGCGAACTGCTGCATTTGAAGACACCGAAAAAGCCGTTTTTACGTGGCTGCAGTGATGCTTGTTTAAGAAACATTCATAATAATGCAGCACTCATTCAAGAACATATGAGGTTTCTTGGGACCCGGACAAACAATCTCACACGCGGCAATAGCTCTTCGGGACGCACTTCTGCGTGTTGTTCCCGTTGGGTGGGGGGGGGATCCCAGATCCCAAAAGAGTTCAGAAACCTCACAATATGAAGAAGAAGAAAAGGATAACTGTGCTGACCACAACATGCTTCTGCACTTAATGTTCACGTTGAATTCCTCCCACCCAACTGCACGGCAGTGCTTCAGCCATTGGATTTGGGCATCATTCGCACCCTTAAAGTGTATTATCGCAAAGGAAATGCTGAGAAAAATTTTCGTCAGCATAACTTGTAGACAGGAGAACATTAAAATAACGCGAAAGAAGCTATTGAAGCTGCTTCCATTTCCAACATCCTATCTTTGTGATGCACATTTTCTGCAGTGACAGCAACCAAAACGAGATTACAGAGTAGACTGAACATAAGCAACACACTTCGCGTGTCACTGTCTTCCATCCTCCCCAGATGGGATTGTCTGGTTGCAGGAAAACAAGCTCAGGGCTCTCACTGATTCTGCATTATGGTAAGCTGTATAATTTCTATTACTAAATTATAACTTAATAATAATAGAAATGTAATGTAAATTGTGTATAAAACTGCCCTACGAACCCGCCCATAATCACCCCATAAACTCAAACCTCTAACAATCCACCGGTCCCTGGAAAAATTTGCTTCTAGTAAAGAGGTATTCTGATGGCAAAATACAACGAAGTTGGTGTGCCAGGCTTGTACGTTTTCCTGCCACCCTCGTATGTGCAGATCCATAAATTGGCATCGAGAGTACTGTCTATGTTTGGAAGCATTTACCTTTGTGAGCAATTGTTTTCGTTAATGAAAGCTACCAAAACCCCACATCACTCAAAACTCACTGTCGAACACTTTTCATCCCTCATAAAAGTTGCAGCTGCACAAGATTTCAAGCCTGATATTGACGAACTGTTTACTAACAAGAGATGCCAAGTGTCGGGACAAAAGAAATAAATCTCACACTGTAAGACTCTTATAAGCAATGAATAGAATATAATGAATATAATATAGTAATATAAGGACCTAGCTAAGAGGCTAAGACTCTAATTGTACGCTGTTGTACGGAGATTGTATGGAAATAAATTGCTTTTCTTTAAACTTTAAGTGTTACATTTTTTAAAGTTTTAAGTATTGGAAAGAAAGCTACAGTTACTTTGTATAATAGTATAATATTATTTGTTACAGTGCGGCCCGCTGACGCACGTATGGCAGTCGAAGCGGCCCACCAATGGTAGTGAGTTTGACATGCCTGATTTAAGTAATAGCCAAGCTTTTAACAAGTATAGGTTTCTATCCTAAAACCAAACTTTTTAAATGAAATTAAGTTAAAAAAAAAAAAAAATCTGAAGTGGCTAGCAAATTACTTCAAAATATTTACATGTCTACAGTACACACTGTGAATTTACCAAATTATATGCAAAATGCAATACTACTACTGTGTCTGAAAACTTTTAACTTTAAAAGCCCAAAGCTCAAGCTTTGGATTAAACTCAAAATCTTAAATGCATATGCAAAATTTTGTTGCCTTCTGAGCAGTGCTTTGACTGTTGTTAGTATTGTTAAAGGCTCAAAGATAAAAACCTGTAACTCACCTAAAGCATATTCAGCTCTTATAACAAGTGCAAGTTTTCTATAAACTTTCATAAGAAGCAGCCTATTTTTCTCAAGTTTGAGATTGTTTTACCACAGATATATTTCAGGGTATCAGTGATGGGAACTCACAAGAAATTCAAAGCTACTGACCCCTCACCACATTATGCACACCAATTTTGATGTATGGTCTACCACCAGCTCCTTGGCTTTCCAGACATTACAGGAAAGAAAAAGTACTGCAGGTGGCTGAACATTACCAAGTAGGGTTCCTGTTCTAAAACTGATGTCAAAACACTATTTTGAAACTGCATTCATTCATATGAGAGACTGTATTTTGAAACATTGCTCTGAAATACTTATCAAAAGTGACAAAGTCACTTGAAAATGCTGCCTCTGGCTTTATTAATAATGTTTATCCTGTTTTGAAACGTTTCAAACATTTTGCCAGTATTCTACATAGGAAAAATGAAGCACAAATTGATGATCTTGGATGAGAGGAGACATTCTGTCATCTTACCTCATCTGTTTCAGCTAACAAATATGTGCTTCTCAATTCCAGCAACCTCAGTGCCTCGTAAAAGGGTATTTTCCAAAGGTCATAAATAAAAGTAGAATCATCTCAGCCAGTAAACACTGTTCACTATAGAACATATTACCTTTTTTACTTAAAGCACTTCATCATTCCCAAAGCCTACTTGTACATGCACTCTTGCGATAAATCACTAAATATATAGTCTGTATATATACACACAGTGCCTTCAAAATGTATTCAGACCCCTAGATTTTTTCACATTTTGTTATGTTGCAGCCTTATGTAAAAATCATTTAAATTCATTTTTTCCCCTCATCAAACAATACTAAATACCATATAATGACAAAGAAAAACAGGATTTTGTAAATTTTTGCCAACGTATTAAAAATAAAAAAAAAGTCACAATGACACAAGTATTCAGCCCCTTTGTTATTACACTAGATAGAAGGTCCCACCGCTGCAAATGTGTATCAGAAATCAAAACAAGTCATGAGGCTGAAGAATTGCCTTCAGAGCTTAGTGACAGGATGGTGTTGTGTTGAGGCACAGCAGGTTACAAAACTATTTCTGAAGCACTTAAGGTTCCCAAAAGCACAGTGAATTTCATAATTCTTAAATGAAGTAAGTTTGAAACAACCATAACTCTTCATAGAAATGGCTACTGACCAAAACGAGCAATTGGCAGGGGGAAAGGGCCATGGTAAGAGCAGTGACCAAGAACCCGATGGCCACTTTGGCTTACAGAGAAACCGTGTGGCGACAGGAGAAATTTACAGAAGGACAATCACTACTGCAACAGTCCACTAATCTGGGCCTTAAGACAGACTGTCCAGACAGAAACCTCAGTAAAAGACACATGGATGCTTGCTTGGAATTGCCAAAAAGGCAACTATAGGGATCTCAGATTATGATAAACATGATTCCCTGGTCTAACTAAATCAAGACATGACTGTTCGGCCTCCATTCTAAGCATAATGTCTTGCACCACTCATCATCTGAGCAATACCATTCCAATGGTGAAACGTGGGGATGGCAACATCATGCTGTGGGGTTGCTTTTGAGCAGCAGGGACTAAGAGACTAGTTAGGCTGAGGGAAAGATAAATGGAGCAAAGTACAAAGATATCCTTAATGAAAACCTGCTTCAGAGTGCTCAGGACCTCTCTCAGACTGCACCAAAAGTTCACCTTCCAACATGACAAAGACCACAAGCACAAAACACACAAAACAGGAGAAGCATAGTGACAACTCTGGTAATGATGTGGAGTGGCCCAGCAAGAAACAAGAACTTGAACCCAAGTGACCATCTCTGCAGAAACCAGAAAATAGCTGTCCACTGATAGTCTCCACCCAACCTGATACAGCTTAAGGGGATCTGCAGAAATGAATGGCAGAAAATCCACAAATCCATATGTGAAAAGCTTTCTGCGTCATACCCTGGAGACCCAGGCTGAAATCCCTACCAAAGGGGCTTTAACAAATTACAGAGTAAGGGGTCTGAATACTTGTGTCAGTGGATATTTCAGTTTTTTATTCTTTAAGAAGTATGCAAAAATTCCTAAAATTCTGTTTTTGCTTTGTCATTCCTGACTATTGAGTGTTGATGAGGGAGAAAAAAGAATTTAAACTATTCTAGCACAAGGCTGCAACATAACAAAATGTATAAAAAGTGAAGGGGTCTGAATACTTTCTGTAGGCACTATGGGTGTGTGTATGTACATCATTTTCTTAGCCTGCTTAATTCTGAGCAGTGTTGCAAGGGCCTGGAGCCTATCCTAGCAAGCATATGGCACAAGGCAGGAATAATCTGGACACGGTGACACATTCACACACACACTCCATACATACACTAGGGCCAATTTAGTATTCCCAATCCACCTAACTTGCATGTATTTAAACCGTGGGAAGGAATCCAGAACATCTGGAAGAAAGCCATGCAGACATGGGGAGAACATGCAAATTGCACTCAGGGAGGACCCACAACATAAACTCAAGTCTCCTTGGCAGAAGCACTACCAGTGCACTACCGTGCTACCCACTCTGTGTGTGTGTGAATAATACATACAGGAGTGGACAAAAGTAGATTTACAGCTGTAAGTATGTGAGGCTGGAAATGTCAGCATTTAAAAGAGTGTATCTAAGTGCAATGTGCCATTGTGACATTATTCTCAGTTAATAAAGCTATGTGTGTGTGTGTGTGTGTATATATATATATATATATATATATATATATATATACACACACATAAACTCACAATATTTAAATTATGTTCATATATATATATACATACAGTATACAGTACAGGCCAAAGGTTTGGACACACCTCCCCATTCAATGTGTTTTCTTTATTTTCATGACCATTTACAGCACTCCATCACTCTCCTTCTTGGTCAAATAGCCCTTACACAACCTGGAGGTGTGTTTGGGGTCATTGTCCTGTTGAAAAATAAATGATCGTCCAACTAACCTGACTTCTGCACAACACAACTGCTGGTCCCAATATCACCT
>JANRMT010062807.1:58058345-58106863 GCA_026402145.1 Polypterus bichir lapradei | reverse complement strand
CCATTGATAAAGCAAGAAATTCCACTAAATAACCCTGATAAGGCACACCTGTGAAGTGAAAACCATTTCAGGTGACTACCTGTTGAAGCTCATCGAGAGAATGCCAAGAGTGTGCAAAGCAGTAATCAGAGCAAAGGGTGGCTATTTTGAAGAAACTAGAATATAAAACATCTTTTCAGTTATTTCACCTTTTTTGTTAAGTACATAACTCCACATGTGTTCATTCATAGTTTTGATGCCTTCAGTCATGAAAATAAAGAAAACACATTGAATGAGGTGTGTCCAAACTTTTGGCCTGTACTGTATATAAAGGTACACAAACTTACTACACTCTAAATAAATAAAAATACAATGCAGATGTGTAAAAGAAAACAGTCAATGATTTTGGTGATATAGGTGTGTTCTGAGGTACATGGTCAAATGTGCTTCCCATATAAGGTTCAAATCAAGCAAATAGCAGACTTAAGACAACATGATGTCAACAAATAATTTCTATAGAATACTGGAAAAAAACTAATTGTGACTCCGGTATTCTGCTCTTTGCATATGCTTCAGCACAACAGGGTCTGTAGTGTTGTAACAAATGCTGTGTTTGTCATGTAGTTTCAAATGTGTCTGTCTGCCAGATATTTTTTATTTAACTAAGAACCTACTGGCTAGTAGATGTTCCCATAATATGTTTCAAATGTTTTAAAAGATCAAATCATTTTGTGAATCTATTGGTTTAATGCTTAGATCCCTCAAAAACTTCTGACATAACTAGTTTACAGGACCAGTATGGAAGAAATAAGACTGGCAACTCACACATACTGGGTTCTGCAAGTTGTGAAGTCCAAAAGTCATGTTAAGTTGTTAGTGACTGTGAATGACATCCTAACCTGGATGGGATACACTTGGACACCCTGTGGTCCCAGCCTGGAATTATATTATATAGGTCTGATAACAGGTGGATGGACACGTGTCATAATGTACCAACACATTGTTTCCTGAACAATACATGTACTGTATAATTACATTAAAATACAATTAATCATTTTTCATCAATAACAAAAGTACATAAAATGCTGATTTACACATTTCTCCTGAAATTTAAAGCGGGGCTGACCATACCTCAAAATACATAGAAAACATGAGTTTGTTTAAATTAGGCCTTTAAATATCTCAAGTGCATTGGTATTTGCCAAATTGTAAAGGTTTCAAAAAGCTATGTTATATGTATATATTATATAAAATACACACACAGACGCATATATATGGCCACAATCAAATGGGACCAAATTACTATAACAGACATGCTAAATACTGTGATAAAGCAGAATATACAATACTGGCTCCCAGGAGGCAAAACCCCATTCTTGGATCATCAGGTGCAAAGCAGAAACCAGGGTGGTGGAGCTGGAGTCTGATTCAGAAATAATTACTGAGTTATTGGAGTTGGAGTCAGTGAAAATGTACCAACTCAAACTCTGACTAAATGTAAATTGTAATACGAGTTAAAATTCCCAATTTTACATATACTGATTTGAGCATTTTTCTTCTAGATATTTTACAAAAATACAGCTTATTTTAAACTTTTAAGTTTAGTCTTAATGTTTAATGTTAGTCAGTGTCTGTAAGTCACAACTATATTATTATAGCCTTCAAACCCTAACTTTTACAGGTTAGAGTGTTACATGTTTCATGCTAGCTATGATGAAGTGCCTTGCATCTTGTGTGCATTTAATCAACATTGTAACTATATTAGTCTAATTACAAATAAAAGAGTTGGTGTCTTAGGTTTTTCTGTACCAACTTCACAGCCCTGATAGACTAACCCCAGATAGGATGCCAGTTGGTTGGTTATAATGATACATTTTAAGGACTTTGTTCCAGCCCCCGAATATTCATGGTCTATGTGGAGTTTGTGCATTCTGCCAGTCTCTGCTTGGGTTGACTGGATCTCTTAAAAAGCTCTGTATGAGTTATGGACGCAAGTAATCTACACCTATGCAAGATTCCAGTCCATTACTGGACACACTTAAAATGCTGGTATTAAGGATAGTATACAGCTATAAAATAATGACTGCTATATAAGAACTTTTTTTTTTTTATTAACATCAGCACTCAAACAAAACACTCACACAAATATGTTGTTCATAATAAAACTGGCACCAAGGTCTAGGTTTCTAACAGATCACTACGCTCATACGGTAAAACGGTTTTGGTTCATACGTTTTCTTAATTTTTGCTTGAGAGACAGTGTATAACTAGAATATCTGTAAGAATGTGAAGTCCCACCTGAATAGTTTTCTATCATAAACAAAAAACGTTTTTCTACAACATTCATAAAAGAGCGGTGCCTATGCAAGAGAAACACACACTTTTAACCGTCCTACTTCTTGTGCTTATAAGGGCACAGCCATTGCTTCAACCCCCACGATCACAATCTCATATAAGCTATAAAAGTATTGTTCTCCATAACTTTTTAAAAATCTGGGAAACCGAAAACCACAAGGAAACATTATTTTTAATTATGTCTGATGACTGAAAACTTATTCACTTTTATACAGCACCTTCCTGGACCTATGAGTACAGGTTTTCAGGCTAGCTAATGTTTTAACAATACAGTAGAGCTAATTCTTACAAATCACGTATGTTTATTTCGATTCCTTGCGAGTAAACTGAAATTTGAAGCATGAAACTTTCTGCACAATTTTTAATACACGTCTTCATTTTTCTCAGCGCAATGTCTATTTTCATTTTGTTTGCCATGTGCCCACTTCAGGATTTTCCTGTGAACTTCTAAATTAGCATGCTGACAATGCGGAAACTCGCCACCCGTCGTATATTACCAGAAAGACAAAGTTCAGGGAAGTAAAGAGTAAATAAATAAATAAATAAATAAAAAAGAACCAGGTAAAATGTGTTACCTCGAACAAATCACCTAGCTCATCTAAATAAAATAAAAATCGCCTCCCGTTTAACATCGACGACTGTAAACAGTGAAGTCGCCGTTTTGGGATTCTGACAAAAATAAACTCGCCTGAACAATACGCCTGTAAATGAGAAAATAATCCATCCATAAGTAAAGTAATGTCTGACACATCAATCGCCATATACAGCACAAGTACAAAACGACTATTACCTAAATGGTTGAGATTATTAGCAGTAACTTTCTCTACAAGTTCAGCTCCACATAATCAAAACACGTGCGATACATAGGTACCGCCATCTTTGACTATGCACGCGCGGCGCGGACTCGATGTGCGTGAACGCGCAATGAGATAAACGGTTGTGAGAAGACATTTAGAAAGGACAGTCGATAAAATTGTGTACTCCTCCTAGACGTTTTAAATATATCTTTGCAGTTGTTAGGCATGTAGTTAACGTTCAACTTTACTGCCTTGTGTAGTTGAAAACTGTAAATGTTAGCCAACTAGAAAAAGGCAAAGTCCAAACTGTAAGTTCACTGTAAGTCATGTTCTGAATTATCAGTCTTGACTACTTTGAACATTTTACCGGATTCGTAAATCCGACAATAATTTTCGACACTAATTACTTATTTGAGACTTGCTTTAGGAAAACAGACATTACGGATTGATTTTTACTTTTTTGGGCACTTTTTCCCGTTTTGTTCATCCGGGCCATCGTGCAAGCCTTGAATGTATTTTAAGCCAATGTATTATTATATAAACGGATTAAGGTGCTTTAAGAGTTGTATATATAAGAATATATACAATTATGGGTTGCCGGACGCCATACACCTCTTTGGCAGAGTCGGTCAATCAAACAGGTGACACATACAGTTTATTAAAGGGAGCCATTCGAGTAACCTCGCGGGCACGCTACGGCCACCGAAGGGGACACACTCCCAGGCCCTTCAAGTCTAATAACACTGAAAGCGTCATATAGGCTATAGCACTGAGTGGCGTGTTACGGACCCAACGTCTATCTACGACTTGGACACCGAGGAGCGGTGATTTCGCAACTAAAAGGGCGCGCATCCCCAGCCCGGCACTGCTCTTTAGAGAAGCGACAACAACGTAATCGGAGTTCTTATTTATTGTAAAAATAACTTCCCGCACCATTGCCAACTTTTCCTCAGGAGAGAAAGTTCCGTCTGTCATTCTGAGATCTGCAAAATCTAGCTAATAGCCGATAGGGTCCAGAACGTTGGACGAGCCCCCAAACAATCAAAGGCGCAATTTTGAATCGCCACTTACTTTAAGCTAAACTTTTTTAGGGGTGTGGGAAGAAAAACAAGTGCGACTAGAAGACAAGTCACAGGGACACGGGAAAAACCCAACATAGAAAACACAGATTGAACCTGGAGGGTGCACTACTGCACAATCATGTTGTTTCATTCTCAGAGTAGTAATTAACTACTTGTTTTGCTATATTTCTAAAGTAGTGACAGTAATTCCATTTTGTTGACGTTAATGTGAAAATATATCAGAATCACTAATTTAAAAAAAATACTTTGATTTATCTGGCTTGAATGCACAAGTATTACAAATCTAACATTTTTCCATACCAGCATCAAGCTACTAAAGTCATTCCATGGTGACCCATAGCGTGTACAGGTTTTTATTGCAACCAATTCCTTAATCAGCAATGCATCATTTATGGCTACAATTAACATTGTGGGCATGACAAAAGCTGTGCTGAAATATTTCCAGGAAAATGAAAGTTTTAAAATGTGAATTAGAAATATGATACTACAGTCTTTTTGTCAGGGTGGAATATTTGAGAAAAGTTCTGTGCAACATCCATCCAGCCATTCAACTATACATCTTCTATACCCACTTATCCAGAGCAGGGTCATGAGGGGCCTGGAGTCTATCCCAGCAAGTAAATGCTGCAAGTCTGGAACCCCAGTCTGCTTGTTGCAAAGCAGCAATGCTCTTGATCAAAATCATGAACTTTACTTTATTTCATTAGCAAATATTCAACAGTTCTATGAAGTAATAGTAAAGAACATTTATGCTAGTAAAGGGGTGCTAATGATACTAAGGAAAGGGCACTACAAGCATTTATACTTTTTCATTTTCATCATTAATAGCTACTTTATTAGACTTTACTTTAAAATTTACAAAAAAGAACACATTTTAATGAACGTTAACTCTTTAAATAGTAAGGTGACAATTAAAATTCATAAAACAAAGGTCAAGAAAGTTTAAGGAAAAAACAGGTAAAGGTTATTCCTACACTTATAAAATGGTTAGAGACACAGATATGATGATGACTAAACAGGTAACAATATGTTTTAACCTTTTTTCTATTTTTTTTTTTTGACAGAAGTAGCCTTTCTGCATTTTGAGGAAGCATGATATGATGGTCCTTCATTGGAAATTTAGGTGTTATCTTGTAATGTAACTGTCAGTCATGACATTACTAGTCCAGCTTTCTCCAGATTAGAAATATTGCAGAGTGAAAGTTGTTTTTAAGATGTGGAATCTTGAAAAGCTCATTCACTGATTCCAAGCATAACTGACTGGGTTGTGGCCAGGCTGTGTACTTAATGTAGGTTAATGGACAATTGCAAACTGGCCAGGTATGATTATGAGTGTAGGTTTGTGCTTGAGTGGGCCCTAGATTGTCATGGCACTCTATCAAGGGCTGTATGCATAGTGGTGCTGGAATTGGCTCCAACTCTTTGTGATCGTGAATTAGAATAATCAGGTGTGAAAATGTTATGTTGAGCTCTACAAATAATTCAGAACACAGCAGCAGGGATCATAACTAAAGTTAAGAAACATGGCCATTTAACTCCAGATCGTAAGTGATTTTACTGACTTCCATTTATTTTAGAAACTATTTTAAAATCCTACTTCTCAAATATAAAGTTATAAATAGTTTTAGACAGTTTGTATTAAAGAGTGTCAGACAATGAATATGCATATCCTAGTTATAGGGTACATCTCAGTCATGTTTATCTTGTGAATTATCAGAAGGCTCTGAGTATCAATTATTAAGTGGGAAGGGCTGATTAAAAAAGTGACCTGTGCTATTCCCATAATATCATTTTCAGAATTCAGTCTACCAAAAAATAACAGTCTGTCATCCCGTAAAAATACTTTGTTTTCTACACTTGCTCTTTTTAAAAATAAGGATCATATAGTTATTAATGATTTGTTTTTTTCATACAAATTAACTTTTCCACATCTTGCTTTTAAGATTTGTCTTATCATATTGGTTATTTAAATCATTGCTTGCTAATAAGTAAACTGGAGGAAATGCTATGGATAAAGCTGACCATTCTTACCATTTTGTCTCTATAGAAAAAAATAATAATTAAAAGGTAGAAAGTGAAATATGTAGTCTTTGTATAAAAACCTATGACAAAAATTTCAAGCTTAACGTTTTTATCAAATGGTCTATACAGTATTTTTTTTATCACAGTATCTTTTTAGCTACAAATGACAAAAAGAATGCCTGTTTAAACAAGAATTAATTTTTCACTGACAATAAATTTGAAATGAAATCCTACAGCTTCCAGGTTTCCCTGTGACTGTAGTTAAGGACCAGTAATGCAAAGAATTAAATGTATAATTTCGTAAATAACGGTAACCTGTTATATTTCTGCTTTGATGTTTGCAAGCAGACAAAATTATGTAAAAGCAAACAAGTATGGAAGCAATTCATCATTGCAATGCTAAAATTGGATTGAGTGGGTTCAGACAATTGATGAATAAATCTGATAAATGGATTTTTCAATGGATGGATGGATTACACCAATAAATATTTTACACAAGCATATCATTGATTGTGTGACTTTGTGGATACTGTTAATTGGTATAGGAGGATTATATGTTTTTTATATAGTGTAGGAGGAAGAACATATCTTAAAGTTTTCACAAAACAAATGTTGAATAACCATTTTGCATGGTAAAAATGAAAAATATACAAATGTACAAATATTGGTTTAACTGATAACTCTAAACTGATACCATATTATTGAGTGTGAATGTGTGTGACTGTATCTGGCAATGTATTATCTTTGGGCCTTAGATAGAATTACACAATAGGGAATTTGAAACTTAAGTGCACTGTATTGGAAAGATATTTAAGTTGTAGTGGACATATCACAGTGCACATCCAGAGATAAACTATATAACAGACTTTCTAACACTATGGGTTATGAGCTACAAGGATAGGTTGAAGGAGTTGAGTCTTTTAAGCAAACAAAAATTAACCTTTGATATGATGTTCCAAATATGAAATTAATTAATATGGTAGACATCACTTGTTAATTTAAAATCAAGTTCTCCCACAAATGTATGAGGACACAGATAATAATTTTTCATAGGTTAATGTTACACTAGCATTATAACCTATTTATTCATACAAAGAACAATTAATAATGTACACAAAAGAAGGTACGAAGTAGCAGTGTAGTAGATAATATTATATTGGGAACTATTATATCTTGACTTAAGAGTTGTTTGAGTTAGTAGTGATTGAATAGCTAGGTTAGAATATGATATATGACTCACCCTTGCTTTGATTGGCATAATAATCCTCACGAGGAATAAGCACGTATAAGGAACAAAATAAAAGGTCACTTGTTAGATCCTGAGAGAGAAAAAACTCAAGATAAAAAAAGCAAAAAACTTAGCATGATAATTAGAAGTGTGATTTTTCAATACATGAAGGAATACCATTTTGAAGTGAAGATTTTTGTTCTAGCTACATTGTTAAAGTACTTTATAAATCAAATTCATTGTGATCTAGAATTGAACGAACCAGGTTAAGTTAATAGATGGATCTTTGAACCAAATTAATTATTTTAATTTAATTTCCATTTAGCACCAATTGAGACCATGAGTTTATCTTTACCAGAATGTACACAAGCAGGAAACACTCCCATAACAACATACTAGTAGATTGGATCAATCTACCTGTAATATTTTAATTTAAATATAAATAGGTTTTCTGTATGCCACAGAGATCTTCATATTGAATTCATGGTGATATAAAATTAGTAAGTTATTAATAAGTTATAAACTTTATGTGGATATGCTGTAAATAAACTGCTCAAAACATTAAAGAAACAGTTTGAAAACACATCAGATCTCGATGGGAAAAAAATCATGCTGGATATCTATACTGATATGGACTGGGTAATGTGTTAGGAATGAAAAAGGATGCCACATCATTTGAAGGAGTTGTAAATTATTAACCTACAGAGGGCTGAATTCAAAGACACCCTGAAAATCAAAGTGAAAAAATGATGCCGTAGGCTAGACCATTTTCATTGCAGCAACTCAAAATCATACTAAGTAGTTTGTATAGCCCCCACATGATTGTATGCATGCCTGACAATGTCGGGTCATGCTCCTAATGAGACGACGGATGGTGTCCTGGGGGATCTTCTCCCAGATCTGGACCAGGGCATCACTGAACTCCTGGAAAGTCTGAGGTGCAACCTGGCGGCGTCGAATGGACTGAAACATAATGTTCCAGGGGTGTTCTATTGGATTTAGGTCAGACGAGCATGGGAGCCAGTCAATGGTATCAATTCCTTCATCCTCCAGGAACTGCCTGCATACTCTCGCCACATGAGGCCGGGCATTGTTGTGCACCAGGAGGAACCCAGGACCCACTGCACCAGCATAGGGTCTGACAGTTGGTCCAAGGATTTCATCCTGATACCTAATGGTAGTCAAGGTGCTGTTGTCTAACCTGTAGAGGCCTGTGCATCCCTCCATGGATATGCCTCCCTAGGCTATCACTGACCCACCACCAAACCAGACATGCCGAACGATATTACAGGCAGCATAACGTTCTCCACGGCTTCTCCAGGCCTTTTCACATCTGTCACATGTGCTCAGGGTGAACCTGCTCTCATCTGTGAAAAGCACAGGGTGCCAGTGGTGGACCTGGCAATTCTGGTATTCTATGGCAAATGCCAATCGAGCTCCATTGTGCCGGGCAGTGAGCACATGGCCCACTAGAGGACGTCGGGCTCTCAGGCCACCCTCATGAAGTCTATTTTTGATTGTTTGGTCAGAGACATTCACACCAGTGGGCTACTGGAGGTCGTTTTGTAGGGCTCTGGCAGTGCTCATCCTGTTCTTCCTTGACCAAAGGAGCAGATACCGGTCCTGCTGATGGGTTAAGGACCTTCTATGGCCCTGTCTCCTGGTATCTCCTCCATGCCCTTGAGACTGTGCTGGGAGACACGGCAAATCTTCTGGCAATGGCACATATTAATGTGCCATCCTGGAGAAGTTGGACTACCTGTGCAACCTCTGTAGGGTCCAGGTACAGTATCACCTCATGCTACCAGTACTGTCACTGATTGTAGCCAAATGCAAAACTAGTGAAAAAACAGCTGAAACTGATTAACAACTCCCTCTGCTACGTAACTGATCAGATCAATATCCCAGAAGTTTCATTGACTTGATGTTATATTCTGATTAAAAAGTGTTCCTTTAATTTTTTTGAGCAGTGTATTTTCAGTGAAGCAGCAGCTTATGGGCCTGACTAATAAACCCTGTTCATATATGTCAACAACAGCACCAATTTATTTTTTTTTTCCTTTTTTATATTTTTATTAATTTTATTTCATTCCATACAAATCAATCAAGTTTTACATGAAGAAAATTTGAGTTAAAAACAAATCGATCCCCATCCCTAAGAGAGAGAGCAAGCCAAACAGCATGAAATTTAAGACCTGTAGACATACCTAAATTAATAGATTCTCTGTGCTTTCTGAGATTATTTTAAAATATTACTGATTAGATCCTGCCATGTTTTGAAAAAAGTCTGTACGGATCCTCCAACTGAGTATTTATTTTTTTCCAATTTCAAATAGTATAACACATCAGTTTCCCACTGACTTAAAAGAGGAGAGTTTGGGTTCTTCCAGTTTATCAGGATAAGTCTGCGTGCCAAAAGTGTAGTGAATGCAATCACAGTTTGTTTGTCATTCTCCACTTTAAGCCATCTGGAAGAACACCAAACAGAGCTGTTAATGGGTGAGGAGGGATTGTGAGTCCAAGGCTGTCTGAAAGGTAATTAAAAATTTTCGTCCAGAATGATGTTAATTTGGTGCAGGCCCAGAACATGTGACACAGTGAGGCTGGAGCTAGTTTGCAGCGTTCGCAGGTTGGATCATGCCCTGGGAACATTTTGGAGAGTTTTAGTCGAGACAGATGTGCTCGATATATAATTTTGAGTTGTACAATTGTATGCTTTGCGCATATGGAGCTCGAGTGAATTCTCTGCATTGCTACTTTCCACTCCTTTTCTGATATATTAATTGAGAGATCTTTTTCCCAGTGACCTCTTGGATCTTTGAAAGGAGGGATTGTAAAATGATTTTATATATTGTAGAGATGGTGTCTAAGTCCTTGAGATTGAGCAATATTTTTTCCAGCATGGATGTGGGTGCAAGATGAGGAAAATCTGGGAGGTTCTGTTTAACAAAGTTCCTGATTTGAAGATAGTGACAGAAATGTGTAGTTGGAATGTTAAATTTGGAATGTAATTGTTCATAGGATGCAAAGACGTTGTCTATATAAAGATCTCTAAGCAAGTTAATTCCAAATTTTTTCCAGATATTAAAAACTGCATATGTTTGCGAAGGTTGAAAGAAGTGGTTCTCTTGCAGAGGTGCCACAGATAGAAGCTTCTCCGTCTTAAAATGCTTTCTACATTGGTTCCATATTCTAAGTGAGTGGAGCACAATTGGGTTATTAGTGTATTGCCGATAACGTATGTTTATTGGAGCACAGAGCAAGGAATACAAAGAAGTACTACAGGATTTTACTTCTATTGCGGACCAAGCCTGCGTATGTTCTTCTATTTGTGTCCAGTTTCTTATTGCCTGTATATTTGCTGCCCAGTAATAAAACTGGAAGTTAGGTAGAGCCATGCCGCCTTCTGCCTTTTGTCTTTGTAGGGTTGCTCTTTGGATGCGTAGATGTTTTGAATTCCAAATAAATGAGGTTATTGCTGAATCTAATTGCTTAAAGAATGATTTATTAATGTATATTGGAATGTTTTGAAATAAAAAAGGAGCTTAGGAAGAATATTCATCTTAACAGTGTTAATTCTTCCAGCTAGTGTGAGATGAAGGGTTGACCATCTGTGCAAGTCTTGCTTGATTTTTTCCATGTAGACGGCAAAGTTTTGCTGATAAAGAGCTTTATGTTTACTTGTGATGTTTACCCCTAGGTATTTAAACTGTTCTGCAATGATAAAAGGTAGAGTATCCAATCTAATATTATATGCTTGAGAATTCACTGGAAAGAGTACACTTTTATTCAGATTAATTCTGAGGCCAGAGATCTTTTGAAATTCTGTGAGTGCTGTTAGGACTGCAGGCACAGAATTTTCTGGGTCCGATATATACAGTACCATATCATCTGCATATAATGAAATTTTCTGTTCCAGTCCTTCTGTGCTAATCCCCTTTATCTGATCAGTATTTCGACAATGTATTGCCAGTGGTTCAACGGCAATTGCAAACAACAGCGGTGACAAGGGGCATCCTTGTCTAGTGCCACGTTCTAGTTTAAAGTAGTCTCAGCAAATGTTGTTGATGCAAACTGAAGCTTCTGGGTTAGTATACAGTAATTTGATCCATGCACAAATATTCCGGCCAAACCGAAACTTTTCCAGTGTAGTAAAAAGGTATTTCTATTCAATCATGTCGAATGCTTTTTCTGCATCTAATGATAATAATATTTCTGGGGTGTTTGATTTAGTTGGTGAGTATATTACATTAAACAAGCGTCGAAGGTTTGAAGATAAGTGTCGGCCCCTAATAAATCCAGTTTGGTCTTGTGATATTACCGAGGGGAGCACTTTCTCCATCCTTCTAGCTATGATTTTAGAGAGTATTTTAACGTTGTTATTCAGAAGTGAAATTGGTCTGTATAATGCACATTGTAATAAGTTCTTATTTTGTTTTGGAAAAACGGTGATTAGTGCTTGGCGAAAGGTCTGAGGAAGAGATTGGTTATCTCTGGCTTCTGTAAATGTTGCTAATAGGAGAGGAGCTAGCTAAGCGGAGAATTTCTTGTAAAATTCTGCAGGGTAGCCATCAGGGTCTGCTGCTTTCCCGCCTTGGAGTGACTTTATAGCATCTAGTAATTCTGATAACGCCAGAGGTTTCTCAAGTTCCTCCGCACTAATAGTGTCTATTTTTGGTATTTGTAATGTATCCAGAAATGCATTAGATTGTGTATTGTCTTCTTTAAACTCAGTAGTATATAAGGATTTATAGTAGTCCCTGAAAGTGTGCATTATATTTTTGTGGTCGACGATCTCAACTCCATTCGCGTTGGTGATTACTGAAATTGCGTTGGGCACTTCTTGCTTATGAATTTGTTGAGCTAAAAGCTTATTAGCTTTCTCTCCATGTACATAATAATGGTGTCTGGATTTATAAATTAGTTGTTCAGTTTCTTTAGTTGTCAAGAGGTTTAGTTCTGAATGTAGAGCCTGCCTTTTCCTATGTAGAGTCTTGCTTGGTAGTCTGGCGTGTTTTTCATCTATTCTAGTAATTTCGCTTTTTATCTCTGCTACTTTCTTGGCTTCAAATTTATTTCTGTGGAAAAGATATGAGATAATCTGTCCTCTTAAGAAAGCCTTAAGAGTTTCCCAGAGTGTTCCTGCAGAGATCTCGGAGGATGTATTTGTCTCTAGAAAGAATTGGATTTGTTTGGATATAAATTCCGTACAATTCTCGTCTGCTAATAGAAGCGGGTTGAGACGCCATCTGCAGGGTGAGTGTATGGGGCTTAGTAATTTTAGCTCCAAGATCATAGGTGCATGGTCAGAAATAACAATAGCATCGTATTCGCAAGATTTAATCATAGGCAAGAAGTTATTATCTATAAAGAAGTAAACAATCCTTGAGTAGCAATGATGTACTGGTGAGTAGAAAGAATATGTTCTTGAGTTTGGGTTTAAAAACCTCCAGGGGTCTGATAAGTTGTGGTCAGTTATAAACTTTGTAATTATCTTTGCGGTGTTAGATGCCGTTCCCCCTGTGGAAGAGGTCCTATCTAAAAGTGGATTTAGAACACAATTAAAGTCCCCAGCCATTATAACTTTATGAGTGTTCAGATTGGGAATGGATGCAAATAAATTTTTTATAAATTCCTTATCATCGACATTAGGTGCATAAACATTAATCAAGATCATTTTACAGTTAGATAAATCTCTCATGACCATTACATATCTCCCTTCAGGATCCAATACTACATCTGATGCTAAAAATGGGACTGTTCTATGTATGAGAATTCCCACACCTCTAGTTTTCTTTGTAAAACTAGAATGGAACATTTGGCCAGTCCAGTCTTTTTGCAGCCGGAACTGATCCTTGCCTAGTAAGTGGGTCTCCTGTAAAAATACTATTTTAGCGTTTAGACCTGTTAGGTGAGAGAGTACTTTCTTTCCCTTTAATTCGTGATTCAATCCTTTAACATTCCAGCTCACGAAATTAACTGTCCCATCATGGAGACATTGACTCTGAGCTTTTGATGTCATTTTATAGTTTAACTGGAAGTGAGACAGCTTCGGCCTTAATTTCCTATTTCCCCTAAAGTTGTTGCCATGTAGCTTATTATTACATTGGTAGTTATAATTATAAAGATTAAGAGGATAGAATAGGTATAGATCAAGCCTGCTCTCTTTCTTTCCCCCCCTTAACCCCCCACCCTCCATTTTTGCCTCCCCAAGTGAGGCTAGAACCCACTTCACACAGTCCCAGTCCTCTGACATACCCAGAGACAGAGCACGTCCAAAGCAAAACAAGCCCCCACGCAGCGGTGTTTTAGGATTAAAAAGACAGAGATATCTATTACCAGTATAGTCTAAAAGAAAAAAAAAAATTTGTGCATTTAAAATATATATAGTCTTCAGCAATCTTAGTGCATTAAGATAATACACCCAGACAATAAACCTGGGGAATAGTGTTAGAAATTTGTCCAAAATAAGCATAATAAGTCTTAATGCAATAATAGCAATAACCATAAACCAAGGGTTTGATGTTGAACAGTCTCGTTTAGGGTAGAGATAAAATAATTAGCAGAAAAAAAAAGTAATTAAGCACAATAAAACATAGACAGATAGGGCCCTAGTAATACTAAGTAATAATGAGAATATATGATGATAAAAACCCGTATTTTAAACAAAAAGATCAGACAGTAGATTATTAGTCCTTGCTATACCATTAACGACCATGACTCACTATTATGTATCAAAATAGTCCCGGGATCAGCTTTCCTAATTCCTTTTCTGCTTCTTCCTTGCTAGCGAAGTAATAGAATTGACTTTGCAATTCAACTTTCAATTTGGCCAGATACAAGAGGCTGTATTTGACGTTGGCTTGCCGTAACTGCTGTTTAATGTTGTAGACATTACAACTGCGCGTTTAGTAGCTGTTGCTGGAGAGAAGTCAGGGAAGATATGAATGCGGTTATTCTCATATATAATATCTTGCTTGTCTCTGAGGAGTGCCATCACCTTTAGCTTAAATGATAATCTTTCAAAGCGAATATTTATTAATTTATTTCTTGTATAGTCCAAAATCACACAAGGAGTGCCGCAATGAGCTATAACAGGCCCCATTTTTTGACTGCCCGCCAGCTTTGACTCCCTAAGAAGACAAGAAAAAAACCCCAAAAAATACCCTTGTAAGGAAAAAATGGAAGTAATCTTGGGCAAGGCAATTCAGAAAGAGACCTTTTCCTAAGCAAGTTGAGTGTGCAAAAGATGACAAAAAATGTGGTTAATACAATACACAAAACAGAACACAAGTAATCCTCTTCACAGTGTTCGATGGGCAATCTATAATTCCAACCTCAGGAATAGAATATAATAGTACAATAGTAATAGTACAAACTACAGAGCAAAATGCAAGAATAGATTATGTCACTCAGTAAATACAGAACTATCACATATGAGGATACTGATTTGTTCAGGGCCCTGAAGACCTTGGCCAATAAGCTGCCTCCCAGCTACTGGCCATTCCACAGCTGAGTCAGTGCTGGGCTGGCCAATTTGATGTAAGGATGCATTTAGAAGATTCCAGTACTCCTTTATCAATGATGACTTTTCCATAGATAGGCAAACAACTTGGCAGTAAAGCAGTGGCACCAAGTGCAACATTTGAGTACCAATAAGAGAAACAGAGTAGGTGAGCATTAGTAACAGATTATAAATATCATATTACTTATCTTTTAGTACTAATGACTAACAACAGATGCAGTATGCACAGCTAATCAGCAGCTCTACTCAGTGTATACTAAAGTGAAGTAGTGAGTCTTCAGCTGGTATTTAAAAGCTGGGACTGAAAGGGGTACCTTTTATAGTAGCAGGAAGACTTTTCCACAGCTTCAGGTCTCTGTAAATAAAAGCTCAACCTCCCACTGTTATTTTAAGAAGCCTTGGAATCATAAGCAGACCAGCATCTTAAGATCTTAATGTGTGCTCTGGTTTGTAAGAAATGATAGTTCAGAGAAGTAATAATGTCCTTGGCCATTTAAGGCTTTATATGTTAAAAAGAGGACTTGCCCTAAACTTAACTGGGAGCCAGTGTAAGGTTTTAAGAACTGAAGTTACGTGTTAAAATTTTATGTGTTAAAAGATCTAGATGTTGTACTGTCTTTGTTTTAATATGTGAATGTATTAGTAAGGGCAGAATGAAATCAGACTTAGATAAGTAGTGATCAGAAATAAATTAATGGAGTAATATTTAAATTTTAAATTTCACTCTGTGAGTTATAATAACATCTAATGTGTGGTTATGATTATGAGTTGGACCATTGACCATCTGACAAAATCCTACTGACTTTAACAAATAAGTAAAACATTTGGTAAAAGTGTCAGTTTTCATATCAATGCGTACATTGCAATACCATCATCAACACTACACAATCATAATTTATAGCCAAATCAGATTAAAGGTTGCCAAATTCAGCCATGGATATTGAATATGGCCCTACTGGTCTGTAGACTACATTACAATTGTGCTGGAATCTGTTTTATAATTGAACATGAGTGCCTCAAAGAAATTTTTAGAAGTGGTTCTTAATTTTGTCACAATATATATTCCAATGCCACCTCCTCGACCTGTATCTCTAGATTTATGAAGGAATGCATATCCATCTGGTGGACATACAGTACCACAACAGCACCATCAGGCTCTTGCAACACGTACATTAATATTTATTATCATGTACTACATTGAGGTGCCT
Source organism: Polypterus bichir lapradei (assembly GCA_026402145.1). Lineage (NCBI taxonomy): Eukaryota > Metazoa > Chordata > Cladistia > Polypteriformes > Polypteridae > Polypterus > Polypterus bichir. The sequence goes on along the minus strand of JANRMT010062807.1, from coordinate 58,090,667 downwards.
TTTCCATGGACCTCTGGGTATGCTTCAGATCTTTGGCTAAAGTGTCATAGAGACACTTTTAGCAGTGATGGCTGGCCAAGTGGAGCCTGGAATGCTATGGGTTTTCTGATGTTAAATTTCTCCAGTACAACATGAGGAATCAGCAGTTTATGCACAAGGTAGGAACCAGATCTGTTACTACAGGTAATGCAGGACACACTCAGAATGCACCTCTACATATACTTATTCAAACTAAATGTAGAGTATTAAACTATCCTAATTTAACATCTTAGGGGTGTGGAAAGAAATGTAAATGATAGGAGAAATCCTTCATGGAGACTAAGATAAATATATGAACTAATCACAGAAAGGAATCTAACATGTACGTACCTTTAAAAGCATGAGGCTACAACAACAATAACAATATTTATATGACGCCTTTCAATACAAAGTATAATTCAAGGTGCTTTACAAATACAAGCAAGTGTCAACAAAGAAAAACAATAATTGAATAAACTAATTATACTAAAGGTCAGATGATCAGTGGGAAGAGGAAAAAACTCCAGTGGAGAAAAACCTCTGGGGTTTTGCGACCAAAAGCCTGCCCAGGCCTTTATATTTAAGATACAAAAATTAATAACAGGGACAGGCAACCAGTGCAGATTATATTAGGGACCTCAATGTACTTCCTTCAACCAACCTCATGGAATTTCGTCCAGCAGGTTGTAGCACTGCACCACCACCAGATACCCAGAAGAGAAAACAAAAGACAATTTGATTAGTCATGAATTTAACAAAAACCCAGATTAAAAAAGAAGGTTTTAAGATGTGATTTCAGCAATTGCACCATGTTGACCTGACATATCTATTTAGGAAGATTATTCCATATCTTTGGAGCACATGAACTGAAAGCAGTTTCACAATTTCTTTTACAGTATGTTTTACTCTCAGAATAGCAGAGAAAGCAGACATTGAGCATCTATGGTTACCATTGAGGATGACAGGGGACAAACATTCCAGGGTATGTGAAAGTGCAACATTATTCAAAGCCTTATAAACAATTAACTGTATTGTAAAATTGATTCTGAAAAATACTGACAGCCAGTGTAAAGATACTAATTCTGGAGGCTGAACTGGTGATCCCACTTTTTCTGTTCCAGGGACGTGTGAAAATACCATAGGGTTTTATTACATATACTGTATATATATTTTTTCAAGGTGCATATTACCTTCTAGGTGCACATACTGTATTTTGGGGTTCCTCTTCACATCCAATCCTGAAATATTATTAAGGTATATTCAGGGAGACAACCAACAAGGCATTTAAGACATGGAATTTAATTTTGAAGGTCTATATGCTTAAAACTCTGGTTATTTGCACACAGTTATAGGGTAATTTGGTTGTTATTGAAATATTTTGGTTTGTTTGGCATGTTATAATGCTAAGCAAGCAATGTGATCCAGAGTAATGAATCAGTTTATTACATTTAATGGAAATCATAATAATTGGATAAACAGAACTAAACTGAAAAGTAGTATTTAGTCACTGTTGTAAATTTCCAAGTGATCTCTTAATTTACTGTGAATAATGTGCATTAATGTAGGCAAGCGGTATTTTTAATGACATTTTAGTTTTAATTAGATTTAGAATTTTAACTTGTCAATTCAGTTTAAATTTGATGTGTATGTTTAACTTGTCATTAAATATTGTACAGCAGCAGCTATGAGAAAACAAATTAAATGGATGTACCTGTATTTCATAGTTAAAGATACTTTTGTCTGGGTTGAAATATATACCTTAAAAGTAAGAAAGCAGTATACCCCACCCACCTTGTGTGTTCTGCTCTTGCTATGTAACCTGCTGTGGCCTATTCCCTCTTTCACTTAGACATGCTGACCTTCTTGATTTTTTGATGCCACATACCTACTTCTTTTTTGATTTCTCTCTCATATTTTACAGTTATATCTTTGCCTTCTTACACTATTTTATATTAATTTAAACAGATATATTTTTTTTTTTTTACTAGACTTTCAGACTGCCCTAGGGAACTACTTGCTTGCTTTACTCTTCACTTCAGTTTTCCCCTGTATCCTATAATTAGGAGCCATGCATATAAGTGCACAGAACTCTATTCAAATTGCAGTGCTCCTTTTCAATGCTGTCTCATGTGGAGATAAGTACCTCAAACATTGTAATAAATTGAAGTAAGAATATCTATTTTTATATATAAAACTGTATCAGTAATATCAAACATGCAAGTGCAATTATATTTTTTATTTTTCTTTTTAAAACTTGCTTTGTTCTTTTGAGGGTTGTGGGGGGTGTGGTGTATTCCAGCTGTATTGGCATAAGGCATGAAGCAACACTGGATTGGGCAACATTCCTTTATGGGATACTGTCACACCCGCCTGTCCAGTTCAGAGTTGCAGTTAAACTAACATGAATGTCTTTCTGATGTAGGAAGAAAACAAGAGTATCAAGAAGAAAAAAAGAACATGCAGATACACAGATAGTGATAAAGCAGGAATTCCAATTGAGTCTAGTGGAGCTCTGAGGAAGTGAACAATTACTTGTATAATACACATCAAACATACACTATAACACATGCCAAATGTTTGGTAGCAACTGAAAAGAAATAAATACTATTAAATCATTTTATGGTTTGAATAGATTGCTTGACTTGAACCTACAAGTAACTTACCAGCTACAATCTTTTTATTTTTTTTTCTAAGTTAAATACAGTAAGTTTAAGGAAAAACATACAAATGTTGATATGCTTTGGAAAATGACAGTGCTTGGTGTAGACGGTTTGAAGGTTCGCATTCAATTCCTGAGACTAATATACTCAGCTGTAGTTATTATTTCTGCATCATCTGAGACCACAGGACTGCAGCAGTAGTAGGGATGTGGATGAAAGGGAAATGCCATAAAATACAGACACAGCCGAACAGAGCTCATTATAATATAAAAATTGTATAATTGGGAACTGTTCCTTTGAAAAATGATGGGTACTTTGGAAGGTTCTGCTAATTAGAAATATCATAATTTGAATAGTTTTGCTTGTTTTCACTTCTCAGGTAAAATTTTGCCTTGTTGTTGTGTTTTTGACTTTGTTATTAATTTTTTTGTTATTCTGAAGAAAACAGTTTGTGTTCTGTTTGTCACTGTAATTTTGTGAAAATTTTGCACAGCCGCAGATATGTTGTTTGTTGGTGGTCATGTGACACGGAGGTCATGTGGTAAATTGTGTCATTGTTCCCAGCAAATACAAGATGGCCCTACATAGTGCTCAGTATCCAAGTTTTGCTTAAAAAGCTTAAAATCTGTTTGTTACGGTGGAAATTAGACAGGTATAGGATCATCAAGGGTGAATTATAAACGAATGCCAACCCACAATCACAGTAAATTAGTTTATGGACTGTTGACTTCTATAAAAGGCAAACTAAGTTGGTCTAAGAAAATATTCAATTATCAACTTTTAGTAGGTGTTTAGGGCAGATTTTGTCATAAATATGTTGATGCAAGTACCTGAACTTAATGTGTCACAAAGAAAGTTATTTGCTTCCTGATTAAATAAAAATGTCTGAATCAGACTTAAGAGTTGGAGGATCTAGCAATTGCTGTTAGTTAAGATATAAAGATATTACTGTATGATACATTTAGTTAAAATTTTGAAAGTCATATGGGGAACATCAAAAAGACAGGTTAATTCTGAATGTTGATAATTTATAAACATTTTACTTGTTTGTTTTTTAAACAAATCAGGGCATTGGGATAGAAGGTGCTGTGGCGGGTGGCCGGGTCTCATACCCGGCCAGGATGGCCCTTCAGAACTGGATCTGGGGGAACACCCATGGGCTTCACCCTATGTTCCCCGTAACACTTGGTGGCAGCCCCCCACTGGGTTACATCAGTGCCACAATGGTGGAACACTGGAGCTCATCCCTGTTGGACTCCATGGCCACCGCCCGGGGGAGCTGCAAGGCTTAACGAGATCTGGTGGGCTGGACTGCAGCCACACTAGGAAGTGCACCCTGAAGTAGGTCAATGAGTACCTGGAGTACTTCCAGGGCTGCTATAAAAAAAGCCTGCAGCCACTACTCGAGGAGCCAGAGTTGGGAGGAGGGAGACAAAGCTTGGCGAAGAGGAGCAGTGGAAGAAGAGGAAGAGGGTTGTGTTTTTGCTTGTGGGACTGTGTTGTGCCTGTGGGGACGGGGAAGGCGTTGCCCATAGGTGAAGAAATTGAAGTAAAACATTTATTTGTTTTATCAGTGTGCCTCCCACATCTATCTGTGTTGGGTCAGGAGCCAAAATAGCGCCTTTCTGTTACAGTGTTTAGAAACATTTTAACAGTTAATTTGTTAACTATTTATTTTCATTTAGAAAACTTGTGAATTATGGAACATTTAGAATATGAAAGGGTATGCAGGTTTAATTTTGGAAATGGTCAAATAAAGTCTACGCTGTTTAGTACTTATGCAAGGTAGTGGGACTTAATGTACACTTGATACTTGTTCTCTCCAATTTTGACATACAAATTGCATAATATACATTTTATATATATATATATATATATATATATATATATATATATATATATATATATATATATATATATAAATGTTGGAACTGTGATACCAAAGTAAGCTTGTTCATAAAGCAGCCGATGTGAAGTATCTCCATAAACTGTACTGCATAGATCATATTATCAGAGTTGTCACTCACAATGGCTGGTTCTTTTTCTTTTATGATCCATTCATCCAACTGTAATAAGCATTAGCACTAGATCCTTATTTTAAAACACTTCCTTTTTGTATGTGGGGGAAATGTGAGGACACATTTTCAAGGCTGATTAATGTGACTATTACACATGAGCCACAGCAGATATGTGTAACTTGTAGAATTATAGAAAGACACAAGTCTTCCCACTGTATCCTTAATTTTGTCTAATTGAAGATTATTTTAAATGTTCAATAGGAGAATAAATTTGGCTAACAGTTTAGTTGAAGGGTGTTTACATGGTGATTTATAACACATGAATAGGTTATTGAATAACATTTATTATTTAAGAATCAATATTTGATCATTTTATAATAATATTATTCACAAGATGATATAGATGTTTTTAAAGTAGATGCCATTATAATTTATTAAAACAATGAGCCCTCAATAACATGTATGAATTCTGATGTGGCGATACATATGTTAGTTAGATTATGGTGAATTTTGAATGAGTGAAGTACTATGAAAAAGTTTTTTTTTTTTTTTTTTTTTTTGTCTTTTTTAATGAGCAATGATATTTTGTTCCACATTTTCCAAATAGTAATGTTAACTGTTCATTACTAATAAAGTATTTCTTCTTAAAAGCCATTCCATGCTTATGCATATGTTACGAAGTCATGTAGATGCCCTTGAAATGAAGTGTTACTGAAATTTGTCACATTATATTAATGTTCCCTATGCATTGTTAAGTAATCTCTAAAAAAGCCACAACTTCAAATATATCAGTGCACGTTACTTCATTCAATACAGAATCAATATCAAATCGAATCAGGGTATTGTGAATCAGAATCTAATTTGGACATCACTGCCAATACCCAGTCCTATTGTCAAACCCACTAAAGCTAATTCAGGATTTCAGTGGATCAGAGCCTACCCTTGCAGAACAGGGTACATGACAGGAAATATTTTGGACAGGATGATAGTTCATGGCAGGGCTCACACATGAATAACCAAACTTACTTGAATTGGGGTCAGCAATCCACCTACCATACAAATTTTGAGGATGAAAAAATTGAACCCATGCAGAGAAGGGGGGACTCTTCAAACTCTGGAATATAATGCCTGGATGTAAGATTGAGGCAGCAAAATTAAAAATATTATTATTGCAGTAAAAGTTGGGGACAGTGTTATTCTCGTATATCTTACCGAGTTACTGTTATGACTTGATTTTTGAGTACAGTCAAAAAAACAAAAACATTGTGAGGCCTCTAAAAGACCCATGCTCCAGGTGCCAGGACTATCCTTAGCTGGTGTAACCTCAAACTGCACAGGCAGGCTTCAGCTTATACAGGCCCACAAAAAGGAATCTGGCTTCAAAATTTCAAAACACGTTCAATGTCCTTTAATATATATAAATAAGCCTTCAAGACAGAGGAACTGTCAAACTTCTGGCTTGAATTACAAACACAACAAAAAATCTTTTATCAATAAAAATATTTATTTGAAAAGCACAAAAAAGGAATAGAAATGGCACAAAGAAAAAATAAAACAGGAAGGTTTACCTAAAAAGGCAACTAATAAAAAATAAACTCTCAGAAACGGAAAAGCTTCTGAGACCATAATTTTCATTTTAATATAAAGAATGGGGTTAGTCCCAGCAGCAGCGTTGTCAGGTTAGCCTTTTCAGTGTGGAAATGATGTTTTAACTGTTATTTCTTTGTAGAAGCATGCTGACAAAGCCCTACACAAACTCCACTGGATTTAACATTGAATTTATGGCTGAAAACCCAAAGACAGGTACATCTGGTTAACTGACAATTTTAAATTGGACCTGTGTAGATATATTGTGTTATTGGTCCTTATAATGAAAGAGCTCGCTGTTCAGGCCTGGTTTATACCTTTACTCTAGTGTTGCCAGGACAGACTCTACCCCTTTGGACCCAACTGAATTTTGCAGATTTGAGAATGTTTTTTTACACCTTATAAACATTTTATCATGATGCTGTCTTTTATATACCAATAAAACTGATGATGACTCTACTGTGACATTTTAATTCTTACTGCCAATCTTCCCCTGTGTACATTCATTTTGTTAGATTTTTTTAAAATATTCACGTAAACTAAAGTATTTTGCTACTTTGAATGAATTGATCATGTGCTTTGTACAGCGCCACGTAAAGCTGAATTCTTTATTAGATGCTGTGCACATTTACTGATACTGTATAGCCGTATCAGGATTTCCACATAATTGTAATAACTCCAGTCCCGAACACTAAATTGGATAAAGCAAGTCTGAGAATGTTAGTGAAGCTCTTCTCTTTGCTCATGTTATGCTCGTCTTGCGATATGGAAACCAAAACCTTTCACTTCAAAAAGCACCAGTCTATGCTGCTTGCATGCTGTGTGTGCGATGTATTTTAAGCAGGATGAGACGAATAGACGGGTCAGGCTGCTGGTTTTGCAAAACAGATGAGAAAGAATTTAATGAGACGCTCTGACCCTGTACGTAGTCTTTTATGAAGGCGCAGGCAGTAATTATCACGAAATATTTGGCTGCTGTCACTGCTTATGAACTGGATGAAAAGTACATAAAAGAGCTGAACGACTTCACCTTTACAACACCTGCAGTGTCTATGGATGTCGAAACCTGTCCCGGCTGCCTTATGTTTGCAAATAAGCAGTTTTGCTCTTTGCAAGGTGTTCCAACAGACTTAAGTAAAAGTAACTTCTCTGAAACTGTCTGTTTCTGAAAAGGTGGTATAGTTATGAAATATGACCAGGCAGTTAAAGATCGGACAGCAGATCGCTGATCGTCGAGGTTACGTATCTCTAGGGTCGACCCCACCAACCCCCCACAACGCTCGGAAAAGCGGAAGCTGCACTTGAGTTGATGCGCCGGAGCACATGGGGCAACCGCCAGCCGGTTCCCCTCCTCTCGTGTTTCGTGTGCGCGCGTGTGTCTTGACCGCTTTCCTCGCGGAGCCTCTGGTTGTCATGCCAACCCGGCTCTAATCCGGAAGAGAGTAGAGCGGAGCCGAGTCGAGTTGAGGTGCCCAAGATGGCGACGCAGGGGCCGATGGCGATAGCGATGCGGTTGCGGAACCAGCTGCAGTCCGTGTATAAGTTGGACCCGCTACGGAACGAGGTGGGTTGGTGACGACCTGGTGTAAGGACGGGAGGGAAGCTGAGTCTCTGTCCGGCCTAAGGGACCGGGAGTGTGCTAGAGAGCAGCCGGAGCCGGGCGGTGTGGCAGCTGCGCAGGCGTGACGGGATACTCGCGCTAGGAAGCCTAGCCGACCAGCCGGACCCTGCCGCTGTCAATTTGCGAACTATGCTCAGTGTTTCTTTGCCTGCCTCTTGATGTCTTTCTTTCTCACGGCTAAAGTTCAGAAAGAACCTGACACCTAAACTGAAAGTATTCGGCGCTCCTTTCTCGTGCAGAAGCTACTCGAAATAATCGGCATCACGAAGAAATGTTCATAGTTGACTGTGAACTGGAAAGACGCCTTTCGACTGAACAAAAAAAGAAACGGAGGGGCTCGCAAAAACATGTATTTGCTGTACTATCGTGGGGCGAATGGGGTTTACTTGCGATCAAGCATATATGACAGGTACATGAGTAAGTAGCGGTGCTTACGTTCGTCAGAGTAGCGCGACTGTCAATAGTTTCTTGCGAGACTGGATCGCGAGAAAGAGAGGTGTGAGACTCCTGCGATTACAGATAAGGATGACGCGTCGGACCCTGTACTTAACCTCCACGGGAAGTAACTCGATCATCCCTTAAACGTACTACATCGTGACATGCTTTGAGGAAAAAAAACATGCACGAATACACGTGCTATACACATAGATATAAGATTGCTTTAATAGACTTGCTTTGCGTCTCCTAATTCAGTGAAGACTCTCACGCTGTGTTTAAGCAGTTCACTATCATGCGGCGCCCGTAACTCGTCAGCGAGCTGACTAGCCCCTCGCAAGCAGAAGAAAGCGAAACCAAGTCCCGCGAATACTATAACACAACCCGTGCGGGAAACAGAAACCAGAATGCTACTGTTAGAATATTTTAGAAGGTTCTTGTACAGTGGTTGATGTTTAAGCAATAACTTGAAATTTCTCTGCAATAAAACCGTGACAAGAATATTTTAGAAGGTTCTTGTACAGTGGTTGATGTTTAAGCAATAACTTGAAATTTCTCTGCAATAGAACCGTGACAAGAATATTTTAGAAGGTTCTTGTACAGTGGTTGATGTTTAAGCAATAACTTGAAATTTCTCTGCAATAGAACCGTGACAATTTCGATCTGTGCTTAACCTGGATTATATCCACGGGAGTAATGATCACATATTTTAGTAAAAGGACTGTAACGTGACATTCTAATGTCCCCACCCATCTCCTTTGAAGTTGGGTCCTCTGTTCATTTTAGTCACTTCTCTTTTTTTAACTTAAATAAGTTTAATTCTGTACAAGGTGCCATCTTTTGTATTAGAATACTATACATTTTCAGCTGTTAGATGACGCAGCGTACTGTACTATGAAAATACTTCGAGGAAAAGTAAACAGTGGGTTAGGTGGCCTGTCAGCTCCTGGACTCCGGTTCGATTTGTGGCAGGGGGGTGATTTGTGCGGAGTTAACCATATACACAACAAACTAAGGACACGCTGTTAGGAAAATGGACAGTTCTGCATCAATGTATGTTGGTTTTAATGGACGCATATGTGTGATTGGGGTCATTATTGTCACGTGCACAAAATACAGTTAAATTCTTACTTGCATGATACTGTCCTGCGAAAACTTGTCGTTTTGTTTATTTTTTTTTTGCCCCATTTGCTCGGTGTTAGTTGCACGTTAATAATAAATAATAATAATTCTTCGCATTTATTTAGCGCTTTTCTCACTACTCAAAGCGCTCAGCAATTGCAGGTTAAGGGCTTTGCTCAAGGGCCCAACAGAGCAGAGTCCCTATTGGCATTTACGGGATTCGAACTGGCAACCTTCCGATTGCCAGTGCAGATCCCTAGCCTCCGAGCGTTGTGAACTTTCCCTGCAACCTTGATGTGCAATAGCGCATAAGTGGTTGATTGTTGAGTCACAGTTAAAACATTTTTGTGCTAAAAATTATTAGCTTATAGCATTTGGGAATATATTTAGAAATAGAACTGCGACATGGATGGATAGGAATAGATAATACAATATTTTCGGTTCAAGTGAGTGTGTGTATATGCAAACTTACAGAGACTGTATAAATGGTAAATTATGTAAGGTTGTATTATGTGAGGCTGTATTCATTGTGCAGTGTTGTTAATACGTAGCATTAAGAGAATGTAATTTTTGGAAAAGTATTTTGATTGCATTATTTTATAAACGTTGTGTAGTTAATCTGCAAATGTTGTTGTTGGAGTTGTGAGATATTTTAAATTAACTTTAATAACTGTAAGCACGGAATTTTGGTTTTATTGTTAGATCAGTCAATGTCTGTGCGAAAGTTATATGGTGAATCATGTTTGCTAAACTAGTTCTTCACTAACCAATGTAGTACATAATAAGGCCAGCATAAATCAGGCCCCAGTATAGACTGTAACAAACTGGAGTTTTGTCCAGGTATGACTTTGTGAAGTGCTTACTGCTACCAAAGTAGGCCCCTGCTCTGAAAATAAATGGCAAGAATTAGAAGGGTGCGCTGTGCATGTGCTTTCAGTTTACAGCAGTAGGAGTGGCAGGTTAGATTTTGGCAGAAATTTGCCACTCTGTTAAAATGGTATCATAAGTTGCGACAGCCTTTCTGTTCGATTTGATTGTATGTCTTACCTGGCAGGCTGTGTGTGCTTTTGATTCAGTCGTTAGGGCGACATCCATCGAATCTTTGCTGGAGGTCGCGCCTTTCAAGTGCTCTATGACATTTTTTGCTTAATTCATTAGATGAGCAGTGGTATTTACATCGTGAACGGGTCATGTTTTATGTCCTTTTATTAACTGTATGTCCGCTGCGATGTGTTTTCATGCCAACAACTGCATTAACTGTTTTAGTGTTCTGCCAGTTGTATTGATTTTAAAATAAATAAGCATTTTTATGTTTTAGTTTTGATTTCGGTGACATTGAAGAGGGAGCCCATTCGCGATCCCTTAGTAAGTTTGTTTACAGGAGTGGAGCTCCTGGTGTTTCCGTTTAGAATTTGAATGCGTGCTTAAGGAGAGTTGCGCCGCGATCTCAGTGATACACGCTTGTTGTGCGCTTTCAACCATGACATTTATTTTGAAAGCCTATTAGACAATGTTATGTTGAAAAGGTTACACCCCACATTGTAGAAGATCAGGTGGTCTAATATCAAGTAAAGCAGATCACGTGTGCATCTACGTGTGTAGTATTTAAGGAATATAGTAACCAATCGAATTTGTAACAGGTTCAGCATTGAAAAGGTTGTCATGTTAAAACGCTCATCTTGGGTTTGGGCTCGGCCCCATTGTCTTTAAAATCAGTTTACCCGTGCTTTACATCACGTAGAGCTTTGGGCAGGAGTTAGTCGCTTAATTGTTGTTGCAGTCGGCATCTGAAACGACCAAATCGATTCATAAGTCTGCCGAAACGCACACTCCCCAATCATCCCGGGATGGAAAAAATAATTATCTGCTACAGTCTCGTCTTCGATGTAAAAGCTTTAGAGGAAGCGATTGCTCTGTCCCCAAGCGCAATCATCCCTGTTTCTCTCTTTGGTCGGCCTTCAGGAAACTGTCACATAGAGGCGCTGACAAAAGTCTCCACGTCTGCGCTCAAATCCCGTTATCTTGTCTGCCCTACCAGCTTTGGTTCGTTTGTAACCACCCGAGATCACGTGTACGTGAAACAAGGCAGGCAGTATAGAAGGGAGTGAGCGATTCTGAATGAGTTAGTGCGCTCTTCGTAGCTATCGGCATCATAAAAGAGAGAGAAATTCAGACGCCGCTAATACTCTTCTTATGGATCCAATAACATTTGCGATGTTACCTGTTTTTATTATCATTTGTGTTTGCACTTGTTTTAAGCTACCTTAAACTGAAGAGTTTGTTTTTGAAGATCCACCCATCCATCCGTTTTAAATGAAACTCCTTTTATCTTACATTAGTGTCACGAGTCCTCCAACTCCTTTTAGTTCAAGTAGATCGGACGACTGCGCTGTGTGTTTGTGCGAGGGGCTTAGGGCAGTGTTGGGAAGAATTAATTAATTTCTGGGCAAACTCACACACGTCAGGTCAGTTTAGTGCTAACCTTAGCTAACATAGAGGTCCTTAAAAGGCGAGAGAAAGACTGGAGTAAAAAAAAAACACCTAACATGCACTTGCTTTTGTGTGTTTTGTTGTAAAAGTATAATGTTTAAGCTTTTAACTTCTAATGAACCATTTCATGGTCGTAATCCTAGCGGTACTATATTGCCTAACATTTTTCTGCTACTTTACATTCCAACCAGTTTGTTATAATAGAGGCCAATTTATGCTTTTAATTTTAATAGCATGATTTCTGCTGTATTATTCCAATTAGAAATACACAATATTATGTTCCATATTTTAGGAAATAGTGAAGATGAGCATTTCTTAGTCAAGTGAATTACAGTAGTCTCTTTTTTTTATACTTGTATGCATTTTATGATGAAGTTGAACACACAGATTCAACTGTTCATAATGCTGAATTACCTTATCGTTTGTGAATTATATTCATATTTGCCCCTGATCCACAACTCAGATAAATAGTTAAAAACTCAACCATTGAATCATGTTAAACAAATTATACCCATTATTTGAGCATATAACCAGTGTAATTTTTCACATTTTTTCTTAGTGTTGTTATTCATTGAGAGTAAGGTCCAGTCATTTCATATGCTACCATTTATGTTCATTTAGTTTTTTTTGCTTCCTTTCTGGTGCACTCTTAAAAATAGTGGTTCTTTAATTACTCTGTAGTGTTCTTTACTGTGTTGCATGGTTCATTGTAGAACTATTGCTTGACAAAGTTCTGGGAAGGTTTGTTTGCATATGAAGCTGGTTCTTTATGCTTTGAAAAACTTCCTGCTATGTAGGAAAAACTGAAATCTTTAATGTATAGTAGGCTACCTAGAAGGGCACAAACAGATTAAGAAAACTTGGACTTAGCCTGTGCTATTAAATGTATGGGGTAAGAGTTCTTTAAAATCAGGAAACCACTTGTATTTCACAAATTTGTTACCATCTATTCATGGTTATTTACTCTATGGAGCCTGTTACAGATCTAAATAAATAAAGGTTCTTTCAAGATAGGTCCAGTTGCAGACCTCCACAGCCCCATGATTCAGTAGCTCTATCAGACAGCCAGTTGGATTGCAGGTTTTTTTCACTTTGTTTACTTGATCTTGATAAGCCTCCCCTAACCCTAATCTTAACCATAGTGCAAGCAGGCTTATCAGTGACATAAAAAGTGACAGCCTCCTCAATGAAGTGGAGCCACAGCTAAAGTCTACTGTATTAGTTCATTCTGGAACCTTCATAGGGATAGGTCTTTTGGGAACCAAAAATGGTTCCCCTATGGAATTGCTCTGAGGAACCACTGTGGCACCTTTATTTTTAAGAGTTTGCCTCTAAAACTTCCTTCTATCTCCGGGGGCGGTGTTCTGCAGTTTTTGGTGATTACTACAGTGTGGTGTTCAAAAATACCAGCTTACCTTATAGTTACTTTACATTTATTCATTGTTCAGTCCTTTCAGATTTGTGCTTGGATTGCTGTTTGCCTGTGGGTTTAAAGTTATTAATAAAGCTTTTTAAATTGGAATAATGAAACTGTTTAGTCTAAATGTGATCACAAACCCAGGTTAGACAAGGCTAGTAGTATTAAAACGCTTGTATCTTTTTAAGCAAATAAATAGAGCTTTCAGATGATCTGGCTTGGTTCCACAAAATACCCTGTTGTGTTTCTTTGCTGTGGGGTCATTTTCTTTTCTCTCAGTTTTTCACTAATTTTAAATCTACTTTTGTAACCAATAAATGAGCAAGTTATGAATATTAGTAAATGTCTGTCTCTGTATATGAGTTTTTATTTATTTGCAGTGTTTTATCATTGTTTGTTGTAGTTGTAGAATTTACCTTGTGTATAACCTGTTTATTTTTCAGCTGGTAATATCTTCATTCTTTAAAGATCACTGTAATAATGATTTGAGCTTATAATAAAGAAGGTGAAATGTTGTTTAATATGTTATGGTAGGCAAGATTTTGGTCTAATGGCACATACCTAGTTCGCACAGCTTTGCTTTATTGATCACTGATATGTTTTAATCTGTTCAGTGTAGGCCAGGCAGCTAAAAATATTAAATGTGATTTTTTTTTTATTTAATTTTATTAACACTCAGTGTTTATTCATTATGGGATCAAAAAACTACACTCATCTCTGTTGAATTTAAAGAAAACCAAAGTTCGCCAAATAGGTTCTTTTAGTTTAGGAAATAAATTAACAAGAATTAAAATAAATGGGGTTCCCTTTCATACTCAAAGTAGGTGCTTCTTATCATGTTGGCTACAAGGAGAATATTTAGCCATTGCAACCCTCCAGGACAAAATGTGTCCATTCCTCTTCAAATACAGTAATTTTTGGAAGTGGTCTATAGATTATTGAGTCTTTGGCATCTTGGACACTTTCTAGGGTCTCTCCCAATATTTCATTCCATAGAAGATGGGAGGAGGACAAGTAGCATAGGAGCATTTAGGACCCTTAGGTGTAGAATCATTGTTAAGATCAGCAGGGCTATTATTTTTAGGTTGCAAGGGCATACTATTTGACTTTTTACCCCAGAAATAGCCCCAGGTAATGGATTAAAATGATATGTGCTAAATGTGGCATAGTAAACATATGCAAGAGGAGGAACAAAGCATCCAGTGTATGAAAGAAGACAGTAGGATATTTGGCATTTAGTGTAAGATGTTCTGTTGCCCATTTTTGGTGATCCAGGTAGCTTGTATAGGAAGGCAAAGAGAACCTTTAGGTCTTTTGTTTTTTATAATGCTGTCTCTCTCTGTCTTTCCCTCTCATTATCCTTATTTCTTGCTTAGGGTGTGGGGCTATGTGTTTATTTGTCTAAAAGATGCAGAGGGATACACTTCTGTACTGGAGATGTAAATGGTAAACACTATAATTCAGTTAATGGTACTGACAGTTTTAATTCAGTACTTGGACTGCATTGAATTTGTAATACAAAATCCATTTATTGATTATCTTGAAATTAGTATTGGTTTAGTAATTTTTTACTGTTTTTCTTAGTCTAAGTTTTATCACTTATCACTTAAGTAATTCATTTCATGTATACAATCAGAGCTTGAAGTTTGGCACAGGATTCCATATATCTTTCAAAAATTTACTGATTCTCATAAATTCTAATTTTAAATTTTTGAATTTCCCACACCTTTTTATTTTGTAAGTAATCTCTCTTGCATGTTGCAAAAATATCCAATGTCTTTTTTTAAAATGACTTTTTTAAAATTGTCCCTAATTTACTAATTAGGAATTAATCTATTTTTTTATTGTTCATATTTTATTACACTCGCATGCATAGGATGGCAGTATTCTGAAGCGGTTGCATTTGACAGAACATGCAGCTCCAATAATTGGCAATCTGATCTTCTTTTCAGTGGTGCTGCACAAGAGTGCTGCAGGCTGTGGCTGAGGCTGTGGCTGGTGCTTGATGCCCTTTGTTTAAACTGTGTTTTAGAAAAAAAAAAACCTGACCAAACTTGGTTAAACTGAAAGCTAATAAACAGGCTGAAGTATATTTTTCTGCCCAAAATCAATGCAAAAATTCAAAAAATTACTTGGATTGCTGGGTGAAATTGTATTCAGTTTTTGTCTTTTTTATTTGACAAGCTGACTGCTGCCAATTTGTGACAGTGTTGTGACACTTATTTCTTTAGACTGTTTGCAGTTGAAGGAGTGCCTTGAAACTATGAAACTGAAAAGCAAAATCAGCAACACACATAAAGTAATCTTCAAAGGCAACTTTCATTAAAATCAGCTGTAGAAATACCCATGGCAAAGGCTGGCACTACTTAAGGGCATTTCATTAGAAAACTAAAACATGCCTTTCCCAATTATACCATAGTTCAATTTTACATTCTTTTTGGTCTTTTAAAAATGTACATTGGTTTTATGGTACTCTCAAGCCAAATATGTTCACATTGGCAAGCTAATAATAGTCACAGTCATCCTTAAAACTGCTTACACCAATTCAGAGAAGCAGAGTGAAATAGCTTATTCTCCCAGTACTTGGTGCAATGAAAGCAAAAGGCCTAGACATGGTACCAGTCCATCCTAGGATCTACACACACACACACACACACACACAGACTCACACTGGGACTATTTAACCAAACCTGCAATACTTTGAGAATTTGGGAGTACCCCAAAAAAAAAGCACAGAGACACCAGAAGAACATGAAAATTCCACTTAGACAATCATTTGCTATATTTGAACCTTGTTCATGGGTCTGTTTAGTGACATTGCTCATCACCATACACTACTGTGCCATCTAAGCTAAGATTGTATTAATTTTATTTTTATTAACCTCTAACCAACTAACCTTTTTAACTAACATCTTAAATTTCTACAATTTCAACAGCTGGTAAACACAAGCATTTGTAGTAATAAAATGCATTGCATCTGCGGTGGACTGACACCCTGCCCGGGAATTGTAATTACAAATTGTAATTTCTACAAATGTTTGTGCTGCACCATCTGTTGGAGTGACAAATGCAATGCATTTTATTACTTCATGCATCACAAAATACGTTCCAATAGACGGTGCTCTGCAAACATTAATGCTGATGTCAATGTTGATTACTGACATTTCAACCTGTTTTAGATGGTTAGCACAGCTAATTTCAGCTAGACTTTGCCAGAAGGCACATGAGAGACTCTGAAATCTCCAACAGATTTGAAGACCAAAATTGACCTTTTTAGCCATCAAATTAAATCCCATGTTTGGCATTAGCTAAACACAGCACATTATCAAAAAGACTCAATCTCCACCATGAATCATGGTTGTAGCAGCATCATGCTGTTGGGATGCTGATGCTTCTCAGTCACAGGTTGTGGAGGACATGTGAGGGTAGTGGGTAAAATGAATACAGCAAAATACAAGAAAATCTTGGAGGAAAACCTGATGCAATGTGCAAGAAACCTGTGGTTTGGGAGAAGATTTGCTTTCCAGTAATACAATGACCCCAGGCATAAAACCAAAGCAATACATGGATGACTTAAAAACATCAACGTTAATGACTTGGGGCCTCACGTATAAACAGTGCGTACACACAGAAATGTTGCGTAAGAACGTTTCCACCTTCAAATCGCGATGTATAAAACCTAAACTTGGTGTAAAGCCACGCACATTTCCACGGTACCTCATACCCTGTCGTACACAAGTTCTACACTCGGTTTTGCAGACTGGCGACACCCAGCGTCAAAGCAGTGCTACTGTTCCTATGTGGTTTACCTTTCTTTCTTAGATCCACATTCCTGATGCAGCTTTATAAATACACTGAAACTAACCACATATTGTTTATTAGTGTAATGCATCTGATTGTAATTAACTTGTAACAATATAATGGTCCAGGGAATAGCCATAGTATTCCAAATACCATAACTGCTTTAGTGTTGTTACTGTCACTGCACCTTCTTTTTCTTCTTTCAGCTGTTCCCGTTAAGGGTTGCCACAGTGGATCATCTTTTTCCATATTACTCTCACTGCACCACTCGGAGTATTTATATCACTGTATCTGAGTGGGGAATCACAGCAGCAGCTGATCGGAAAGAGAATTATCGGGATACAGCATCAAGCACACGCTGCCTCAGCCACAGCAAAACGCTTCAGAGACTTTCCCATACGGACCTCGCGGTTTAGAAACAGTTTCATCCCAAGAACTTTAAAAACAGTCAATCAGTCCATCAAGTGCTCCTTGTAAAACTGTTTGTACTTATAAGTACAATCACCTCACTGTAAACTTGCACTACAGTTATAATATTGCACAACCTGCACCACTTTATAAAGCGTGTATTTACATATGATGACGATATCATTTTTAAGATGAAATGCAGCAAAATATGTTGATTATATTATACAGATAAAACTTCAACTTCATTTAAATAATCTGTGTTGTTAATAATTAAACATGTGAGGACACGATGCCGCAGCGCTAGCTCACGGATTGATCCTACCTTGTACTGTATTCTTGCTGGGCTGGCGCGACACTGGAAGGATAGATGGATAGAATAATTAAACATGTACTACGAAGATATTTCGATGTTCCTTAAAAGTTTTGAAGAATCGTCGTTGTAAGCTTACAGGTGGCTTAACGTCTATTACAGAGCTGATTGTTTGGCGATTGGTATTTGAAGAAAGAAAAGTAAGGACAGGAATTGGAGGTTAGTACGTTTGAAAGAGACAGTACTGCTGCAATAATTTTATCGAAGGTCACGCACAATCACTGCACCACCGTGTTCCCATGTTTAATAACATGCTTTCATTCCTATCATCATGAAAAAGATATCACGTATACATCGCAGTATTTTAATTATTCAGAGAGCTGTAATATCACGAATGTAATGGATTCTGTGTCCTGTCGGAGAAAGATAAAGCATGGAAGCACATAGTGATTCACACACACAGAGCACATAGAAGATCAAATACAAAACAAAGCATTTAACGTGCTACTTTAGTTATGATGGGATTTGAGAAACTAGTAAATTAAACGATTTTAAGATGGAGTTTATGATGTTCTACTTTAATGACAAAATAAACTACGTGGTTAAAGTGGAAATTTCCAGATTAAAGTTGACATTTCGTGCTTTTTTCCCCACTGTGTGCCTATTTTTTTTCTTTGTACCCTAATAAGCTTTCATATGATACTCAGACGGTGGGCTTTGACATGTGACAACTTCTTTTTTATTTCGGGCACTGTGCGACTTTGTGAACTTGAGGTTTCGAGTTTCTCCAACACTCTGTCACTCGATTTTTCTTCCTTTTGTTGATTATACCACTGTTTAAACCAACAAATAGTACGTTTTTCCTTGCCTCCACTTGGTATTCGCTGAAATTCTTATATTTTCCCCCGTGCTTTTCCCATTTTCTTTTCAAAGAAGGCTGAACTTAAGGGCTATTTATATTGATTTGCATATTCAAAGAAGCGTAATTCTGGGAGGAGTTGGGGAGGGACAGCAGGCACATGCACTAGCGTTACTTTTCACGCTGATCGGGATTTATGTAGCGGAAGAAAGTGGAAGTTTGCGTACGCACAAATTCCTGCATCTGGATTTTTTTGTGCGTATGCACATTCCCGCTTTTGTGCTTGCACCATGTTATAGTGTGAGTTCTACACACTGTGTTATACATGAGGCCCCTGGAGTGGCTAAGTCCGAACTGAGATCTCAGCCCAATTGGCAGTGTGTGGCAGGACTTGAAATATGCTGTACACTCATTATTCCCAAGCAGCCTGACTCAGCTTGGGCAGTTCTGCAAAGAATAATGGAGAAAAATGGCAGTGTTCAGATGTGCAAAGCTGAATGAGACCTGTCCGCACAGTTCACAGCAATTCCAGCCTTGAGATATTTACGAGATCAATTATTTTGTGTTTTATGTTTTTAATTCATTTAGATAATTGTTTCATACATTTTTATTTACTTTGACATTTTAAGTTGAATTTGATTTCAATAATATTTATATTTTGTATTGTTAAAACTCTGAAAGGATGAATACTTTTAATCACACAACTACTCAGTGGCAATAACTTAATTTGCAGTTAGCAGCAATTCACTCTCTATTATAACTTTGAGACTGTATTGAAATTATTGTTTTAAACTATCATCTGTGACAGCCATTCAGTATGTTAGTAGTGTTAAAGGTAAACTGAAATATTCTGTTTCCATTTCAGGAAGAAGTAAAGGTGAAAATTAAAGACTTGAATGAACACATTGTGTGCTACTTGTGTGCTGGATACTTCATTGATGCAACAACAATTACAGAGTGTCTGCATACATGTAAGTAAGACTTGCACATGTTCTTTTTTTTAAATGTTCATACTTAATAAAGCATTAAATTAGTGGTGCGCCATTTTTATGTAGCATTCTTAGCAAGCCTTGTTAAGTATAAATTCATAGAAAAATCCTTATACTGTATATCAATGTTATTACTAATGTGTATAACTAAAGATTAAATAATGACTTGAAGTTTTGTTTTATCATTTGCTTTGTGTACTACATAATCAACTTGTGTTGCCCTGACACCTTGTCAGTTGTTTTCTTCCCTGCGGCCAGAGCTGCCAAGATAGGGTTTGACTCTGTGGTGTTATGAATTGGATTTACTGAGTTTGGAAGTGTATGTACACTAAGTATGTATGTATGTATAATACATAATTTTAAAGTTAGTAATGAGAAATGGTTTCCTTCAATACTGTAATTCTTATTACTCATGTCATTTATTCTATGTGTTAACTATAGTATGGTATGGTAATCCACAATCAGTTCTGTTTTTAAGACTTTGTTGCATTCGTGTTAGGTTAAAGGAACAAACACTAGGCTACTAGACGAAAAATTTTGAAAACATAAGTGCAAATTACTTTGTATCAAGTGATGGTGTTAAAATATATCTTTGTGTTTCATGGCCCAATGGCTAGGTACCATTACAGCTGTCTGGCATGCTTGGATCTGTCTAACTGTTTCTTGCCACATGCCTAGCATATAACCCAACTCTCTGAAAATCTTCTGTCCTACTGTTGCTTGCCACCTGCCTGTGCATTTTACCAATCTCTCAGAAGATCTTTGCAGATGCTGTATTCCTTGAAACAGTGGCCGAGTTTGGTGAGGTTTGTTTTTACTTCCAATTGCCAGAAGGAAATTCTGATGAAATGGTTTGAGTCTGGAAGGTTTGGTGAAACACTGCAAAGATTTTTGTCTTTTCAGTGTCAAGAAACATTGACCTGGGGTGATGATATCTTCTGGAGGTGGAAAGTGAACTTAGAGAGATTTCTAAACCTGGTGAATACATCCTTGGAAGAGGTGATGGTGCCAGACTTATAGGCTGAGGTTGGGTCTATCTTTGTAGCAGAGATTGATTGCCATGGTCATTTAAAAATCCATAGTACTAAAGCTGTAGGATTAGATATGATCCAATTAAAAATGTTTAAATCATTGGGTATTCTTTTTTTTTTTTTTTTTGCTAACATGTTTCATCAGTTATACATGGACAGTTCCTTATGTCTGGCTGACTGGAATGATGGTACACATTCTTAAAAACAGTGACAAGAGGTTGTTTGTTATCCTTATCCTTACTGGAACAGAGACATGGTCTGATAGTTGAAACTCAGACCCAATGTGAATTCTGTCCTGCTTGTGAAACTTTTGGCAGCCCTTTGTACCTGCATAGGTATTTGGGATCATTTGATAGTTTGTCAGCTCTGTTTAATGTGCTATATGAACTTACAATAAACTTTTATACCCAGTGTAATCTTGTGGAGGGTTCTATAAGAGTGTTTAGTTCTGGGACCGCTTCCACATGCCATTCTGGTGCTGTTTTTGTGCTGACAGTATTGTGAATCTCTTCATTGTGGGTGTCTAGCTCAGCCAAGAGTGTGTTTTGGGATGGCCAAGGCTTGGAAATTTTTCTTGTAAGGAACCTAAACAAGTAAAATTAAACTGGAACAATTTCACAGCTATATGTAATGTGGTTAGAATAAGAAATGGCACCTCCAAACCTGTGAGCTTGACCAGTGAATTGCTGTGATGGCAGCAGTTTCCGAATATTATATCGTCTGTGATGGTCAAACATACAGATTTGTATGGGTGTGGTTTTAGCCCAGTGGGTGCTGAAAAAAAAATCTTTGTATCCACTTCCAGAACAGGTTTAGAAAAATATGTTGCAGTCTCCCTGTAGGTGGGAGACTGCAACAAGAACCTGACACCTCAAGTAATAAAGGTCGAAAAAGTAACACCCTATTGAGGTGCAAATTGTAATGTGCATTTTATGTGCGACTCAGTACTACAGGTATCTGCTGTACCTGTTTAAAAATGCATTCAAATTGTTGTGAGAGGCACTCTTTTTCAGGTTGGCGTGACACCGGTTTAGCTCTAATTTACATTGAAAGATGCAAATTTTCAAAGTACGTTGGTCATGCAATATGGAGCTACATTGGTCAATACTTTAAATGGCTATGTTTAGCGTTCACAATGTAACAACATTTTAAAGTGGAATTTGCAGGCACAACCTAAGGACACTTCATGAGAGTTGTGTTACATTTCAGCAAAGGTGCCAGTCAGCATGAAGTACTTTATCAGTCACCAGAACCAACCACTTTACTGTTGATAACATATAAGCTGCAAAATAATATGCCATGAACATGAGGCAAGATGATATTTGTTTTTATTTCAATTACAGTATAATACTTGTTAAATTATAGATTTGTAGATTACAAGTGAACATCTCTTTTATCTTCACTGTATTAATATTTTTAATATGTCCTATTTATTTATTTATTTTAAGTGTTGTGCAGTAGCTGTGAGTTTGCAGGGCAAGAAAACGTGTACCAAAACTGGCTATGTCGTCCCTATGGAAAGGCAAAAATCAAGTCCAATTTTAACAGCCAGGGCACATACTTACCAGCTACTTTATGGTCATAACTTAGCCCTACGTGTATGTCTCTAGGATTTGGTGGGAAACCCATGTGAACTTGTGGGCTTGGGTGCAAACTGCCACGGGTATGGGTGGGCTTGAGTATAAACTGCCACAGATACAGGTGTGAAAATGGGCAGGCAGTTGTTGACCACTGAATCAGCTCTTACTAAGGAACATTTCAAAAAGACACTATATAGCTGTTTCTCTGATTTAGTAATAGTTCAAAAATCAAAGTTTCTTTTTTTTTTAACTTGATAGCTTAAACATTGGACCATAAGGAAATTGTAAACCAGTCCGTTCTGTTCATTCTCTAATATTAACCACAAATTAAGATTTCTTTATTTGCATAAATTGCATAGATTGTATTGAAAGCAATTGTTCCATGTTTAGTAATGGCAAGAAAAAAAAAACACAGTTGAAGGTATGAGCAACTATGTATAGTGATTTGAGGTTGTGTTTTTTTTTTCTTATTTGTTCTATCTGAGCAACCATTAAACTTTCACTAATGCACCAGGCCACTGTGCCACCTGGCTAAATATTGTACTTTTGTCAGTGTTAGCAATACAGAACTGGAATTGACCAGTGAAGTATATTTAAAATTCCTTAAAATATATGTAAAGGGTATCTATCAAATAACATCCTCTTTCATGTTCTTAAATTTCTTTAAAAATAGCTTTGACGTTTTGCATAATAATCCAAAAAATGTTAAATATAATTTTGCATGTTGTTATGTGAATATACCATATCATAAATATACCAAAAACTGAAAGAGTAAAAGAGTTTTCAAATGATGCACGGGTTCACATTTCCACAGCTGAGCATCTGTAAATTGCAAGGTAAAACAGTTACATACTCAGCTAAGCTAATTAGTATAAATTGTGTTTCTTTGATATTTGACCTTTGAGCATAAATTGTTTGGGGTATTTCAGTCTGTAACTCCAAAAAAGCAAGCTATAGCTGTCATTTAAATTGAATTGGCAAATAAAATGAAAACTGAGCAAATTAAAAATAACACTCCTTAACCAGTTTAAGGCCTGGTTTATGATGAGTTTGAGTTTAAAATGTTTGTGTTTAACTGCAGAGTATTTAATTATATGGTTACTAATGCCAGTTATATTTGATTTTTTTAAGTGAATGACCCAATGTGTTTTTTTTTTTTTTCTTCCAAGTTGCTGTTTCACGGGGATTTAGTATCTCCATCTCACTGAATTCTGTCATCTGATAGGCAGTAAACTTACCTTTTAATTTGGATTATGGTGTCTGAGAACACACAAATGATGTACATACAGGTGCATCTCAATAAATTAGAATATCATCAAAAAGCTAATTTATTTCAATAATACAATTCAAAAAGTGAAACTTATATTTTATATAGATTCATTACAAACAGAGTGATGTATTTCAAGCGTTTATTTCTTTTCATGTTGCTGATTATGGCTTACAGGTAATGAAAACTCAAAATTCATTATCTCAGAAAATTAGAATATTACAGAAGACCAATAAAAAAAAAAAAAAAGATTTTTAATACAGAAATGTTGGCCTACCGAAAAGTATGTCCATGTATAATAATCTAATTTATTGATACGCACCTGTAAATGTTTCATGCAAATTGATGACTTATCAATTAGTACGTAGTGATGAGCACCCTTTCTAATAGTTGGTTGCTAGTATTCTTGTTCTGAGTGAGGTCCTTGGTTTGCCCATTACAGTAAATACTCGTGAATAATCAATTTGCAGCACCTTTCTGTCTGGCATTTTTTTATTGGACCTGCCAAATTTTGAGTATTTTGAAATGATGACCCTGTATATTTTCAGGTCTTTAGCCAAAATCTAATATTAGACAAATATATTTTTAACTTATTTATTAAATGGAACACGCTATCTTAACACCATTTGACACTGTGTGAAAAAGAACTCGCCCCCTTTTACTTAATATATATGCCCTGCTGCTTAAATAAGCAGCTTGAGCATGGGAAATGCACTGTATATATAAAATATATAACTATTATTATTAATAATAATCAGTTGCAACATCTTTAGCTGCAATGTCTAGCATTTTCTTTAAGTATCAGTTTTGTACATCACTATGGAGGAGTATTAGCCACTCTTCCATAGAAGAGGAAAGGTGTGTGCATTTATTTGTTTATTTATTATTGCAAAGCTTGTAGGTAAGTTGGCTAAAGTTATGTCAAGAACGGTTACATTAAAGATTCAATGCTTTAATGATAAGAAGTGCCTGTTCCAGTGTTCCAGCCAAATCAGATAGGTTTAGGGTTGGATTAGAAGAATTAAAAATGGTTTCTTATTTTATTCAAACCATTGGTGAGGTAGAATCTGATAAATTTACAGATGAATTCATGTAGTTAACAAGTATCTAATGGTTTTGAATGGCAAATCAATTTAGTAACTTACACCATGGATAGATAGTAAGGTAGCAGAGTAAAGGAAAACAAACTCCAGCTGATGTGGAAGCTGAAGAAAATAAACTCTTGGGGTTTCAAGGGCAAAGGAACATCAGGCTTACAGTATTCTATAGTAATAAAGCTATTAACATTTGACTACAGAAGATGAGGAATCTAAGAATATTTGATGCTGCTGGTGTTAATCATAGCATTATCATAGTGACAGCATGATTTATCCATTTCAGCACAGAGAACTTCATAAATGTAAAGGTGAAATTTATTAAGGTTTTTCTCTGGTTGGTTAAGGCAGCTGCAGCCGATTTTCTTGGTAGTCTGGGAAGGAGTACATTAAAATATTCTAGTTGGCTATGATGAAATCATGCATTGTTGCTACAATATGCTGAAAAATTTAAAAAGTGTTTGAGCTTATGCTCTTGTTGTTAGGTGGAGAATAAAACAACGGCACATTGGCTCAGAGTCCATAATAACACCTAAATTCTTTATATCTGGCTTGATTGGCAATATTGGATTATTAAATTTTTGTCTTCAGTTTTGTACTGCAGCCAATAACTAAAATTATTATATAAGAGAGGTGTTCAAATATAAACAGAAATTTATGAGCTACACTTTATTTATTGAATACAGTAAAATGACTTAACGCATTCTTCTTCTATGTAGTCTCCTGATACTACAATGCAGTTGTTCCAGCTCTCAGGAAGCTTCTTGATCCCAGAAGAGTAGAAGTCTTTTAACTGCATGTTGACCCATTCTTGAACAGCGTCAATAACCTTCTCATTCAACTTGAATTTCTTACCTCTTAAAAATTCATTAAGTGGACGAAGAGATGATCGTTCCTCTCTGAATGACTTGCACCAGTCATATACTCTAGACTAAGAGAGACACTCATCCCCAAATTAATTTTAAATATTGAATAAATCTGGGATGGAATGACTCATTCATTTGTCAAAAATAATAATTTGTTGCGCAACACTGCTGTGTGCCTCCTGCTCCGACATGTTGATTACAACTGATAGGAAGGGGGGAAAGGGCAGCTAGCATTACTAATGACAAGTTCAAACGTGCATGTGTTTGTCCAATGAGTCATGTCTACCTTGCACTCTTTATAAGAATAGAGCATGAAAGTTCCGGTTTATAACTAAACAACCCTCATAATTTTTTTTTACCTTGTTTAAATTAGTCATCAATTCAGTAATGTAAGCAAGATGCTCAGTCAGGACGTTAAGAACCTTGGTATCATCTGGTGCCATAGGCAGTTATGTGTGTCTCCTGTATCACTGTGATAATTTATCTAATGTTTAGAAAAGATCTGTAAAGTGACAACAATGAAGGACCTAGAATTGATCTCCGAGGCACACAGTATGTAATAACTTGCATTTTAGACATATAGTCCGCAAGACTCTCAAAATATTTTCTTCTATATAGATTTAAAGAACTACCACAATGGCCAGCTCCCTTTCTAAAGAGGTTAATGATAATGCTATGATTTAGAGTAGTGTTTCTCAAGCTATTTTCATCCAAGGCCCCCCTAAGCCAAAACAAAGATCATCAAGCTCCCCTCCTTCCCCCAATAAATTAAATTTCAAGGAAACCAAAATTATAATAAAAATATTTTGGAGTGGCAATCTGTCTTGGGAGCTCTTTGTGTAAAACTAATCTCCTCCTAATAGGGTTTTAAACACAGTGATTCACTTTTGAACTGAGAATAAGCACTGTTAGTAAACTGAAAAACAAAAGGGCACTTTCCTCTACAAAAAAAAAAAAAAAAACACTGAGGGAATTACAGAGGAAAAGAAGGGACACTAATAAGAAATGAATAAAAAGGAAATTGTTCTAGCCTTTTAGAAACTTGAGGCTCTAATATCCATCAGGACTGTCACTTTCAGCTCCTAGAATTTTCAAATCAAACAGCTTACTTTGTGACACTCCTGGTGGGGACCTGTGACTTGCCAGTGGCCACATACTCCCAGTTTGAAAAGTACTGAGCTAGAGTATTAAATGCAGTGCCTAAGGAATAGGAGAGCAAGGACTTATTGTTATTTGCATTAATATTCAGCTATAAGTTACTGCTTGTATGTTTTGATCTAAAACCTGAGTCATACTTCTCAAGAATAAAATTTGTGTATTTAAATGGAAAAAACACATTTTCTAGGTTTTTGCTTAAAAAGGGTAGGTTTTTGGCTGTTCTGTTGTGAATAATTGTACACCTAAGATATTTTTCTTAAGCAGGAGTTTGAATACTGTCATTTAGTCAGGAAAATACATTTACATTTTTACACAAGGTCCTGCATATCTGGCTATATAGAAGCCTCATGTTCTATATAAAATGTTATCCTTGGTATTTTAACAATAATAATAATGATCCGTTTTACATATGTAGCACCTTTCCCACCTTCAAACTGTTTTCAGAATACAGGTAGTCCCCAGGTTACGGACATCCGACCTACGACTTACGAACCGGGGCCACAGCTGCGACGCATGCGCCTTAGTAACTGCCGCTCTGTCATCTTTGGCCTGGGGACGCTGCAAGCGGTGGCTGGACGGAGGCTGGAGGGGGTCAATTTCGCTGCCCGCGCAGTGTAGTGTCCCTCGGGTGGCTCCCGATGGCAAGCTGTTTCACTGCCTGCCCACCACACACGGCTGCCCTGTTCGTTCTCGGTGGATGGCTGGTAATGCTGCAAGCGGAGGCTAGAAGGGGGCGATTTCGCTGCTCGCGGTGTAGTGTCCCTCGGGCGGCTCCCGGTGGCAAGCGGTTTCACTGCACACCACACCACATACGGCAGCCCCATTCGTTCTCGGTGTGCGGCTGGTAATGCTGCAAGCGGTGACCCGGTTGTGGCTGGACGGAGGCCATTGAGGGTGAACAGGGCGGTGGGGGGTAGCATTGTAGTGTGCATCGGATGGCTGCCTATTGAATGGCGGCGATTCACTGCCCGCCTTTGGCCGCACCGTGTTTGTTCTTGTTGGGCTGACGCTGCAGGCAGCATACTGTAGTGAAGGTGACTGTGAGGTGGGCTGGTGATGAACCGCCCATCGATGCCCCCATTCATTCTCAATAGCAAGACTGCTTGTACTGTTACGTACATAGCAGGAAGTTGTCTCTTGTCAGTACATCGGACGTGTTGACGACTGGTGCCTTCCTGCTGTGATAGCATGTACAGTGCTGTGCAGAAGAGCTCATCTTAATCTTTTGTCTTTACCCTTCAACAATGTCTCTGAAACACAAATCCTGATGCAAGTGCTGGTGAAGAAGAGAAAAACCATCACCATTGAAAATAAAGTAGAAATAATAAAAAGGTCAGAGAGAGGTGAAACTCCATCATCCATTGGTAGAGCACTTGGTTACAGTCGGCTAGCAATAGCATTTATTAAATTTATGTACCAGTTCCGACTTACATACAAACTTAAGTACAAACCTACAGTCCCTATCTCATATGTAACCCGGGGACTGCCTGTATTCAAATAGGTGCCAGAGGAATATAGAGATGGAAAAAGATCAAGTAAATAACATTAAGATACTAATTAATGTCAAACATTAAACAAAAAAAATTATAAATGCATGAAAAATAGAATTCTAAGTTAGAATAAGGAACAATATGCCAGACAAAATACAAAACTACAACTTGCTAGAAGAAGGCTGTGCATAACTAAAATAATTTGTGTAAGCTTATTTTTGAGAATAGCAATGTAGATATTAAAATAAATCACAGGGAAGACTGCCAATGAAAGAGAACCTAAATAAGTTAGTCATTCAATCAGATGACATTTTTTAAAAGACTAATTATAATATTTTGTAGGATTATAAAGATTTGAGTAGTAAAGGATCAGATTTTGCTATCAGTTTTAGATTCAAACACTTAATTGGTATTCTTTTGATGCTCAGTTCAGATCTAACAATTAAAACAAAGGCCACTGCCCTGAGTTACATAATGCTACAAAGCAAACATAACCAGATGGAGTTTAATCATTTAGAGGTGCAAACACATTATTTTTTGCAATGTTTTAGATAAATGCAATATAAAAAATTATAGTCCGTAAAGTGTTCAGACGGTACTTGTGCTTTACCATTTTTACAATTAAGCTGAAGACCACAGGTGTCACCTGTTCATTTTTGTTAATAAAATTAACTTCTGTAGGCTTATTGTTCAGTGATCATAAAAATACTTAACCAAATCCCCTTTAAATACATACTTCTATTAACTTATACAACATGCACAAAACATTTATCTTTATTACATATGGCATAAAAGAAATAATAATGCATGTCATAATTATAAGCCACAATTCCAAAAGAATAAATTGTTCATAAGATGTTAATTAAGAGGATATAAGGCTAACATGTTTATCAGGTTTACAAATGAAATGACATATTTTTTGTCTTTAGCTAACAAGTCTATTGTTAATTAAACAACAAGGGCAAATTCTTCTTTACATTTTGTTCTTCTAATTCACAATGTACAGTCCCCTCCAAAAGTATTGGAACAGCAAGGCCAATTTGTTTTTGCTATGTACTAAAGACATTTGTGTTTGAGATCCATCCATCCATTATCCAACCCGCAATATCCTAACTACAGGGTCATGGGGGTCTGCTTGAGCCAATCCCAAGATCAAAAAATGAATATGAGAAGAAAGATCAGAGTTTCAGTTTTTATTCCCCTGGTTTATATACTGATATGTTTAAAAAAAACATAGAACAGAACACATTTTGTATCAAACCACCCAGTTTTTCAAGTGAGCAAAAGTATTGGACTATGACCAGCTGACAGGTGTTTCTTGTTACCCAGGTGTGTCATAGATTGTTTAAATATTAAGTATGCCTGGATATATACTCTTAGTTTAAGCTTTGGCTTTCAGCTGTGGAGACTGAATTTGTAGTTAAGAAGGGTAGCCCAACGTGAAGACCATAGAGCTGTTTAAGGGAGAAAAGCATGCCTGAAGCTGAGAAATGGGGGGAAAATCCATCAGAGGTATTTTTAAAAAAATCTGGGCATAGCCAGTACCAGAATTTGGAATGTCCTGAAAAAGAAGGAAACCACTGGTATACTAATCAACTGGCATTGAACCGGTCGTTCAAGGAAAACAACAACAACTGATGATAGACAAATGGTAAGAGCAGTTAAAAAAAAACGCAAAACAACAATCCTTAACATCATGAACAACCTCCAAAAAGCAGGGATGGAAATATCACAGTCCACTGTTTGGAGGAGACTTGGAGAACAACAATAAGTCTACAGAAACATATTGACTGCCAATCTATGGAGAAATGCATCCAAACTAATCGGGAGGAACTTTATTATGCAGCAACAAAGGACTTCATTATGGGGAAAAATTGAAGGTTTTGGACTGGCCAAGTCAATCATCAGACCTTAATCCAACTGAACATGAATTTCAAATTCTGAAGGAAGAAACCCCGCAAAACAGACAACAACTAAAAGATTCTATGATAAAAGCATGGAAAGGCATAAACACTGAAGAAACAAGAAATCTAGTGGAGTTTATGGATTCTAGGCTTGATACAGTTATTGCAAGTAAGGGATATGCAACCAAATATTAAATATTTTGACTTTAATGTAGTTGAAAACATTCTATTCCAATATTTTTGCTCACTTGAAAAACTGGGTGGTTTGATAGAAAATGTGCTCTCTTCTACATTGTTTAGCATATTTAGATGTAAATACCAGGGAATAAAAGTTGAAACTCTGATCTCTCTGGTCTCACACACAAATGTCTTCAGTGTACAGCAAAAACAATTTAATTGGCCTTTCTATTCCAATACTTTTTTAGGGGACTGTATTCCAAAAGGAGTGTCTGCTTTAATTAAAGAACGAAATGAAAAGGTCTGATCTCATTAAACAAGCTTCACTTTTAATTTCTGCCAAAGACACACATCTCTGTCAGCAGTCACCCTTTCTTTCACTCCAAGTTCAGCTGGACAACACAAACCTTTGCCATTTCCATCCATGAACAGGACGTCTCGTCAGATTCTTTCTTTTCAGTTTATTATTCCACTTTCTTTAATGTAAAAGACAGTATTTTGGTCTTCTCTCTCTCCTAAAGCCTACCTAGTTGCTTTCTGTATACAGCAATGGTTCCAGCAAGAAAACTGGACATGAATTTCCTGAAGTATCGTAATACCTGAAGCAGCACTAGAACATCATTATTGTAAAGCTTAGAAAGCAGTTGGTAAAAACGTCAAAATTTAAGATCGGTCAATTTACCACTAACCAATCAAGTCATTTGGAGTGAAAATCAGCTGATTTACATAAATGGTTGATTGATTGGAGCATCACTAGTATTTTAATATCTATACTAATAAACGGCAAAGCCCTCACTGACTCACTCACTCACTCACTGACTGACTGACTCATCACTAATTCTCCAACGTCCCGTGTAGGTAGAAGGCTGAAATTTGGCAGGCTTATTCCTTACAGCTTCCTTACAAAAGTTGGGCAGGTTTCATTTCGAAATTCTACACGTAATGGTCATAACTGGAAGCTGTTTTTCTCCATTTACTGTAATGGAGATGAGCTTGAAACCCGTGGGGGCGGAGTTTCGTGTGACATCATCACGCCTCCCACGTAATCACGCAGTACGTAGAAAACCAGGAAGAGGCCCAAAAAGCGCTGAAGAAAACATGCATTATATAATTGAGAAGGCAGCGAAACAATAAGAAGCGAGCAAGTGATATATACAACCATATTCATGAGTTCTGCTACTTCGGAAACAAAGCACGATGTAAACCTAAACTTTAAATTAAGTTCATAGACAGGCTGCCGCTGGCGTTTGTAATTTAGTGCCTGCCCATATAAGGCCGTCCGTCAGCGGCAATCCAATAGCAAACTGCCACGGGTAAATATTCACGGGTGAAGGACTGTGCTTATGCAGAGGAAGATGAGATGGTCAGGGTGGTGTTTGGCACAAACTCAGCGAAACTGCGAGATAAAGTTTTAAGTGCCGGGACTTCGGTAACATTAAATACAGCCATGGACGTAGCACGACATGGCAGCAGCACAGCTGGGAAACTTTGATGCATGTACACCGAGCGGCTCACGTGAACTGACGCAGTGCACAGACAAAAAGCAACAGTTCCAAAGAGCGCTGAACAAAAACCGAATTACACAATTGAAAAGGCAGCAAAAAAATATGAAGCGTGTGATACATACAAGCATATTCATAAATGCAGCTACTGCTGAAACAAAGCACATGGTGGAAAAAGTCAATGTCCTGCTAAAGGAAGACAGTGTAAAAAAAATAAACTACAGATCCCATAATGCAGCGCTTCAGCTGCCTTGCCGAACACTTACCGCGTTAATCAAGTCTAGCTTATGATGGTGCAAGTTATTGCGAAGCTAGCCCACATGATGCCGAAGAGAAAAGTTGATTCTGAAAATAGAGCCTTTAAAAACCGATGGGAGGCTGAGTATATGTTTACTGACATTGCCGGTAAACCCGTGTGTCTCATTTGTGGAGCTAATGTGGCTGTAATTACAGAATTTAATCTTTACAACGACTGACAAACACAGAATGTAACTTGAACACAACACATCGTACAAATA
>JANRMT010062807.1:57993776-58053345 GCA_026402145.1 Polypterus bichir lapradei | reverse complement strand
TTAATCGAGTCCCACCCCTAATATATATATGTAGATATATATGGAGATTTGTATATATATATATATATATATATATATATATGTGTATATACAGTATATATGTAGATATGTATATGTGTATATATGTATATATATGTGTTTGTGTGTATATATATGTGTATATATGTATATATATGTGTGTGTGTGTGTGTATATATGTATATATATTTATATGTATATGTATATATATTTATATTTATATGTATATGTATATATATGTATATGTGTGTATATATATATATATATATATATATATATATATATATATATATATGATGTGTATATATATGTTTATATATATGTGTGTGTGTGTGTGTGAGTGTATATATATATATATGCCAGCAGCACTCATGACAATGACAAAACAATTATATTGTCAATCATGTTACGTTATTATTAAAATGTTTCCTTTTCTTTTTACTTCTCTGCTGCCAAACGCGGGTATTTTGCTATATATATATATATATATATATATAGATAGAGAGAGAGAGAGAGAGAGAGAGAGAGAGAGAGAGAGAGAGATATGACAACAACACTCATATCAATGACAAAACAATTACATTAACAATCATGTTACGTTATTTTTAAAATATTTCCTTTTCTTTTTCATAACTTCTTTAACACACTACTTCTCCGCTGCGAAGTGCGGGTATTCTGCTAGTCAATAATATAGTATACATTACCGAATATTAAATATAACAGTATTATTTATATATTATGTGATACAAATTATTTTTGTATTTTTATATATTTTTGGTTTATACGTCATCTGCGAATTTCTGCAATCTTTTGGTAAGCTCCAGAAATATTCCCTTTTGTTGTTGGTTAACTCACAAATAACTAAAACAGCAAATGTCAAATTTGTGAATCTGGAGGAGAGACTGTAAAATGTCTGGTATTTTCATCTACCTAGTCATAAAGTATACTCTTTCTTTTCAGACCTGAATGAATCATATCCCAGCAACACTGCGAAGAATACAAGGGACCAAGTCCATCACAGGTCACTTTCATGCATATACCGACACTCCATTCACATGTTCTCAATATAAAGAATCCAATAAGTGTGACAACACGTGTTTTAGAAATGTGACCAGTAGTATTACCATGTCGTTTGATAGCCACTTGAGATAAGAGGCAATTTTGATGAATGTGAAATGTACACAAAACATTTGAAAAGATTTTTGCTAGATCTTGGTTAGTTTCATATGTTATATTAAAATATATATTTCAAAAACCGCCATTTTAAACAAAATCGAACCCATCCTGGGTTACACATGGTGCTGTAACATCAGAAAACAGAGCAGTTAGTCCAGAGGCAATTTTATTCCAGTACTGTACATGTTGTGAATGACCAATGAGTGTCTTGACAGCTGGAGGGTGTTCGATATTCGTAAAGCACGCAGTTGCTGCTAATTTTGTGGTAGGTATACGGGTACATACTCTTCATTGCTGCTTGTTATTAATGCTTTCTCAGTGATTTCTTTCATAAATGTATCTTTAAATTTAAACTAGTAAAAATGTTGTACACTGCTAAAATTTATTATGACTTTAGGAGCAATCAGGCATGTTGTAGCTGCAACAACAACAACATTTATTTATATAGCTCATTTTCATAAAACAATGTAGCTCAAAGTGTTTTAAAAGTAGAGAAAAGAAAGTTACAAGAAGAGAATAAAATTAAGATTAATCAATAATATTAAAGAATAAGCAACTACAAAACAAGGTAAGGACAGATGTCTCTAAGGACAGAAGAAAAAAAATAAAAATCCAATTCGGCTGGAGAAAAAAATAAATAAAATCTGCAAAGGTTCCAAGACCAAAACACCACCCAGCCCCCACTGGTCATTCTACCAGTACATAAAAGTTTCAAAATCGATCCTCTTTGTTTTCATGGTTCACTTGATGAAGTTGGTCTTGTGGACAGCTAAGACACATACCTTCATTCCAGCATTTCAGGGGTCTTAATGGTGGCGCAGATCTCCACCACAGGAGTACCAGAAAAGATAGCAGATAATAGTAAAGAGATTAGTACAGATGTGGATCTCTGAAAAATACAATTCTATACCCATATAATCTATAAGGAATACAACTGAAATGTTGCTATGAAAAAGCCATATTAAAATAATGGGTTTTTAGAAGTTTTTTTTTTTATGTTCTGCAGTATTAACCTGGCAAATTTCTGTCGGTAAAGTATTCCAAGTTCTAGGTTCGTAACAGCAAAAGGCTGCCTCACCACTTCTTGTAAGCTTGGCTCTTGGAATTATAAGAAGACTTCCATTCAAAGATATAAGGTTACGACTTAGAGTGTATAGGGACAGGCATTCCACAGTATAGGACAGAGCAAGATTATACAGGTATAAGGCTTTATAAACCATTAGTAAGTCAATTCTGAACGATACAGGCAACAAACTTAATGATACTAAAACTGGTGAGATGTGCTCAGTTTCATTCTCTAGTTAAGATTCTGGCTGCTGAATTCTGCACTAATTGCAGTCGATTGATGTCTTTCATAGGTATCCCTGTTAGAAGTGCATTGCAGTAATATAGTTGACTAAAAACTAAAAACAAAAGTGTGTACTAATTTTTCAGCGTCTTATAAAGTTATTAGGGGTCTAACTTTTGCTGTATTCCTCAAGTGAAAAAATGTAGTCCTCATAATCTGGATAGGTCAGTGTCAATAATTACTGCTAAATTCTTTACCTCCGCCTTGATTTTTAATCCTAATGCCATCGCTATATCCATGTTTGCCAATCACTAAGATTTCTGTTTTTTCCTTATCTAATTTGCGAAAGTTTCTCCTCATCCAATTGGAAATACTACTAAGACATTGGATCACAGAGCCAAGATCATCAGCGATATTAAGCGCTTATAGGTAAATAAAGCTGTGTGCCATCTACATAGTTGTGGTAGCTCATAATCTGCTTTGAGATAATCTGACCTAATGAAAACATGTAGATTGAAAAAAAGGAGCAGACTCAGAATAGATCCTTATGGTACAACATATTAAGTAAGACTGGAAACCAATTTAAGACGCTTCCAGAGAGGCCCACTCACCGTCTAAGGTAATTTATAAGAATACTGTGGTCAGTGGTGTCAAATGCTGCACTCAAACCCAAGAGAAAAAGAACATATATATGGCCTCTATCCTTATTAATCCGGAGATTATTTACTACTTTAACCAGTGCAGTTTCTGTACTATGGTTTGTTCTAAAACCTGACTGAGATATGTAAAGAATGGAACATTGAATCGAGTAATCAGTTGGCTGCTTAATAACTGACTTTTTTAGAATTTTACCTAAGAAAGACAGGTTAGGGAATTGGTCTAAAATTATCAAAGACAGAGGAATCAAGATTATTGTAGGAGGATTTTGCAAAAATTGAAGAAGGCATAATCTTGTGCTCATAGGGTTGTATCATCTAGCAGTAACATGTGGCATTTTGTGCCAGTGATGATGCAAAGTCAGCAGACAAAGATAAATTGATTTCTGCAAGATCTGAAGTTAGCTTTTCTTTTTTTCCCACTCCAACAACTCTGATGTTGAAGCATCAAGTGACCTAAGAATTAAAACAAGTTGAGGAGCATTTGCTTAATTTTGTCAGGCTGGAAGTGGTGAGCTGGTTACCTGCCCACCATGCCATGTCAGTTTAGACGCCAATGAAAACACAGCTGGCTCTAGCATATTCTGTATACTCAGACAAAGCTTTTTAATATTATGACACTTTGTTGCTTTATAGAGATGTACTTTTTCTGACTGCAGAACTCCTAAATAACTTTCTAGGTACCAATGTAGATTTCCTCACCTTAAAGGCAGTGGTAGATGATGCCACAGCAGCATTAAAAGATAGAATAATGAGTCCTGTAGTCACTAAATAAGAAAGCAATAAGCGGTTGTAAGAAGATATAAAAGCTCCATGAACGGACTGGATTGGACTGAATTAAAAAAGATTAACACTTTCCTCCAAACATTATTAACCTTCTGTCATATTTTTTTTCATTTTTGTATTTTCTGTTTACACAAATCTTTATTTTGCATGTTTGAAAGAAAGTAGATACTGTATACCATTTTCACAAAATATATGAAGAGCACTGCTGATACAGAGAATGGTGTCAAATGTCAACTGCTCGTTTTCCTTCAGCAAATTTACTGAATTAAACAGTACTCTGTAAACATTGAGGAATCCTGCAATATACGTGTATTTTAAAAAAATCTCTGATAGAGACAGCAAAAATAGTCTCTGTATCAAGTGTTTGCTATATTGGCATGAGTGCAGCAAGCAAAAGAGGTTGAAACCCACATTCAGGAATTTTCTGATAGGGACACATTGACAGTTACTAATTAACATGCCAGATGCTGGCTCACAAGTTCCAAAGAAAATCTTTAATGTAGAGAGAAACTAATGATAGGGAATTATGGAAAACAGTAGGTAGAACATTAAGGTAGAAAAGAGGTTTTCCTATTAAAATAACATGAATTTAAAAAAGTAAAATGAATAAGAAACATGTATTTCTACAGAAACCTAAAATATTTCTAATTAGGTGAGTGTATTTGGGCTATCAGATCGAATTACCCTAATATAATTTTAAAGAATTAAAAAAATACTCTTTAAAGACAAATACTGATAGTAGAAAATCAATCAAGTTGCTTTACCAAGTAATAATTTTAGCATTGTGTTACTCTAGACTCATTGTAAAATATTGCAGTATTTGGTAGATCTACTTTTGCCCCTCACTTCTATGACTGATTAGTTTATATTGTCATTAATAAAATGGACAGTCTTCTGCTTCTCCCCTTCACAATGCATTTTGAGGTAATATGTCCACCATAATGCTCTGCTGTTGAATCTACAGTTGTACTAAGAACTATCAGTGAAATTTTACAATACTTGATATCTATTCGATACTGCAGTAAAGCAGAAATCCCCTTCATCTGCTTTTTTGTTTAAAGTACCTCCATTATTCAATTGAAAAATATTATGCCTTTTTTATAATAGGATGTAAAATATAAAGAGTAACAAATGCTTTAAAATACTGTGTGAAGGACAGCTGGGTCCCATGCCCGGCAGGTACGCCCCTGCTGCTTATGTTCTGGGGGAGCCATCATGGGCAGTCCAATACCTCCCCCGGGATGCTTGGTGGCAGCCTCCCTGGCTGACGGTGATTCCTCAACCACCCGCAGGGCTCCATGGGAGATGGAGTCCTCCACAGCCTTGTTGGGGGCTCGGATGGCCGCTAGGGGAAGCTGCATGGACTCGGCAGCCTGGCTGGATGAGTCTTCAGCCCCACCCGGAGGTGCAATTAGGACCAGGTGGCCAAGCACCTGCAACACTTCCAGGTGGGTTATAAAAAGGGCCAGCCACCACCACTCGAGAAGCCAGGGTCGGGAGGAGGAGGAGGACTACGCTTGTGGAGGAGTGGTGGTAAAGGAGAAGAGTGTTTGGTGCTGTTGTGATTGCTGCTTGGAACTGTGTATTGCCTGTGGGTCACGGGAAAGATGTGTGCCCACGGGTGAAGAAAAATAAGTGTTGTTGGTTTTAGACGTGCCTCTGTGTCTTTGTGTGTTGGGTCAGCCGCCTATATAGCACCTTTTTGTTACAACTGATACACTCATCAAGTAGTTCTTAATCTATGTTTTATGTAAAGTAGTACTGGAATGCATAAATATCAAAATATCCAGAGCCTGATTTATACTGTGTGAGAAACACAGTGATTTCCCCCAGTATTACAACAATGGGTTTATAATCTAGAGATTTTAGTACAGGGTTTGTAAAGGATATCAAATACCTTATTTAACTTACCATGTCCATCCATCCATTATCCCACCCACTATATGCTAACTACAGAGTCACGGGGGTCTGCTGGAGCCAATCCCAGCCAACACAAGTGTAGAGGTGACCGTGCTTTCTCGGTAATTGGGCCTCGTCTTTGGAATGATCTACCTATTGAAATCCGAATGGCTCCTAGTCTGACTATTTTTAAATCTATTTTAAAAACACATCTGTTTTCTCTGGCTTACTAGGCTTTATTTTGCCTACCTAGATGTGTGTATGTGTAGATATATGTATATGTATAGATATATTTATACAAATTATTTTTATGTGTTTCTGTTGTGCTTCTTTTGGCCAAATCGTATATTTCTATTTTATGTTGATGTTTTTAAATGTACAGCACTTTGGTCAGTCGTGTGGCTGTTGTAAATGTGCTATATAAATAAACTAAACCTAAACCTAAACCTAAACACAAGGCACAAGGCAGGAAACCAACCTCAGGCAGGGCGCCAGCCCACCGCAGCACTGCTTACATTCAATACTAAAATTAAAAATTTAAATGTTATTATATCTGAACTGTTGATTTAGTGAATTCCAAGATAATCCAGGGTATTTTCATTTAAACAACTCTTTGAAGCTGATATTCTAACAGCATGCTTTTAAAATCTGGTTTGTCTGTGAATATTTTAATAAAGATTCATTTGTTTTAAATTAAACATATTGTGTATTCCTTAGGCATGTTTTAACAGCAAGTTGAGTTTAGTTTTTTGTTGTTTGTTAGATACTTTTATGCCGAAGAAGTCTACCATTGACCGCATCCTCTCACTGAGGATAGAGCGCAAACGTGAATATCGGCAGAGTTTCTTTGCAGCCTTTGTTGATTTTTGTAAAGCGTTTGACTCAGTTGATCGAGCTGCCCTGTGGGACATCCTGAGGGTTCGTAGGATCCCCTCGAGGTTGCTGGATATCATGGCCGGCTAATACACTGGTACTGTGAGTGCTGTGCAGAGTGGAGGCACAACCTCTGTGTTTTTCCTAGTTGATTCTGGGGTTCGTCAGGGGTGTGTGCTTGCTCCTACTCTGTTCTATGCTTGTATGGACTGGCTGTTGGGCAAGGTCGTGGGGTCCAGTGGCTGTGGGGCATCTGTTAGTGAAGAAAGATTCATGGATCTTGACTTTGCTGACGATGCTGTGATCTTCGCGGAGTCAATGGAGGCTCAGATCGGGGTGCTTGAGAGACTGAGCAAGGAGTCTGAGTGTCTGGGCTTGCGAGTGTCCTGGATAAAAACCAAGATCCAGGGCTTTAGTGACCTCTTGGGCACAACCATCAGCAGTGTGTCTGTTTGTGGAGAGAGTGTCGACCTTGCCGAGAGGTTTACTTACCTTGGCAGTGACATTCATG
Organism: Polypterus bichir lapradei; assembly: GCA_026402145.1. Taxonomy (NCBI): domain Eukaryota; kingdom Metazoa; phylum Chordata; class Cladistia; order Polypteriformes; family Polypteridae; genus Polypterus; species Polypterus bichir. The sequence continues at coordinate 58,046,138 of JANRMT010062807.1, read as the reverse complement.
TCTCTGGTGACTCTTCCTATGAAGTCAGTATACGGATTGGGAGAGCATGGGGTGTCATGAGGTCACTGGAAAGGGTTGTGTGACGCTCCCGATATCTATGCAAAAGGACAAAGGTCCAAGTCTTTAGAGTCCTGGTGCTTCCTGTATTGCTATATGGTTGCGAGACATGGGCGCTATCCAGTGACCTGAGACGAAGACTAAACTCCTTTGGTACTGTGTCTCTCTGGAGAATCCTTGGGTACTGTTGGTTTAACTTTGTGTTGAATGAGCGGTTGCTCATGGAGTCCCGAATGAGGCACATTACCTGCATTGTGAGTAAGTGTCAGTTACGGCACTATGGCCATGTGGCGCATTTCCCCATGGGTGATCCAGCTCGTAAGATCCTCATTGTTGGGGACCTGAGTGGCTGGAACAGGCCAAGGGGTTGCCCATGTAACACCTGGCTGTGGCAGACAGAGGGTCATTTCCAGAGGGTGGGACTGAACCACATGTCTTCTTCTTGCCAACTGGGATCCTAAGTTGTTTTGTTGTGTAGTAGGTGTGGCAACGCACTGTACCAGTGCAAGCTCCCCATCTAGACTTGACTTGACTTGTTAGATACTGTAGTTTTAGAATGACTATGTATTGCAATGAACAGAGATACCATACAACAATTTTTGCCTGTTGACTAGTCAGTCTTTGATAGATGGCTGCATATTTCTGAAGGTTTTCAAGTCAAATTCACATCATGCAATTCCTTAAGCAATCTGAAGCAGTAAAAGATTAAAACTTTTTTTTCCGGTTATGTATAGAATGTTCCATGTGGTAGAAAAAAATATATCTAATTATTGTAAATTTTTGCATTTATTCTTTTGAGTTATGTGTTCTAATTCACCTATTATATAATTAACTTATAATTAACTTATTTGGTGTGCATAAAGGGATAAGCTGTTGAAATATTTATATTAATTTTTATTGTTTGTTTTCTTTCCTTTTCAGTCTGCAAGAGTTGTATTGTAAAATACTTACAGACAAGCAAGTACTGCCCAATGTGCAACATCAAAATACATGAAACGCAGCCTCTATTGAATCTTAAGCTAGACAGAGTGATGCAGGATATTGTCTACAAATTGGTCCCAGGGTTACAGGAGAGTATGTATGCAGAGTTAATTTTGGTATTTTATTTTCTTTAAAGCATGTCTCTAGAATCTTTGTTAATATCTTCACTATGCTCCTGGATTTTCAATATAATCTTTCTCGTATCTGTTTGATATTCTTTGCTTATTTCAGTGTTCTAATGTTAAATTAAGAAATAATTAGGATAAATTAACCATAGCCAGATGATATTTTACATTTAAGAAGATACCATACAGTTACATACAGTCATTTATTTAGGTAATGTTTGGGAACATGCTTTTCATCTGTTAAGTGTGCATGTATAAGATAGATAGATAGATAGATAGATAGATAGATACTTTATTAATCCCAAGGGGAAATTCACATAATCCAGCAGCAGTATACTGATACAAAGAAACAATATTAAATTAAATAGTAATAAAATAAATAAATAAATAAATAAAAATAAAATGTTAGCATTTACTCCCCCGGGTATAACTGGTGTGTAGTATTATTATTATTATTATTATTATTATTATTATTATTATGATGATGATGAAGAAGAATTTGTTAAATTCAAGGTGAAGTATGTGGATTTCTACTTAGTACGGCATATGAAGCCATATCCTTGGTTGTAGCTGTGTTCGAGTTTCTAAATAGTTCAAAATGCAGCTACCAGAAAGTTCTGGCAATTAGTATGAGTCTTATACAAAACAAACTCCACAGTCCAGATGTCATTAACTTAAAATTTTCAGTAAATTTCAAAGTCAACAGAAATTTGTTAATACACTGAAAACTTACTGTGTGTGATATTTTGTTTAAGGCTTAACAGTCTTGGATACATTTCTTAAAGTCTCTGTATGTTATCACATATCCTACAACTGTACACATGTAATGGCCAGAAAACTATATCTCTTTATACCTTTCTGTCTAGCAATTCATGTTTCTATCTAGCTGTCTACATATAACTTGAGATCATTCTTTTGTCAATCCAGAGATGTAGCAGAACGTTAAGAGCATTCCATTAACTTGTTAGCTTATTGGAGTAAAATGGAATCTTCCATTATCTAAGTAGGTATGTGAAACCTAAGCAAACACTTTTGTGAATTTACCATTAACGTAATTAGTTTGGCTCTTATGCTTGTACTACATTAGGGTGATTATTGGAAGGTTTACAGTCACTAATTTCTCATTATTTTTCAGTTGAGGAAGCTTTTACATTAAGGATAGTTATTCTGGTATATCTGAAAATAATCCAGACAATACAGACTTGATTCCACAGAAAAATCAGGACTCATCATAGTGCACTGAATGAATAAATATAGACAACATGTGCTACTAGAAGACATGTTCATGATCGTTTATTGTCGTATAGAAATGTAAACGCAGACAACTGTTTCATTAATATTCAATATTTTTTCATTAGCCAACTTTTAAAATTGTTCACATTTTAAATGTTCAGTCTAATCCATTTGTCAACTGTACCAAACAGCAGCCAATATCATTACAGAGAAATATCCATGTCTGATCGTTGCTTGAAGCCAAGGTGTTTGGAATACATTCTTCACGGTCTTGGCCATATGTGACTAGCAGGCACAACAGCACAAATTGGTTTACCTATGAGCAGAAAGTTTCCATAGCTCATCGCTTCGAAGCATTTTATTATGGTCATTTATCTTTGTAGTAAATGTTAATGTTGTGCTGAAATTATCCATCACATATCATTTTTGTGTAAATCATAAATTTTTTAATTGCTACTTTAAGGATACTTTACATATCACATAACCAGAGTACTAACTGGCATATGTCTTATTTGCCCATACTGAAAAGCAGTGGTTTTTAATTTTAATTTTATTCACAAACCGTTTGAATGCCTCAAGTTTTCACTGTTGCCATCTCTACATTCACATGTACTGCACTGCACTTTGTGTCATATAGTATTGATAAATGAAAGTATTAATCTATTTAGTTTGCATTGATTTGAGATTTTAGTTCTAAAGGGGCATATTATTATACCAGCTTTTAGATATTTTTTGAAATAGCAACATAAGGTAAAAATTGAACTTTTTCGATATGTAAAAGTAATCAAACTAGTGAGCTGAATGTTATAGTACAGCTAGATATTTCTTAAGTTGTAGGCTAATTTCCTGAGAAGTGAAAAGCAGTCAGTTTCTAGAAAACGTTTTATATAACTGGATATTTTACCAGAAATCCATTGATATGATTTTGATTGAGAATGCTTTTGTCATGAGCACAAAATACATTATTCCTGCTATGTATTACCCCTTTCGAAGACTCTTTGGAAAGAGTTGCACTGAGAAATGACAAACTAAGGGAAGGATGGAAAGACACGGGTTTGAAGCGGATTGCTTTCCCAAGTTTTTCACCAAGTTATCTTGCCTGGCTTGAAAACTTGTTGGCAATATTTTCATCCCAGAGCTACCCATTTTTTTCACTTAAGCCCCTTTCACACAAGCGCACTGTCCCAGAAATTTACAAGTAAACTACTCTGTCCAGGGCACATGTGAACAAAGCCGAGCTGGGAATCCCTGTTTGCACAGCAGTTTCCCCAAGTCAGGACCTAAAGATGATTCATTCAAGGAGATAGTTATTGCCCCAAGATATTGACTGGTCCCTGGCACATGTAAGAAAAATCATAGAATTTTCTAGGAATAATTTACCCTGAAATTTCCAAAATTTAATTTTCAGAACATTGTTTTAGGTTCATCTTCGGTTTGTTGTTAATGCATTTGTGAAACTGTAATACGTAGCACAAACAACCATAATTGTTGAGAGTGTGCTTACTTTTATGATTGTCTTATCCTGTTAACTTTAGACTGGTAACTGTTGCTTTATATTTTTAACAGATGAAGAGAAAAGAATTAGAGAGTTCTATCAATCTCGAGGCTTAGAAAGAGTTATTCAGCCATCAAATGAAGGTATGTCACTTCAGGTTTTGAAGGGGAATGCTGGTGTACAGAAATCTGTGAATGGTTCTATTAAATAGCTTTAGTCCAGGGGTGTCAAGCTCCAGTCCTGGAGGGCCACAGTGGCTGCAGGTTTTCATTCTAACCATCTTCTTAATTAGTAACCAGTTTTTGATGCTAATTAACTTCTTTAACCTTAGCGTTAATTAGCTTGACTCAGGCCCCTTAGTTGTTTTTTCCTTATTAGCAGCCGGAGAGTAATGAGACATAAAACAAGCAGGACATGACCAGCTCACCTGTACCCATCAAACAAAATCTGAAAATAAAGATGAAGGTCTTGGTAAGGTTGATCCCTCAGGTTACCAAAACATCTTAGGAGTTCTTAGAAAAAAACAGATTATCAGCAGTTTTGGAAATGTCTGCTGTGGCAGAAAGAGAGCAGCAACAAGCCATGGAATTGAATAACAGGTTTAATTAACAACAAGAATCAGCTTCTCATTAATGAGCTGGTTGGAGCCTGAAGCCCCAATTTAGCTGGTCATCTGTTGGCTCGTTTCATGTCTCATTTCTGTTTGGCTGTCATTTAATGAAGAAAAGAATAAATTCAGAAGACTTAATCCTTAAAAACAGGGCTATTAAAATAGAGGGAAAAGAAGTTAATTAGCAGTGAAAACTGGACACTGATTAGGAAAAGGGTTAGAAAGAAAACCTGCACCCACTGCGGCCCTCCAGGCCTGGAGTTTGACACCCGTGCTTTAGTCCATTGCAGTAAATATACATTCTTTATTTCATGCTGTGGTGCTGTCTAGCAATTTTTACAGTAATACTTAAATATATTTTTGTGTAACAGCATACTGTAGTATTCTTTTTTTTTTGTTTTTCTTTAGTGATTTCGCAAAATTGTTGCGCTGTGTCAGTAATCATACAATTATTAAAGATTACTTAATGAATAAATGAGGTAACAGATTACACCACCTAAAGAAGGATAATATAAATTAAAAACTAGATTTTATTCAAAGGAATAAAACACATCAGTTCATGCATTTTTATGCCTAATTGATATAGAGAGAATTGTGAAAGATAGCACACAGACAGACAAGGGAATTTTCATTCTTTTAAACTTTTCACAAATCTTTTTGCTCTTATTAGTTCCAATGAAATGAATTTACAGTAACTTACATCTTTGCCTACCTTTCATCATTCTTTTCAAATTTTCAGTTTGCCTTTGAATAAAATCCACGTTTTTATTTTATCCACTGATTGTGAAAGTGCTTTAATATATATATGCTTTTTTGGTTTAGATTCAATACCAGACCCAGCAGGATTACCTTACACCAGTTTTGATCATTCTAAGGCCCATTACTATCGATATGATGAACAGGTTTCTTTGTGTTTAGAAAGACAAAGGTAAATCAATTTTATGTTGTTTTATTTTTTTTTTAATGAAATAGTAATTCTGAGCCGTTGTTTTTAATTTATTTTTTAGTTGCTAAAACATGTTTTTTGGTTGTTTGCTTGGTTGGTTGTTTTATTCGTTTAATTTCAACTAAGTGCAAGTCCTATACAGTAGATGCTCATCTAACATGACTTATATTGTAAAATGACACTTTGTGACTATTTGTATGTTAGCTTTAGATGTTTACTGATTCAACCACCTATTTTCATATGAAAATGACAGCTGTCATTATGTAATCAAGCTTCTCAATTGTGGCCTCAACCTTTTAAGTATTTTGAAACAGCCCAAATGGTTGTGCTGTGCAAATAAGGAGATTTCTCTGTAACTGTCAGTCTGCAGTGTCAGCAGATAGGCATATTCCTTTGTCTTTGCTAAAGGATTACACAGTATTAGTGAGTAAATTTAAATATTTAATTTAAATATATATATATTTATTCACATATATTCATTTTTAGATAATTTATTTTCAGGCACATATCTAGGCACTATCTTTGTAGCATTGTGAGAAATATGGTCAGACTGATTTTGAGGCATCCATTGGCATTTTCTTGCAGTTGCAAAGTTCAAACAATGCTTACAAGTTGTGGGGGTAATTAAGGTGCATTTTTGTGGTGTGTGGTAATTTTCAGTGTTCTGTTATGAATATTTATAAGGCTTGCTCATAGCATTATGCAACGTGAAAAAAAATCTTACTACATTAGAAACAAATAAGTAGATGAAATACAGATAGCAGGACATACTGAAAGTCAGCAGTCATCCATAGCTAAAGTAATAAGCTGAAAAATTCATAAGTTAGGTAGCATACCACAACTGTTCATAGCCCTTGGTCATTAGGGATGTCAGATTAGCCAAAAGGTTAGGTGCGAGTATTCATAAAATAAAAGTTAGTACACAGTTTGTATATATTCAAATGTAGGCTAAAAAATATGTTTGCTGTTCTTTATATTTCATTAATTTCTTTTACTTTTTTATGCACTATGCTTATTTAAAGGATGACAGGCTTATTACTTTTTCAGTAGTCATTAAGACTCATGGTGAAAACTGCTGGATTATGGGAGGAATATGCCACTCAGAAACCTTGTCCTTCAAAAAATGGGTACAGTGTGAATGCAAAGTGGCATGATCAAAGAGAAGTTGAAGCTATGCACACTGCCTCTTTCTACATGTACTGCACATAAGAAACTAAGACATCTTGTTCAGACTTGTCAAACGCAGTTATTAATCAGTTTCTGTTTTCCCCAGCTTCTTTTTACTTACTCTTTTATATAAATTATGTCTTAGTAATGCTTTACTTGGTTTACTAATAAATGACTAACAATTGTTGAATATTCCTTCTCATTGCATTACACATTTAGCAAGCTCTCTACATCAAAATAGTTTAGAAAAATATCTGTAAACTGAGTTTGACTGTTTATTGAGAAACTCCTAAGTTATCAAACAAAGCAGAACAAAATAAAGAACAATGAAGTGCAAGCCCTTATTAGTTCTATGGCCAGATGAAGAAGAAAAAAATGCCTGTAGACAATAATAGATGGCAGATAGTCTGTGGGAAATAACTTGATATTTTGCAATGCAGGATCCCAGTTAAGTGTTGTGAGCTGATTCATTTGGTTAAGGAATAACATACAGGACTAAACTGAACTGAATACTTTGAGCAGCATATATGAAGTACACGCACAGAGGGACAGTGCCTGAGAGCCCAGTGTAATTGTCCAGCCTGTATAATAGACTAAAGTGGTTTATGATGCCAGAGGCTGTGCTAAAATCAAACAATATAGTTGTTGTTGCATTTTCTTCATCAGGAAACATTAAAGTATTGTTTCCAAAATGAGTTGTTGCAATTTCTGTACTCTGACTGGAGAAAAGCCAGAAAATTGTCATGTGTAAGTGAGGCTGAAGTTTCGTGGCAACTACTTTTTCTAGAAGAAGGCAAATTCGTCAGTTCAAAACAGGAAAAAGGCATTCCCGTAATACTTTGCTTTTGAACCAAAGATTTTCCACTCTCCCTCATTCATTGGTCAAGGGTTCCTTTTTCAGTTCAGAAGCACGGTATTATAGGAATGCATTTTCTTATTAATGGATGTGCACTGATGTTTCTGGATGTATCTGTTTAAAAGTATTTTAGCAAAAAGGTTAACGTGGATTAGAGGACATGAGTTACATGAATTGTTTTTTTTTCCCCCAAAGTATTTTAGCAAAAATGATAACGTGGATTAGGGGATATGAGTTACATGAATTTTTTTTTCCTTTTTTCTATAAAAGTTTTTTACATCATTCGCTATTGTTTGTACAGCACTGATCACCATTAGGTTCTGTTATGTTAGACTTTTGTCTGTCTATTCTCCATGAAAACATGAGATTATTTTTTTTCTCTGCAATCACTACAAATTATATGGGATAAATAACATATAAAAACATTTTTGGTGAGCTATTCCTTTAAGCAGTGCAATTAGGTATAAGCGTCTATGGACCACCATCCATATTTAGGTGAAAAATGAACTAATTTGATCAACTGAAAACTGGTTACATCTGTATTTGCTGTTATCATCAAGTTGTATTTTCCCCAAGTATCCCTTGGTAAGCTTTTAGTAACTGGTAATAAATGTTCAACATACTGTGTTGTTTTTCCTAGTGTGATTTATTCTGGAAAAGGCACTAACTATGCTTCACTGACTCTTACAACCTGTCGACATTGATTACTTTCTTGATTACCTCTTACAACACAGAAAATGAGCTTAGGCAATCAATAAGTATTACAGAAAACAAAATCAGCCTAGCTATTGACTTTCTTGTCTCAGACTAAACTCTTCTCTCAATCCAGTGAATTTAAGTCAGCTGTGTTTCGCTTGCAATCAATACCAATTTTTAAAAACAATCACATTGTATTTGTTATATTCTCAAAATAATTAGTAAAATGGCAGCATGGAGTTCAGAAAAGAGCAGCAGCAGTCAGTTAAATGGTTAGGCTTAAAGGTCAGTAATTTTTTTTTGTATTGTTGTTTGACCTACATGCTGGCAGCATCAGGCACAACATAGTAGCCAGCCTCAGACATGGAGCCAGTCTGTTGCAAGGCACAGTCACTTGCACCATTATACTCATGCAGGACACATATATAATTTGCATTTGATCTGGAGTGAACTGCAGCCATCCACTCATTTACTGAACCTGTATTTTCCAATTCAGGATTGGGGGAAAATGGTAAACCTCATCCCAAAATCATCAGGTGTAAAACAGGACAAAACTTAAGAAATGGTACCAGACCATCATACTTTCACTGATAGATCCATTGCAGAGTCACTAACTAACCTAACATGTACGTCTTTCAGATATGGGAGAAAAACTGTTACCCCTGGGGGATCCCCCACACAGAGACCAGGAGAAAATACAGACTGCATTCTGTCAATGCACAGGCCACAAATTAAACCAAGTGCCCTGGGATTAAGACAGCAATGCAAAATATAATAATTTAATTGGCATTGTTGAGATTACAGGTTTGTTTTTTTTTATTCCATTTGCTAATAAGTGTTGGTATTATTTTCTAAAATGAAGGATTTTTTTCCTATTTTCTGTGTAATTTTTAATGCATTTTTTGTGTGATCTAATTTGAAATGAATTCTACAGTTTTCAGGAAAACTTTTGGAACTGAAAACTGTAATAGGCAGTTACATTTTTTTAATATTATATCTGCATATTAAATGAGAAGTGTTAATTCAATGTATGCTCTGTATTTAATATTATTCTAGGTGTGGAGTATCTCATGTGCCTTTGGCTGCAGTATATTTTACACTACATCGTTACATATTCCAAATAAAGTCGTTTTTTAAATTTTAATACACAGGGAGGAGTGCAGTTTAGGGAAAATGTACAAATAAAATATTACTTATGTATTCCGTTGTCAGAATTGGCACCTTTTCTGTTTTCAGTAATTTTCCAGTTACAACTACTTCTTCCAACAAACAGAATTGACAGAAATTGTTTAATGACAATAGCAAATGATAAATGTTTAATATAAATCATAACCACTTTCTGGTTTCTTTTAAACATATTCAAATGCTTGAAATTAATCAGAATTTATCAAGAAAAGTACTACAGAAATACATAAACATATCTACTCTTTCATATTGAGATCCTGATATGTTTATTTTTTTCCTACTTCATTTTTTAAACAAATACAAATAAATATCACATTGCACTAGCTTAAGTTTTCATGTAGCAGTATCCTAAAAATTTTGCAGTTTAGGGATATGATTTTTTTTTTGTTTGGAGAAAGCAAAGCGTGTCTGATTTTCACCTTGTATCAGGAACCAATGCCTTTGTTCTGCAGTCATGTGTCCTGCCTATACAGTGCTTGTGACTGATGAGAGTTACCATGAAATAAAACATATTAAACTTTCAGTGCTATACTTCCATTCTGTGCTTTTTTGCAACTCAAGCACAGGTAGTAATATAATATATGTAAGCACTGCAGTGCTTATTACCTGTAGCCTAAAGATTTTATATTTCGTACATTTCATTCAGTGGACCTTTTATTATGATTGTCCTCTACTGAAATTAACAGTTTTACATGTATTTTTTCTTATATAAAAAGGACTACTGTTTAAACAATCTATTTTCATTTACTCTTAATTTTATAATTATCCCACAGTATTTATATGTTACTTGTGTGTTGTTTTAGTATCCAGTCTTCTGTTATTTTTAGCTAGTCACTTTTCAATCTCTTTAATTGCATAGTTGCCAAACTCCTCATCTGGCCCTTGTAAAATTCCTCTTGCAAGATTTTTTTTTTTTTTTGCATTAGACTATAGTTGATTTATTGGCTACAAAATTGCAACATTTCCATTTGTTTTTTTCCAATTGTTGCTCTTTGTAGTTCATGATGGTCATTTCCCTGTGTGATTATATATTATATGTGTGATATAATGTGGTTTTTGCCACCTCTCCTTTAATTTGTTCTACACTTCTTGAACATATATGCACTCCAATAACACATGACGTACAGGCTCAGTTTCATGGCAATATTTTTTACTAAAAGCAGCTGTGCATCCATAGATGCTTTTGTTAAGGCTTAACTACTCAATTCTCATTAGTAGAAAACATATGGTACACGTAGATAAGCTATTGCGAGAGTTGTTCAGTGTAGTGCTTTCTCTTCAAATAGTTGTGTTGGACTGGTCTTAATTGTCATCGTAAGACCATTGTAGTAGCTCAGCTGCAAGTAATTTGTACATCTACACTTCTCTGCAATATTGTAGTTTTTAAAACTCGCTTATTTATTACTTTGACAAGTTTAGCTAAACTTTTAGAACTCTGAACTTGTCCATAATAATCTTAGGTACTGTTTAAGTAAATCAGACAGTTTTTTTTTTTAACAGTAGTAAACATTCAATGAGTGGTATATATGGGAGTACACCACAGAAACCACAACTCTCCAAGAAGAACATTGCCATAGATGATTATTGTTGGAATGCTTTTGGCATTAAGTGAATGTGAAATGATATGTCTAGCATAGAAAGAAATGAAGAATTCCAAGAAAAAAGCCAGCTTGTCTGCATCTTGAAGCATATTATTTAGAATATAGTTGTTTAGTTCTTTTGCATCATCAGGATCTAGACAATTTGCAGTCATTAAGTGAATTTATTCTGCTCATGCTACTCTTGGAAAACAGTTGGAATTAAGAAATATCTCTGGTGTCTCACAAATTTATATAGTAAATAGTGTAGATATTTACTCTGGAGAGGCATCATATCTTGGAGATGACTGTGTATCAGGACAGAATCCTCCAGTATAGTTTTGTTGCTAGTACTAGATTTAAGTCAAAACATTGGGCAGTACTTGCCACACTTGCACTTTGCAGTAAGAAAACTGCAGTATTTCAAATGAGAAATGAAAAGATACTGTGCAACATGTATTGTGAGTTATGGTATGGGCATTTGATTTTTCTTAATAATGTTTGCTGTGATTTTTGTGTAGTTTTGTATTAAATCTATTTTAGTCATACTTTCTGATCTGTAAGAGAGATTTGGCATTTTTAATATTCATACATATACTTCACATATGTATACATAGAGAAAAATACTGTGACAGGGTAAATGTTTCAGTTTTCATCATATTTATGTATTTAAGAAATATAACTTAGGTTTAGTTTGTCCACAAGTCTGACACATGTGGTACCTTCTTAAAACTTTCTAAAAATCAAGATAAATAATTTCACATGCACCTTTCTGATCATATGTTTTATATTAGTGAAGCATTTTACTGAAACACAGTTTCTGTATATTAAACTAAATTCATCTATTCACTGATACACCTGTTGTTGTCACAGGAAGTTTGATTTTTTTCCTTAATAATTACTTCCATTAATTTGTCCATGATGTATGTTACACTTACTGGCCTTTAAGCCAATTATTTTTTTTATGATGAGACAACATTTACTAGCTTTTAGTACTTTGGAAATTCACCAATGTGCAGTGATATTTGAAAAAATGGAAAAGGATTTACAGTAATCCCTCGCTATATCGCGCTTCGACTTTCGCGGCTTCACTCTATCGCGGATTTTATATGAAAGCATAACTAAATATATAACGCGGATTTTTCGCTGCTTCGCGGGTTCTGCGGACAATGTGTCTTTTTACTTCCTGTATATGCTTCCTCAGTTGGTTTGCCCAGTTGATTTCATACAAGGGACACTATTGGCGGATGGCTGAGAAGCTAACCAATCAGAGCACGCAGTTAAGTTCTCCTGACTGAGAAGCTAACCAATCAGAGCACGCAGGAGCTATGCAGTGTTAACCAGGAAGTCTCATCTCGCTCATTCAGCATCAACGTGCTTCGCTGTGTAAAGAGTTGTGCTCTTTAGTGTTTATCTTTGTGCATAGTCAAGCCCTTCATTATGGCTCCAAAACAATCTGCTACTGCTTCAGGGGCCGTGCCCAAGCGCAAGAAGAAGATGTTAACGATTGCCGAAAAGGTAAACGTTTTGGATTTGTTGAAGGCTACGATTCTTTTTATTTAAAAAGTAGGAAAGGAATATAAGATCTACGGCTGCAGCGTCCTTTTAACCAGGGTGCAAAACGAGTTGTAAGTGGATGTAATAAGGCAGTAGTCTGGATGGAATCTGCTTTAGGGATTTGGATTGAAGACTGCCAGAAGAAGAACAACGGCAGTGCTACACAATTGCCTGAAGTGGCTCCTTTACAAGGGCTGTAACGCTCTCCTTTGTTGTGCAGTAAAATTAAACTCATTGTTATCGGACAAGTCATCGTGTCATTGTTGGTGAGTAACCATAAATAATTAATACATTTACTGTATACTATTTTTCTTGCAATGTACGTATTTATTGCTGGTGACCTGTCTATCGTAATGGCTGTAACATATGTGATATCGGAGACACTCAATATCTTTAAAATAATATTTAGGTTTTACTGTATATAAACAGTGTGTGTTTATATACATAATTTCAATGAATCTTACCTAATATCTAAGAGAATACAAAGGGATTATGCTGTATAACGCTGCGGGGAATATTTATAAACAGTGCGGGAGAGTTTATAAGGGCTTAAAATATATAAAAATAACCATACAAACATATGGTTTCTACTTCGCGGATTTTCACCTATCGCGGGGGGGTCTGGAACGCAACCCCCGCGATGGAGGAGGGATTACTGTATATATTTGTTTACTAAACTTCTTAAACATGCTTAAGATTAATGAAATCTGGTTGCAGACATTTGTTTAATTTCAGCATTTTCAATTTAAGCAGTGTTTCTCTCTTCACAATTTCCAAATCACAGAGTATCTCCTTAATATTCCCACACAGTACTGGGAGCTTATTGACTTCTTTGCATATGAATACTTTTTATATTTCACTTTAGTTCATCTTTACTGTTCCTAATACATTTTGTCTTCTCTTTGGCCATTCCTCTTTGTTCTGGTAACAAAGTGGTAACTCATAAATCAGTTTAATGAAGATAGAACATTGTGTAACGCTTTAGTTTTCATGAAAGAAATTATGTGAGTTTTTAAAATGTGTTTCAAATCAAAGGGTTTGCACTGTTACAGTTTTCTCCCTCATTGTTCCTACTAGATAAGTGACATAGTTGTGACTTTACAACTTTAAATCTTTAGTGTTTCATAGAGTAATTGGAATCTATACTTTAATATTCTAATAACTTAATGTGACCTCAGTCAATACCTTTAAATTCTTTGCCAGCTCCTAATGTCACTGCTATTTTAAATACAGTTAAGTGAAAAAAAAAAACAGAAATACATTCATCTGCATGTGACAGGCTGCTTTAAATCCCACTTCTGCCATACTACTATTTCCAGCATGGATGCAGCAAGAGAAAGAGCAAGAATGGTGTAAAAAAAAAAGCATCCTAATTGCAAAACCAAGAATGCATGCTGAACATTTGAAATCCCATCTCCAGTATTTAGACAGCAGCCAGCTTCATAAACATAGTCATTTCTGTCATGTTTGCAGACATTCCAGAGGCACAGTGCAGTACAAGTCACCTTCTAGGTCTGTGAAGAGTATGTGAGTGTCGAAATAGTACATTTGGATTCTTTATCAGTTCCTTTACTCACAAGTCATATTGAGCCACATTTTTTGTCAAGCAAAAATTGTTTAAATATTGTTGCTTTGTTCAGTTTGTCGTGTTAGGATTACTTCTTCTCTTTTCCGGTGTCCATTTGCTTATGCATTTGTTAAAGCATTGTCACGTAGCTACTCGCTACTACTGGCATTCGTCATTGTAAAGAAACCATTGCATACCCCACTATGCAAAAGGTGTGATGCATCATTCATTCACTTTTTGCAAAATTTGATTAGAATATTCTTACTTGACATACAAGGGCAGATATGTAAGAGACGGATGGACGTACTGAAATTGAAAACCCACCCCTTCCCTTCAAATTTAAAGTGTGGAAAAGTTTTGGATTACCTGTAAAATTTGTAGAGAGTCAACATGTTACTGCTATACAGCATTGGAAACACATGTAACATGCAAAAACCAATTTGCTTCACAACCACAGTGAGTACAAGAAGGCACCAGTAACAAAACAAAGCCAAAAAACATTAAAATAAACTTTTGTAACTGCATTACTTCATCATCAGTGAGGGCAAAAGCTTTTATGGATTATATTGCCTTATAAAGGTGGCAGTGTGGCACAGTGGTAATGCTGCTGCCTTGCAGTAAAGGGACCAGGGTTCACGTCCCAGGTCCTCCCTATGTGGAGTGTACATGTTCTCCCCATGTCTGTGTGGGTTTCCCCCGGGTGCTCCATTTTCCTCCCACAATCCAAAGACAGGCATGTTAGGTAAATTGGTGACTTTGTATCAGTAAACTAAAGAAACAAGTATGAATGTCATTGCTAATGCCAATTTGATTCCTCTGACCACAGACACATGACCATCAAGAACTACCAAATGTGGTATTCCTTTTATTGCACATCACTAACAGCTGAGTGATGGAAAGTTAAATACGGCAGTCAAGGACATTAATTATACGCAGACAGGGTCATACATCGATGAAGTGCTAAAACTGGCAATAACAGTGTAGGGAGTAAATAAAAGCTTTCACCCCATCCATCAAATGGGTCCAATATGTGTATTGCTATTCATCTGTGTGGCTTGGGACTACACATAGAATTCTTTAGTCACTTAGAGAGTTCTACAGGTATTCTCTGCAAACTGACTGCTGAGAAGAGTACAGAGATTGACAACATTCTTCCATTGCAGTCCCAAGGCTGCTGCCATTTTATTTGACTTGATTGTGCCAAAACAGACTTCTGACAGAATACACACAACATGAAATAGCAGTTACAACATGCTAGAAACAACAACAACATTTATTTCTATAGCAAATTTTCATAAAAACAGTGCTTTACATGATGAAGAAAGAAAAAAGACAAAATAAATAATTAAAATTAGGGAACACTAATTAACATAGACTAAAAGTAAGGTCCGATGGCCAGGAAGGACAGAAAAAACAAAAAAACTCCAGACGGCTGGAGAAAAAAAAAATCTGCAGGGGTTTCAGGCCACGAGACTGCCCAGCCCCCTCTAGGCATTCTACCTCACATAAATGACCTCAAACAGTCCTCATTGTATTCAGGGTTCATATGGAAGAATTTGATGATGATGGTCATGTGGACTTCTGGCCTTTAATCCATCCATGTAGGGACATCATGGTGCTTTTATTAGGTGGTGGTGGCGCAGATCGCCACCACAGAAAACCGGAAAAATAACAGAAGAGAAAGTAGTGTTTAGTACAGATTTTGGATCCACCATGAATAACAATGATAATTAATTGAATATACAGAGTATCAGGATTTAACTAAGATGAAGCTATGAGAAAGCCATGTTAAAGTAATGAGTTTTCAGCAGTGTTTTAAAGTGCTCCACTGTATTAGCCTGGCGAATTCCTATTGGCAAGCTTTTCCAGATTTTAGGTGCATAACAGCAGAAGGCTGCCTCATCACTTCTTTTCAGTTTAGCTCTTGGAATTCTAAGTAGACACTCATTTGAAGATCTAAGGTTACAATTTGGAGTGTAAGGTGTAAGACATTCTGAAATATAAGATGGAACAACATTATTTAAGGCTTTGAAAACCATAAGCACTATTTTAAAGTCAATTCTAAATGGCACAGGTAACCATTGTAGTGACATCAAACTGGGGTGATGTGCTCAGATTTTCTTTTCCGAGTTAAGATTCTAGCAGCTGCATTCTGCACTAGTTTCAATCGATTGATGTCTTTTTTTTGTAGTCCTGAGAGGAGTGCATTACAGTAATCTAGCCGACTGAAAACAAAAGCATGAACTGATTTTTCAGCATCTTGCAATGTTATAAGAGGTCTAAATTTTGCTATATTTCTTAAGTGAAAAAATGCTGTCCTAGTAGTACTCCTAAATTCTTTACTTCCGTCTTGACTTTTAATCCTAATGCATCAAGTTTATTTCTAATAACCTCATTATATCCATTATTGCCAATAACTAAAATTTCTGTTTGCCCTCTATTTAATTTGAGGAAATTACTACTCATCCATTCGGTAACACAAGTGAGACATTGTATCAGTGAATCAAGAGTGTTGGGGTCGTCGGGTGCTATTGATAAATACAGTTATGTGTCATCAGCATTGCTGTGGTAGCTCACATTATGCCTTGAGATAATCTGACGTAAAGGAGCATGTAAATTGAAAAGATAGATAGAAAGATACTTTGAACAACAACATATTATTGAGATGAGACAGTTGAGTCTGGAAGTCTACACAAACCATAATGACATTGCTGTGGCATCTATAGATGTAATTGATTCTGAATACATGATAAAGTTGCTGAAGCCTCTCAGAATGGCAACTAATATGCTGTGTGATGAAAATATCTCTACTATTATGTTTGATTTTGTCTTTGAAACAAATGACTTAAAAAGTTGTGTCAGCAAATACTGCAGATTTGCTTTTAAAAGTGGTGTTCTCTGACCTATTTAAAAACCTTACAACTATGACGTGGACTTTCTCTGAGAGACCACTGCAATTGATCCAGTCTTGCACTTTGCCTTACCTAGATGCTGAAAACCAAGAAATGGCGTTCTTAAGACTATTTCCTCAGGTGATTCACTTGTATGGCAAGATAAATCAGGTTTAGGTTATTATTACTTTAAATCATGAGCAACTGCAAAATGGTGGGGGTTTTATTTGGGGAACTAAGCAAGTATATGTATTTTTTCAAGTGTTACTTCCTGTGTATTTTTCCAATTTTTATTTTTTAGAAATATAGTTTGAAAATATATTTACTTTGTCTTTAAAAATAAATTGTTAGAACACTTAGGTTGTCAATGAAATACTTATGAGGGGAATATGTCTATGTATATTTAGAAATTTAGAGAAAGATGATGAATTTCAAGGGGGTCGAATACTTTTCCTTTTGACAAAAATCCATTGGAGTCGTTTAAAGACAACAGCTAGAATTTACCAAACCTTGCCAGACTCTTAGAAGCTTTTCTATCAAGTATCAATCCCAGTCAGAGTTCTAAGCAAATGAGTGCTTTTCACTAACGGGAGCCACATCTATGCCTAAATGTCATAACTGCTACCTGAAAATGTGGATATGATAATTCTCTTGAAGAAAAATTTGTCTTTAAAGCTGACCTGCTTAGTTGCATTAAGCAATGTTCCTCACCTCAGTAGGTGTAGGCTAATAGGAATTTCTGTTTATGTTTAGAACAATTTGTATTTTACCTGTTAACTTGCTTGTCTTCATTCAATAAGATGCAACTGGCTTGTAGGAAAAGTCGAATTAGCCATCCTTGTTTGTTTTTTGACAGTGGTAAAAAGAGAACACTTTATCTATTGAAAGTCAATTGTATGCAATTTCTATATATCGTGTTGCACCAGACTTCACTATGAACCAAACGATTAACTATATATTATAGTGCTTATTATACCGTGAGTTAAGTGTACCGTTTAATAATAAAAAAAACTACTAAGGAGTGGCTTCAGTAAAGGTTATTATTTTATAATGTCCCAGCCAAAACCAGACTTGAATTCAATTGAAAATTCATGGGATAACTTGTAAAAAGGTGTGCACCAACACTTAGAGTTGGAACAAATTTACACTGAAGAATTTTCAGTCTCTAAATCTTAAATGTGCAAAGTTCAAATGGATATATCCAATGAGACTCGTGTCTCAAACTGTAATTCATGGACTATGTACAAAATATTGACTTCTCAGGTTAAATACTTTTGTGAATTAGAAATGTAATACTTTCTTAAGGTACTGTAGAAAAGATGCAATTTTTGCATTACTTTGAACTAGGGCTGGGTTATATGTAAAAAAAATCTTATCACGATAATATTTTTCATATCAGTCGATATTGATATATATCATGATATAAATGAAATTACTATTTCTGTCAAAGTTAAAGGTTCCTTTTCACTGCTAAATGAAATGTAAAGATATCAAAAGGTTAATTTTGGTTTAAACATTATTTACTTTCTATCAGAAGTTGAATGTGACAAATGTATTGTAGAACATTATACAACTGTGTTTCAAATAAATAAATAGGTATGTTATAAATTAAAATTTTAATTCTGACCTGTCAAAAGCTTCAAGTGTTACAAGAGAACACAAACAATGCACAGCTAAGTTCTATGGTCAATTACAAATAAATAAAATAGGTAATACAAAATAAAAAAGTCTCAATTCTGACCAGTCAAAAGCTTTCAAGTTTTACAGGAGAACTCATTTAATTTGTTGGTCAACTCCAAATAAATAAAATAAAATCTTAATTCTAAAATTTTTAATATAAAACTAAAACCTTAAAGTTTTCAGTTTTTAAAGAAGAATACAAAGTAAATTCTTTGGTCAGTTCTAAATAAATAAAGTAAGAATTAATCTTCTTCTTTTGGCTGCTCACATTAGGAGTTGCCACAGTGGATCATATTTTTCCATATCTTCCTGTCTTCTGCATCTTGCTCCATTACACCTACCACCTTCATGTCCTCTCTCACTACATCCATAAACCTTTTCTTAGGCCTTCCTCTTTTCCCCTTATCTGGTAGCTCCATCCTTCTCCCAATATACCCAGCATGTCTACAAAAATAATCTCAAAAAATCTACATATATACTGTTTCCTTTCCTTTGAATAAATTCAAACTGTTTTAAAATTTTGGGAAATAAACACAAATAAATAGACAAATATTCTGTACTAAGAAAATACCTGCGCTTCGCAGCAGAGAAGAAGTGTGTTAAAGAAGTTATGAAAAAGAAAAGGAAACATTTTAAAAATAACGTAACATTTGCTTTCTATTAGTCTGCATAAGCACAGTCCTTCACCAGCAATTATTTAATGTTAGCTCAGACCAGGCACTTAAAAGTTTCTCTCGCACTTTTGCTGAGTTTGTGCCAAACACTCTTCCATCTCTGACCATCTTATCTTCATTTGTATAAGCACAGTCCTTCACCAGCAATTTTAACTCAGTTACAAAGTGATCCAAAGTCTTGTTTATACCCCGCGTCTTCTCATTAAACTTGTATCTCGCGAATATCGTATTCGTCTAAGGCACGACAAACGCCAGCGGCAACGTGTCTGTAAACTTAATTTAAACTTACGGAGCTCTTCCTTGTTCTCTGCGTACTGCGTTCACAGTCAGTTCACGTAAGCCGCTCGGAGTACATGCATCGAAGGTTCTCAGCTGTGCTTGTGCTATCTCGTGCGATCTTGCGATGTCCACGGCCCTGGCACTTAAAAGTTTCTCTCGCACTTTCGCTGAGTTTGTGCCAAACACTAGTCTATCCCTGACCATCTCATCTTCGTTTGCATTAGCACAGTCCTTCACCCGCGAATATTTAGCGGCAGCGTGTCTGTTGGATTGCCGCTGACGGATGGCCTTATATGGGCAGGCACTCAATTACGTGGGAGGCGTGATGATGAGGGACGCAACTCCGCCTCACACGGCAACCGAGCTGCAGGCTATGGCCGTATATATGTACATAAGTAGGTTCCAGTTATGACCGTAGAATTTCGAAATGAAACCTGAATAACTTTTGTAAGTAAGCTGTAAGGAATGAGCCTGCCAAATTTCAGCCTTCTACCTACACGGGAAGTTGGAGAATTACTGATGAGTCAGTCAGTCAGTGAGGGCTTTGCCTTTTATTAGTATAGATACTGTATATCCTCAGTACAAATTCATCAGCTTTCAAATATATATGAAAGAGAACATAAACAAAATGTGACATATTCACTCATGTAGTCAGCTTAAGGGAATAAATAAGAAAATATTACAGTAACTTTTTTTTATATAATTCTGTTCACTAACTTACTGGTAGCTAAGTGAAGTAGATGCCCAAAGCACTGCAGCTGTGTCCAGTTTAGTGATGTGGTTTTCATTGCATTCGTTCCACTGGTTGTTGTCATGCAGACTTGTGTTCACTCAGTTCCCAGGATGCAAGTGCTGCTGTCAGTCCTAAAGCAATGACTTCACCTGTATGGTCTTCAGGAAAGTAGGCAATTTGAAGACTTTTGCTTTTCAAATTCCACTCTTGGTCGTTGAAGTGGCCAGTGAGGCTCATAAATGGTTTAGATGTGTGACTTGTTCACAAATCCAATGCAGTAGTGAAGTTAGACACACTTTGCAGCTCATTTTCTACAGTCTTTCTACACTTTGTGTATAGCTGGGGAAATGCCATCTAACAGAAATGTTTATGGCCAGGTAGTTTGTAGCAAGGGTCAATTACATTTATCAGCCGCTTAAATCCTACATTTTTGATTGTTCTTCTTGGCATCATGTCTTTTGCAATAAAGTAAACTTTTGCATTTGTGCTATCGCTGTGTCTCTGTTTTTTTGTCATAAGGCATTGTGCTGAAGAAAGTGGACATTATGGTTGATTGCTATTAAGCAGGTATCACTCTGGTTGCATTAGGGGGACCACCAGCACTTGCTTGGGTCTGGGACTGTAAAGTCTTGCCTTATGCATGCTCTAAAGGATGACACTGATACAGATGATACAAAAGATCTGTGGTTTTACCTGTCTTTTTTGGAACATGTTTTTGACACAATTTGCTCTGCACGCTGCTCTGCGTCTTGTCAGACTTGAAATAGCCAAAATATCTCCACACTACTGAATTCCTCAGACCCTTTTTTTCAACATTGTGTCTTTTGAGCCTTGGGCTGTGTCTGTTGGGGTTTCTTCTTTAGTAATGCTGACTTTTTTCCAATTTTTGTTAACTTTTCTTAACAAAACTTTTGTTCTGTTTTCTAATTTTTCTGTCATCTTGCTCCCAGTCCTGACATACTGATGTGTACAGCTGCACATGTGCTGCTGCCAGCTGCTGCTCCTACGCTCAGTGCTGTGGGCATCAACCTAACTTGACGTTGTTGTAACTCTGTTTCAGCTACATGATTGGTTCGGCATGGCACTGTTCTCATTATCATTGGCTTTTTGTGTTGTCTGACAAAGCATGGATGGAATGAGTTCTATTGACGTTGTATCGGCCATGTCTTCTAATTCTATCGTGGAAAGGTTATTTCGCGATAATTATCTTTATTGTTTTATCATCCAGCCCTACTTTGAACTTAACAGTAAAAATCATAATTATACATAGTTTGGCTAAGCAGAAGAATATTTATTGCCATTTTAGCAACAGAAACTTAAAGTAAAATGGACAAATGTAATTTTGCAAAATATAGTAACTGTAGCATAAATGCATAATTAATGTGGCTAGCTCAACAGTTGTACATTCTTTGCAGTATGAAATATGCAGCGATTCATTTGGCTTTTGTTTTACATTAACACTTGTAACAGTTTTCTTCCAGGTTTTCTTTAAAGCTGTTTTTGCCATCGACATGAACATGATTTTTAGTTGCCATCATGAGTTAATAGTATTGATGAAAACTTAAAATTAATAGAACTTCCAGTTCAGGATTGAAGCATACTGAGCCATGACTGTTACATTTATTGTAGTTTTTATCTTGCATTGCACTTGAAACAATTACTGTAGGTATAAAAATATTTCCACCCCACAAAAGAAAAAACATTTTCTGGTTTCTATTGTCATGTATTTATTGTTTCATTTAAAAACTTTATCCTTAATTTTTTTCATATCATGTGTCTGGATTTTTTTTTGCTGCAAGGTATTGTTAAATAATAGTAATAAAATCATGCACACACCAGACTACTGAAAATTTTTATATTTTGACTATAACATTCACAAGTCAAGAGCTATTTTAAAATTTCTGTTTACACTATGAACAACACTGACTCCAATAAAAATCACATGCATTGATTAAGGGGAAGATTCAAATTAGAGTTGAAAAAAATGACTTGAGTATCTAACTCCAGTTAGTCATTGGAAAAGTCATTAAATAAGAGGCTGACATACGTTTTGCAGTGTAGACTATGATTATTTACGCCATGAAGACATATCATTGTTTATGTATAAATAGTGTAAGCACATTGTGTCTGTCTTCTATTATGACTTAGTTGAAGATCAAGTCATAATTTAGCAGTAACTAATGTAGAAATAGAATTTCCAAGGGGTCGCAGACTTTTTTTTTTTTTTTTTAATAAATGTGTATTAGGATAAAAAATGATATTTGTCATGAAGGTAAAATTTTGCACACTGGTTAGACGTGCAAATAAGAATATTGCTATACTCTGAACTCAGGACAATACTACTTCATTAACATGTTTTATATGTGTCTCATTTGTAACCTTATCATGGTGCCAGATGTACTTTCTTTTCTACATATTGTAATTGAATAAATTAGATTTTGCTTAGTAACTACTATATTTATATTAAGTTTCTTTACAAATGATGATGTCTACATTCTAGAAAAATCAATCATGGAAAAATTGGACAAAGAGACAAGTATTCATCTTGATATGTAACAATATTTATTTTTCTTTTGTATAGTTCCTCAGTTGGCAAAGACAGAAGCAGATTCACACTTCGGGTAAGGGGTATTTCTTCAATTTATGCATAATGGCCAATGTACAGGTGCTGGTCATAAAATTAGAATATCATGACAAAGTTTATTTATTTCAGTAATTCCATTCAAAAAGTGAAACTTGTATATTAGATTCATTCATTACACACAGACTGATGTATTTCAAATGTTTATTTGTGTATTGATTTTTTGATTGTTTGCTTTTCTTTGCGAGCGCACGCTCTATCTCTTAAATTCTCTGCTCCTGATGCAGAGACTCATTTAAAGAAAAGATATATTTGCATTCTTTTAATTGTGAGAAAGAACTGTCATCTCTGTCTTGTCATGGAGCACAGTTTAAACTTTTGACTAAAGGGTGTTATTTCATGTCTAGAGGGCTCTAATAATGTTAACAGTGTGGGAGAGTTTATAAGGGCTTAAAATATATAAAAATAACCATACAAACATATGGTTTCTACTTCGCGGATTTTCACCTATCGCGGGGGGGTCTGGAACGCAACCCCCGCGATGGAGGAGGGATTACTGTATTGTGAAAAAGTTCAATATTGAAGACACCTGGTGCCACACTCTAATCAGCTAATTAACTCAAAACACCTGCAAAAGCCTTTAAATGGTCTCTCAGTCTAGTTCTGTAGGCTAGACAATCATGCGGAAGACTGCTGACTTGTCCAAAAGACGACCATTGACACCCTGCACAAGGGGGGCAAGACACAAAAGGTCATTGCTAAAGAGGCTGGCTGTTCTGTGTCCAAGCACATTAATAGTGAAGCGAAGGGAAGGACAAGATGTGGTAGAAAAAAGTGTACAAGCAATAGGGATAACCGCACCCTGGAGAGGATTGTGAAATAAAACCCATTCAAAACTGTGGGGGAGATTCACAAAGAGTGGACTGCAGCTGGAGTCAGTGCTTCAAGAACCACCACACACAGACGTATGCAAGACATGGGTTTCAGCTGTCGCATTCCTTGTGTCAAGCCACTCTTGAAAAAGAGACAACGTCAGAAGCGTCTCGCCTGGGCTAAAGACAAAAAGGACTGGACTGCTGCTGAGTGGCCCAAACTTATGTTCTCTAATGAAAGTAAATGGTGTATTTCCTTTGGAAATCAAGGTCCCAGAGTCTGGAGGAAGAGAGGAGAGGCACAGAATCCACGTTGCTTGAGATCCAGTGTAAAGTTTCCACAGTCAGTGATGTCATCTGCTGGTGTTGGTCCATTGTGTTCTCTGAGGTCCAAGGTCAACGCAGCCGTCTACCAGAAAGTTTTAGAGCACTTCATGCTTCCTGCTGCTGACGAACTTTATGGAGATGCAGATTTCACTTTCCAACAGGACCTGGCACCTGCACACAGTGCCAAAGCTACCAGTGCCTGGTTTAAGGACCATAGTATCCCTGTTCTTGATTGGCCAGCAAACTCGCCTGACCTTAACCCCATAGAAAATCTATGGGGTATTGTGAAGAGGAAGATGCAATACGCCAGACCCAACAATTCAGAAGAGCTGAAGGCCACTATCAGAGCGACATGGGCTCTCATAACACCTGAGCAGTGCCACAGACTGATCGACTCCATGCCACGCCACATTGCTGCAGTAATCCAGGTCAAAGGAGCCCCAACTAAATATTGAGTGCTGTACATGCTCATACTTTTCATGTTCATACCTTTCAGTTGGTCAACATTTCTAAAAATCCTTTTTTTGCATTGGTCTTAATTGATATTCTAATTTTTCGAGATACTGAATTTGGGACTTTCATTAGTTGTCAGTTATAATCATCAAAATTAAAAGAAATAAACATTCGAAATACATCAGTCTGTGTGTAATGAATGAATCTTATATACAAGTTTCACTTTTTGAATGGAATTACTGAAATAAATCAACTTTGTCATGATATTCTAATTTTATGACCAGCACCTGTACCTTCTACTTTGCTTTTTGGTTGTTTGTTGAAGTTTAAAAGTAAACATGCTGTTCAGTCCAACAAATACCATATCAATATTGAAGTTTAAAAGTAAACATGTTGTTCAGTCCAACAAATATACTATCACTTAATTGATTACAAATGTTATTTAACTACAACTTATTTATTATGGCATTTAGGGGTAGTGTTTTTCATGGATTAATGACCTGATGCTCAGAACCTGTTTTCTTATTTCATTAACAAAAATCAAATATTTCTTTAAGCAGACATCATAAGGAGAAACAGTATGAAAGTTAAGTGGTTAAGGTGTTGAAACAAATTTAATCAAAACCAACTAGTATCAAAATATTATAATTTTAGCCAGCATTGATGAAGAGGATGATATCAGTTTATGCAGTATTATAGGTGTAAATTCGCATTTACTTGAACCAATGTTGTAGGCATACTTATTACAAAGACAAGAAGTCACTATTAATACTATTTTAAGAGTATGTTGTATAGAACCACCTGATCATGCAATCTAGCTTTAGTCATTTCCATCTAGACTTAGTGAGAGATGTGTATATTCATTTTTTATGTAATAGAAACATAACAAAGTACATATTATGCTGAAATAATTTTGTAAATAAAACACATTAACTATTAATGAGACGGTATATATTTAATACAAAAGTAGCAGTAAAATTTTTCAGAAACATGCCCTAAAGTTAGTTGTATTTTTGCATTTAAATCACCATACTCTTACCATAATGTAACATTTTACTGAAGACAGCCAAGACATATTTTTCCTTTTTTTGTTTTTAGCCTTAAGTGAAAATTTGAAGGTTGAAATGTTTCTGTATATTTTGTATGTTTGGAGTGGGTGGTGCAGAGTAATGCATTAAGAAAATCTGTAATTCCAAATGTCACTGTCTATAGGGGTTCGAATTACACCGCTAATGTGTAATGTGCAATTTTAATTTTTGGATGGTGACATTTTAGCAGTAATGTAATTCACAAAAGTATATAGCTGTTTATTGATTTACTTTTAATTTGAAAAGATCAACCATATTCTGCACACATGATCAAAATAAGGTGGTGTTCTGAAGCTGTATACAGTTAGGTCCATAAATATTTGGACAGAGACAACTTTTTTCTAATTTTGGTTCTCTACATTACCACAATGAATTTTAAATGAAACAACTGAGATGCAGTTGAAGTGCAGACTTTCAGCTTTAATTCAGTGGGTTGAACAAAAAGATTGCATAAAAATGTGAGGCAACTAAAGCATTTTTTAACACAATCCTTGCCTCACATTTTTATGCAATCTTTTTGTTCAACCCACTGAATTAAAGCTGAAAGTCTGCACTTCAACTGCATCTCAGTTGTTTCATTTAAAAAAGTTGTCTCTGTCCAAATATTTATGAACCTAACTGTATGTTAAAAGTTTTATGATACTAATATTTTTGCCTTTTATGTTAACACTAACTGCATTAGCTAGTTTCAAGTAGGAAATTTCATACAAGACAATGGGCCTCAATTATACTGCCATCAGTTAATCAGATGTATCAGAAGTTCTTTGTAACTAAGTACCTTATATTATACAATATTTTTGTTTTTTATTCAAAGACTTATATTAGTGGCAGGCAGTATGGTGTACTGGTTAAGGTTTTGGACCTAGGATTCCAAACTCTGAGTTTATGGGTTTAAGTCCTGCTACTGATAATGTGTGACAATAAGCACGTCACTTCACCTGCCTGTGCTCTAATTGGGAGAACAAATGAAATGTTACTAATTATATCTCAAATATTGTATATCATCTTGGATGATGATAATAATAATAATATAATATAAGGTCATTGGAGTTACTTATTCTTCAACTTACTGTATACAATTTTACATGAGTAAAACATCCCTACATTACATCAAATTCTTCTTTTCCTATTGACGTAGCTTTTGTTGCTTGTCATTGCAAGGCTCAACTTTAGTGAAAATTGTATTCAGTGTAAGCAAATGCACGTATTACCATAAATGTTTTTGGAGGGTGGGGGGGTCCCCTTTCAAAGTCTGTGGATATGAATGTATATTGCAATGGAATAATTCATATTGGGCCTGTTACGTTTAAAGTTGCATCATCTGTCTCCTTTGTCTTGGATCTGAGGATACCACTTTGCCTCTGCATGTCTCTCCCTGCCTTTTTTGCTTCTTGCAAAGCAACACCAATGCACACAGCCACAGCATCTGGCACCAGCTTTATAGTGCTTGCTAACCATTTAGCTTTGTATCTTCTTTGGGCTTTGACTAACTTTCTCTTTCCATTTCACACCTCACTGTACTGTTGCTTTTACTGCATCTTACATTTGCGCAGCAAAGAGCATGTTTGTTAGCATGATATTAATAAATATCAACAATTAAAAAAAGAAATGCATTAGCTATTTTTATTTTCTATAATGTCACCAAATTTCAATCAAATCAAAGCAACTTTAAGATTTTGGGATATTTAGTTTTCCTATTTTACATAGGGCTGTTACTCCTAAATATTGATCTGTTGAAATATAATCTCTTAGCAGATACCTACTGGCCTAAATGTAGAATTATGCCAAATTTTAGCTTTTTAACTAAATGGGAAATAATGTTTTTATTGATGAGTGAGTAAGTCTGTCAACTTTGCATTGTATATATCTATAGATATACAATGCCTATAAAAACTATTCTGCCACTTGGAACTTTCACGTTTTCTTTTCATACAGCATTGATTCTGAATTTTTGATATTGATTAACAGAAAAAGAACCTTTAATGTCAAACTCTTCTCTGGAAGATTATCTAAGTTAATTACAAATATAAAACACAAAATAATTAATTGTTTAAGTATTTGCCCTCTTAAAGTCAGTATTTAGTAGATGTACCTTTGGTAGCAATTTTAGGTTTGAGTCTGTATGTGCAGGTCTATGTCAACTTTTCACATTTGGATACTGCAATTTTTCCCCATTTTTTCCTAAGGTGCTTAAGTGCTGCCAGGTTTCATGGGGACCATAAGTGAACAGCCTTTCTCAATTTCACCACAAATTCTTAATTGGATTGAGATCGAGACCCTGATTCAGCCTCTCCAGGATATTAACGTTATTGCTTTAAGCCATTTATGTGTAGCTTTGGCTTTATGTTTGGGGTTGTTGTCTTGCCAGAAAACAAATCTTTTCTCAAGGCTGTTTCTTTTTATACTGCATCAAGCTTTTGATTTTAGTGTCATTAGACCATAGACAATTCTTTCAGCTCTTTCAGCTGTCTCAGAGTGCCTTTTGGCAAACTCTAACCAAGATGGCATGTGTGTTTTTTTTTCTCACTATTTGCTACTGTCTCACTAAGCTGTGATTGGTGAAACAGTTGGGCAACAGCTGTTTTATGCACCATCTCTCCAGTCTCAGCCTCTTTAGCTTGTAATGCCTTTAGGGTTAGCATAGGTCTCTTGATAGCCTCCCTCACTAGTCATTGTCTTCTTGCATGATCATGCAGTTTTTTATCAGTGGCCTGCTCTAGGCAGATTTACAGCTGTACCATATTTTCTTAATGATTTATTTAACTGGACTCTGAGGGAAATTCAATGACTTTAATATTTTCTTATGTCTGTCCCCTGAGTAGTGCTTTTCAATTTAATTTTCACTGATATGTTTAGAGTGTTTTTTTGTGTTCATTGTGTATGTAACACTAGATGGTGCTATACCAGCTCTTAACCCAACACACAGACACTGACTACACTGTAAAAAGTGCCAAGAAGTTATTTTAATTTCTTCTTTTAAATAAATTGTGCCCAAAGCACCTCTGCCAAAATAAACAGGCAAGCAAATACACTAATAATAAACACAAGTAAATCACAATTCTTTCCTCCACACCTCCCAGCAAGCTCTGTCCTCTATCTCCCAACTCCGGCTCACTTGCTGGGTTCCTATCATTCCTTTAAATATTCCTTGACCCGGAAGTGCATCTGCCCTTCCTACCACGTGACTGGCTGGCAATTCTGGGTCTAATGAAGAACTGACATTTTCTTCAGCCCAGAAGTACTTTTGGGTTTACGTCCTCCTGACTACCTCGTACTTCCGGGCTATAGGGAAAGTATGAGTCCCCAGGTTCTTCAGCAGCTGCTCCCTCTGGCGACACCCAACCGGGCTGAGAAACTGAACTCCAAGTCCCAGGATGCCCTGCGGGAATCTGGGCCACCGCTACACTCCAGGGGAGCTGCCATGTAGCTTTTTGGGGGAGGCAGTGTTGGCAAGTAGCTGCCTTCCCCCATCCTTCCATTCCAGGGGCGTCCCGGCTGGGTTGAGCTTCTGGCCATCCATCACAGTAGAACAGGTTACAATAACGATTCGCCACAAGTTGGACCATCCAGATGCTATATTAATATATCAGTTGAAACACCATAACTACAGATAGGTAATCTCCACTTAACTGACTGTAACTTCTGAAACCAACTGGCTGCATGGGTGACGATTTAGGCATGTTGCATTAAAAGAAAATTAATATAATTAAAATCATATAGCAAGAATACTTAAGCAGTTACTTTGTGTTTTATATTATATTTATATTTTTATTATATTTACCACTTTGCACAGATCTATTTTCACTTTGATACTAATGAGTATTTTAATATTGATCAGTGTCTAAAAAAGCCAAATTAAATACACCGTGATTCAATGTTGTGTAACAATAAAATGTTAAAACTTCAAAGGGGGAGAATACACGTAATGGTAGCAATAATTTAATATGTAAGAAAATTACTATCTTATTAAACTTGGCTTTGATACTCCAGTTCTATCCGCTTTTTGTTGTTAGTTTACTTGTTTCTTTTTTAGCAATTTCCCCATTTCTTTTTCTCCTGTCCCTGTGTGCTGACCATAAGAATATTGTTATTTATAAAATTAACTGCTTCATTCTCTGATCGACCACTGCAAAAGTAAAAGAACAATAACACCACCAACACAGTGGCACTAACCATTAAACTGGTCAATCAAAAATGGAAGTTAGATTGACTTGAAATACACATGTGTGATGATAAAGTACCTAAAATATACTACAAAGCTTGCTGAGGTATCTTTTATAGCAGAGGAGTTCACTAAGTTTTGAATACCAGCCAACCATGGGCCAAAGTTTGGAGGAGCCGGTGACTATGGATTTCTGTATACAGGTGCCCTAATTGAAATCCTATTTTTGATTCATTAAGAAGTGGTTATTAACTTCTGTTTTGTTCTTCTGCTTTTTAATTACACATGACTAACACTGGCAGTAAAATTGTATGTCAGCCATCAATTGATACTTTTTTTTCAGTAAATATTTAATATGAAACATAGTAAATTTAAAATGTTTGTGCAAAATTATCATCTTTAGAATTCTCTGCAAAACTACCTGTAAATGCTGACTCTGAAAATGGCTGTTTTTGCACTGACTGAACACGGCAGCCTGACTGTGTAACTGCTGAGGATGCTGGCTCTGGTAATCTTGTCATTGGAGCCATCTGATCATATTAATTCTCACCCTGAGTAGAATAACAGAGGTCAGAGAAATATTCTCACAATAACTATTAATGTTGCGTAAGCAATCAATTTGAACAATTTCATCCACTTCACTGCCAATAAAAAAGGATTTGTAAATAGAGTATTAGGCAAATAAACAATAAAACAAAACTGGGGGAGATCATACTTAAAATGCTATTCATAAACTTAAATATGTAGCTACATGGCCTAATTCACAGGATACATGAGCAAAGGGATACTGAGTGAGAGCGCGAGTAACAAGCACTAAACAAACATGATTGCCCTTTTTTATGAAGCTAGTTATTGCACTACAGCACTTTGTTGGATTTTTCTTTAAGGAGCCATGATAAACCCACTAAAAGTTGAAAAGCATGCATATTAACTTTTGAATGCGTTTAAAGTGTATTTATTAGTGTTGTGAAAAATTTTAACTTACTGATACATATTGATTGTGAAATTTTGAAGTGTTACCAGTCCTCACTTTCCTTAGTATCTATTCTATCCATTTCAGATGCACATAGACTACCATTTGCGCTCACACACATACCACTCACTTTGTGAAGCAACAGCCCCACCTGCTCTCATTTGCCTTGTTTCTGTTTAAATTGAGCTTTCAATTTACAATACAGGAGAAAAAAAACAATCTGCAATAGGACTGAAAAATAAGCCAAAATGAAGATTCTAATATTCACAGTACTAAAAGAATATTCGAATATATTCAAAGTAGCTTAAATATTTGGGGTGCTATATACTGTACACATTTCAAATAATCTTCATGTGCAATCTCTGTTATTAAAAGGCAACGTGGAATGGAGTTTGTACTTCTGTATATCTGTATATTTGCCTGTCTTTTGTCCCTTTGATTTTCCTAGTGTTAAAGGGGACACGCAAACCACTTCCTTGGCTTTTTGCTCCCAAAGTCTGCATTCTGAGATTACACATGCATTATGTGTTATTTTGGTTTTCACTGGTTGCTGACAGTAAACTTGATAAAAAGAAAAAAAAAAGTTGAAAAATTGCACATTTCAGAAAGTGTTTAACTTTACCTTTATCTTGGTGCAAATGCCGAGTACTGTTACTTTAATGTCAAGCAAAATTTGAATAGTCCTTGGAAAGCACTGATTTAGGCTACATTAATGTTCACAGAAGATTATACTAGTTAACTTGCAGTACTTGCATTTAACTGACTTGTGAATGTGTGATAATTTCAGGCTTTTGAACAAGTGCACCACCTTTTATAAACAAAAAATTTTGAGGTTCGATTTTTTTGTGCATCCCTCATCTGACACCCCACCTGTGATATCAAAATGGTATTGAATATTGAACTTTTCAAAGTATTAACTTTAAGTTAGGAATCTTAGTATTGTGACAACACTAGTACTTATAGTCTGTCTAAAGTAAGTGTAAATACTTCTAAAGCAGGGGTGTTATGATGTAACAACAGATTGAGGAGGGTGATTTATAGGCTTTGGGAATATATTTATTAAATTTATTCATTGACATTAATGATAAAAAATGCAACATTATATCAAAACACTTGCTTAAATTATTTGCAGATTTCTTTTCTGGACTGAAGTATACTGTTCTAGCAACCTCCCTAAACAGCATATCTCTCGGTTATTTCCAAGCAGTATGGAGCATTTAAAACATTATTTTGACATTCGCCTGTAAACAAATCACAGGTACAAAGACAGTCACATTGTTTGAAACTTGTTTCAGTTTTTACTTTCTCGCACACTGTACAACCAGGATAGGAAGCTGCTCTCTGCATCCTTAATTTGGAAAATAAAGTTAAAAAAATGGATCAAGTGTTGGATGAACAACTATACCTCCCTCTATTATATTTAGAGAATGAAAGCAAGTTTATTCTGGCTCTAAACGTTCTAAATAACACATTCAATTGCATTGGTAGTACAAGTTCAAAGAACAGGAACTCCCACTTTTTGGTCATATCATCATGCTCCAAAGGAATACATAAAACCTTTTTTGTCTTGACAGAGTAGTAGGATGTTTCAACTTTATTAAACTATCAGGGACTTTTATAGGGTGACTCTCACATTCTCATTTTAAAATTCCTGACCAGGCACATTAGTATGCGAGTTAACAGTAAGATTTATCTAAGATAGAGGGTGGTTCTGGGACCACCTCTCTAAAGAACACAGGCTTACTTTTGCAAAAAAAAACTCAGAGTCAAATTAAACATAATTTAAAAAGCCAACTTCAGCAAGTGTGTCTCATCTTGTGTAAACCACAATTCTGAGGTTTTTTAATAATTGTTCAATATTATTATTTTATTTTATTATGAATTTGATTTGATTTGTCGTTGATGGTACATAATATAAAAATATAATCATTGTCTCATGGTTTACTCCTCATAACTGAATATACGAGAAATTCTAGGGAAGACCACTCCCGGTTTTTACATTTTTACACAGGAGTTTTAACTCACTCCTGTGTATTTCAGTCCTTAAAGTAATTCTTTTAGTAAGATTTACACTGATGTTTTATTAATAATGTACTGTATGCAATGCTGCACTATATAAATAATTTTTTGATCATCTGTTCTCTTGGCTCTGTACTTCTTCAAACTCAGTCCCCCTCCAGTCCAGCCTTTATCAGTCACTTTGCATATCTGTCTTTTAAGTTCACCTTAATGTCAGTATGAAGAGCCCACTTCCGGCCATTGCAATCCGTTAATTCCATGTGGCTGGTGACTTGCTGCATCAGTGCCCTCAGTTATATTTTGTTACATTATTTTCATGGCCGTAGAGTGTTTAGTTTTCCATTTTCAATTTGTTATTTTGTGTTCACAAAATCTGAAATTTACTGCTACAAAAAAATAGTCTTCTAGTGCTATTTAACAACAATATATCTCTATGACTGTTTGACAAAGTGTGTGTTGTGGTGAGCCTAAAATAAGCCCCTAAAAGAAAAAGTGCCTCGGCAGGCAACATACCAAAGTTAATGTTTTCAGTAGTGACATATAAAATGTTACATTCTTGGCCAAAGTGCAAACTTTATTACTTTTTCTGTTAAATGGTAAGGTCTCACATTGCCAGAGGTTTTTTCTGATACAGCAGAGTGATGAAAAGCACTACTCATTTAATTAAGATGACAGTATTCTGGAAAGGAGTCCTTCTTTTAAAGTCACTGGAGTAGTTTGGTGCAGTACCACATAGGCACACTGCATATTGCCCACAATCCAGGCTTCTCTCCTGAGAGGTCATTTCTCATTAACTTCTACACGTTTTCATTGACAGGTCACAGTCAAAGAGCACAGTGACCAAAAAGGCAGTAAATCAAAAACATATTTAACAGCAAATAGATACAAACTCAGCACTTCATCTAAATGAAAGAATAGTCCATGAAGGTCAGACTTTATTACGGAAGTAGACTTGAGCTGATGGGAATTTATTGATTTCTTTATCCTTTTTTACATTTTTGCAGCTAGTTACTATAAATTAAGTTATTCCCAAGCTATCTAGGTGCATATGCATACATACAAGGTTTTGATTGTGGTGTTAATTAGTGAAATGAGGTCAAAGCACATGCTTAAGTAATACAAATTGGAATATTTAAAAGAAATAAACTGAAATGTATCCTCCAAACTGTGTTGGAAGTAAGCATTTAAAGAAGCTTTTGGTTTAAAATTTAAAATGTTATTTTTCCCATATGTGATTAAATAATATCTTAGCATGTTATAAATTAACATTTAGATTTGTGGTACCCACTCAATGGAGCTTTTTGTCCCAATGTTTATGCCATACAGTTTTTTTACATTCATTCCTCCTCTTTTCTGTTAGAATAATATTGTAATTCAGTCTGTGATATTTCCTTGGTCTTATCCTTTGATTAACAGTACTGTCAGGTTGACTTTACTTTATTGATCACAAAAAGAAAATTAATTTGCTAAAGCAGCAACATAGAAAATAAAGACATAATTCAAAGCAGAAATAAAGTGCAAATTATTATGGTAATTCAAGAGTCAAAACTAGACACAAAACCTAATAATGATATAATTAGATTTTGTTTCCTATGCATCTACTGTATTATAGCTGTCTAGAATGAAGATGGGCACAGTAGGAAGTAGGTATTATATATTCTGATGGCTGAGGCAAAAACAAGCTCCAGCAAAGTCTCTTAGCACACCATGTTAAGTTTAGCCAACAGCTGAAGGTGCTCCAAGACAACACTGCATGTTGAAAATGCACTTTTATGGTGGATCCAAAATGTGCCTCTTTTTCTGCCATTTCTAAGCAATTTTCTTTCAAACTGGTACTTTTTTATTGATGGAAAGTTAGGTTTCTTTTCAGCACTATGTGTCATATCCACTCAGAACATGTGGCAGAACATGTGGTTTATTTATAGAATGAACAGATGATATCAGAGATGTAGTATAATATAAACCCATGTCTGTGCTTTGTAATAATATATATATATATATATATATATATATTTTATTTTTTTTTATTTTTTTTTTACTAATATGTAGTCATGTTTTATTGGGAATCAGAAAATGAAAATCAATGTGTTAAATAATGTAATTTCCTGCACAAAGATTCATCATGTTGATGAAGAAATATGCTGAATGTTAACAATACAGTTTGATTTGAATCCATGTTGAATATATATAATTAAAGAGAGGAAGAAAGCCTTAACAGGTTTCAATGAAATTCTCTAGGTACTGATACGGGTACTGTGTTCCCTTCAATGAGCTAAATGTAGCTTGTATATTTTTTGGTTTAGATCAACAATATACTAGTCTACCATATAGTTTTAAACTTAAATGAATAATGAATAAATTTAAGCTTAACTTATTTCTCTGTGTTTCTCTCTCTTATATATTCCTTTTCAGCAAAAGTATGTCAGATGTTCTGCCCGAGCAGAGATTAGGCATCTAAGGCGGGTTCTGTGTAACAATCTAAAAGTAGATCGACATCAGGTAATAAACTTTATTTCCCTATAAAGTTAAAAGGATATTATGTATTTCAGGAACTCATCAGTAATTTACTTTTTCACTTGTGAAAGCTCAGGATCCAAAATTGTCTTATATAGCGATATAATTTTAAATATAGTTTTAAAGGAATGATTGCACGTTTTATTAGCAATTGCTAAAAAGTTAGGTAGTTGAAAGGGCTGAGGCAATGCCAATTGGCTGACCACATCATTCACATAAAACAAAAATTGGTGATTGACTCCACAAACGTTTGGGGAAATTTCAAACATTTGGGGAAATTTCTTAAACACACCATAACTGCAGTGAAAAAGCCTTCACTTTTTTTTTTAAATCTTGTACACCTCACAAGAGAGCAGTTAAGCAGGGGAATGTAAGATTTCTTTTCTATGCATTATGGATGGCCCTTTTTGTTTTTCCCGGAGAGGATGGAGGGACTTAGTAGTTAAAGACTAATACAGCAACAGGGAATTGGCCAGGTTGTCTCTTACATAGATGCATAGATTGAGACATCACAGTAATCATGACAGAGCTTGGCAAGTAAAGCTGACATTTCTCTTTCTTAATGAGTCATTATATTTTTTTTTGTAGGCATATGTAACAGGGCTCAGACCTTAGACCGCAGGAGAGGGTGGGCTACCTTGGCACTGGCTACATTTAAGCTAATATTAGTGGTGAGCCAGCAATTTATGAGAAATTGGATTTGTTTCCTTTTATAAAAATAATTGCAAAACTACAGTTGAAATCAGAAATTTACGTACACAGGGTGAATTCTTTAAAACTCACTTTATAATTGGTCTGATGAATCCAAGATCGAACTGATTAGCCATAATGACCATTGTTATGTTTGGAGGAAAAAGAGTGAGGCTTGCAAGCCAAAGAAGACCATCCCAAACGTCAACCATGGTGGGTGGGAGCATCATATTGTGGGGGTGCAGGAGGGACTGGTACACTTCACAAAATAGATGGCATCATGAGAAAGGAAAATTTTGTAGATATATTTCAGCAACATCTAAACAGTTCAGCAAGGAAGTTGAAGCTCAGTCGCAAATGAGTCTTCCATATGGACAATAACCCCAAGTATATGTCCAAAGTTGAGACAAAATGGCTTTAAGAACACCAAGGTCAAGGTGTTGGAGTGGCCATCACAAAGTCCTAACCTTAATCCAATTGCAAATTTGTGAGCAGAACTGAAAATCATGTGCGAGTAAGGAGGTCTGGGAATCTGTCCCAGTTACAACAGTTCTGTCTGGAGGAATGGGCCAAAATTCCAGCAACTTATTGTAAGAAGCTTGTGAAAGACTACTCTTAACACTTAACACAAAGATATTAACAAAGTGTATGTAAACTTGTGACCCACTGGGATTGTGCTATAGTCAATGAAAAGTGAAATAATCTGTCTGTTAACATTGTTGGAATAAAATTAAATGGAAAAAGTACAGGTATATTGTTCTTTACATTGCTTTTTATTAAATCTCACTATCCTTACAGTGATCATTCACTGTTGTCACAGAAGTTGGAATTGGCAGGTTTTCCTCTTTTAAAGTATGCTGTGAAGTTGTTTATCCGCATTATGAAATGCCATCTCTGAGGGTCACTGTTCCCCAGGCAAATGCAACTAGTCAGCGACATCATGCATTTTTTTACAGGTTGTTGTTTTCAGGCATGATAAAAAAAGACAAAATTGTGTATGCACTAAGCCACAATGAAACAGAATGAAGTACAATTTTTTCTATAATGTATCCTGAGCTTTCTGTGGTACATGGGTAAAGCAGCTAATTATTTGTAACCCACAAACATCTCTCAGTTTCCCTACTTCCCACCTGCATAGACAGTGGCATCATACATCTGCGATATGTTGAAACAATGATGTGACGATGTGAGTACATCGCAAAGCCCTCGTAGCTGGCTAGGGTCAACTTTTTAATGTTTTAGTTCTTCATGACCTGGTTATTATGGCACCATATACATTGCTAAAATTTGGCTTGTGCCCATTTGAGTGGCATATTATTTCTTTTACATGTTGTTTTTTGTCATATTGGATCTATCTTGAATTGTGTGATTTGTTACACATACATGTACAGCCAAGGGAGTTGGAACATAACTAATGAGTTGTATATAATACACAAAATAAGCTATTATGACATTTTAGAAACTTTATAAAGTTGTGGGTTTTTTTTTTGTTTAAAGTACTAAATGCAGGTCTAAATGTTAGAATAAATGTCTTAGTAATTACTAAAAAGATCTGTGTTTACAACTTAATTAAAACAATGTGTTCTTGTATGCCTGGCAGAAACAAATAGATCAGATGCCAGTCATTTTTCTATCACAATAATTTGGGCAATTTTAAATTTTCACTAAAATTGTGCTGTTCTCATTCTTCTAAAATATTAATTTATAAGCATATGTTTTTACTCATTGTTTATTTCTATTACTTATTTGTTAAATTTTGCCTGATTGATAATTTAGTTAAATAGTATTAATCATTTCTGTAAACATACTTGATGCTGATGCATTTTATTCTGTAATAGGAATTACTTTTGTTTGAAATTATATTCTGTGTATATTTTTTTTTTAAGAAACGAACTATTATAGTAAATTTTGACAGCATTATTAAGGAATAGTGTCATATACAGTAGTAGCTAGGAATGATGATTCAATTCAATTAAGTGGAAAACTTTCTAGCCCAACATACAATATGTTAAATTTATAAACTTTACAAACAAAGTTTTCATAATTAATGTTCATGTTTGACTTTGTTAAAATGTCAAACCAATTTATTTATGCTTATCTTCCAAATTCCGTGAGAACTGTAAAGTTTCTTGAATTTTTAATAAACAAAAATCACAGGTAACAGTTCTACATATAATTGCAGAGTTTTGATAAAATGGGCATATTTGTGTGGCTTATACAGTACTTGCAGTCTTAACTTGTCATTTTTATAATTTTAGTCATTGCACAATATTAATGATTTGTTTTAATTACACATGAAGTGCATAGTAATTTTTTTTGTACTTCCTGAAATATAACTTCGGAATTAAATCTGGAGTCTTCAGCTTTAAAAAATCACTAATGTGGCCGTTATCTATTTGTCTGTAGAGGTGATGAATACACTGGCAGATTACTGATTTAGACAGACACTTTTTTATTGGACTTTCTTATATTTTTATTTTAGATCCAGATATTATTTAATAATGAGTCGCTACCAGAACACATGACCATGAAACAGTTGTGGTTATCACATTGGTTTGGCAAGGTATGACATTTGAAAATTAATTTTACATTACATAAAGTTTTAGTTTTAGACTGAAAATTAACTATAGCATCAGTAAATTAATAATATTGTATTATAGTAAATTTTAAGTAATAATGCAGCTGGACAATGTAGTTTTTAAGATTTCCCATTTACCAATCACTACTAATTTTGTTTTTGTTAATCAGAATGTATTGTAATTTCACCTGCCATTGCAGCAGTGGTAGAAACTGCTATGCAGGTCTTCTATGATGTGTAAGCTGTTACTTAAAAAAAAAAAAAAAAAAATCATGAATTTATATGTATAAGAAAAGATCAGTACTCATGATTACAGAATGTGGGTAATTTATTTAAAGTTTCATATTATTGAAGTATTAAAAGGCCAGTAGACCAGTAGTCTTAAAGCTGAATAAATGTCAATGTTAAACAGATCTGTGACAAGGCATTGTTTCTTTTTTTTATTCCAGTCTCCTCCATTAATTCTTCATTACAGTGTTAAAGATAAGAGAGGAAGATGAATTCCTACCAGATGGTTTCTTTGAAGAACTTGATCAATTTTTCCCTTAAATGATTTTTAGCACATGTAAATACTCTGTATTTTACATATTCTATTTTATCTATGTTTGTAAATATGGAAATGAGAATTTTTTTTATGTATGTTCTATTTTTAAATAAACTAGTTTACAGTTTCTTCCTGTCTTTGCTTCTCTTTATTTTTTAACACTGGTGAATGTTTATGGATTTGGAAACTAATACTTTTTATTGCAGAAATAATGAGTATATGGAATTTTAAATTTCTGCTTTGAAAAAGAAAATGTACAAACTACTATCTTTTTTGTCCCTAATAGATATCAGACCCTATATAAAAACTAATTTTCTGAATCAGTTTTAGATATGTAGATAATTTTAAAAAAATGTGTATAAACACTTCATTATTACAATCTTCTAACAAAGATGCAGTTAGACTTTGAACAGCTGGCAAAATACACGGGTTAATCAAAAAGTAAAGGCAATTTTAAAAATATGTGATAACCTCAACACATAGAAGTGTACACAATGATGTACCACATCACAGAGTTCTGCCATTAGTCTGGTTGAAGCCAAGGTTAATGGAACATGGATGTTCCATTGTGGGATTGTACCACTGTTGAATATCACACTGTAGTGAGATTTCTTTGGGCAGAGGGAGTGAAACTTATTGAGCTTCTATCCAACTTGCCTTTACTTTTTGATTTACCCTCCTAAAACCACCCAGCTTTCCTGCCCTTTTGTATCCATTTTAATCTGTCATTTCCTTTTGTAATGCCACTTTGTGTTTTCCAGATGCTAAAGAATTAGTAATATTTCAAACTTCCATATAAGTTTGATTAACGGTCATGCACTTTTAGGTACTATTCAATTTTTTTTTTGTAAAGAGCTCATCTCATTTATAACTTCAAAGCACTGTACATCGTTTAAATTTTAATTTATATATATTAGAATTATTCAGTAAACCATAAACAACAGTTTATATGTAAAAACTGTCTCCAGATTGGTCTTTACTTCTATACTGCCTTGTGGCACTTGCCAATTGTTATTTTAAAAAAGGACATTTAAGAACATGTATGTAGTTAAAAAAAATAACAAAGTTTATGAACAAGACTGAGATGTTTAGAAGTGCTTTGTGATGTTGCTCATTGAGGATGGTGCTATAAAATCTCTTATTATAGAAAGAGTTAAGTTCTTGGTAATAAGACTGTATTTTGTACTAAATTAATATTTTAGTTTGTGCTTTATGTGAAGTTTTTTTGAGACTGCCTGCTATAAGCCGACATCTACTTGGGCATACATCGATGGGTAACTGCTGCTAACCCCGAACTGCTGCATAACTACAAGTTTTCATGGGCACTCGGTTTATACTATACTGATAATGTTTTTCTTTCGTTTTACAGATTTTTGCTTTTCTTATAAATCATATCTTTGTTGGATTGATGCAGTAAAGAATGAGGAGTTTTATATGTGCAATTTTTATAGTTGACCTGTTTAAGTGACTCCTGCACACTACTGGCTCTAGTCCATAATTTATGTCTGGAGATTTTTGGTAAACTTTATGCGATGGAGTTGAGAGGGAACTTTTTAAGATAGAACTTTGTATTGCCAGGGGGAAGTTTGGCTTTTTTCAGTGACTCATTAAATAAATAAATTAATACATCCAAACACACACCATGGCCTGATCACATACTAATAGTAACTCATTAACTGATTCTAGGAGTACAGAGAGTACCTGGCTTTTATTCTCTGAGTGTTGCTTACATTGTCAGGTGTTGCAGAAATAAGGGTTCACTTTTAATATATATATATATATATATATATATATATATATATATATAGTACAGGCCAAAAGTTTGGACACACCTCCTCATTCAATGTGTTTTCTTTATTTTCATGACAGAAGGCATCAAAACTATGAATGAACACATGTGGAGTTATGTACTTAACAAAAAAAGGTGAAATAACTGAAAACATGTTTTATATTCTAGTTTCTTCAAAATAGCCACCCTTTGCTCTGATTACTGCTTTGCACACTCTTGGTATTCTCTCGATGAACTTCAACAGGTAGTCACCTGAAATGGTTTTCACTTCACAGCTGTGCCTTATCAGGGTTATTTAGTGGAATTTCTTGCTTTATCAATGGGGTTGGGACCAGCAGTTGTGTTGTGCAGAAGTCAGGTTAGTTGGACAATCATTTATTTTTCAACAGGACAATGACCCCAAACACACCTCCAGGCTGTGTAAGGGCTATTTGACCAAGAAGGAGAGTGATGGAGTGCTGTAAATGGTCATGAAAATAAAGAAAACACATTGAATGAGGAGGTGTGTCCAAACTCCTGTACTGTATGTAATTTTCGCTGGTTCGTGGATTTCTGCGGACAATGGGTCTTTTAATTTATGGTACATGGTTCCTCAGTTTGTTTGCCCAGTTGATTTCATACAAGGGACGCTATTGACGGATGGCTGAGAAGCTACCCAATCAGAGCACGTATTACATATTAAATAAAACTCCTCAATGATATATGATATGCTTCCCTCGCGGTGCTTTGCACACTTAAAAGCTCTAACAGCACATATTGATTTTTGATTGTTTGCTTTTGGTGTACTTGTTTAGCTGAAGAAAGTTTATAATTAGTTCATAAATTGTGGTATAAATATTTATTTTAGAATATTTAACATACATTTTTCTTTTTGCAGGTATTAACAGTTGTACATACAGATATATACACTTACCGGCTACTTTATTAGGTACATGTTGCTAGTACTGGGATGTATCCTCTTTTGCCTTCAGAACTGCCGTAATTCTTTTTGGCATAGATTCAACAAGGTGCTGGAAAATGCCCTAGGGATTTTGCTCCATATTGATATGACAGCATCACACAGTTGCTGCAGGTATGTCCAGTGCATATCCATGATGCAAATGTCCTGTTCCACTACATCCCAAAGGTACTCTACTGGATTGACATCTGTTGAATGTGGAAACTGTTTGAGTATAGTGAACTCATTGTCATGTTCAAAAAACCAGTCTGAGATGATTTAAGTTTTGTGATTTGGCACGTTATCCTGATGGAAATAGCCATCAGAAGATGAGTACACTGCAGTCATAAAAGAATGGACGTGACCAGCTACAATAGTCAGGTAGGCTGTGGCAGCTAAATGATGCTCAGTTGGTACAAGGGGCCAAAAATTTGCCAAGAAGATATCCCCCACACCATTACACCACCACCACCAGCCTGAACTGTTGGAACAAAGCAGGACAGATCCATGCTTTCATGTTGTTGACGTCAAATTCTGACCCTGTCATAAAAATGCTGCAGGAGAAATCGAGACTCATCAGACCAGTTAACGTTTTTCCAATGTTCTGTTGTCCAATTTTGGTGAGCCCATGTGAATTGTAGCCTCAGTTGCCTGTTCTTAGCTGACAGGACTGGCACCCAGTGTGGTCTCCTGCTGCTGTAGCCCATCTGCATCAAATGTACAAATATTTCAACATGTTGTGTGTTCAGAGACACTCTTCTACATACCTCAGTAGTAACGAGTGGTTATTTGAGTTTCTGTTGCTTTTCTATCAGGTCGAACCAGTCTGGCCATTCTGTTCTGGGCTC
Organism: Polypterus bichir lapradei; assembly: GCA_026402145.1. Lineage (NCBI taxonomy): Eukaryota > Metazoa > Chordata > Cladistia > Polypteriformes > Polypteridae > Polypterus > Polypterus bichir. The sequence continues at coordinate 58,003,454 of JANRMT010062807.1, read as the reverse complement.
TTGCATCAACAAAGCATTTTTTGCCAGGACAGCTGCCACTCACTGGATACAGTGCATCCGGAAAGTATTCACAGCGCATCACTTTTTCCACATTTTGTTATGTTACAGCCTTATTCCAAAATGGATTAATTTTTTTCCTCAGAATTCTACACACAACACCCCATAATGACAACGTGAAAAAAGTTTACTTGAGGTTTTTGCAAATTTATTAAAAATAAAAAAAAATTGAGAAAGCACATGTACATAAGTATTCAAAGCCTTTGCCATGAAGCTCAAAACTGAGCTCAGGTGCATCCTGTTTCCCCTGATCATCCTTGAGATGTTTCTGCAGCTTAATTTGTGTCCACCTGTGGTAAATTCAGTTGATTGGACATGATTTGGAAAGGCACACACCTGTCTATATAAGGTCCCACAGTTGACAGTTCATGTCAGAGCACAAACCAAGCATGAAGACAAAGGAATTGTCTGTAGACCTCTGAGAAAGGATAGTCTCGAGGCACAAATCTGGGGAAGGTTACAGAAAATGTTCTGCTGCTTTGAAGGTCCCAATGAGCACAGTGGCCTCCATCATCTGTAAGTGGAAGAAGTTCGAAACCACCAGGACTCTTCCTAGAGCTGGCCGGCCATCTAAACTGAGCGATCGGGGGAGAAAGGCCTTAGTCAGAGAGGTGACCAAGGACCCAATAGTCACTCTGTCAGAGCTCCAGAGGTCCTCTGTGGAGAGAGGAGAACCTTCCAGAAGGACAACCATCTCTGCAGCCATCCACCAATCAGGCCTGTATGGTAGAGTGGCCAGACGGAAGCCATTCCTTAGTAAAAGGCACATGGCAGCCCGCCTGGAGTTTGCCAAAAGGCACCTGAAGGACTCTCAGACCATGAGAAACAAAATTCTCTGGTCTGATGAGACAGATTGAACTCTTTGGTGTGAATGCCAGGTGTCACGTTTGGAGGAAACTAGGCACCGCTCATCACCAGGCCAATACCATTCCTACAGTGAAGCATGGTGGTGGCAGCATCATGCTGTGGGGATGTTTTTCAGCGGCAGGAACTGGGAGACTAGTCAGAATAAAGGGAAAGATGACTGCAGCAATGTACAGAGACATCCTGGATGAAAACCTGCTCCAGAGCGCTCTTGACCTCAGACTGGGGCGACGGTTCATCTTTCAGCAGGACAACGACCCTAAGCACACAGCCAAGATATCAAAGGAGTGGCTTCAGGACAACTCTGTGAATGTCCTTGAGTGGCCCAGCCAGAGCCCAGACTTGAATCCGATTGAGCATCTCTGAAGAGATCTTAAAATGGCTGTGCACCGACGCTTCCCATCCAACCTGATGGAGTTTGAGAGGTGCTGCAAAGAGGAATGGGTGAAACTGGCCAAGGATAGGTGTGCCAAGCTTGTGGCATCATATTTAAAAAGACCTGAGGCTGTAATTGCTGCCACAGGTGCATCAACAAAGTATTGAGCAAAGGCTGTGAATACTTATGTACATGTGATTTCTCAGTTTTTTTATTTTTAATAAATTTACAAAAACCTCAAGTAATTTTTTTTCACGTTGTCATTATGGGGTGTTGTGTGTAGAATTCTGAGAAAAAAATGAATTTAATCCATTTTGGAATAAGGCTGTAACATAACAAAATGTGGAAAAAGTGATGCGCTGTGAATACTTTCCGGATGCATTATATTTTTGTCTTTTTGAAATATTCTCTGTAAACTCTAGAGATGGTTGTTCATGAAAATCCCAGTAAAGCAGTTTCTGAAATAGTGATACCAACAGCCATGCCATGTTCAGAGTCACTTAAGTCACCTTTCTTCCCCATTCTAATGCTCGGTTTAAACTTCAGCAGGTCGTCTTAGCAATGTCTACCTGCCTATATACATTAGATGCTGCCATGTGATTGGCTGATTAAGAATTTGCATTAATAAGCAGTTGAACAGGTGTACCTATTAAAGTGGCTGGTGAGTGTGTATGTTAGACTTGTTGGTCTGCCACTAGTAGCATGGTGGCTGTTAATGAAAGTTAATATCCATCACTGAGAAGGCAGGTGCAAACAGTACCTCCTGTAAGGGAAAATTATTCAGAACAAAGTATGGGAAGAATCCATTAAATGTAGGGGTTAATTGAATTATTGAAACACTGTGATAATCAGTGTTTCAAAATCTCATGCTGTATGCAGCACATTATTTGTGGTTGCAGAATTTCAAGTTTGCACATTGTTTGAGTGTTCTTGTGAAACAGAATTTTGTCATTTATTTGATTTGTATATGTTATAATCTGTTACGGCTGGCTCGTAAAAAAGAAAAACTAGGCAATATTTCCATAAATTAGCAGTTATTCCAAATAAAATGGGCAAAGATACTTCCATAGAAGACACTAGAATGAACTTTGCTTGCTAGAGCAACATGGTGGCATAGAGGTAGCATTGCCACCTTGCAGTAAGGAAACCAGGGTTTGCATCCTAGGTCCTCCCTGCACTGAGTTTTCATGTTCTCTTATCTCCATGTCTGCTTGGGTTTCCCCTTGGTACTCTAGTTTCCTCCCATTGTCCAAAGACATGCAGGGTATATGAATTGGCTACACTGAATTGGCCCTAGTATGTGTTTGGGGTGTGTGTATGTTTGCCCTGCAATGGACTGGTGCCTTGACCAGGGTTTGATCCTGCCTTGCACCCTTTGCTAGCTAGGATAGGCTACAGCACTCTTCGCGACTCTGGTCTGGATAAATAGGTTAGAAAATGACAGGACTTTAATATCTAGGTGATCGATTTTTCTTTAAATCAACAAGAGTCATAATGGTTAAAAAAACAATGCTGAAGTGATATGGAATTCAACTGGAATCAGATTGTTGATCTATTTGGGAAGTCGTTATACACCATATTAATCTTTCAGAAGGTATAGCTGTTATTTATTTGACGGCAAAACAGTTTTCACATTTTACTAAGTATAGTAACTGAAATCAGAAATGAAAAATCACAGTCCCAACATTATGCTTACTATTCTGTAGAAGATATTGCAATAGATGGCCAGGGGCCTTGCCTGTTCGGGACACCCTGTTGATGGAAGGACCAGGGGAGAGGAAATGTTTACAGCAATACCTCCCCCGGAAGACGAGAGGGCAAACCTCCTGGACTGCATCAGAGCCACAGGCTTGGAGCTTGGAAGGTCAACTCTTCTAGGGCCCATGACCACCACCAGGGAGCCAAAAAATCCTGAAGGAGAATGTCCGGCCATCTGTTCGTCAACTCAAGCTGAAGCGATCTTGGGTGCTGCAACAGGACAATGACCCAAAACACACCAGTAAATCCACCTCTGAATGGCTGAAGAAAAACAAAATGAAGACTTTGGAGTGGCCTAGTCAAAGTCCTGACCTGAATCCAATTGAGATGCTATGGCATGACCTTAAAAAGGCGGTTCATGCTAGAAAACCCTCAAATAAAGCTGAATTACAACAATTCTGCAAAGATGAGTGGGCCAAAATTCCTCCAGAGCGCTGTAAAAGACTCATTGCAAGTTATCGCAAACGCTTGATTGCAGTTATTGCTGCTAAGAGTGGCCCAACCAGTTATTAGGTTCAGGGGGCAATTACTTTTTCACACAGGGCCATGTAGGTTTGGATTTTTTTTTTTCTCCCTAAATAATAAAAACTATCATTTAAAAACTGCATTTTGTGTTTACTTGTGTTATATTTGACTAATGGTTACATGTGTTTGATGATCAGAAACATTTTGTGTGACAAACATGCAAAAGAATAAGAAATCAGGAAGGGGGCAAATAGTTTTTCACACCCCTGTATATGTCAAGGTTGACAGCTGTTCCTTGTGAGGCTGGATCGCCTCTTTTGCTGTTCTGCCAGATACAAACACTAGAGTTTCTACTCCTAGGAAAGCCTGCTGTACTCTCCTGTGCAACTTTGTGACCCAAGTCTCACAATATATATGTAACCAATAAGAAAAGACACATCCATTCTGTGGTTTTGCTTCAGATGCAGAACTGAGAGACCTCGATAGGTTAGAAGTTTAAAAAATGCGAAGATAAACAGGCTTCAAAACTACTGAGTCCATTGGTTTGAGAGTGGGAACTAAGAGGTGTGTGTGATATACGCGTCAGTACCTCTGCGAAACAGGGAAGTAGCTCTTGGAAAGTGGGCAGAGCCAAAAGAGATGCTGCTGATAGGGGCATCAGCTTATGGGCCTCATAATATCTCAGGTCGCTGAATCTGTCCGAGGCTTCAGGCTGTCTCTTCTGCACCTGGACTCTATTGAGAATTGTGGCTACATTTTTGGTTTTATTTGAAATTAAATCAAGGTGAGATTGTATCTTGTCTCTCCTCAATGTTCCTGAGCTTCTTGGACTGAATATTAAGTTGCAAGTTGAGGCTGAAAGAGTTGTCATTTGGAGAGCTAAGGGTTGTATCTGTAACACTTCTGGATAATGTTTAGTCAACAGACTATCATCTTCAGTATGTACTAAAGGAGATTGCAGTTGAGTTCATGTTAAAAACTACTACTTTATAGTCTGCAATCATAGTTTGGCTCCAGAAGAGAGTTTAAACACCTTATTATGTTGTCTGTGATTGAGTAGTAGATGAATTATGGAGTTGACTAAATAGTTTGGGTGTTTGTTATATCAAATCCATGGATGTAGTACTCAGTTTGGTACTCAATCATGGGTCCCATCATCAAATATTTTTATTTATGGACAGATACTAAAAGAATAATAATTAGGACAGTAGAACAGAAGAATGATAAATTAGGTTATTGGTTTGGGTTCTTGAGTTCAGTGTCTCTGACAGGATGATGAGCTTGATGATCAAATGGGTCATGGAATACAACACATAGAATGCAGACTGGACATTTTCTATGGGAGCTGTACTGGCAAAGGACCACTGGGAAAAGAATAGCATTTGCACAGTGGAGGAAGTATATCTCTCATCTTACCTTGGTGCCTGTGTACATGTCAGGAAGTACTGGAGACCTTTATCACTTGTAGCTCTGATTAAGACAAAAGATGGAAACAATTAAATGAAACAAGTCTGAAAAAAATCAACCTAAATTTCAGTAGAATTGGAATCTCTAAATTGATAAAATTTTACATTTTTTTTGCTAGTAAAAAAATAAAGGTTGTTCTGAATATAAGTCAAAGCTTTACAATTAACATTAAGTTTAAGATAATCCAGTTCTGGGTCATAGGGTGTCACGGCCTATCCTGGAAGCACTGGGCACAAAGCAGCAATAGCCCTGGACAGGAAACTAGAATTTCACAGTGTTAATGCCTGTAATAGAAAATCCAAAGCAGCAAAGAAGACTGCAGCACGAACACTGACCACCTGCCTTATTACGACCGGCCACTCCCGTTGAATAATCTGCTAGCAAAGTGAGAGACAGTAGGCAACTCTTAACACATGATTAGCAACAGACCAGCAGATGTGTTTGTTTTGAAAGAGAAACTAAAAACAAAACAGGTTTCTCAGACCCCTGTGATTTATTATGAAAACCAGAGGGCTAAACTGTTGTTACCATATTCGGGCACAATTTGCTGGGACTCATTTACCATTTACTCATTTATTATTTAGCTGGAGACAAAATGCTAAGACAGAGTATCGAATAAAGATGAGAAAGCTATGAATCGTAAACTAGAATGCCACAATTTAAATCACTAAACCGCGCTTGTTCACAGATCTAATCCATAATTTCAGACCAAGGGCTACTGATGCTCTGGTGGAATTTATAAGTGTGTCTTTGTGACGTGAATTGAGATGCCAGTCAAAGTCTCTAAGCAACCCACTATCTGCCCAAAGAGATTCTAAAATGGAGCTATGATGCATAAGAAAAGTGAAAAACAAAATCCTTCTCAGGAAACTAAATAAAATTAAACCAGACATGGAAATAAAGCTAGAAAATTTACATTCTAATTCTTCTTCCTCTTCTTTCAGCTGCCCCCCGTTAGGGGTCGCCACAGTGGATCATCTTCTTCCATATCTTTCTGTCCTCTGTATCTTGTTCTGTTACACCCATCACCTGCATGTCCTCTCTCACCACATCCACAAACCTTCTCTTAGGCCTTCCTCTTTTCCTCTTGCCTGGCAACTGTATCCTTAACATCCTTCTCCCTACAGTATATACTCAGCATCTCTCCTCTGCACATGTCCAAACCAGCGCAACCTTGCCTCTCTGACTTTGTCTCCCAACTGTCCAACTTGACTTGATCTTCTAATGTACTCATCCTCGTCACGCCCAATGCAAATCTCTGTCTCCTGCTTTCTGGTCAGTGCCACCGTGTCCAACCCATATAACATAACTGGTCTCACTACCATCCTGTAGACCTTCCCTTTCACTCTTGCTGATATCCTTCTGTCACTCCTGACACTCTTCTCCACCCATTCCACCCTGCCTGCACTCTCTTTTTCACCTCTCTTCCGCAATCCCCATTACTCTGTACTGTTGATCCCAAGTATTTAAACTCATCCACCTTCGTCAACTCTACTCCCTGCATCCTCACCATTCCACTTATCTCCCTCTCATTTACACACATGTATTCTGTCTTGTTCCTACTGACCTTCATTCCTTTCCTCTCTAGAGCATATCTCCACCTCTCCAGGGTCTCCTCAACCTGCTCCCTACTATTGCTACAGATCTCAATGTCATCAGCAAACATCATAGTCCACGGGGACTCCTGAATAATCTTGTCTGTCAGTCTGTCCATCACTATTTCAAATAAGAAAGGGCTCAGAGCCGATCCCTGATGTAATCCCACCTCCACCTTGAATGCATCCGTCACTCCCATGGCAGACCTCACCATGGTCACACTTCCCTCATTCATATCCTGTACAACTCTTGCATACTTCTCTGTCACTCCCGACTTCCTCATACAATACCACAAATCCTCTTGAGGCACCCTGTCATATGCTTTCTCCAGGTCCACAAAGACAATGCAACTCCTTCTGGCCTTCTTTATACTTCTAAATCAACACCCTCAGAGCAAACATTGCATCTATTGTGCTCTTTCTTGGCATGAAACCATACTGCTGCTCACTAATCATCACCTCACGTCTTAACCTAGCTTCCACTACTCTTTCCCATAACTTCATGCTGTGACTCATCAGTTTTATCCCCCTGTAGTTACTACAGTCCTACACATCCCCCTTATTCTTAAATATTGGCACCAGTACACTTCTTCTCCACTTCTGAGGCGCCCTCTCACTTTCCAAGATTCCATTAAACAATTTGGTTAAAAACTCCACTGCCATCTCTCCTAAACACCTCCATGCTTCCACAGGTATGTCATCTGGACCAACGGCTTTTGCATTCTTCATCCTCTGCATAGCTGTCCTTACTTCCTCCTTGCTAATATGTTGCACTTCCTGATTCACTATCTCCACATCATACAACCTCTTCTCTCTCTCGTTCTCTTCTTTCATCAGCCTCTCAAAGTATTGTTTCCTTATGCTCAACACACTCTCTTTGCTTGTGACTACATTTCCATCTTTATCCTTTATCATCCTAACCTGCTGCACATCTTTCCCAGCTCGGTCCCTCTGTCTAGCCAATTGGCACAGGTCCTTTTCTCCCTCTTTAGTGTCCAACCTCTCATACAACTCATCATACACCTTTTCTTTAGCCTTCGCCACCTCTCTCTTCACTTTGTGCCTAATCTCCTTGTATTCTTGTCTACTTTCTGCATCTCTCTGACTATCCCACTTCTTCTTTGCCATCCTCTTCCTTTGTATACTCTCCTGTACTTCCCCATTCCACCACCAGGTTTCCTTTTCCTCCTTCCTCTGTCCAGATGTCACGCCAAGCACCCTTCTTGCTGTCACCCTTACTACATCTGCTGTAGTTTTTCCAACTGTCTGGTAATTCTTCACTACCACCCAGTGTCTGTCTCACCTTCTCCCTAAACTCAACCTTGCAGTCTTCCTTTTTCAACTTCCACCATTTGATCCTTGGCTCTGCCCTCACTCTCTTCCTCTTCTTGATCTCCAGCATCATCCTACAAACCACCATTCTATGCTGCTTAACTACACTTTCCCTTGCCACCACTTTGCAGTCTTCAATCTCCTTCAGATTGACTCTTCTGCATAGGATGTAATCTACCTGTGTGCATCTTCCCCCACTCTTGTACATAACCCTATGTTCCTCCTTTTTCTTAAAATACATATTCACCACAGCCATATCCATCCTCTTGGCAAAATCCACTTTCCTCAGACCTTCTTGATTCCTCTCCTTTATACCATACCTACCCATCACCTCCTCGTCTCCTCTGTTCCCTTCACCAACATGAGCATTGAAATCCGCTCCAATCACTACTTTCTGTCCCTTGGGTACACTGTTCATCACTTCATCCAACTCACTCCAGAAATCTTCTTTCTCCTCCATTGCACACCCAACTTGCAGGGCATATGCACTAACAACATTCATCATCACACCTCCAATTTCTAGCTTCATAATCATTACTCTTTCTGACACTCTTTTCACCTCCAAAGCACTCTTGACATACTGTTCCTTCAGAATAACCCCCTACTCCATTTCTCCTCCTATCCACACCATGATAGAACAATTTGAATCCATCTCCGATCCACGTGGCCTTACTCCCCTTCCATTTAGTCTCTTGCATGCACAATATGTCAACCTTCCTTCTCTCCATCATATCTGCTAACTCTCTCCCCTTACCAGTCATACTGCCAACATTGAAAGTTCCTACCCTCAATTCCACTCTATTTACCTTCCTCCTCTCCTCTTGCCTCCGGAGACATCTCCCCCCTCTTCTTCTCCTTCTTCTTCGTCTTCGACCAACAGTAGCCCAATTTCCTCCAGCACCCTGTTGACTAACAGTACTGGTGGCGGTCGTTGTTAACCCGGGGCTCGACCGATCTCACCAACTAAGCTCACACTGGGGCCAGTAAATAAAATGTGAAATCACTGACAAACTCAATAAACACACCTTTGGGGATGTGGGTGAAAAACAAGGTACCTGGGAGGTGGGGTAACAGTGCAAATTCCACATTGGTAACATCCTGCCACTGAATTATAACTCAGGGATGCTAGATTCATTAAGCAGCAACGCTGCTCATTCTACCGTACCTCCCCACATTATATTAGTGGTCCATAATTTCCATTTCTTCAAAATTTAATGATGGCTGTGGTTAAGAAATAAAAGGTTGGAAAGGTAAAGAAACCATTTTACAGAAACAATTCAGTTCATGAAAAGCACAACAATTAACTACAAAGTTGTTTTCAACTTTGGTAGAAGAGCAAGCAACTTAACTAAACATGAATAACTAATTATCATTAATGCACACCTTCCATGATTATAAGAAATGTAAAAGAAAATAATGAGATAATGCATTTCACTTTCAGCCTTGCAACAATACTCTTATATGAGCAGCTTGTGATATACTCTTTTAATGAATGGTCTGCATTAAATGTTTAGTTTTCAACATGTAATTAAGTTAGATATACAATTTTTCTTTCCTTGTATTTTAAAAGTTAAATCATAGATACCAGCATCTATGCTTGTGAAAGATTAGAATTGCATTCTCTCCAATATTTTCTTCAGCATCTTGTCCCATCCCAATGACTGTCAGACTTTCTCCTTATGATTGCCAATGTATGTATATATATATATATATATATATATATATATATATATATATATATATATATATATATATATATATATA
>JANRMT010062807.1:57983756-57993766 GCA_026402145.1 Polypterus bichir lapradei | reverse complement strand
ATATATATATATATATATATATATATATATATATATATATATATATAGTTTATTCTCCTTATACAATTTCTTTTTTTAAGAATTGTTTATTTTTCACATACCCCTTGGTACAGGGTAAGCCATTGCACAGCACCTCTGGAGCAACTGCAGGTTAAGGGCCTTGCTCAAGGGTTCAGCAGAGTAGGATACCTTTTTGGCAGTAACAGGATTTGAACTGGCATCCTTCTGGATACCAGTGCAGATGCTTAGCCTCAGAGCCACCACTACATCTAATATTTTGATACAGAAGGGTGGTATCCCAGGTATGCCCAGCTGCCCAGATCACAATAGAGTAGTTGGGAAGTTAATCAGATAAGCATATGAAGGGAAGGGAGACTTGGTCATGTTGTGGTTAGACCTTGCCACAGCAAATGGGTCAATACCCCACAAGCTGATGGAATCTGCATAACCAGCACCATTTCTCCTGGGAGATTTAATGCTGGATTACTATGGAAATTTCAGGTCAAGAGTCACTTCAGGCTGGAATTGGCTGTAGAATTGCATAATTAATGGATTGTCATTGCCCTGGTGTACTTATCCATCAGTAATTGCAGGCAAGACACCAGGACGTTTTGCAGAATCGACGACTCAGTGGGGCAGAAGAAGGAGGCGAACAACAGAGGTGTACTTATGCAAAAAAAATTTAAGAAAATGTGCAAAATCCATTAAAAATAAATACTTAAAACATCCAAGTGCACTTTAAAGGTGATATAGAACTTGGTGCTAAACAAAATAAATAAATAATGCTGTGCTGAGAGAAAAAATATAATTTGCAAAAATGCACAGTTAATTTACAAGTTCATAAAAATTATATATACATATATATTGTGGTGGACGGCTGAGGCGCCACTTCTGTATATGGTCTTGGCGAACAGACATGGGCTGCACAATACCTCCCCCGGGTCGCTGGATGGCAGCCCCCATGGGTTGCAGTGGTGCCTTGGACTCCCGCAGGACTTCACAGGAGTTGGAGTATTTAAAGCCCTATTGGGATCCGATGGTGCCGCCAGGGAGTGCTGCAACATCTGCTGAGCCTTCTTGGGTGGGTTTTCTGCCAGAAAGTAGGTCAACGAGCACCTGGAGCACTTCCGGGGGTGTTATAAAAGGAGACAGCAGTCGTTACTCCGGGAGCCAGAGTTGGGAAGAGGGAGATGAAGACGAAACTTGTCAGGAGTGAAGAAGGAAAAGAAGAAGAGGAGTTTATTTGTGTTTGTGCTTTGTGCTTTTGGGACTGTGTTGTGCCTACAGGACATGGGGAAGACGTGGCCCTCAGGCAAGGAAAATAAAACTTTCCTTTGCTTTTATACGTGTGCCTCCGGTGTCTGTCTGTGCTAGGTTGGGTGGCTAGTACGCCCCTGTGTGGTTTTGTCACAATATATAATATATATGTATTACATTAAAATGTGTTCCTCTTCTATCACATATCCTAATTTCTTTATTCCTCCAAAAAATTCAAAACAATCTGTCCATACTAGGGATACTTAATGCTCAGCCCTGAAACCTTTTAGTCAATATCAGCTGCCTCCTACATCCATATGCTCAAAAGGGAGTATAGGCTCAATCTCAAAGAGTAATTTACAGCCTTTCCTCTACTGAGGAAATGCAGTCAGTGGAGTCTCTTTCTCAAAGCATAAAATCAACTAATGTTTATGCTAATAACTTTGGCTTTTAAACTTTCTGGAGCCTCTCAGCTTGCACTAGCTGAAGCATACCTACGGCCTACTCATGTGCACTTGTGGTCTCTAAATAGTAGCGTTTAATCATGTGCGTGTACATACTTCACCCTGAAGGTTTCCACCATGAGCTTCAGAGATGTGTTTACCTGGAGGAACTAAGAGTAAAAATTCTGTCCCACATACTTGGAGTTAGAGCATCTTCCCCAAAGTGGCATCAGAAATAATCAAGACAGAATAAGTGGGTGGTGGGCCCACCAAGCTAAATTCCTAAGTGATTGCCGATCCTCCTCACAAATGACACCCTCCGCGTTACCAGTGGACACACTGCACCATCATCCATGATAAGTATATACCCACTTGTCCCAATTTCTTCCCACACTTAAAGCTCACTTGTTGCAATATGTGCTCCGTCACATAGATGCACAATTTCAGCCGTCCTCTTCACTCTTTCCATGAATATGCTAGTTAAAGCAGCAGAGGTGGAATACTAAGGCCCACCATATAATTTAGACATGCAGCAGGCAGCCTCCCCTTTGAACCTTTGTAGATGACCTTACAATCACACTATATCAGTTCTAGGCAGCAGATGTATCATCCAAGGCCTTCAGAAGCCCATCACCTAGGCAAGAATGAGCTTCAAGCCAACTAAATCCATATTAAAGGTGTTAAAAGCAGGCAATGTGACTGATAGGTTCCACGTCTTCTTGGACAGCACTGAATTCTGTCCATTATTGAGAAATCAGTCAAAAGTCTGGGAAAGGTCTGACTGTAGCCTTAGAGATACAGCTGCTGTCCAGATGACAATCCAGGAGATTAAGGCCTGCATCATCAAGGGACAGCCATTTTGGGTCCTGTGTGGGCCGCCAGGGGGAGCTGCAGGATTGGGGAGTCCCTGTGTTATGGGGTTTCCGCTTCACCCAGAAGTGCTGACAGACCATATGTGTGGAAGATCGACATGACATTCTAGGTGCCTAGAATAAAAGAAACTGCCTACCTTGCATCAGGCAGTTAGAGTTGGGAGGCAGTGGATGACAGTGGAGGAGAAAAGGAGGAAGAATAGTATTGATTACTTGTAATTTGGTGGGTTATATCTAGAGGGTATTGTGCTCAAAGGTGCTTGTGTGAATAAAGAGTCTATTTTATTCATACATTAAGGAGGAGTGGATGCTCTGATGCTAAGGATCTGCATTGGTATCCAGAATGTTGCCAGTTCGAATCCCCATCACTGCCAAAAGAGATCCTACTCTGTTGGGTCTTGAGCAAGGCCCTTAACCTACAATTGCTCCAGGGGCGCTGTACAATGGCTGACCCTGTGCTCTGACCCCAAGGTGTATGCGAAAACTAACAAATTCCTAATACAAGAAACTGCATAAGGTGAAATAAAGAACAACAAAAATCATGTGTTGTGTTATTGGGTCTGTGGTTTGGGGCTTTCTTGCATCTTCTGGTGGTCGCAATGTGGAGACTTTTCTAATGTAAACATTAACTTACCTATTAATATCTTTCCAACTTTTGCTAATGACTAGCAAAACATGCAAGTTCACACACCATTCATGTCACAGCTAATCAATCAAAAATTGGGAGGTCCATTCCCGGTCTGTCTCAGTTGGCATCAGATAATTATGATCTTCTCTGAAATTATCATCGTTGTCAGACAAAACACAGTCATATTGATTTAAACGTTAAGTTAAGTGAGAAACTTGCAACCACCTGCTGCTCTGGAACCATCTAAATTAAAATGGCTATGAAGTGTCTAAATTAAAATGTCAACACCTCCAGTTTAGCATCAAACAGCTTTGAGGTGAAAAAGGACAGCTGCAATAACATGGCAAGAATACGCAGATTAGACACACTGCTCATGTTGAACTTCACACTGCATGTCTGGTAGCTCTAACTACTGAATTGCCAGGTGTTGGTTGGTCAGTATGAGGCCTTCAAATAACTGAAAATATGATTTTCTACATACTTATTCTTTCGACATCGGGGCTTCTTTAAAACAGAAGCATCATACTGCTGACTTCTTTTCTACAAAATGGAATGAGCACACATAGGATTCCTTGGTGGCTTTATCAACTTTAGCATGGTCCTTCTAGGTGAAAATCAAGATTCAGCACAATGTCTTGTGAAGAATACATTCCTAGAACTGATTTTTTATTCTTCAAATTACTGTGGCTACTTTTAAAGGAGAACAAATGGTACTGTACATTTTGTACTTCTTTGCTGGTTTGTTCTGTATGGGTTCTTCTTCTTGACTGGGAAACAACATCAGAACTGGAAATGCAAAAGCACAATTAAAACAAAAAAGAAAACAACTAATGGTCCTCATTTTAATACAGGTGATGACTTTCAAGACCAATGCAAAACTCCAAAGTTCAGATTGCACATGTGCACACCCACTCAAGAGTATAGAGAAGACTGTAGGGACAATTGGGTCAACCCTCAGCTGGAAACAGGCACAGGGAGAACTTCACATTTTACAAGAAAAAATATTTTTCCAGATAAGTAATTACATTGAGTATATGACAGAAAACTGGAAAAAAATGCTTAAGAAGGGAAAGCTGGGGTTGTTATTAACATTTTAATAGGCAGTTAAATTACAGGGGGAAGCATACTACTTATTTTTGCTCCACTGGCCCAAGATGCACTATTGATAATAATGAATGAAACTCATGTGAAACTGAATTTGCAGTACAATTCTGTGCCTTGCAAAAAAAAATGTTTCTCTTTCACCAAAATGTGTGCTATGGACCAAACAAGATGTTCAGTTCCAGTCTGGAAGTATCTGCATACAATGATTCAGCATGCATCCTACTCTCCTTTACTGCTTAAAAGACAAAAAAAAATCACCTGACTCATTCCTGTCATGCATAGGCACTTTGTTAAGTCGACAGACACATTCGAGTAACATGATCCCATTTTGTCAGGAATGATGACAGTCTCAACAACTGCAATCCTAAAGATGCAATAGAGACAGAAAAGAAGCCTGACACTCCACAGTGCTTGGGGAGTGCATATGAAAAAAGCAGGAAGGGACTGTTGCTAGTTAATGGCATAGTGGTGCTGGTGGGAAGAGATGCTTCCCCTTCTGATTGTGAAGTTTTCCTTTAAAGAACACACAGTAATCTGCACCATTGGGCTTTTCGGTGTGTCTTCATGTGGAAAATATGCAGCATATCACATTTTTTAAAAATGTACTTCGATACGTTGTGTGACAGATTAGATACATTATGTGACTGCAGAAAAGAATCCAGTTAAACACAACAGTGTGAATGAGGTTTTAGCATTTGATATTTCTTGATTTCTAACCCAAATAAAAAGCCTTTCAAATGCTCCAAAATACTTTTGAGTGAGATTCATGCTTTGCAATTACAAAATCACCTGCAAATCAAATTCTAGTGTCAGTTTCTCAAAATTGTATACAAATAAAAGCCTGTTTGTTTTTCTCATCAATAGCCACAGAAAATGACAAATGTATCTAATTCAAATGTTATAAGAATGATGGAATGTGTCAGACTTAAAACTGAAAAACATAGATGGTAGATGGTTTACTTGGGTCACCAGACAAACACGATATGTAAAGTGAAAAGTACCAGCTGTAGACCATAAAGAAAACCTGTGGTTATGAAGCATCTGAAAACTTCACATCTTAGAGACTACTTTAGTGTGTTTGTTATGTCTCCAGCATCTTGTCTGCTATTCCTTGGTTCTTCACTATCTGATCAATTAGTATCTTGGTTCATATTCTCATTGTGTCTTTGCTATTCCTTAGCCATTCTGATGATGCTGGGGTTTAAGGTACCTTTACTGTAATTTTTGTGTTAAAAACTGCTTTTTGATGATCAGCTAGCATCTGTAGGGCATTGGGGGAACTTTTAACAAGATTGTCATCTGCCTGCTCTACTGCTAGACTACATTTAATATTAGAGTAATACTGATCTACGTATCTTCTCCCTGTCATTTCATTGTATCTGGACAATATGGTGGTCTTTATAGAATATAAAAATGAAAAGACTAGATTGTGTTTCTCTGGGTTTAGGGCTTCTCCTTCCCTCTGCATGACCAAAAACCCATCCCTTTTCTTTATCTTTTGAGTTCCTTACCTAAGCTGTCATCATACAACACAAGTTTAAACCAGAGAGCATACCTTATTTAACAACTACAGTTTCTTGATCCTGTTGCCTTGAGGATAGATAGATAGATAGATAGATAGATAGATAGATAGATAGATAGATAGATAGATAGATAGATAGATAGATAGGTCAGTGACCTTTACCTTTCTCCAGTCTGTCATGGTATGATGAACTCGAGAAGTTGAATAGATGTTTGTTTGTGTGGCAATTTCCCTGAGTTTCCTGAGGCCACCATTGCCCTTCTCTGTGCTTTTTCTTCTAGATTTGAATGGGCTCCTCTTTGTGGGTGGGAATTGTATGAATCATACTTCTTCAACAATGACTTATTTATCATAGCTAGTCACACAGTATTTTGACTCAGTCACTGGGGGTGTCACACTACACCACTGGTTTTCACAGATGTGCACTGCAACTGTTCACAACTCACTAAGATTCTGTAAATGAAGGCTTATGACTAAAAATTGCCGGAAAAGCCATGTAGCAGACAGGGTTTTTACAAATCTAATTTGTCTTGGCACCTACATGACAAAGCATTGTTTGTTCTAGTTTTTTTTCTAGGTTTTTCTAGGATTTTTTCTGCATCTTCACAGTGGTCCCATCATGCAGTTTTCCTCACTCTGGTTTTCGGCTTTTGAACATCCATCAATCTTCCTCATTTGCTTATTCAGGAAAGGGTCACAGGGCAGTCAGTACCTATCCCAGCGAGCATTGGGCACAAAGCAGAAAGAACACCTGGACAGGGCACCAGTCCATTGAAAGGCAAACATATACATGGGTCAATTTAGCATCGCCAATACACCCGCATGTCCTTGTACTGCAGAAGAAAACAGGACCACCCAGAACAAACACTTGTGAACACATGCAAACCTCACACAGGAATCACCTGGGATGCAAATCCCAGTCTCCTTACTGTGAGGTAACAGCATTGCTATGCCACTTTTGTATATTTAATGTTAAAATAATGTGCATATGTTACGTAAACCAGTTACTGAAATGGTCATGTTTGAGATTCTCAGTGTTTACTCTTTTGCTGTAAACTCTTTCTGCAATGATATTTCCTATGAATAAGCCTTTACTGTATCCGGTTAAGATAAAACTGCTAGTGCACAATATTTATGTGAGTATGTGAATTAAACAGCTTCTAAAGGCTGCTATGAATCTTATAAGTAATGTGGAATAAACAGCAACAACAAGACAATGGTGACATTATGCTAAATAAAAAGAAAATAAAAAGTCATCTTTATATTATTAGTATCTTTTATGTGTGTTGTCTGTCTTTTATTTGCTAAAGTCTGAAGGTATTCTGCTGCATATAATTTCAAGTGTACCTGAATCAAACAACATACAAAAACATTTAAAAGGTTTGAGGTACAAATAGCAACAATCGAAAGGTGAAATTGTGCTAAATAAAATGAAATAAAAAGCTATCTGTATATTATTGTGATTGCGTTGACAGGTTGCATTGGCGAGGGATGAGCTGGCATTACATCATAAAAAAATGAGCCGCTTCAGAGCCAGCAGCTGGGGGTCCCTATGAAAATAGAAAGCTTACAATGTCGCAAAGAGAATTCCAACTTTAAAGGAGACTGAGACACCATGTCAAGAGCAAAGAATCCATTCTGGCACTAGGGGTTGCCACTACATTATTAATATACAAGTAAAAATATGAAGATGCAACATTATGTGCGATGTTTGTCATGAAATGTTTTACTCACTAGAGCCGAAATATTTTTTAATTAAATACATATACATTACAAAAATGAGTAAATAATTTTCCCTTCATCACAGTATTATTTTAAGACGTCAAATACACGCACAGCAAAGTTAACTTTTGTTGATTTTTGTCATGTTTAATCTTTTAAAGATGCTGACAACATTGCATTAGTTCAACTGAGCTCAAATGTTTTGCTGCTCATGTTCGCTTGTACTCAGCATCTGATGCTTCTCGTATCAGTGTCCAACAACAGAAGGCTGGCATCGATGGATTGCATTTACCCTGATACTGCTTTTTCATTGTTGCAGTGTCCTAGTGGAGCCTTCCATCATGCTCGCCACTAACTGTATGAAATCTAAATGTGAATGCAGAAAAGGAATCTTTAGTGAAATGTTGCACTTCAAGGTTTTGTATGTTGCCAGCCTGCAGTATGTAGTGTGGTGCCCTGTAGTTACCAAGAAAATTCCGAGTAACAACTTTGAATGCCATCCATGTGATTTCCTCCAGCCACACCAGCAGGTCTTCAAACTGCTTGTCACTGAGGATATTGTCAGATATGTGGACCAACCCTTCCTTAAACTTGGCATTAGTTATTCATGGAAACATTTTTTCTCAAATATCGAAATCCTTCATCTTTCTTGACCATAAAATATTTTAATAGCCTAAATTGCATACAAAGAGGATTCAAAGATATCTTTGTCTGGTTGACAAGTGGTTTAGTCCCACACTTTTTTGCCCTGGAAGAAAATGCTTACAGAGCAGCCAGTTGTTCTTTATGTAATTAGACTCTTTAGCATGGCTGTCCCATGAATGAAACATAAAGGTACCAGACTGGCTCTTCAGAACGATGTAATCGGGGAACCATTTTTGGTTCCCAAAAGACCTATCCAAATGAAGGTTTCAAAAAGAACCCTTGCTTATTTAGATCTGTAACAGGCTCCTTACAGTAAAGACCCATGTGTGGATGGCAACAGATTTATGAAATACCAGTGGGCTATAATTTCAAAAGGACTCTTGTTGCATATGTACAGTATCTCAGGCTAAATCCACATTTTCTTCATCTGTTTATGTCCTGCTTGGCAGCCCACCATACATTAAAGATTTTGGAGTTTTTGTATATATTAGGATTTTTTTTCAATGCACAAAGAATCAACTTCATATAAAAAAGAACCCATCCCAGAATTAAATGATTCTTTGTAAAGCAAAGGCTCTATGAGCAACCACGCAACCCAGTAAAGAACCAGTGCCATTAAAGAGCCAGCAGTTTAAGAGTGTACTTAGTATTTCGGAGCTCAATTGTAGTAGCGGTGCCACTACTTTTAATTTTCCAGTTGTACTTGTTGTTCTGTACATGTACAATAGACTTAAAATTGTAGAAACAATAACAAAAATAAAACAGTATAAGATGGAAACTTTAAAAGGTTTTTTTTTTGTGATCAGCACGCCAAAGTTTTACCTGAAAATGTCCAGGAGAGAAGAACTTTGTTGTCCAGTCATATGTTGTGTCTGCACTTAAAGTTTTCACTAAAGCCACCTAATATTTTAACTTTCTGATTTGATACAAAAGCATTAGATTTTAATTGTACATCATTAGTTTATTTATTATTTGTTTTTCTTTTCTCACCACCATATTTAGTGTTTCATTTTCATATCAATAAATGATAAATATCTCTGGAACAGAAAATATAGTATTTAAAATATCAGTTTTGTTAGTAGATTGATATTTGTTAGTTTTACAGACTGCAGTGGGCTGGCGCCCTGCCCGGGTTTGTTTCCTGCCTTGTGCCCTGTGTTGGCTGGGATTGGCTCCAGCAGACCCCCGTGACCCTGTAGTTAGGACATAGCGGGTTGGATAATGGATGGATGGATAGTTTTACAGAATACTAAAAATCAGTCTGATTTTATTGACGATGCATTACTTCCACATAACGCCACTAGATGGCAGTCAAACATCTATTTGTGTTTGTGTCTGCGGTAGACGGCAAAATAAAACTACTAGGAGCACAGACTTATTTTAGCCACTTCAGCAGAACTTTTAGTTATTTCGACCACAATCCTTCAGTGCAAATCCTGATAACTGAGGTGCGCCACGTTATTATTGACATAACAATAGTGGTCTCTAACCAAGTGTGTCATACTACAACAATCTCCATTTTTCACTATTAAAGAATTCAAATTGCAACACAATTATATTCAACAGAAATTACACACTATGCTATGAAAGCATAAAACATTATTTTAGTGTAAATCATAAAATGTTACCAACTACTTTAACAATTTAGCAAACAGGTGAGAGATTAATGAATGCTGTAAATTTCTGGAGCGTTTCTTTTTCATGCGATTTTCAGATAATCAACCTGTTTAAGTGCCTTGAGCATGGAAAAGGCGCTATATAAATAAAATGTATTATTATTATTATTATTATTATTATTATTATTATTATTATTATTA
>JANRMT010062807.1:57973070-57983746 GCA_026402145.1 Polypterus bichir lapradei | reverse complement strand
TATTATTATTATTATTATTATTATTATTATTATTATTATTATTATTATTATCTGTTAAGAGCAACTGCTTTTAGTGTGTATGAAACGTTGAAGGAAATGTCTTCATAAACAAAGTGATTTAAAAAGAATCGCAATTTCTTTAATTCTAGTAATAAGCGTATTTTATAACAATATTGACAAGTTTATTTCAGTTTTATTTTTGTAAACCATCATGTGTAAAGTGATGAGAGAATTAGTGAGTTAATCTAGCACTCTGTTTCTTTCTCTCACTCACTTAAAAGGTGTCAAATGTGTGAGGTGGACCCCATTGTGAAAAGATTACCAAAACTGGCGACCCCTCTAGGGTCGTTGCACATTTGCAGTCGATTCTCAGATTCCTGCCATTTGACTACACGGGTTAAGACCATGGATGAATAGAAGGTGGTTTCACAGTTTAACTATAAGGAAAAAGAACTCTAAACGTTTAAATGAAATCCTTGCTGCAACCGGCTATCAGTATAACAGTTAAACAAAAACCTGTGCCTAACACCTGCCATTAAGAATGTCGCAACATGTGTACTAGTGTAATTTCTCAATACGCATTTAACTGATTACCTAATGTAATTATACAGCTAAAGAAACGATCGTTCACGTTAAAGCATAGCCTCGAAAGCAATTTGCATTTGCTTAGCAGTTCAAGCGCGGGCAGAAATATTTTATTATAACGCTAACACTAGCGGAACATTTATCGTAAAATATAGAATAAAGATTATCAGTTTTAATAGCTTCAGCTTACACGGAAGTATCACCTACTAGTACCTTTAAATAAACAGGACATGAATCTATATAAATGAGATTCTAATTAAAGCTGGAAAACAGTTGGATCATACAAATTACATGTGCTTTTGTTTTAACGCATTTTTGTAAGTCTTAAAATGCCTGTTGGCCTACCTATTCCAATGTACTTCACTTTTAAAGTAATAAATAATTGCAAAGCGCTTTGATTAATATGCAAATATAGACACAGTAGAAAGATGTGCGGCCGTAAAAGAGGATAATTAATCACTAGTTAAACCAAATTAATACCAACAGGAGAGTGTGTCAGAAAGCAGCGGCTGAGTTAATCATCCGGAAAATTAAAGAGCTGAGGAGGAACCACTGAGATCGGCCCGCCTTTATATACTCTTTGCTTTGGAAAGAAATGTAAATACCAATGCGTATGAAATGTAGCCGGCCGCGTTAGTGTGTGGGTTTAAATAACAAGCGAGCATCTGACGGGATGCGCTGTTAAGTACTGGGCATCCGCACCAGGCGCGATGTATCATTTACTGTATTGTGCTGAAGAGTGAAAGATCATTTTAGGCATGTGTAGTATGTTGGAGACTTCATAGTATAAAAAACGACGAAAAAAAGAAGCAAGACGCCAGATGTATTACAAAGGCATTTTTTTTTTTTTTACTTAATGTGGTTACAATCAAGGCCTGTATTGGTTTGGAAATACTATAGGCACGTACTCGTGTGCACTTTATTTCGATATTCGGAGTGAAACAACCGAGGAATAATATGCGAGATTAATTATTATTCCATCCATCCGCTATTGAACTCGTTTAACCCAGGAACCATCCCTGGGCGGGTCTTAAGGAAGTTAATTATTAGTAAATCCTAGACTGGCAGATTTGAAGGAGATTAAGTCTTTCACTCGACTGTACCTAAATACAGAGGGCACGTAAATAACTGTAGCACCAATAACTAAGGGAACGTGAGGTAGCACGTACTATCAATCATAATTAAAAAGGAAATGATACAATATGAACGAATGAGCTCATAAGAATGAATTAATGTTCTATTTATTCACAAAGCATTATTTCACATAGGAAAAAGTCCAGCTTTTGACGTTTAATACGGTACGACGAAGTAAGCTCTGTGCTGTAAAATGAAGGAAGGATTCGTCTTTTAATACATAGATCGACAGGCAGAAGTAAGGGGCGTACTTTACTTGTTCTCATGATAATCAGTGTCATGTCAAATGCTTCTTCGTATTATTTTGCCTTTTGATAATCTGTGCCGCGCCTTGAGACAATATGATAGATAGATAGATAGATAGATAGATAGATAGATAGATAGATAGATAGATAGATAGATAGATAGGTAGGAAGCGCCCTTGACCTATAAAGAGAATGTTATCGCTGTATTTGCCCATGCTAAATATAATGTAGATAATTTTATTTCAACAAAGTCTGTGAAAATTTCTTAATTCTGTAACTAACAGCCAAATAAATAAATACATAAATCCAGCGCGATTGCGATACTTCAAGTCTTCATTCTGCCCACCGGTAGAAGGATGGAAGCCGCAGCTATATGTGTGTCTCTTATTAAAATTTCGCGTCACCAGTTAGCAATAGATGACAACGTTCGCTGTATTTCTTGTTGATGTCATTTACTAAAGACATAAGAACATTAAAACTTTCGGTCTAAAAAGCTGTAGCATTTACTTACCTCCAAACACACTCTCTGTGTTGCGTTTTTTCGTGTGATGATGCAATGTCCACAATTTACCATCTTATAGGAAACGGCACAAGCTCAGTCTAGTATTTTGTTAAATCTTTGGTAGAGTGAGTGCTGCCGAATGTTACTTAAAATATAATTCAAATAATTACATCGAGGAATGAGAGCGTGAATAGAAATATGTAAAACTCGCCTATACAAATTAATGAGAATAATGAACTGACCCATATTTTCGTATAACTCAGAATGCAAAAGTCCATGCCTCATCCCAAAAGTTATTCGAATGCACCTTAACAAACAAAAGCATGAGGACATTCTGAAATTTGTTTATTTATTTGATCTTTTTCTAAAATATTTCTCAACTGACCACTTGTTCATTAAAGGAATCAACACGAACCCACCAAGCCAAAGTTCTTGATGCTACTATGTGTTAGTATTGCCCCTAAAATGCTGCTAAAGCTATCAAAAAGCTCAGTAGATACCATTCGTGTGGGGGTGATGAACACTGACACCGTGAATTCAGTTGAGTAATAACAAAGGCTAGTTTTCACATTGCGCTCAAATAATAATAATAAGAAGAAGAATGTAAGATGCTTCAGTAAATGTGGGAAGAACACACTTCGTGCTGGTCATTGCGTGTTGTTGCATTATATTTTCTGTTGCAGCTGTTCGTGAATGGAACAATATGATTGAAAGATTAATATGGAGGACAGATTGATGGATTGAAATATTGATTGATTTTATAATCTCTTATCGATATTGCTAAAGCTAATTAGAGAGCATTACATAAGGGGCACTGAAACACACACACACATTGACTTCCTCAATTGTGATTTCAAATTCCACTACTTAAATAATTCTTACCTGCATAAATATACTAAACTTCATTATACAGGAAAATGCGAGACCAACTTTTTTTTTAATTAAAAATAGAAGAACACTATCGAACATCACGTAATTCTATATGGATTTCTGCGGGACAGGCGCCCCGTCCGGTAATGGTTTCAGTCCCTAATTGCCTT
Organism: Polypterus bichir lapradei; assembly: GCA_026402145.1. Classification (NCBI taxonomy): domain Eukaryota; kingdom Metazoa; phylum Chordata; class Cladistia; order Polypteriformes; family Polypteridae; genus Polypterus; species Polypterus bichir. The sequence goes on along the minus strand of JANRMT010062807.1, from coordinate 57,980,240 downwards.
TGATAGTAACCGTTCTTAGAAAATGAATGTGCTTTTACGTTTACATTCATTAATTAAGATTTATTATACAACATTTTCTTTTTCTTTTTGAACATGGTCTCAGAAATTATTCAAAAATATTAATTAGAAGAAACTGATAATCCAGTTTATTTTTCAACCAGTATAATGTTTGCCCAGATCTGTTGCAAAATCACTTTTTTTGTAAATTATGTAACCTTAAGTACTTGTTCTATTTTACTTAAAAAGACGCTGAACTCATTTTTATGTATTTGCTTAGCCACATATACCAACATGCGACAATGTTTGCGTATTCTGTACCTCAAAAATCTTTTTAGCCTCCAACAGTGTTAAATGTGTTTTGCCACTAATTAGAACGACAACCTCGGCATGTGACACTAATAAGGAAGACTTAACACAGGACTGATGTTAGACAGTGATAATTCTGAAGTGTCTAATGATCTCAAAGTAGAGAGCTAACTGAAAAAGTCATATGCTTACAATGTCAAACACTATAACGAGTCTTGCGCTTGACTTTTAACGTCACCTTCCCATATTTGTATACAGATTTGTCTCTGTGAAAAGCTCTGAAAAGCTGACAACACTTAGATAACATAAAGTTTAAAAGATTAGCACAGTGCATTCTTAGAATTGTAGGTTTTTACGATGATTGTACCACCCCTCCTCCGCCAACCCACAACCACAGAAAATAAATAAATCTCGAGTGATTGAAAAAGAAACTGAAGATAAAAACTGATCAGTAAAGGAGCTTTGTAGGTAAAAGTGAACTTATAATTAGAGGGGCGCTGATCTGCTATTCCTAGAAATCTGAATTTCGTGCAGCTGTAAAAGTACTTCTTGTTTAGCTCTAATTGCACTTCCAGCTCTAAATAAAATATCTGACAGAAATTATGCATAACAAAAAGACTGACGAATTTTAGCTTTAAATAATAATAATATTGTTGTTCTGATTACAGTAGCATAAAGTACTAGGGTGTTGTACCGTGTTAGCCATTATGAATGTACAGAAAAGCCAAGCAAAATGACACCTTTTATTGGCTAACTAAAAAGATTACAATATGCAAGCTTTCGAGGCAACTCAGTCCCCTTTTTCAGGCAAGAAGAAGGCTAGTAGCATAAAGGTTAGCGTGTCTTTCTTTCCTTCATACTTTTCCAAAGTCCTGGATTCGAACCTCAACCGTTCCCTGTTCCTGTCCCTTCGCTTTCTCGGGATACTCAGGTCGTTTTCCACGCCTTAAACGCACGTAAACTACGCCACAAATTGTTCAAAGACCAATGCTGAGAAAATAATTGTATAAGTCTATTCCGGGGCAATAGTTAACACTAACCATTCAACCATTATTGAACCTTTCATATCCGGTCCGTGTGGAGGGATCCTGGAGTCAATGTATAATGGTCGTTAAGCAAGGGATCCACCCTGCAGGTGATTCCAATCCATCGCAGGGAACGCACAAAGTGAAGTTACCAATTAACCTGGTAAGAAACAAGCCGGACGAAGCCCAGGGAATATTTATAAATAAATGAATGTGCAAACTCTACACGTGGATTATACCAAGTGAAGAGCAAGCTAGTACGCTTTGTGAATGCCACTCCACACGCTGCGCCACCACACCGCCTGATCACCGTTATCATCATCAAAACAAAACAAAGTCGTGGCTTCTTTTAGGAGTTGTTTTTACGAGATACAGTAACATCTATCCATTTACATACCAGTTTATTCGAAATATAGAGTATAGCAATTATGCGAAGGTAATTACCACACGAGTATGAGACGAACAAATAATCAAAAAAAAAACTCTAATATTTATCAAAGTATTTTAAAGATTTGAATGGAAATGGCAAAAGTCTTAGTAAATTGTAAGTCCGCTGTAATCTTCAAGCAGCTGTTTCAAATGAAACACCATCTTGTTGAAAAATATTTTTTTGCTAAGGAAAATTGAAAAGATAAAAGTGGGATAAAATAATTTTAAAAAATTACCACCGTACTTTTTGATTTTATGCGTTATTTCTTTAAAGTTTCACACTTAATTATATACATATTAGAATTTAGCCTCTCCTAGCACCAAGCAGGGCAATTTAGTTTTACAAAACTGTCGACTGAATTCTGGATTCAACTAAAAAGTTCCCGACAAAATACAGACATAAATACAGTAATTCGCTTGAAGGCTGTTGCTGCTATAACCCGATGACTCTTCGAGTTTCTATAAATGTGTCTATGCCTTTCGTATGTCGTTCGATGCGACAGATGTAACGCTAAAGCAGCAAACCTAAAACAGTTTGCAGTACGAAACTTGAAAATAATCAGTGCAAAGAATTGTTGGCGTTTTGTATAGACAGTAATGTATCAATTTTACTGTACTACTGTTAAGGGATTTCGAAACAATGAACCTGTAACAAATGATCATGCATACTGCCATTCAGACAGAAAAACACGAAGGGACGTTTAGCGCCATTCGCCTCATAATCAATATTTCATGTTTCTATGCTGGCTTTTCTTTCTTTTCGGAAGACATACTGATCACTTTCTCCTTGACATTTGAACCCCGTAACAAGTCTGTCTGATTTCGACAACTGTCTTTCCAAAGCTTCTCCCCTTGATCTGGTTAAGTGTTACAAGCAGAGTGAAAGTGTTTTTCTTTTTTCCCTTTGGGCTTTGGGGGAGACCTTTTATTCACTGCCCTCCTATTGAGATTTATTCATTAGGAGCCTCTTGCTAATCAATTGCTATTCATAGCCGTTTTTCTCTCTCTCCCTTCCTAGGCCCATATTAAGCGGCGCAGATGCTGCGCTTTATTGCTGCTGGCTGGAAGAAACTATTAAAGTAGAGAGAGGCGGGCTAAACTAATCAATCATACTGACTAGTTTGTGTTGAGGACATTTATAAACCATATGGCACCGGGATGCTCGCAACCTTTTTTTTCGCACTTTTGACTCCGAGATCTTAGTGACAGTCACTCGTTGTGAAGAAGCGGGAGGGACGGAATGCAAGGAAAGAAAACATCCCAAGTAAAGAAGGAAAAGGGCCCTTTAGGCCGTTTCCAGCCCCCCTTTCAAGTTCAATGAATAAAGCAGCAGAAACTCCTTTATAACATTACACGTGCGGTTAAACATTGAAAACATTGAATTGATCGTTCCTAAATTAGAACACTTTTTCAATTTTATGCTATTTTTCTTTTTTTAATTAAGCTACAAGTTATTTTCTTTCTTTTTAACCATTATTGAGCCTACCTCATCACCGGACAGTGAGTAAAATGTGTCGATGTCTGTTGCGCTTTTTTATGCATGCAATAAAGTTGCTAACACAATATAGGACCCTCGAAAAACAAAGCAGACAAGCAATCGCAGTAGTTTACGTATAGTAAGTAATTCGTCTCTTAATTTTTATTCAAAATATATACAGAAATGATGTGAGCCATCATTTTGGAGATAATTTGCTGGCTTACAGTTTTTTGTTTTTTTTTTACTGATAATAACGAACTGCTTGCATTGGTAATCCATTCTGAAGAGAAACATAAATCAAGTAAACATTTATGCCAAAGAAATACTGATATAAACACCAGGCCATTTGTTTGTCTGTAAACACACATTTCAGAATTCTCTTACATTGACAAGCTATTTAGAGTTTTATCCCTTCCTGACCATAACAATAAAAAAATATTTTTAAAATTAAAAAAGAAGGAAAAATTAAATTATGTCCTCCTGCAATTTTATGGGTTTGCAGGAATTTGTAGCAGCTACGGTTAGAGTTTATGGCTTCATGTACACCCCAAAATTGGAATTAAAATTATATATATATATATATATACATATATATTTCTTGATTGCACGACGTTTTCTGAAAATACTCAATGAATAAAATGCATGATATATGTACACATACATGGTTGCTGCTTTCATTAGTTCTGTGTGTCTCTGTGAACTATTGTTTTTATTGTTTTGGACAAAATTCATTTAATTTGTATTCCATGGATAATTTTGGTTTCGTTTTCAAACACGTTAAAATGAAGTTCTTCATTCTTTTCTTTTTTTTTCGTTTTTAAGCACATCTAAACCATTTGTTTCCTTTTTAATATGCTGTACATAATAGTCCTTTTAAATAAATAAGATTCCACTATTTAAATCGGTGGAGCTTGTTCCCCCAAAATAGAAAATAAAGCAAGCAAAGGTTTAGAGTCTGCATTTTGAATTTTGCCATCCCATCCTACACACCGCAGCCCCCCCCCCCCCCCCCCCCAACCAAAAAAAGTTTTAATCATCAACTTCTATTTCTTCGTCCTCTTCTGAGAACTCATCTGTGGTTTGGTCTCTGGATGAAGACTGAGGAGACTGTGGAAAGACTCCAAGTCCCTGTGATGAGGGGGAAATACTTGGGGAGATAGCCCTTCGAGTCTGCTTTGGCTCTTCCAGGTCCCCCATGGATACCAGCTTCTCCAGTGCATGGGCTGGGATCTTCTTCAAGGACTCCACATCTGCTTTCATTTCCTCTAAGTCCCTCTTAAGTTTGGCTCTCCTGTTCTGAAACCAGGTGATTACCTGGGCATTGGTAAGCCCCAATTGTTGGGCTATCTGGTCTCTGTCTGCAGGTGACAAGTATTTTTGGTATAAAAACCTCTTTTCCAGCTCATAAATCTGATGATTTGTGAAAGCTGTACGGGACTTTCTCCTTTTTTTTGAGGCCTGTCGTTGGCCGAAGGCATTTGGATGCTCCCGACCTTTCATACAGAGAAAGAGAAAGAGAGAGAGATATGGAGATGAGAAATAAAAAACAATTATTATACAACAGTTTCAGAAACATCAAAATTCTTTTGCTACAACAATCACACTATCATATTTTACAGAACATGTTTGAGCAGTTTATTTCATGTCAGACATCTAAAGTTAAAAAATATTGTACTATAGTTTAAATAGCTAGTTTAATTTGAAGGCAAAAGCATACAAACAATCTTTTCCTTCTTTATGAGGAACATTTGTCATACATTCTCACATTTCACTAATACAAAGCTATGAATATTTCAGTGTTTTGGTAAAGTACATTAAATGTCAAGTGAGCAGTCTTCTTCATATAAAGCAGTTCTTGCATGTTTTAAATGACTGGCAAAAATCAAATCAAATTTAAATTAGAACAACAACATATTAGTAAAACTTTTGTCTTGGTGATTAAGATGAAGGAAAAATATTACATTTAGACTGTATTTTTTTCATTATATGTATAAAATAATGTAAAAAAAAACATTTCAAAGCATAATATATTGTTGCATATATTGTTGAAATAACCAGTCGATAGTAAAGAATGGTGATTCAGAAATCCTACTGACTAAAACATTTTAGATATTTGCTAAATGTTTTGCATAAGAAGGCCTCACTACATGGTTTATTTTTCAATAATCATTTGCAAGTATAGCTTAGAAATGGCTTTTTAAAATTTTGCGGTATGGGAATTTGCTTTCAGGTGTGGCACTCCTATAATTTTGCACCATTACAAAAACGCCATTTATAAAGCTGAATTTTATTTTCAAAGCTATTACCAGTCCCCTGAAAGTATACATTTTTCTATTACTTGAAAATGCCCCCCTTGATAATGAGCTAGTAGTGACTGATATCATAATACAAATCCTGTAAAAACATAGTGTATACAATTGCAAAGAATGTCAGCTTTTAAAACGCAAAACTTCGTACTACATTTGTAATTTCTCATTTTTCTCTGATCCAGTTTTAAACGGTATGATTCTGAATGCTACTGACATATTAAGCAGCAAAATTAATAACTAGACGATGGCACTAAACCTTTCTAAATATTACATGGCGCTGTCTGCTGCTCTCTGAGGCGGTCCTAACTGAAGTGCTTGGAAAAAGGGAAACAACATGCCGATTAAGACAGGACGAACATTATTATTAATATTATTATTATTAAACGGTTTATCAAATATTATATCTTACAAGCAATAAGCTTTAAGTACAGTACTTAGAAAGATACGCGTACCTTCAGCGGCTTGGATGACGCTCACTTCGAGTCCTTTGAAAGTTTTGCTGGCCAGTTCCTCCAGGGCGCAAAGCGGAGAGGACGGTGTTGTCACGCCGTTTCGCGGAGCCCCGGAGCCACTGACTTTTTCCAGGACCCTCGGCGGACAGTGACTGGACGTAGACTTCTTGATCGAGGGTTTATTTAAAATATCCTCAATGCTAAAGGGCGTCAGTGGCTTGTTGGAGTTAGCTGGTGGTGGAAGCTGATCCAAAGGACCCCTTCTCCTCTCTTCGCTATTAGATTGCAATAGAGATCCTGCCTTCATGTCTTTAGTGGAGGTCATCGCAATTCCAGGAAATATGCACAATGTTTTTATTTTGTTATTGTTTAAACGTTCTTACGTAGTAGGCAGACTTTTTGCCACTGAAGCTGTCCGATCGCCGATTTCTATTTAATGTTTTGTCCACTGTTGTCGCGCTCGAAGCTTCAGTGCCAGTGTTCTAACTATTTTCCCCGAAAATCATGTTTCAGCTGATGCCAAAGCGATGCAAAACGCCACAATTGTATTCCTCTTAAGAACAGAAACGTTCTTTACAGGCACTATCCATGAAGATCTTTTGAAGATATAACGGTCCTGTCCAAGGGCTGATTTGCTACAGGGGACAGAAAAAACAGATCTTAAGAAAGAAGTAAAGTAAGCGATTGCTAACGAGTTATTGTTGATTGGGCGAAGATCAATTAGAGAAACGCTACACCACCTACTGACCCAGTGCCGAGAGTCTTAAAGGGCCAGGCCACATTAATTAATTGGGCGCAGGAATGGGAGGAGTTTTCGAGTGCTAGCGAACTTTAGTGAGCTCGCGTGCGGGGCTAAGGCATCTCCAAAGTCTTCTCTGCCATTAAGAAAACCACGTGCTTTTAATGGACATGTGGAGACCTTCTTCAGCGTGACGTCACACGTGACCAAGAGCTGTGTTGCCTTCGTTGCTATTAGTAAACTTTTAAAGTGAATGGCTCGGCTGTGGATAGAGGAAAATAAGGTATTAAGGCACGAATGAGACGTGTATGGAACAACGGCTTCTTCTTTTTTAATTTAATAACAATTTACTATTGATACTAACACACACACCTAGATAGATAGATAGATAGATAGATAGATAGATAGATAGATAGATAGATAGATAGATAGA
>JANRMT010062807.1:57931342-57973060 GCA_026402145.1 Polypterus bichir lapradei | reverse complement strand
AGATAGATAGATAGATAGATAGATAGATAGATAGATAGATAGATAGAAATGAGGGGCACTATACAATAGATAGATAGATAGATAGATAGATAGATAGATAGAGTCATTCGGCGTGCAGTATATACTGTATATACAAATCAGTCTTCAGTTTTTCATGGAGCAGAATGGTGCTGGCAGCAACAGAAGCAAAGCACAGCTCTAACTCGGAACGTGGAGACAGGGCAGTAGGTGTAAACATCAGGTTTCGCTCTTTTTGTATTATGCAATTGGTTGTCATTCATATCTGAGCTTAACTGTCCTTAAACTATAAAACTCATTTTTTTTCGACGTTACGCTGTTCAACAAACAAGAATAAGTATATCTAATAATTATATTCCAACCTATGAAAACAGTGATTGCTCATATCTTTCAAGGCGCTTTTGTCATCGCATGTTAGTGCTCGTTTGCCTGCATCATTTTTGAAGTGTCTGAAATGGTTCATTAAAAAAAAAAGTAGAAACAATCATACTGCGTAAATTATTTTAAAAAATTATATTATGTAATTTGTTATCTGATCCGCAATGTAAACCTTTCTGTAATACGCCGTGAGACAATGTAAGAATTCACTTTAGACTTATCTAGACCGTACACCTAAGCTTTTTTGTTATCCTTTATTTAGACAGCAATCCCCTGTTCCTTCTGTCCATAAAGTTCTTCAACGAGAAACCTCTTTAATAAGTGGGAAATAAAATTTGCACTTCCTTTGAAGGGGGCTAGAAAAACACGAGCATAATGTCTTTTTTACGCGTATTTGTAACGGAGTTGTACGTGGGAGATTGATCTGGACAGTTTTAAACCAGGTGAAACGTTTCATCCTACTCAACCTCTTTAAATTTATTGGGTCCCCCGTATCCTTAATGCACCGTAAAAGTCCAAAACGTAGCCTGGGATTGATTACAGGGAAAAGTGGGGAATTCTGTAGGGGTTTTGGGTTTCGCCGAAGTGAAGTGATATAAAATCGTTTACAAATACCTCTCCAATAACGCAATTTCTGGTGGCAACTGGCCTTTTCTTTTTCTTCTGTCCGTATATTTCCGCAGTTCAGGCACTGTAGTTGAAACATCCTCGACGGATATATATTTTTAGATACGAAGTTTTGCATTTCCTTGACATTACAATCCAGACGATTAAAATTAAAATTTAAAGAGAGCTGAGTGCTCTGGCGCGTGCCTAACAGCGTCTGAATGATTGGGGTGGTCGCATTGGATCCAGGGTGACTGACAGGTACGTCCAATCGTTCGTGTGATATTTATCCATCCATGTCTCAATTGTTTTTAATATAACTCATTATTTCATCTTTTTAAAGAACAATGAAAATATTCATTCAAAACTTACATATATCCATCTCTCCACACCTCCACATTTATATTGTTGTAGAAATACAACGTGCAATATTAAGGTGTAGACTGTAAAATAAAAAACGACAATTATGTAAAATATTATTTAATGTAATTAAATGATTATTGTGACTTATTTCTATGTAGTATATAAAATTAATGTCATATAATGTTATAAACAAAATAGTATTGCTTAAAAAACATTTTAGAAAAATTGAGACTGCCTATATATTCAAAGTATACACATTAATAAAACAACATTATTCATTCTCTCTTTTAAGCCGTACTACATTTTACTAGTTTACGATTTTGTTCATCAAAAAATGAATCACCGAAATCATGATACGTATTCATAACTTACAACCTTTACATAATCATGGATGACTTTAAAAATATACATCAAGTTGTCTATTGCTTTAATAACGAATATTGAAGCAGCGATGGTATTTTAATAATAAATATGAGCATTCTTCTTGCATGATAGTGTGTGTTACTACTCGCTGTATTTGAATCAATCTGTATATTTTTTTCAGCATTTTAAAGAATATAATGAAATTAAAACAAATAACATCAGTACCAGTTCGGCAATACTATGCAAAACTTCATACATTTGTCAAGCTCGCCTTTAATCCTTCAAAACCCTTCGTAATCTTTTTTTGCGGCTCGTCATTTTACCTTCTGCTCTTCACTACCTTTCAAGATGATACTTCTTAGGTATATATATATATATATATATATATATATATATATATATATATATACAGTATATATTCAGTATTTCATCTCTCATTCACAACGTTTAACATCACAGTCTTTGACAACTGTGCCATTATTTTACATCATTGTACCATGAATAATTTAAATTCTAAATGCATTTCTTTTCATTTTTCACTGACACGTGATGTAAAGATTTGGAAATTAAGGGTGACATATTTTCAGTTTATTCCCTAGACTTAGCTGTACTTGTCAGTAAAGTGAATTATTTTTCAGAATAGATGGAATTTAGTGCAAGAACAACAAACAAGAGAGAAAAAAAAAACGGAGTCAGAATTTCTTCTGATTTCCTTGTGTTTTAATAATCGATTGCAGTGATAGATGTCCCCTTTACACGAACCATTAGAGATGAATAGACTCCTTACAGCAATTTCGCATTGTTTCTGCCAGAAATACCATATGGTGACATTCATGTAAGGACGAAACGGGGCCAACCTATTTCGAGTTATTACACTAGCAAGGGATTCTGCTTGATGGAATTAAGAAATGGGGTTATGATTGCATTGACCATATTTTAAGTAACAAAAACAGGCTTTTTAACCAAAAACAAATATTTTGTATGTTAAGTCAAACAGATCCTTAGGAGTAGTGTGACTGCAGTGGGAAGAGACATGCTGCACGGTAAGTGATGCAAACACAGTACCAAAACATTACAGACGAGTAAAGATTTAGAAATGTATAGCTAAATCGTTTTCAGATTAAATTCAGATTTGACCTGCAGATACATTTGCTTTTCCATATATCTATGTATCTGTTGACTTTTCACAATTGAATATAAACTAGTCGTATATATATGTGAGATACGCCTATGCATTTTTTAGCATTTGTGACGCAAATAAGTAAGTGAAAACGACATGGTAGACTACATAATGATCTGTCATGGTTTTCTTATCATGTACTTAATTATTATTATTATTATTATTATTATTATTATTATTATTATTATTATTATTATCCTTTATGGGTTTATTTATGGGTTGGGGAGTTTAGGTAGATTATCAAATATTAATGCTTAGGTTGATCAACTTAAATGAAGTAGATTTTAGGTGGGTGTATTGTATTTCTCTTGAGAATAAAATCACCTTGCAAAAAATGCTTTCCTGTTATTTAAACATTTGCATTTAAGACTGTGAAAGATGCTTTAGAGACTATTATGTGTTAAATATTTGAACTTAAACAAATAAATAACTGCTTTATTACATTGCTGTCAGCATGGCGAGGTATGCACTATAGCTTGAATGGCTGGTCTCGAGTCCCAGCTTGGTTATTTCTTTTAGGAGTTTGCACTTTTTCCCCTTACCTGTAGTATTCTCCGGATACTCCGATTTCCTCCTCACATTCCAAAGATGTGGATTTCTGGTTAATCTGTGACGATGAACTGGCCTTGGATGGGTGAGTGTGTGGGCGACAGGGCGTTGAGTCTGGCCTACAACATGCTAGCGCCCTGTTCAAGGATGGTTCCTCTATTGTGCCCTTTGATGCCAGAAGTACCTCTGGCCACGCGACCCTAATTTGAATTAAGCGTGTTCGGAAGCGGATAAATAAATACATAAATACATAAAGTAATGTTTATAATCCGAGAAATAACAGCCTATTAAAGAATGCTTTGTACATGCCTAAAGAACAAACCAGAAAAAGAGATTCATGAATTAATGATGATAATCATAGTACTGCAATAGTACTACTACTACTTTACTACTACTAATACTAATAATAACAATAACAATAATAATAATAATTTGTAATCCTATAGTTATTTTGTAAACGAAAGTATATTACTTTTTTGTAATACAGGAAGCTTCGTGATTTTTCTTAGAGTAATGTAAACTGACAAACGAAGATCTTGTGGAGTGGAGTATCCGGAGTGTGTTTGCATGCTTCAGATGCTGTTTTCCAGACTGGAGGCTTATTCTGGCATGTGTCGGTGGGGAGGAGCTTCCAACATTCACGTGGATAATAAAAACTGCGGCTGTATTAATGTGCATTGCTGCTTCTCGCAGAAATAAAGAAACGCTGACGCGAGTGTCAGGTATCCTGTTAGTTTTGAATTATTTTTTAATTATACTTTTAAATTGAACTTAATCTTCTAAATGAAATACTGTTTTCTAATCTATTACCACATTTAATTTCCCATTCATTTATAAGCAGAAGTCTAAGGGTAATGATTAAAATAAATAAATATATAAATAAATAAATAAATAAATAAATAAATAAATAAATACTTATACAGAATTCATATATGCGTCTTTTAACCAATAACATCAAAATCTGAGAAGAGGATGTGCGTCACTGAAGTCTCATTAGGTAGTTAGTCTGTTATTCGGAACACAGTGTAAGCGCCAGGTTCTTTCTAATTACGATTGATGGAGACATGTTCTTCACAATATCAAGCATTCTTCAGCGGCGTGGTGTGAAAGGGAGATGGCTTTTTGTCCAATTTAAACGTTAATTGGAAACAGAGCACCTGGTATCATTAATCATGGCTGCAGTATGACCAAGTAAACATGAATTTTTGTTTTTTTTTCAGTTTATTTTTAACATAAGACTGTAGAAAAATAATAAAAAAACCCATCCAAACCATATATAATTCTCTCGTACTACAGTTTTATTGTAACTGTTTTATTATTTAACGTTTGTATCGGTAAATCAGTACAGTATTGTCGTTTAACTGGTTTAATCGTAGTACTTATTTACTTGCTTTTGGAAACATTTGCCTTTCATTTTTCACTATATATTTAAAAATCAGTACACAACACTGGAAAAAAATGCAATATAAGTGAACTGCGTAGCTTTATTTTGCAGACATTTTTTTAACACGTAAATCATATTCCCAGAAATAGTAAAATGTCACCTACATACATTTTTTTTTCACGGCTATGAACACGTTGTAGGATAGTACTCCACTTTTGTTGCTTAAGTTATTTATGGTGTCCAAAACTGACCTACAAAGGGATTAACGTTTAATTAAATTCTATAGTCTCACATATATCTGATAAATATTACTGACAACACTATCAATTATCTCTTTCAATTAAATTATTGCAAATAGAAGTTATTACAAATAAAAAAGGCAAACTGACCATTTTTAATGCATAATCTATCTATCTATCTAGGCATTAAATTGATTTTCTCAATATGAGTAATATGATATATGGCTAATCTTTTAAATTTTGAAATGTAAAATTTCCGGTTTGGTTTACACATTATTTGTATCACAATATAATTGTTCACAGAAAATTTAACAAGATGTATATGGAAAGCGCATGTTTTTTTCAGTAATGAAAACGAATTTAACGTTTAATGAAAAGACAGATCATTGAGGACTTTTTGTTTTTACCTCTTTCTAATACACCTTTTTATTGATGTATGAAATCAAATTAAAACATGGTAACGATCATGATTATTATTTCATTAAGTTACACATATAATGCACATTTTACTTAATTTAAATTTTTTCGGGACGTTTTGTTTTGAGCAAATGGTTATTAACAGCTTCTTAAAGCGTTCAGAAACGCCTATGTACCATGTGACCGTTTCCTTGATGTGCCCGAGAATTAACGGCAAAAAACAGGTGCTGTTTCCCAGCCTGTGCTGGGTCTGCTTCTTATAAAACGCGCCTAAGGGCTCAACATCAACTAGGCTGCTTGTCCCTTCAGAGCGGCTCAGCCTTGTCACTGGCTGAAGCCATTATCTAGCACGAATAAAATAGTCGTTTATGTTAGAAACGTTGCTCATGTGTTTTAATGCTAACCTTCCACTGTCAATACCACTCAACTCACTAGAAATTTCAGTCTGCAAGATTTGATTCTCTGCTTGCCGTTCTCCAAATGCTTACAGCACTGACCATTTGACTTGCGGGAATAAGACAGCAAAATTTTAGCTGTTATATATCTATCATTAGATTATTTGCAAAACAGACACACGATGTCGATTTAATTAAAAAGGCGTGATTAATAGGTAAGTAGAGAGGTTGAAATCTAGATTTACTTCTTTTTGGCCAATGCAGACTTCACCAGACGTGCTTGTAGGAAATGTTGCCTATATATGCCGTCTTAACTTTATTTTATCACGTGGTTTAATCCCTGTGTACATTAAAAAAAACCCACAAAGCATTAATGTATAACGTTCCTCGACTCAGTTTATGGACCAGGTTCATTATCATTTTGATAGATTGAGACAGGTTCTTTACTTTTAGTAATGTACGCTTCAGACAATTCTGACAAAATATACCGTATAGAACGTTGGCGATAATTCTTCTTCTTCTTCTTCATCATCATCATCAAAGTACCCGCTTTGTACTTTTATTTTCTTTGACTTAGATGTCCCCATGGAAAATAAACAAAGGTCACCGAGCGCACACCTGAGGACAGATGTGACCCTTGAGATCACGCGTGGCAGCAGAGACGGCCACTTATTCTCACGTCGTGATATCTCACGCTTCAAATGAAAAATAACACTAACAGCAATAATGTGTTTCATTTAACTTTCAGCGCAATTCGATAATGTCAGGTAACTGATCTCAACCAGATTAGATAAAGTTATTTGATGTCAGTTAACAATTAAAATGTTTATTTTATAGAATTCTGGTTTTCTGGAATTTACGTTACGCCTGATACGACTGGCCATTTTTCCTAAGAACCTCTCAGTGTGCTTGCAAGACCTTATTCAAAGCAATGGCATTTATTATACAAAAGATTTAGGCCCTTTTCAGAATTTTAATGTTAATTTTGAAAAAACGAAGGAGAGAAAATAAGTAAAATTTTTCTTATATAATTTTAAAGTTTAAAGGTTGCAATGCGTGGTTAACATTGGCTTCTGTCTGAAAAGAACGCTTAAATATTAAACCTCATTATCGGGCTGACAATACTGAAATGGATAAGTTGCTTCTGCTTCCAGCTGTTCTTGTTTGACACCAAGCTTGGAGTTCATCCCCTGGTTAAAAACGGTTCTAAGCACACCTTCTCCCTCCCCATTTGGCCATGTCCCTTTAGTGCGTGTGGTGTGATAGTTGAGCTTTTTCTAGTCACTCACTCATAAATGTTTGCCTTCTCAGCAGGTCACTCTTTCGGCTTCTAACAAGGCCAAACGGTTGCTTGACTTTTTCACCTCGGCAAAGTTCATTTTCTTCATGTACCTCTCAATAGTCGAACCCACAGGACCTGTGTTATCTGCGGGTAATGCCCTCCAGGGATTCTGCTCGTGTTTAAAGGAGAGGAAGTAAAACAACATTATAGAGGAGAAAGTAAAACAGAACGACAGGGGCTCATTGGTCAATTACATGGTAAACGACTCTGAATGTTTATTGAGGCCCATTTGACACTTTTCATGGGAGGTAAATTAACGTCTAATTACTAATCTTATTTATATATTCGATGGTTTTTACTGAAACATAAAACTTTAAAAAAGTAACTAAGTTTTAAAACTAAGTTTGGACAATTCAGTTCATCCTATAGTGTAATTTCAATGGTCTGGATGCATTTAAAGATTAAAGAGATTACAATAACTCGGTTAAAAAGCGGAGCGCGTGAAGTTTAAAATGGAAAGCTTCCATCTGGCGTGTCAGCCTGTGACGTTTTACCTTTTAACTTTTAAAAATTTAATTTTTACAATAGAACTACAAACAGTCATATTGACGACAGATAACGAACACGTACGACAAGGCAACGCTCGTGTAGTTGTCGTTCCAAATCAGCAACCACGAAGAAAATGAGTCTCATTTGAATTTTATGTCAGACACGAATCACTTTTGATTTTTATACATATATGCAGTCATAATGAGAGACATCCCAAAGTGCTTTCACTGTTTGACAAGCAAAAGCAATTGTGCACAACAAAAATCTTTCCTAAAGTGTGTGTAATTCATTAAGACACTGCGAGTTATTGCGGTTGGATTCATCAGGTGTGAAACCTTTAGCGTGGAATTAACATTCACAAATTGTAAACACACGCGCACACACTCATGCACACGTATTGTTCTATAATAAACGGCTTTCGACACATACCTGCGTATTCCTCAAAACAAACGACATGTAACTATGGAAACTGCTACAAAGTTAATTGTTTTATAATATTCTATCTTAAAAGAATTGATTTGGCGCAAGTTCCATTAGATAACCACATCGAAATCTTATGGATTGTTTGTAACAACAAGCCTAATAATCGTGTTCATCATTGCTTTATTTGTGATTTGCCTCTGGTTTTCCAGCCTCCTGCTGTGAATAATTCGGCGCTATATTTATTTAGTGCTAATATTTATTATAATCAAGATGATATATATAATGCTGTTTTCTGCGATGTAGCCCAAAACACACGTGAAAACTAATGAAATAGTAAATAATGGCTAGTGGCATGTTATAATGTTTGCATTAGAAATTTTGGGATTATGGCAGGAGTAAAGCAATATTCTGTTGTTTAAAAAAAACATCCAATTTAACAAAAGCATACATTCATGAAAATATGCGGTGTTTTTACCTACTCGAGAACTTACCCAATAAACAGATTCCTCATTTTTAGAAATACTTGCTATACACTTCTGTATGCATTTCTACTTCATGGCAGACGGTGTTTGCAATAGTTAGATACAGCAGACAGAAAACATACTTCAAAACACTAAACAGTATTAAATGTTAAAAATTACAAAGAAGTGCGCTATTCGTATAAGAGATCCCAAAGTATCTGTAAACAATGTATACGTTAATGAATTGAAAACACTCTTTAGGATATTTATGTACTGGAAAGCAGTTACTATCACATATTTGAACTTATATAAAATATGTCAACTCCCTCACTGAATGAATTTCAGATTTTGCTACAGCCCTTTTAATGAAGACGTGGGCAGGGCGGCTTCAGTTCTTAACTTGATTAGTACGAACAGTTCGACTTGTTGACTACATTGAGCAGTTTATTTTAATATTTTTTCAGCAAAAAGGAGAAGTAAACATGCTTCTTATTCTGATTCTACTTTCTTTTAACCTATTTATTTTAGAAGTTTAAGATGCCGTCCAATCAACATGTTTACCTTGCTAAATTAAACAAAACATATAGGAAGCGTCATTTAATACAGACAAAAGCACAAGAAAACGAGGTGGCAAAATATGTATATAAAATACATAGTTTGGCATTTTAAAAGAAATTTATAGTTCATAAAAATGGTTCAACAATTTTAATTCAAAGGTCAGAAATTAGATATGATTCTTCTCGTTAACATGGTTAGTGAATGCTTGACAAAGCATTAAGCAATGCAAAGTAAGGCTTTTACCTTCATTACCGATAGCCCTTCTTCGATAAATTACGGTTCTAATTTATACATATGAATATTTCCTCATGCACCATTCACCGACTTTCCGGACTAACTTTAATTAAAACAGAGTGACACTCGGAGCTCTGTTGGCACCAGTTGAGAGACAGCAATGAGTCCACTACCCACATGAAACCCATGTGATCACCTTAAGGTTGTTAACCACATGAAACCCACGTGATCACCTTATAACTTAACCTGGTCGGGAAACGAACCCGCGTCCCTGGAGATGAGGGACAACAGCACCGTGGCAGCTGTTCACTGTACCAAGATATCCTAATCCTAACAAAAATATTAGGACATAGTCCAATCTTATATTAAAGAAATATCGTTTAAAAAAAACGATTAAATAAAGTTCATAAATCAATATGTTTTAGTAGAATGTTGCCTTAACAATATATATATATACCAAAGTTTGAATATGCTAAACAGTGATCATTTGTATTTACTTTAAAATGAACATATAAGAACATCATAAAGAACCATCTTTGTCATGTCAATGACATGCAAATGTGTATTGATTAGTTCTGACTTAATCTAACACTAAATCTGTATTGACTTCCAAGGAATGAAGGAATTAAGTATCAGAAGGTCACCCAAAGTACTCTTTTTGCCACTTCTAATATACAGTACAGTACAGTACAGTACAATGATAATGACACCCAAAGTGCTACTCAAATAAAGCAAAAGAATCTTGAAGTTTTACTAATAATAGTTTTATCTAATAATTCAGATTTACCAGTTGCAAGAACTGCTGGCAAAATACCTCTTAAAAATAAAAGTGCCATACTGGTTCTTCAGAGCAATACCATAGGGGAACCAGTTTTGGTTCCCAAAAGAACCCTGAAGGTTCCAAAAAGAACCTTTATTGATTTACATTCCTAACAGGCTCATGCATAAACATGAATAGATGATAACATTTGTTAAATCCCAATGGCTTCATGATTTTAAAAGGACTCTTGCTATATACAATAACACAGACCAAGTTCAGGTTTTCTTGCTCTGCTGGTATCCTCGTTTATAGCCCACTATAAATTAAGGATTTCTGTTTTCACCACATATTAGGAGCCTTTTCAAATCCTAAAGAACCAGTTTCATATGTAAAGAATCCTTCCAGGAATTATTTGGTTGTTTATCAAGCAATGGTTCACAACCCAATTAAGTGTCATTAAAGAACCAATATGTTAAGAGTGCTGTTGCTCATATTTGTACAATATAGAATCTGAAATAACTATATGAAGTGTGTCTTTTATCCATTCCATTAAAAAAGTAGTTTAAAGTTTAGTATATGTATGTAGGTTAATACAGTACTCTAAGTATTTTATTTTTTTTTTCTTTACTGTTGAATACAAAAAAATGTACAGCTGTCAACTCAAACTCTTTTGAAATGTTTAAATACAGATTAAAAAAAATCTATCCCTCACATCAGTAATTTAATCTTCCTGGAAATCATATACAGTAGTCATTGATCATATTTTGGTCATCTCCAAGTAAGTAGCCGTGGACTGAAGACCCTTAAATTTACACTGCTTGAGTTATATCTGTGCAATCCTGCCTTCATTGGACCAGACTAGTGTTTCTGCACTTTGTGTAAATTAATTAAGACATTTGACGTGACCTGAAGCCAAATTTGAATCATTAGGTGTGATAACAACATAAACATCAGTTTAGCAGTTTTTAAACCAGTACATATTCAAAAGCAGACCAGTAAACTTATTATCATGATTCTACATCTAAAGGCTAGAAGCAGAGTTTTCTGTTTTATATTCAAAAGTATGGAAAGTTACACCTAGTACATTTTTATGACTTTGGATTTCAGTTTATGCATCACAAGCACTGTGAATAAAACACATTTTTGGATGTTCACTTGGATATTTCAGTAAATAATTGATACATTCCAACTTTTGAAGTACTGCTCAGAACTGGAAAAAGCTCTAAACATAGAAACATCTGAAGATAAACATAATATGTAAGTGATTAAATCAAACTATGAAATGGTTCTTTTAATGTATTTGAAAAATGGCTTCAGTTTATGATCAAGTTTTTCATTTTGCTTCTCAGATTTCTGTAACGATTCTTCCTCACAAAATGCTTTCCTGACAAATACAGTTCAATGAAAAATATAGTTGACCTCATGTCAGATTTTCTGAATTTTTGTATATTTTTGGCTGACATTTATCTACTTGAACAAGTAACCTCACACTTTAAGATTTATTTCATAAATAAAGTTGAAATAAAGTCCAAAATCATGTGTGAAAACAATTGCCCCATAGCTTTTGGCACTGCAATTAGCAACTTTAGCTTGGATTGTTGAGTTTTGCTTGTTGCAAGTCTTGCTATAATTTTTGTTGACTTGTTTACATGTTTCTGATCTTTATTTTATCTAAAAGAGCTTAGGTTGCAAATTTAATATGAATGTTGTAATGTTACTGCTTCTGGGGCACTCTTCACAAACTTGTGCTATATCGCCCACTAATGATATTCTTGGCATACTCCTTGCATAACTATATACTGTACATGGTGCCTGACATCTACAGGGGTGACTTTTGATTCCTGTAGAAGAGGAATGCCTTTTAAACTTAACAACAGTGCAAACTCTGGATTACTGATTAAAGATATAAAATTAAATAATACTTAATAGGTAGGTTAATTGATACAGACTTTCACTTCCAAAAGTAACCAGCTGAGGAAAGCTCATTATACAATTATAATCCTGGCTCAATCTGGCTTTCAAAGTTGCCCTACACTAACTCAGAAAAGATTAGGTTCTTGTCTCAGTCACCATTGTGTTTGTTTGTGTGACTCACAGCAGTTTGTCAATGGATGATCTTCTCAATTACTAACAAAGATTTCCATCTTAAATCCAATATAGCCCTCATTAACTAACATTTTATTTGATGTTACAATGTTGTCTTGAAGATTTCTTAATGAGTTAAAGTAATAGTTGTTTTCCTTACTGTCTGATTGGCTCAATCTTGTGGCCTTTCTAGCAGTTACTGGCAGATTCATCCATAGGAGTGGTTGCAGGGTTTAAAATGTTTTTGCACTCAGGAAAATCAGTAATGTTAAATTAACTCTTATAGTATTATAAACCACTAAAGTGCATATATAGAAAAAGTGTTTCCATATGTACATTTTAGGTTGTTAACTTAATTCTTGTAAATTTTGCTATGTAGCCTATTAATGCTTCCCAAATTAGGATTCATATTACAGTAGCTGGTCAGCCCCTGACTTTCAGGCCTTTATACATACTTCCAACCTGACCCCCACACTCACACACAAAAAAAGACTAAGCTATAGCAACCTGACTTTGCTGGGGTTAACAATATAAAATGAAATTGCCTTAGCTTTTATTTTGATATTCTAAAAGAGTATCTACAACTTTCCAAAATAACACATTTTTAAAAATATCAATAAATTAATAAATGACAGTATTTTGCAGTATAGTGATATATATATATATATATATATATATATATATATATATATATATATATATAAAGTATATATATATATATATATATATATTTTATATGTCTCGAAAGTATGAAAATACGAAAGTCTCAAAAAAATGATAGTAAAGGTTGCATTAGTGCAAACAAACAGAAATTATTAATTATTATGAAATAATGGAACAGCAAAAAGAGATCAAATATATTGTTCGGATTTAAACTTTAAGTTGGAGACTTGTAGATCATCTAATTCGTGTTGCCATCAGGGAAAAGTAGTGTTTCTTCCCAATGAAGAGGTGTATCTGCGAAAATGAAAAGATTTGTTGTTTGGTGAAAGTGAAATCCTGCGAGAGAAAATTTCAAGCCCCGCAAGACAAGACTTTATGCAAAGAGATTTGGAAAAGTCCTGCCCACGTCTAAACCATTTACAACCATGCACACGGTCCAATCATTTCTCATTTGTGTGAATGCTATTGTCAGACACAGTTTGTGTAGAGAGAAAGAAACTATATTAACTCACGAGCAGTTATATGTTGCATTGTCATGATGTAATTCCAAACACAAAATCAAAAATTCAATGCGATATTGATGAAAAGGTAAAAGTGAAAAGAGATCAAATATATGGACATAGGTGATATGACGGAAGTATGTAGGTATTATTTGGCTTTAAACTTTAATTCAGAGACTTGTAGATCATCTTATTCATGTTGCCATCAGGGAAAAGTAGTGTTTCTTCGAAATGAAGAGGCCTATCTGTGAAGTTGCTGGCATGTAGCGCAGGCAGGGGGGTTGGCGAGTGAAGCAAGCAGGGGGTGAAACCTCCTAATATATACATACTAGCATAATACCCACGCTTTGCAGCAGAGAAGTAGTGTGTTAAAGAAGTTATGAAAAAGAAAAGGAACATTTTAAAAATAACGTAACATGATTGTCAATGTAATTGTTTTGTGACTGTTATGAGTGTTGCTGTTAGCAAGGATTTGATTATCATTATTTCTTTCAATCAGGTTCGTATTTGGAGGATGTGTTGTGTTGAAGTTACATTCCGTGTTTGTCAGCCATTGTAAAGATAACAGGCTTCATTCATTGAAGTGTTCACTACCCAAATCGGTACTTGTGAATCTAAGATGTTTAACAGGCATTCCCGGTATTAAGTTGTGGATTTGTCTGCGAATATTTAGTGGCAGCGTGTCTATGAACTTAATTTAAACTTAAGCTTTACACCTTGCTTTCCTATTGATATGTCTACAAAGGCTTGTTCAGCTTCAGAGGGTGGTTCCTTTCTTACTGCATCAATAAACAGCTCGTCTTCCTCTTTATCTGAGACATCACACACTGCACGCACGGGTTTACCTTTCCCAGTCCTGCAAACTTTAGCGAAGTGGTTCAATTTGCCACATTTTTCACACTGTCTTCCTTTAGCTGGACAGTGACTTTTTCCACCGTGTGCTTTGTTTCCGCAGTACCTGCACTTATGAATATGCTTGTATGCGTCACACGATTCATATTTTTTTGCTGCCTTCTGAATTGTGTAATGCGTTTTTTGCTCAGCGCTCTTTGGAGCTCTTGCTTTTTGTGTGTGTACTGCGTTCACAGTCAGTTCACGTGATCCGCTCTGAATACATGTATCGAAGGTTCTCAGCTGTGGTTGTGCTATCTCGTGCGATCTTGCGATGTCCACGGCTTTATTTAATGTTAGCTTGTGGACTATGGCCGGCCAGTCATTCCGGCCAATACCCCCAGGCTGCCAGGTGGAGCCCTCCCTGCTGCATGGAGGTACCCCGAATGCCAGCAGGGAATTATGGACATTGGAGTTTTCATCCACAGCTCTGCTGGATACCACAGGGGTCCCTAGGAGGCGCTGCAGGGAGGAGCAGCGAGACTTTTGCCTACAACCCAGAAGTGCATCCTGGTCACATGGACAGAGGAAATGATGTGCTTCCAGGTTGAAGAAAAGGAGTTTTGATCTGAACCGGACGTGCTAGGAAGTCATGTGTACTGAAGGATCAGAAGCACTTCCAGGTCATGAACTATATAAAGGACTGTGGGAGATCCCAGTATTGAGCTGTGTCGGGAGGAAGGGTGGCAACGTGTCTGGGAGTAGCAGGATTGATTTGTTTATTGATTATTGGAGTATTATATGAGTATTGTGGAGTGGAGGGTGCTTTGTGCACTTCATTATTGTAATAAAACAAAATATTGGACTTTTATCTGGTGTCTGGCGTCTGATCTGAGGGTTCAAGGGTACGACAGCGCCCCCTATCTGTCACTATATATATATATATATATATATATATATATATATATATATATATATTGTCACGCACATGCACATTGGAGGCAGCTAAAGGATCTAAATGAAAGTAATTCCACGGCAGACCAGAGGGTGGCAGAGTGCACTGACGTTTATTCTTGCTTTCCTGCAGACCATTCACTGGAAATTCCACATGGCCCTGATGACATCACTTCCAGCCTCGATGACATCACTTCCAGTGTAGAACGCTTGGATGAAGAGACTTCCAGTTCCAACCCTTTTAAGGACGTCACGTTTGGGTCCAAACCTATGGAAAAGGACCCTTCTGCTTCCGCCCTTGATGACTTCACTTCCTTTTCTGGCCTTTGAAGCCATCATATTGTACTAACCACATCAGTTCTGTTTTTGACTCCGTTCTGAGCATATTAGTGCTATCAATTTACCCTTTTTGCAGCCAGTGTATTTTATATGGGTAGCTGCCCCAAACCTTCTTTATGACTCTTGTGTATGGGTTTTGTGAATATATATATATATATTGTGAGCTGGAGGGCTGTTCGCTCCCCAAAAAGAGACAAACACCCCTGGGAAAACCACAACCCCTGAAACACTGACTACCCTCACATTGCTCCTTACCCTTGCGCTATAACGCGTAATACAAGCCTCGCGCGGTACTCCGCCAACTTAAAAGCCTTGCGCAGCGCCTGTCAGTTTTGGTATTGATTTGTTTTGCTTTCTCTCTCTCGCAGACTGCTTCTGCTCCTGACGCATATTCATTTGAAGAAGAAGAAACTTACGCTACCCTTTAATTGATAAACGAAACTGTCATCTCTTTCAAGGAGCAAGTTTGAAGAGACAAATGTTTGTTTGCAGTGTTTGAATAAAAATCCTTCTTCTTTCCACAACCTCGTGTGTCTCTGTGCAAATCTGTGACCCAAGCGTGACAATATATATATATATATATATATATATATATATATACAGAATTAATATTCCTGATGCATTTATAGTTTACATTCTTAATCTCCAGAAACTAATTTGACGAAATATACATTTAACCAATTGCTAGCACTGTAACATTTTTTGCCATTTTTCTTGAAATGTCAAAAAACATAAAGCTTTTAGTACATACTTCAGCTTCAAATGCATTGCAGTCTACATATGCTGAAACATCTACCTACTTGAAAAAGTTAAACTGAGTTACAGGGGGTTCACGATACATTAGATTCATTGGAAAGCCTGCATTTAGCTTTTTCCAGGTTAAAAGATAAGGCCTGAATGATATTTCAAAAACATGGAGCTGTCCCCACATTGTATTGCTTACACCATTTATTTGGAAATATGTTTCTTATAATATGATATGGGAAATGTATAGTTTGTGGTCTCAAATATGCTGTAATTTTAAAAAGATATATTTGAATTACATGTATTTTACATTATATTGTAAGATATAGCCACATACTTTTGGTTATATTGCAGTATATTTCATTTTTGCAAGACGTGCAAATAATTAGAAGGAAAGCTGCAGCAAGGGCAATGTTATTTTTCATTGTTAACATTAAAAAAAAAGCTGAGTTGCTTCAGCTTGACCTTTGTGTGTGTGTGTGTGTGTTTGTATGTGTGTGCGTATGTCCACAATTGGGACAGAGAGAAGAACCTCTTCTTCTCTGAGTTGGTGGGGCAGGGGAACTTTGAAAGCCAGATGAACTAGGACTAAAATTTTATAATGGCTTTTCCTGTTAATTGAAACTATGGATGAAAGCACCAAACAGACCATTATGCCTGTGCAGTGTGTAGAGATGCAAGGAATATCAGATGAACAACTTTGGATCCTTTGACTATATATGTCTATCTTGGGAGCAAGAAGAACAATCTATAGTGAACTGCACAGATAGGGATGCAGTATGTAAATCCATTATTGCACATACAATTTAAAAAAAGTTCTGTGGTCAGATGAATCATCCCTCACTGTGTTCTCAACAAAAGATACAGTAGTATGGTGCATATCAAAATAAAGATTATAGGACCTAATGTTTGCCTTTCACAATAAAGGATTTTAAAGAGTTTCCTATGGTTTGGAATTATTTTTTTATGGTTTAGGCTTGCTGATTCCCTAAAAGTAAAATGTCAATAAATTCAAAACAATTCTAAATGATGAAATTCATTCTATGATTGAGAAATTTTGTAATGATAATGGAATCTTTCGAGTGTAATACTTTTTTCAGCATGGTATGAGTGATACAAGAAAAGATTTGATGAGCACAATACTGATGTAAACCATACAGTATACCATGATGATCCCAGCTCTTAACTCGACTGAATAGTTTTGTGATATTCTGAGGAATCATTACCACACAAAATGTTTGAATTACTCATGAGTCATATTCTTCAAATATAATTCAAGAAACTTTCAGAATCTATAACAAATAGCACTGAAGAAGTTCTGGTAGGTTACCCACTGCATTTTAAGACATTTTATGTCATTGCTTCAGTTATTTTATCACTATGAATAAGTTGTTAAGGCAGTAGATAAAAATGTGAAGGCTACACGTTTAAAAGTTGTAACTCCCTGTATAATCCTGAGCCATCCACTTATACAGCGTTTGCCAGGTTTATTGTGATCCAACATGTTAAAAGAGGTGTTAGGTGTGTTTATTCAGCCTTTCTAAAATGACGCAGAGAAACAGTCTTTAGCGTTGCTGCCTCCTAGTTGAAATCCAGGCCCAAGGAGCTGTCTTTGTTTGTATGTTTTTCCAACATAGGCTTTACCTGTCATATCACCTCACATTATTGTGCAAGTTATGTGGATTAGTGATTGTAGATGAATGTGGGTTTGTGAATGAGTGAGTTATGAGACCAATTTTATCTGATGTTCTGGGGTAGTCTCCAGAGCTTAAATAAGGAACAGGGATTAACTTCAATGGATGCTCGGTGTCTAGAGGTAGTTCATATTTAAATTTATCTAGTGGAGCCCATTGTGATTGTAATATTTATTTAATTTAATTTAACGTAGGTAGCAATTTATTTCATTTAGATATCCATTATGAGCTACCATTAACAGTCTTAATATTTAAAAAAAAATAATAAAATTTAATATGCTATAAAACAATGAATAAGAACATTAACACTTTAAGTGTCAAATTTCCATTTAATGAAAATTTATTCATGTTAATAGTGTAGTTAAAAAAATTATAGACTATTTATAGCTATTTTATAATGTAGACCTAAAGTGATGTTTGAGCAAACACATGGTCTGGTTTACAAACATGTATAACATGTATGATTCTGTTTAAGTCTTGGTTGCCACCTGATTGGCACTGCAACTTACCCTCACTCTTCATCTTGTAAATGGTGAGGCAAAGCAGGCATCTGGAAACCAAGTGGTCGATGTCAAAACACCACGCCCAGGCCTGAAATTCCTATATGTACAGGCTTTGTGGATTTGGAATTGACTTAAGAAGGTGTATCTCATGGTATACAGCAAAAGGTCAAAAATCTATAAATGGGCTCAAAACATGACATGACTTCCTTGCAAAACAGAACAATAGTGAGCAGTAATTGGAAAAACAGCAACACTTCACAAAAGAGGAGTTAAAACAACTTATATGGGAGGTGGCAAAAAATGAAGAAGTGTTGTTTTCCAAGGCTCTTGGAGGCTCCACAGCACTTGTGCAGGAATCAGGTAAGCCAGGTTAACATTTAGAAAAAAACTCCTAAAAACCCACTTTTTAAATTTGGCTTTTTCTTAGCTACATTTTACTCCTACATGCATAGACTTAATAAATTTATCATGGATTTGCAATCATCACTAATCTCTACTTTTCTCTGCTTTTGTTTTTAAGTTTTTCTTTGGTAGATTTTCTGTGGCAATTTCTAGCTGCCTGTGATGCTTAAAATAAGGCAGATACCCCAGCTTTTCACGAGATCCACTGCATTGAATCCTCTGGGATGGAGCCTTGAAACAACAAGGAACAACATAACATTTATGTTAGGTAGAATGTCCAGTGGGGACTGGGTGGTCTTTTGCCCTTGGAAACCCTGCAGATTTTTTTTTTTTCTACAGCTTAAGTGCAGTTTTTAAAAATGTTTCTCTGTCCTCCTGGCAATCTGACCTTATCATTGTACTCATCTTTAGAGACTTAGAATACTATGCCTCACTGCTCAAAAACATTAAGGGAACACTTAAATCACACATCAGATCTTGATGAACAAAACATTCAAGTAGAAAACGTTTACTGGGTAATACTGTGTAATACATTGAGAAGAAAATGATGTAACAACAGTGAATGTAAATCAAAATCACCAACCCATTGTGGTTTGGATTCCATATCACACCAAAAATTAAAGTCAAAAATTGAAATCACAGGTTGATTCAAGTTGCGTGAATTTCATCATGGCAACTCATAATGTGACTCAGTAGTGAATATGGCCACCATATGCCTGTATGGATTCCCAAAAATGTCTGTTCCTGATGAGACAGTGGATGGTGTCCTGAGGGATCTCCTCCCAGACCTAGATCAGGACATCAATGAGCCACTAGACAGTCTGTTGCATTCTTTGACAGAATCAGATGCACTGGTACATAACACCCCAGAAGTTCTCAATTGGATTCAGGTCTTGGGAACGTATCGGGCAGTCAATGGCATCAATACTTTCATCAATCCATGGAACTGCCTACACACTTTTGCCCCATAAGGCCAGGCATTATCCTGCAGCAGGAAGAATCCACGGCCAATTGCAGCAGTGTAAGGTCTGACAATACTCTGTGCAACCATCCAAGGCAGACCTGGGCATTGTATGGCCCTCGGGCCACATCCGGCTCTTTGGCTGTCCCTGACCGGCCCGCGTTAGATCAATGGAAAATTAGGAATCAAACAATAATTACACATCATACATGTAAAACAACTGCATTGTTTCTTATTTTGAAGGCACCTTATGAATTTGTGTACATTTGTGCATGTGTGAGAGTGCGAGTGTATGCACCTTCACTGTAATGTGTTGGCGAAAAGATGTTTATGAGAAATGTGAGTTAGCAGTTAGCCATCAAAAATGTCAGATAAGTTTAACAAAAGAAAGACTGATAAAGAATGTAGAGTTTTTAACAAGACATGGGCTTATAAGTATTTATTTACTGAAAAAGGTAAAGCCATGTGCCTAGTTTCTGGAGAACAGATAGCAATGTTTAAAGATTACAATTTGAATCACCATTATGAGACTAAACATGCAGGAAAATATAAAAACTTGACTGAGGAAGATGCAAGCTGGGACTGAAATGGGACAAAAAAGCAGGTGTTAAAACCAATGGTTGTCCAAATCTGACAGGGAAAAATGTCAGACATTTGAAGTGAATGCAAGATTAAGTGACTGAAATGAACCCAAACTAGATCAGAAGGTGTTGTGTAAGTCAGTGCTAAAAATGAACCACATTGTTGGTGAAATAGTTAAGTTCATCAGGACCAAAGCAATGAATCAGAGACAGTTTGTTGCACTTTTGGAGGAGCATGAAACTGAACATGGTGGCATAGGTTGCTCAGCCTGGGCAAAGTGCTTTAAAGAGTACAGGACCTGAGAGCGGAGATTACAGAGTTTTGTAAGAAGAAGGTCAAGGACATTCCAGAGCTCGCAGATGCCGACTGGTTGGCAGATTCTGCTTTTGCTATTGATGTGACTACAATTTGGTCAGGAACATTCACACCAGTAGCCAGTTGGAGGTCATTTTGTAGGGCTGTGGCAGTGCTCCTCCTGTTCCTGGGCTGATGGCCGTCTAAGGCCTTGTCCAGTTCTCCTCGTGTAACAGTTCATCTCTTGGTATCTCCTCCATGTTCTTGAGACTGTGCTGGGAGAAAGAGCAAACATTCTTGCAATGGCACGTATTGATGTGCTATCCTGGAGGAGCTGGGCTACCTGGTTAACCTGAATCAGCTGTAGGTACCACCTCCTGCTACCAGTAGTGACAAGGACAATAACAAAATGCAAAACTGGAGAAGAATCAGTCAGGAAGGACGAGGAGAGTGAAATTGCCTGTGACCACCACCTGCAAAACTGTTCCCTTTTTAGGGGTCGTCTTGCTGTTGCCTCTCCAGTGTACCTGTTGTCACTTTCATTTGCACTAAAGCAGGTGAAGTTGATTCACAATTGCTTATGATTCCTAACTGGACAGATTGATTTCCCTAAAGCTAATTGACCTGGTGTTAGACTTTGATAATTAAGTGTTCCTTTCATTTCTTTGAGCAGTATATATATATATATATATATATATTGTCGCATGCGGCTGGGGGTGGAGCTCAGCCGGGACGCCCGAGGGAACCGGAGGATGGCTGGTGCCTCCTCCCGACCACGAGGGGGCGACCACCCTGGTTTTGTTGGTGGCCTCGGGTAGGGGGCTTGGAAGCCCAACCCTGCAGGGGCCCGTGGCCACTGCCAGGCGGCGCCCCGGTGCCTGAAGAACCCTGGAGCCAAGCACTTCCACCACACCTGGAAGTGCTGGGAGGAAGAAGAATGGGGACACCCGGAGGGCTTCCGGGTGCGCAGCCGGCACTTCCGCCACACGGGGGCGTGTCCACGGAGGAATGCTGGGAAGCAGCTGGAGCTCATCCGGGGTGCTATAAAAGGGGCCGCTTCCCAACAGTCGAGAGCGGAAGTCGGGTGGAAGAGGACGGAGCTGGAGAGAGGACTGGAGGCGGCCAGAAGAAAGGCACTAGTGACTGTGTGAGAGGCGTGGACTTTTGGGGAATCTGTGCTGGAGGCACCGGGTTTGTGCGCTTGAATTGTAAATATTGTATATAGTTGTGGTGTAAATAAACGTGTGATGGGTGATCAAACGATGTCCATCTGTCTGTGTCCGGGGCTAGTTCCACTATATATATATATATATATATATATATATATATATATATATATATATATATATATATAAAATGAACTTTTATTACTTACTAATTATATATTTATTTTTTATGTAAACATGTATTCATTTTTTTGCTATTTATTCATTATTATTCTTAACTAATTTAATTTGTTTTTCTTTTCTTGTATCTTTTCCTTTGGACATCTTGTAAAGCACTTTGAGATACATCCTGTGTATGAAAATGTGCTATAGAAATAAATGTTGTTGATGTTTACTGTATTTGATTGATTATATGTGAAATACAGTAAAGTATATACAGTATTTCACAATGTACATTTTGCAAACTATATATCCAGATATTCAGTATTGTGTATACATTATGCAACATACTGTGTCTCCAGACCGATGTTTCTGCCATTCACTTCATTTGTTTATTTTCTTAAGGGAGAATTTAAACCCTTCCACATGAATCCACATTATTTTGAACTTCCTGTAAGTCGCTATAAGTAGTTCAAGTAGGTAACATACACAGGCTGCAAAGGCACAAGTAAAGATTTATTCCATGTTAAAGGAACACATTGTTTCCTTTCTTCTTATTTTAACATTAAATTTACTCCGTATTAATACTCAAATTATGGAAGAAAATACAGCAATTAACATTTGAAAGTAACATTATTTCACTGCATGTATCACTTATGTAATTAATTTATGGAGTATATTGTTCAGCTAATGAAATTTTAACAATGAAATGAGTTACTTATAACAATATGTTACATGTTTTATATATGCATTTATTTCCTAATATTCTTTGAAGATTACCAGTGGACATCCTTGTATGTGTTTAACTTAGCCCAAAATGTTTGGGAAAGTTATGAATACAGTTAGACCTTTAGGCTACATCCATCTCACTATATTTTCATTTAAATTTTTTTTTACGCAATTTGCAAAAGTTTATTTGTCCACAACAACTTGACAGCAAAATGTCACACAGGTAAGCTGAGCTCTGTTTTCCAAGAACCTTGGAACGTAAATGTTACTATTTAAAAGCCCAGGAAAAGTTCAAGAAGGAAGACAGAGATGTTCTATTTATCCAGTTTTAGGTACCTGTGTATGTACTAATTGTATATTTAGTAATTACCGTAGTTTATTCTATACTTCTATTTTACCTGTGGATTTGTTCATAGCAACTCTGTGCATGCACTCAGTGAACAGCACTATACAAAAATAAGCTGTTTGTAAGTTAAGAGGGGATCATGAAGATATGTATAGCATATGGGTCTAGGAGATCAGAAACACCCTGAAGAGTGAATGTGACTTCAATAACAGTGCAATGATGGCTGTGGCTAGTTTCAATCTAACTTTACAAGGCATTTCCTGTGGCCATAACAGTGAGAATGTGACTCTTCTGAAATTATGGCTGTGAATCACTCATTTTTAAAATAACATGCCCGTTACTGGGTTTAACTCTCATTCAGTGCATGTGTGTTTCAGTCTTTCCATCTCTGATGTTTGTTACTGTATTTTTCTTGATGTTGTTAAGAACTGGCAACAATTACCTGCGCCTTAGTGCAACATCCTACCTTATTATGTTTCCCTTCTTCTTCTTCTTCTCCTATTACCTTCAATATTATTATTATGATTACTACATTATGTTTGTAGTGAAATGTTAATGTTAGAATTAGAAAACTAAAAAACATCATGATAAGTGCTAATTTGTGGCACTGGGTGTCATAAAATCATTACATCATCCATTCTCGAACTTGCCCTCCTGCTCCTTGCTGGGAGTGCAAATACAATACTTCATAACTCATGTGCTACTCTGAGGTTGGACACATTATTATTCTGCTCAGACTTCCAGTGCAATTCCTAGGAGTAATTCTAAGTCGCTTGATAAATATGGCCACAGGTCTGTCATTTCACCTTAAATGTTGTCATTGCCTTTTGGCAGTGTTTGCTTAATCATTTGTCTTACTGGCTTAAATCCTCAGGTACTTGTCTTTGTCCTTAACACTCCTGAACTCTGTCTGTACTGCCAAGATGAAATCTGGCACATCCAAGGACAGAATTAAACTAACTGTCTAGAACACATGAGAGAAACAATGTTAGGAGCAAGCCAATAAACCAAAAACACCAAAGTCAAATACACAAACCAAAAAACACGCACAAAGTCCTAACTCCTTGAATATTTTTAGACAAACTAAACGAAAAAGACTTTCATAATTGATTCCAAAAACATATATGTGTATACTGACACATGGCAAAAATAAATATTTTAAAGAGGGTCCAAAGCTTTGACATGAAAATGTTGTTGATAGACTAATAAAGGGTCAAAACAGGAAAGACTAAACTGTGCACCAAAATCCTAATCATTAAACAAAACATGTGGTAGTGAAAAATATAAAGACACTATCAAAAGATACAGTATGTTGCCAAAATTCAGTAATTGTGAATTCAAAATAAATGGAGCCATACATGTTTGGGAATTATCCAAAGCTGTTATGGAAGTTCATGACAGTGACCTTTATTCTGTAGCAATGATGGCATCATGTATTGCATTCTTACTGTGGCTACATGGTAGAAACCAATGTGGCAACCATGAACAAAATTTCACAAGATAGTGTCACCCAAAAAGGACAAAATGGCAGTGCATAACAATTGAAATAACACAAATATTTTTTTTTAAGTAAGTCAAAACCAAATCAAAAGTAAAAAATTATGACAGAATTTAATTCTACATGACCCCAATCTACTAATTCCACACAAAGATGTTAGTAAATGCAAAATTAAACCTCTGCTCAAACATATCACTTGGAAACCAGGGATAGAGTGTCATAATCTTAAGTGGTGGTTAGATAGACTTTATTATCCCAGAGGGTAATTTGTTTGCAGCAGGAAAGTTTAAACACAGAAGACATTGTTACAGAGATCCAATAAATAAACAGGCACAACATTTGACAACCAATGTCATTACATAAACACACTTAAGATCCACACAAAGAAGAATAATTACTTTCAACAGTACACAAAATAATAATGCAGAATGTAACATTTAGCAGCATCCCTACAAATAACAGAATTTAAAATGCGTATAGCTCTAGGAATAAAAGAGTTCTTAAATCTGTTGCTCTTTACCTTTGGAAACCTAAATCTGCTGTGAACCAATCATTTTACTGCAAATTTTTATAATGTTGTTATGGTGATTTAGATTCTTATTGCTGAGGTTCACAAACCAACAGATAAAAGCAAATGTAACAATGGATTCAATAGAAATCTAACAATGACAGAGATTGTCTGCAGATTTCAGGATACAATACAATACAATACAGTTTATTTTTGTAGAGCCCAAAATCACACAAGAAGTGCCACAATGGGCATTAACAGGCCCTGCCTTTTGACAGCCCCCCAGCCTTGACTCTCTAAGAAGGGAAAAATGTAAGAAACCTTGGGAAAGGCAGTTCAAGGAGAGAGCCCTTTCCAAGTATGTTGGGTGTGCATTGGGTGTCAAAAAGAAGGGGGTCAATATAATCCAATACAATACACAGAACAGAACAAATCCTCAATACAACAGTACAATAAAAATCGTACAAGTATACAGCAGAATTTAAACAGTAGATGATATCACATAATATGATTTGGATTTGTTTAGAGTCCTGGAGACCTCAGCCATCAAGCTGCCTCCCCCTATTGGGCATTCCACAGCTGAGACAGCGCTGGGCCAGCCAATCCGAAGAAAGGACCCCTGTACCCAACAATTCCTGCAACCCTCCATCAGAGATGACTTTACCTTAGGCAGGCAAATAAATGGCACATTGGCAGTGGCACCAAGTGCTACATTTGAGTATCGAGAAGAGAAACAGAATAGGTGAGGGTTAGTAACAAATTTTAACTATCATGTTACTTATGTTTTAGTGCTAATGACTAACAACAGAGATGCAGTCTGTACAGTTAATCAGCAGCTCTAGTCAGGATATGCTAAACTGAAGTAATGAGTCTGAAGGGGCATCTCTTATAGTAGCAGGCATGCCATTTCACAGTTTAGGGGCCCTGTAACTAAAAGCTCGACCTCCAACTGTTCTTTTATTAATTCTTTTAAGATCTTAATGTACATACTGGTTTGTAAGTCATGATAAGTTCAGATAAGTAAGCCAGACCTTGGCCATTTAAGGCTTTATATGTTAAAAGTAGGATTTTGAAATCTGCCCTAAACTTAACCGAGAGCCAGTGTAAGGATTTAAGAACTGGAGTTAAGTGTTTGTATTTTCTTGTTCTTGTAATAATTCTTGCAGCATTTTGGATTAACTGGAAGCTATATAAAGAACAATTTGAACATCCAGTGAACACAGCATTGCAGTAATCAGTCCTACTAGAAATAAATGCGTGAATTAACTTCTCAGAATCCTGTTTATTTAGAAAGAGCCTTAATTTCCCAACATTTTTAAGATGGACGAAACATGATTTGGACAACTTTGTAATATGTGCTTTAAATGACATGCTAGAGTCAAAGACAGCTCCAGATTGTGGACTGATTCAGTAAAATTAATGGTGATTCCAGCTGAGTTAAATGATGACAAAATATTGTTGTGATCAGTGTCATTCCCTTCAATAATTAACATCTATGTTTTATCAGTGTTTAAAGATAGGTAGTTCTCATCCATCCACACCTTTAATTCTCTAACACAACTAATTCAAGACAACATTGGAGAAACTTCATTTGATCTAAAAGAAAGCTATAACTGGGTGTCATCTGCATACAAGTGAAAATTAAAATTATGTTTTCTAATGATAGATCCCAGTGGAAGCATGTAAAGTGAAAACAGTAAAGGTCCCAGTACTGAGCCCTATGGGACACCATATTGTATCTTACTTCTGTGTATAATGATGGAGTACTGTCAGCACATTTTTGTACGTATTGGAATTGATTTGATAAATAAGAACTAAACCAAGCGAGCACAGTGCCTGTGAGCCCAATGTCAGTTTCCAGCCGGTGCAGTAAAATAGAATGGTCAATGGTGTCAAATTCTACGCTTAAGTCTAACAACATAAGTACAGTGGAGTCTCCTTCATCAGAGGGTATCAGAATGTCGTTTACAACCCATGTTAGTCCCGTTTCTGTACTATGACCAATGCAGAAACCAGACTGGAATTTCTCAAATAAATTGTGATGCGGAAGGTGTGACTGAAGCTGATTGGCGACTACCTTTTTCTAGTATTTTAGAGATAAAGGGTAAATTTGAAATGGGTCTATAGTTATTAAGACTGTGTAGGTCCAGGTCTGACTTTTTAAGTAATGGTTTAATGTCTGACACTTTTAGTGCATCAGGTATTATGCCATGTAATAATGAACTATCAATAATGTTAAGAATAGGCGCTGCAAGAACATCCATTGCATTTTTTTTACTAGTTTTGTTCTAGTGTTCACCAGATCTAGGGAACAAGTTGTAGGTTTCATTTAATAAATTAAAGTCAAGACTTCCTGCTCAGTTACAGGATTAAAATTTCTAAATTGTTGAATGCAATGTAAGACAGGGTCTGGCAAGCTAGTATGTGGTTTGCACTGTGATACTGAGATTTGGGATCTTATATTTTTAATTTTCTCATTAAAGAAGTTCATAAAGTCTGTACTGCTAATATCTGGTATTTTGCAGTGTAGATCAGAATTCCCATTTGTTAATTTAGCAACTGTTCTAAACAGTACCCGAGGATTTTTATTATTACTATCTATTATTGTAGAATAGTATTCTGAGCAAGCTTTAAAGAAAGCTTTTTTATATTTTTTAAACACTCTCTGTCCATGCAATTTGAAAGACGTAGCTTTGTCGTTCTCCATCTGCGCTCCAGTTTTCAACACTCTAATTTAAGAGTTCGAGTGTTTTCATTAAACCAGGGAGACTGTCTATGTGATTTGATCACTTTTGTTTTAAAAGGAGCCACTGCGTCCAGAGCATCTCTCAAGGTCACATTATAATGTGATGTTAGCTGATCTAAATCGTTTTCCATGTTTACATTCAATATTAACTGATCTAAATGGTTTTCCACAATTACACTCGACTTACTCAAAGTATTACAAATCTAGATGTTGCACTGTCTTTGTTTTAATCTGTGAGTGCATTGGCAAGGGCAGGATCAAATCAAATGTAATTAAGTAGTGATCGGAAATAACTTCATTTAATGGAGTAATATTTAAATTTTGAATTTCAACTTTGTAAGTTATAATTAAATCTAATGTGTGTTTATGACTATGAGCTGGACCTTTGAAAATTTGACAAAATCTTACTGAATTTAACAAATAAGTAAAACATTTGCTAAAATTGTCAGTTTCCACATCAATGTGTACATTACTGTAAAATCCTCCATCAATACTACGTGATCATAATTACAGCCAAATCAGATAAAAGGTTGCAAAATTCAGACATGAACAATGAATATGGCCCTGGTGGTCTGTAGACTAGCACCATAATTGTGTTGGAATCTGTTTTAATATTTAAAATGAATGCCTCAAAGGATGTGAAGTCGTCTACATTTTTAGAGGTGATTTGCATTTTGTCACAATGAATTATTCCAAGGCCTCCTCCTCGACCAGAATCTCTAGACTTATGAAGGAACGAGTATCCATCTGGTGACGCCTCAGCTAGGGGAACAGTGTCATATTTACTAAGCCAGGTTTCAGTGAGAAGACACAGATCAGATTTTGTACTTAATATAATATGATTTACCAAAACAGCTTTACTGCCAAGAAAGCGAATGTTCAATAAGCAGCATTTAAAACTGCATGCTTCTTTCTGAACTGGTGATATATTTTTTGTTTTAATTTGAAGTACACTTCAATTACAGATGCCCCTGGTGGAGGGTCTGTTTTTTTCTCTTTTATTTTTTGGTAATCAAGTAATTTAAGATCTGCATCATGACTAAATTTACTGGATGCCCCACAACAGGGATTATGGGTAACAGCTTCAGGATAGTAACAGGTGGGATAAACAACAGCCTGTGATTTTACATCACATGAGTGCAGCCAGGATGGTGCTCTAATCAGTCAGCCAGGCAGTTTTGCTGCCATATTTTGGGATATTACAAAGATCCCCTCCAGTTAGGATGAAGACCATCTCTTTTGAAAAATGCAGGCCTTTCCCAAAAATCATCCCAATTGTTCACAAAGGCTATGCTTTTATTTGCACACCAGGTTTCTAGCCAGCAGTGAAGGGAACACAATCTGCTATAAATCACATCCTATCTATATAATCTTGGTAAGGGGCCAAATACAACTAAATTCAATTATCATTTAGCTTTGGTGCATAGAGAGATGAAGTTCCTCTTTAATATCTCAGATTGCTGTAAATAAATATCATTATTATCAACATGCAACAATAAGGTAGATATTTCATCGTCGGTGACACAATCCAATGCAGCCTTCATGTCAGAAATCTTGGCACCTGCAAGGCATTTAACATTAACTACTGGTTTAACATAGTTTGGAATTCTAACATTCCACTCTATTGAATCGCCAATCGCAGTGGGCAGCGCTGCTGCCTCGCAGTTAGGAGACCTGGGTTCGCTTCCTGGGTCCTCCCTGCGTGGAGTCTGCATGTTCTCCCCGTGTCTGCGTGGGTTTCCTCTGGGTACTCTGGTTTTCTCCTGCAGTCCCAAGACACGCAGGTTAGGTGCATTGGTGTGTGTGTGTGTGTGTGTGTGCACCCTGTGGTGGGCTGGTGCCCTGCCTGGGATTTGTTTCCTGCCTTGAGCCCTGTGTTGGCTGGGATTGGCTCCAGCAGATCCCCATGACCCTGTAGTTAGGATATAGCAGGTTGGATAATAAATGGATGGATGGAATTGCCAATTATGAACACTTTCTTGTTCTCAGTTTCCACAGGCGCGCTGCAGAGTGCTGAGAATCTGTTCTGGGTCCAAATTGGTGACCTGGGTGCCAAGGGACTAAATTTTGGTTTCTTAGGCCCCCGTCTTACTGTTACCAACTTTCCCTGTGGCTGAATTGGTGCTGCTGACTTCGGCCACAGACTGACTACAGTGGGACCTGGAGAGACTGAAGCCGAATCAGAAGTAGCTGAATTATCTAAACAAACCGAGTCAATCCAATTTTTGGTTTGCCTAATTGCTATCAGGTTCCTAATGCTGTCCTCCAATTCCTGTATTTTCCCGACCACTTCTAAATTA
Source organism: Polypterus bichir lapradei (assembly GCA_026402145.1). Classification (NCBI taxonomy): domain Eukaryota; kingdom Metazoa; phylum Chordata; class Cladistia; order Polypteriformes; family Polypteridae; genus Polypterus; species Polypterus bichir. The sequence goes on along the minus strand of JANRMT010062807.1, from coordinate 57,942,897 downwards.
ACTGAACACTTTTGGCTGGTGAAACTGTCTACATTGTTGACAATCTGAACTTTACATGCTGCAGGACACACAACATATAAACATGCCCTCGACAGGCAGAGAACAGATGGAACTTACGTTTAGTGCTGATATCATTTTCTAGTTTTGCAGTAACTTTGGTGCTTTCCGCGTTTTCTGCGTTCAGCTGCATCACTAAGAGACCATCAGTTTTAAGTTTCCACCACCCACTGGGCTTTACTCCAGTTGAACTTACTCGGGTGTTTGCGAAGGGTTATGTGCATGTGGGAGATGCCACTGCTCTGTGCTTCAGCTTGCTGCTGCTCAGAAGAGATGAGGCCTGAAAGAGAAAGAGAGGATAGAATCATGTATTTCACTTCTGGAGTCACATGGTAGCAAAGGGGTCTTCAACTTTAAAACTCAAATGATCTTAACCAAAGTTTAACAACACCATTTACACTCCAAAATTAAAATGCAGAAAATTAGAATGTAAATATAAAACAAGTAAGTAACATATTTAACAACTCTACTTGGACTGGAAATATTATAAGGAATAAAATAAGGAAGCTTGGAACAAAGCACAGACTAATTGTAATAACAAGTCAACAAAAAAAAAAAAAAAAATTAAAGATCTCAAGTCTTATTCAGCAATAGCTAACCTGAGAAATAAGAAACCCAAATCATTGAATGCCATTTCATCTAATTAATAGGTAACTACGTATGTTATGAATCTGTTTAATTTGGAGACAGAGAAGTCAAAGTTTAGTTCTAGTACTAAGGATTCAGAAATATTACACCTATTGCACTGATACCTTATGTAAATTTAATTTAATGACAGAACAGGAAATTTTATTACTGTTGTCTAAAATTAAACTCACTATAAACTAATCTACTTTTTGAAAAACCTTTGTGCAGTAGTTGTACAATGCGTACTGGATTTAATAATAATAATTTTTTGCATTTATTTAGCGCTTTTCTCACTAGACGAAGTGCTCAGCAATTGCCGGTTAAGGGCCTTGCGCAAGGACTCAACAGAGCAGAGTCCCTATTGGCATTTACGGGATTCGAACCGACAACCTTCCGATTGCCAGTGCAGATCCCTAGCCTCCGAGCCTTAAACAATACATCATTATTGGACAGCATTGCTCTGATGCCATTGTGAGATAGATGCTTAAAATTAGATTTAGAGTGTTTGTAACAATAATAAACACATTTCAAACAAACGTTTTCTTTCCAAAAATTGGACTTATTTCAAAGCACATGCAGCTTTAAGTCATATTGCCTAATAGGGGCTGGGCGGTCTCGTGGCCTCAGAACCCCTGCAGATTTAGTTTTTTTCTCCAGCCGTCTGGAGTTTTTTTTTTTTGTTTCTTCTGTCCTCCCTGGCCATTGAACCTTATTTTATTTTTTGTTAATTGGTATTGCCTAATTTTATTTTTATATTTTTTCTTTCTTCATCTTGCAAAACACTTCATTTCTAAACTACATCATTTCTATGAAAATGTTTTATATAAATAAATTTTGTCGTTGTTGTTATTGTAAATGATAACCACAATTTTATCTGATACATACTGTATTTGTAGTAGCATGCAGCATATTGGGATTATAAAGCGTAAATGTGCTTTATAAGAATACAATTAAATAATTAGAAGTGAGTTTTCTTCTTGAGTGTTCTCCCACTTTGCCTTTCCAGAGGTATTACAGTTATTCACCCACTGTATTTGAATATGTTAATTTTTGGATTTTGCATGTACAGTACTTGTTAAAGTCAGCAGTATGTTGCTAAATGTTATAAATTCTTGATATTTCTTTCTGTTTACACTGTTACATAATATTGTATAATAGTTTTACTAGTTCGGGTAACAATAAATCATTAAGACAGCCTCAAGGAGTTTATGAGTTGTTTTTAATTAGTGGCTTGAGTGTCTCTTCATAATTAAGAGATTAATTTTTAACCTTCTTGGCATTAACCCCTAGTGTGACTTTGGCTAAGAATTCTATGTAAATACAGTTAAAGCCGAGACAGACTTGGCGTGACATGTAATTATCTACTTTGTTAAACCCGAATAACTGCTGCCATATACTGGACAAAATAGTATTATCCTGCAAAATGTCATTAATATTTTTATGTGTTCTTCCACCTTATGGTAAGTCATCAATATTCGTGAGTGGGGTATTTCATGAGTGGAGCCTTTAACCAAAAACACAATTTTAAATGGAAAGCTGTAAAGCCAGTTTTAGAACAAACTGAAACTGAACCATTGCCTGAATCAAGTGATAGTGACAATGTTGTGAATTAGTCATCAGACATCAACATGGACAGTGAAACTAATACCATTTCAGTAGAGTCCAACCTGCCAAGTTCTAGTGATATTCATGTTTGGTGTCAACTTCATACTACTGCTGACAATCCTGCCATCCCTCATTGTCCATTTATGGGTAACCCTAGTCTAAAGATGTCTGTTAATCACGATTATCTGGACTATTTACAATTTGCCAATGATAGTCTGGTCGAGAAGTTAGTTGTTGAAGCAAGCCGCTATTCTGGACAGTGTTGGAAAAGTCACAGTAAACCACTTGCTTCTAACAATTGCTGGCAGACTGTCACTGCAGACTACATTTGGGTGTTTTTCAGTCTCCTGATGCTGCAGGGTATAGTTGGTAAACCAGTCCACAGATCTTACTGGTCCACAAACAAGTTATTGCAGACACCTATTTTTGGTGAAGGTATGAGTGAGTATTAGTTTTCACTCAAAATGAAATACCTGCATTTCATTACTAATGATGACTATGATGAAGCCAAACACCCAGCCCCGAAGCTATACAAACTGTTGTGTACAGTATTAAGCAACCATTAAAAATATGCACAAGGTGTATGTTCCCAGTCGTGGCATACATATTGACAAAAGTGTCATGAGTTACAAATAGGCATGGTTTTATATTAAGTTCTATATGCTATGCAAGAAAAGTTCTGGGTAAATCTGAAATATTACAAAAACAGTCTTTCGGCACCCGTTCAAACAGTGTCTCTGTGTGTTGTTGACTCTTTCAAAACATATCACATGAAGCACGTATACTAAATCTGCATCACTGTAGCAGGTAACACTTGATATACCTTTCATCCATCCATCCATTCATTATCCAACCCGCTATATCCTAATTACAGGGTCACGGGGGTCTGCTGGAGTCAATCCTAGCCAGCCACAGGGAAAGTTGGTAACAGTAAGACGGGGGCCTAAGAAGCCAAAATTTAGTCCCTCGGCACCCAGGTCACCAATTTTGACCTAGAACAGATTCTCAGCACTCTGCAGCGCGCCTGTGGAAACTGAGAACAAGAAAGTGTTCATAATTGGCAATTCCATCCATCCATCTATTATCCATCCATCCATTATCCAGCCTGCTATATCCTAACTACAGCATCATGGGGATCTGCTGGAGCCAATCCCAGCCAACACAGGGCGCAAGGCAGGAAACAAACCCCAGGCAGGGCGCCAGCCCACCGCAGAGATATACCTTTCTTACTGTGATTATGTTGACATTTTGGTAGTTACAAGTTTCTGTTACACATACTAACATAATTTGTTGGTAAAGAAAAATGGCTAATTTTTTCAGGAGCAAATATAATGCTTAAAAGCCTACAAAGACTGTTAATAGGTTTACTATGATTTACATATACTGTAACTTGGTATATAAAATGTCTCCTGGGACAGGTGAGTAGTATACTTACAATTGAAAAAAATCCTACTTCATTTTATAAAGCAGGTCATAAGAAATACTATATTTACTGTACTTGTTTTTCAGCTGCATTTAAGTCAAGAACTCTTGCCATTTAGAACTAAACCATGTTTATAAAAAAGTGAACAGGATCTCAAACAAACAAAAAAAGTCTGCTTTTCAATGTGCTACAGTTCTGACCAGCCATGTTTAACAAGCTTAGCCACCAATTTTCTAATTACATTCAACCCACTCATTATGATTTTGTTATAACTGTAAAGAGGTTAATTAGAAGATGAGATTAATTAGAAGATAATGTTCAGAACAATAATGCTGTAGTAATGAAATAAGATTTATACATGACAGTTTTAGCAATTAGTTTTTTGTTTGCTGCCACATACTGATGAAGACATCCTGACAGAAAGAAATAAATAAATCCTGTGAAGTAAATTCCGGCAATTACGAGGCTTTTTACTTTGCAGCATTCATCCTGTCAAAGTATTACATGCCGAAGCTCTGGGATATTGCTGTCATCTGACTCTAAGAGGTAAAGACATGAGCAGGAATTATACAGAACACTGAATTTTTTTATTCCTGAATTTCCTGATGTGATGTTTTATTAAAGGTGCAATGGAAGAACAAAAAACAAACAGCACAGACAACAGTAATAAAAATAGAATATGTTGTTTTAACTCTAGATATTAATAATTCAGAGGAAAAGAATAATAAAGAAAAATAATAAAAATCTACAATGCAGATTTGAATGTTCTACCTTTTTATATGTTCAGAATTTTACTCAGCTTTTTATTCTGCTCATTCTCATTATAGTATTTAACTGAGAATAACAGACAAATCAATTGGGGACATTCCTCTGTAGTGGTTTTGAATATTTCCCCTAAGTTCATTAAATTTTACTCATGCAGTCCTATATTTATTTTATAACACTTAAATACAGTAGTGTGTCAGAACAGGAATAAACTGAACAGACATGGAAATACTTTGCTAATATTGTACAATACTATAAAAATGTCACCGATTCTAGAGCTATAAGCAGTGCTTATACTAAGTAAAGGTGCAAGTTTCAGTTGTGACAATGTCCTTACATGTTCTCAAAACAACTTTAGTTTTATTTTGTATTAATAAAGATAAAACATTTGAAAATCCTGGAAATCTTTTGATAGCCCAAGACTATACCCAGCAGTGAGTATGTTTATTTTACAAAATTCTACATGAAAAACAGATCACGCTCTTTTTCTTCACAGTTGAACTTCGTTCATAGACTTTGTCTCAATTTTGCTACTAGAGTCTTACATGTATGGCAGTGATATTAAGGATTTGTACTTTTTCCATCACATAAGGAAATGAGGAAATGTGGAAAGCTGTCAGAAGCGATACCAAACTGGGCCCACCACCTTGCTCTTCCACGTTGTTTTTACAGAAGTGATTTAAGAAAAAATATTTTAATATAATTATTCATCCATATAATTACATTTTATGTAGTTATATATTCATTCTTTTTTGTTTGGTGGACATTCATTATTTCATTGTGGATCACTGGAGAGTTTTATTCAGTTCTGGCAACAGTTCTTACTTGTTGACATAGCTATCCATCCCAAGAAGTACTTGAACATTATCAAATACATAATCACAATGTGACATTTTACATTGAATCAAAATCATGTAAGAGCCCTCCAGCCTTGACTCTCTAAGAAGACAAGCAAAAACTCCCAAAAAAACCCTACTAGGGAAAAAAATGGAAGAAACATTGGGAAAGGCAGTTCAAAGAGAGATCCCTTTCCCGGTGCGTTGGGTGTGCAGTGGGTGTCAAAAAATAAATACAATATAATACACAGATCAAAACACAAGGAATCCTCAATACAAGATAATAGTGCAATAAAAATATTACAAGTACAGAGCAGAATTCAACAGTAGATGATATCACATAATGCGATTTGGATTTATTCAGAGTCCTGGAGACCTCAGGCATCAGCTACCTCCCCCTATTGGCCATTTCACAGCTGAGACAGCACTGGGCCAGCCAATCCGATGAAAGGACCCCTTTACCAGATGATTCCTGCAACACCATATGATTGCTTCTTCAGTTGCAGCTTCACCCAGGAGACAAAAGTGCTGAATGAAGCATGTAAGTGTAAGCTGATTAAAAACAAGGACATATAAATGTAGGGCATGAAGTACTAATCCAAAAAAGAACAAAACTTGGGTACAGGAAGGCAATACCTATAAAATGGCAGGAACTGTAGTGGCATTGGGAACTCCAGCTATTAATTCAACCCCTAGAGCAACTCTTTTGTTTGAGGGGACACCAATGAAGCATCTGTCTAGCCACACTAAATGTATGTTCACTCTGTAACCTGCCTCAGTCTGAACATTATAGTGATATATCTTCACCTTTGTAAAAGGACAACAGTCTGTGTGTGTATATGTATCTGTGTGTATGTCTGGTTGCTGTGTCTCTGTTTTAAGCCATTTAGTATAGAACTCATAAAAGTGTTGGAATGAAAAATGCAATTTGTTTTATTACTACATGCATTAAAAAATACATTTCAAACGGTGGTGCACTGCAAATATTAATGCTGAATATATGCAACAGACATAAATGCTAGAGAGACAGAAATCAGCTTATCCACCTTAATAAAAGGACGAGTGTCTGTGTGTCTTTGTCTGTGTATCTGGACATCTGTCTGCTTGCTATGTCTCAGATATTTGACATTTATTATGGGATTCATAAAAGCACTGCTAATGTTTGTAGTTCACCATCTGTTGGAATGAAAAATGAAAAGCATTGTATTAGTACAGTAAATGCATTCCAGACATACACTGTAATATTTAACTGCAAGGTTAAAGTTGAATACATCCAATAGAAAGAAACAAAAATGATTAAAAATACCAAGTAATGGTCTAAAAAGAGGAAAATTGGTCTTATCTACCCATTCTGCTAAACAGCCAATGTGACGCCAGCCAGTTTCTTGCACCCACTTGGGCCACAATAAAATAACTTTGAATGGTATGCAAAGGATGAATGAAAATAATGATAAATCCAAGTGCACATCGGGAAAGCAGGCACCCGACAAAGCTAGAGATGGTAAACCAGGGCACTGAGACAAATTTGCATTTTCTCAGCAAAAAACCTTGACTTTAAGTGTGGTCAGTTTGCCGAGTGAGGCCAAGGGAAGCGGGGAAAATGAGTGGCTCTGTCCGAAGAGGAAAAGGCTGCTGTGAGGGAAAGGGATCAAGAGTGATTTATTGTATTACACTGGACGAAATGGATAACCCATATATCTCTCTATTGTATAAAAAAAATCCTGGGATGAGACGAGACTTTTTAGCCTGGGACGAGATGTGACTTTTTCAGAGAAATACTTTCAAGTCCCATGAGATGAGACTTTATGCCAAGAGATTTAACCATACCTGGGGCCGGAAATAAATGGCAAAGAGTATATGACAAAGTAGAACATCGTAAAGAGGTTAAAAAACTTTGGCACGAAACACATGCAAAGCAGGTTAGAGATAATGAAAGTACTAAAACTCAAAAGTCTCAAAAAATGATAGTAAAGATCGCATTAGCGCAAACAAACGGAAATTATTACTCGGTGAAATAATGGAACAGTGAAAAGAGATTGAATATATTGTTCGGATTTAAACTTTAATTTGGAAACTTGTAGATCATCTAATTTGTGTTGCCATTAGGGAAAATTAGTATTTCTTCCCGATGAAGAGGAGTATCCACGAGAATTAAAAGATTTGTTGTTTGGTGAATGTGAAATCCACATATGCAAGTGGCAGAGACGTGAAGTTGCCGGTGTATAGCGCAGAACTGAGGGTTGGAGATGAAAGCGAGCAGGGGGCAAAGCCCCCTACTTAAATTAAAAACATAAGTTCTACTTTGATTACTAACTGCAGATTTCAACCCACTGCTGATCTAATAATGATGACTTCCTTTCATCATTTGTTCTGATTTTGACCAGGCCAGAAGATAGGGAGCTTGAGGTAAGTGGATATGATATCATGGGTGTTTGGGCAGTACTACTTCTGTCCTGGGAACGGGACCAGAAACGGCTGTTATATGCAAGTCTCTCTCTAATCCACTCGGTGAACCCTTAAATCGGTCCCTGTAAGATACTTATGATTCTGATGTTTATGACAATATACGTGTATATATAATAGAAAATCACATTTCACTCCACCTCCCTCTGCAAAATATGCTGGTAGCACAGGAAACCATGGGAAAGAGGATGAGATCTGTATATATAATCTCTGAGACTATACTGCTTCGTTTTCAGGAGCAGGCATTCAATGTGCAGGACATGCTCTTGAATATCCACTTGAAGCCTCAGTGAACCAAGCATGCTCCTGGAAGTTGACAAGGTAATACAGAGGACTGCCCCATCCAGTCACATGACCTCTACACAAAGGTATAGGTCAACCAGTAAGGAAAAAATCCAGTTTACTTATGTCTTCAGTCAGAGGCAGAGCTCTGCCTGAGAAACTACTCTGGGCCGTCATTACAATTAATAGTGGGATACCACTCTGCTAATTGGCAGATGGTTTGTGTTTATTTTGCCTGTAGGGTATTTCTGATTATTTATGAATAGCAAACCTCAGATAATAGGGGAACATAATAAAAGAGACAGAGAGAAAAAGTTAGAGAACTCCAGGATTTCCAGTTTTCTAAGTACACCTAGCTAATAGCAAATAACCATTCAAATTAACCATTTAAAACTCTTTTAAAGCTTCACACAGACTGGCTTTGGATACTTTCCTTGTTATGGACCCTATTTATACATGCTATATTTTCACTGTACTTTGTAACATGACAATAAAGTTAAACTTAGACTTGAGTTAATTTTTGAAGCAATGGTTTACTTTCCTTCATCAACCACAAATCAACCCAAGGCAAAAAACTTTAACATACCGTGCATTAAATGATTAGATGAGCTGAATGAGCTCAGTGGCTAAGTTCAGTGTAGAATGCTATCACACAGGTCTTACTTCATCACATGGAATATGTTAAATAGATTGATATCACTAATGTATAACACAAATAAAAGGAGGCTGTAGATAGTAAAGCCAGAAGAACAGCATAGCTTGCTTTGATTTTACCATCTGACAAACTGTCGGGGGGGTCAACCACTGATGGATAGCTCCTTTGAAACCAAAATCATGAGGCTTGGCTCTGAATGGGACATCGAGAAATTCTTGATTGATCAAAGAGAATAGCCACAGTATCCCAACCAATCTGACTGATCGAGGGAAATGGCCTTTCCATTTTCTTGGCACAAAATCAAACTTTAAAACCGAGAGGCAACATTTTTAAGCAAATGTGAACAGGAGCCAACATAAAAAAAAATATTACAAATTTTCCTTTATTTTCAAGTAGGGGACTACTTTCAAACAACCAACATTATGTGGCTAGTCTTGCCTTTTATGATACAAGGCTATATTCATAATTGTATATTTATATATACTATAAACTATATTTATTTACTAGCAAAATACCCGCGCTTCGCAGCGGCGAAGTACTGCATTAAAATTTTTATTAAGAAGAAAATTTAACCTTTTTAAACTGAGGGAAAATATGGCAATAATTATTTGTTAAGGATCTCTTTGTATACCACGTTGTCAGTTCGGCCCTCCGGTTGTAACAGGACCAAGCTGTGCGCTGAGCTTACTCTTGAGCATGCAACTTACAGTTGGCCATGTGAACAGTAATCTTGTTTCAAATCTCACAGCATGGATTGCTGCTGTCATAATCGATTTCAGTTTCATGGTTTGTTTCAATTACGACAGTATTTGCAGGACTTGTGTTGAAGTGACATTTGGCATCTGTCAAGCGTTGTAAGCTTACAACCGGTTTCATCGATAACTTCACATCCAGCTTTTGAGAGTTTAAACATTCATAAACATCAAAGTGTCCACTACTGAAATTGTCACCTATGAATGTAAGATGCTTAAGAGGCATTGGCGGTTGTCGAAAGGTGTAAAATATTTGGCCATTTCGGTACACTTGAAAGCACCAACCGAACAATTCAGCGGCAGCCATCAACTCACATGCAGAACCATAGGTGAAGGGCTTAAGCATTTCACTCTTCTAGTGCTCCTGTGTAGTATAATTATCTCCTGTACCGTCATCAGTCCACACCTTGAACCTGTCCCAGTCATTCAATACATAAGACACAATGTTCTTCCGGATATCAAGAGTGAGCCTGATATGGCCGTGCAATATGTAACACAGAGAATGGAAAAGGTAGGTGCCATCTCCGGGCATGGAAACCACTCGGTAAGTGACAGTTCTTTGATCGATGGTGATTACCTCGATAGACATGGTAATGGGGGTTGGAATGATGAAGGAAATGGGTACCTGAGTAATGTAAAGTAAGTTTAAAATACCTATACAATAACTATAATTGTAATAAACAAACAATAAAACAGCGGAGAAGCCGTGGATTAAACAAAAAGGCTGTAGTTATCAGCAGGGAGACGTGAATCCCGTGGCGAAGCAAGGAAGGGAATGTAGAGACTGGAGCGACGGACGGCCTTATATAGGCAGGCAGCCAACAACGTGGGAGGCGTTGGGATGGGAGACCCAACACCGCCTCACATGGTGACCAAGCTGCAGGCTATGGACGTATATATGTACGTAAATAGGATTCAGTTAGCGCTGGGAACCCGTGTACCAAATTTCTTGAAGATGGGCCCATAAGTAACAAAGACTGTTGAAAAGTTCAATATGGTGGCCGACAGTGGCATCATACCACCGAAATAAGTACGTACATTGGTTTCGGTTAGTGCAGGGAAGCCGCCTACCAAATTTCGAGAAGATGAGGCCATAAATAAGAAAGTTCAACATGGCGGACGTAGTTGACCGTTATGCGTAGAATTTCGAAATGAAACCTGCTTAACTTTTGTAAGTAAGCTGTAAGGAATAAGCCTGCCAAATTTCAGCCTTCTACCTATACAGGAAGTTGGAGAATTAGTGATGTTTGAAAATTCAATATGGCGGCTGACAGTGGCGTCATACCACCGAAATAAGTATGCACATTGGTTTCGGTTAGCACAGGGAAGCTGCCTACCAAATTTCGTGAAGATGGGGCCATGAATAAGAAAGTTCAATATGGCGGACGTTGTTGATCGTTATGACCATTACGCGTAGAATTTTGAAATGAAACCTGCTTAACTTTTGTAAGTAAGCTGTAAGGAATGGGCCTACCAAATTTCAGCCTTCTACCTACACGGGAAGTTGGAGAATTAGTGACGTTTGGAAAATTCAATATGGCGGCCGACAATGGTGTCATACCATCGAAATAAGTACGTACATCGGTTTTGGTTAGTGCAGGGAAGTCACCTACCAAATTTCGTGAAGATGGGGTCAGCCTTCTACCTACACGGGAAGTTTGAAAATTAGTGACGTTGGAAAGTTCAATATGGCGGCCGACAGTGGCGTCATACCATCGAAATAAGTATATACATCAGTTTCGGTTAGCGCAGGGAATCTGCCTACCAAATTTCGTGAAGATGGGGCCATAAATAAGAAAGTTCAACATGGCGGACATTGTGAAAATTAGTGACATTGGAAAGTTCAATATGGCGGCCGACAGTGGCGTCATACCATCGAAATAAGTACATACATCGGTTTCGGTTAGCGCAGGGAATCCACCTACCAAATTTTGTGAAGATGGGGTTATAAATAAGAAAATTCAACATGGCGGACGTTGTCGACCGTTATCGACTGTTATGACCGTTACGTGTAGAATTTTGAAATGAAACCTGCTTAACTTTTGTAAGTAAGCTGTAAGGAATGAGCCTGCCAAATTTCAGCCTTCTAC